>OW052200.1:10025000-11225000 GCA_932527185.1 Ecliptopera silaceata
CTACGAAATGCTGGAATAATGTACCTCCCCCAATAAGAAACAAAAATACAGTTTACACTTTCAAAAATTCCCTGAAAATATTCTTGTTAAATCTACAAAAGTCTGCTCCGTAAGAAGTCGTTCATAATTCCATGTTAGTTTTAATTGTAGTTAATGTTACTTTTAATTGTAGTCATGTTAGTTTTAATTGTAGTTTTGTGTAGAGTTATTGTTATTTAATTTTTTTTTATGTTGTATTCCGTTAAGTTTTGTTTTATAATTTTCATTTAGATAGTTTAAGTATAGTTTTAATGTCTAATTTAAGTACGCGCGTGGCACAAAAGCAATTTCGGCCCCACTGAAAACCAGCGCTATAGAAACCAATGGTTTCTATAGCTTATGCTGAGTGGTGGCCTTTTTACACTTTTCTTTTTAATGTTTTGTCTTATATGTATAACGTGTTTTAGTGTAAATAAATATTTCTTTCTTTCTTTCTTTCTTTCTTTCATTTTATAATTGCAAACTCAGGTCATTGAACCGATATTAGATAGAAAATAAAGATTTGTTGAGTGAAACTTATTGATCATCGGTTTACCTCGTTGACTTAAAAAAAGCTTTTTTTTTGGTCGGTACATTTTTTTTGTAAATACATATATAGTAACACCCAGACACCGAACAAATATTTATGTTCATCACACAAACATTTGCTCTGGGTGCGAATCGAACCCACGACCCACTCGCACTGCATGGAAGGCAGAGCTACTACTTACTGCTACTAGCTGTGACACCTGTCATTATTGTTAACCCTAAAAATAATTGTGTTACTACGTTCAAACTAATAATATAAATATAGTTTGAAAATATTAATGTAAGTATTTCGAATGAAATGAATTCATAGCTTTTAAATCTGATTTTCTGTAGTTACAAACAAAATATAAAGCGAGTTCGAAACACGGACCGTAACTTTTCAGAGCTCAAAAATTGTTTCAAATGAATAAAACATATCCAAATTTATTTTTAACAAAATGAATCCTATTTTTATTTAATACGAAAACTAATCCTACCTGCTGCTATGTTTTGTATTTACTTAATTCTTTGTTTCAGATTTTCAAATTTTCAATTGAACATAAAAATACTGGTTTTTTTGAATGTTGTATTGGTCCTCGTATTAAATAGGTCGTTAAATAAAATACGCAGTTGTGAGTTATGTTCGAAATCCGTGTGTTCGTTTGTATGTGCATATGTCATTTCATTTATATCAAAGAGTTGTCAACGAGGTTATGTTTGAAAATTAAATAAAATGACTAAATTTCTAAAAGAATATTAAAAACAATTTAATTATTGTTAATAAATAAACATCAAAATATGTCATCACATAAATATTTGTCAGAATCGAACCCACAACTGAGCTATTAGTCCAGTCAAAATAGACTAAAATTATGACTTCAGTTTGCATTAATTCCCAACAAGCTGGATTTTTGTGCAGGCCTTGAATACGTCATTACAAATGATATGTCAAAAGTCCCCATCGATCCCGCTTGTGCGTTGTTTTTTATTCGAGGTCAAAGGTCATAAATTTGCATTTTTTGCGTATATCTCTGAAACAACGAAAGCTATCGAAAAGTGGTTCAGGCAAAGTTTGTACATCGTAAAATTGTCTACAAAAATATCATAACACCTTTCTTCTACAAAGCATCGCTTTCGAGATATAGTGACTTTAGACCGCAGGAAAATCTACTAAAATGCTGCGTTTTTTTCATTTCAGCCGTTTTATCTGCTTCATTGCCATAGAACGAACAGTATTTCTTGAAACAAAAAGACGATTCATTACCTTGGAGGAGGACTAACCCATCGAACCCATCACCCCTTTCAGTAAATTTCAAGAAATACTGTTTGTTCTGTGGCAATGAAGCAGATAAAACGGCTGAAATGAAAAAAAACGCAGCATCGTCGACGATTTTCCTGCGATCTAAAGTCACTATATCTCGAAAACGATGCTTTGTAGAAGAAAACTGTTGAAATATTTTTGTAGACAATTTTACGATGTACAAACTTTGCCTGAACCACTTTTCGATAGCTTTCGTTGTTTCAGAGATATACGCAAAAAATGCAAATTTATGACCTTTGACCTCGAATAAAAAACAACGCACAAGCGGGATCGATGGGGACTTTTGACATATCATTTGTAATGACGTATTTAAGGCCTGTACAAAAATCCAGCTTGTTGGGAATTAATGCAAACTGGAATGTCTATTTTGACTGGACTATATGCGTGCTGTGACATCTGTGGAATAATTTAAGTGAAAAAAACGACTACGACTGGTTTAGAAAAAAAGTCCACTATTATATTCCGAAACAAATGACAAACGACTGGAAATGTTACCATTAAAATAATTCACTTGACAATTGTAATATTGCTAAAAATGGCAGACAGAAGCAATTTAGATGAAAGAACAAAGCCAAACAAGCTGAAAAAATAACATTAAACTATCAAAAAGCTATCCAATTCCATTCGCATTAATTGCTCAGTCGCTGAAACCGTCAGAGCCGACCGGGAGTTGATTTATGTTAGTTGCCTATTTGTAGCGTCGACGTAGATTACTGGTTTATCACATACATGAAAGCTAGGCTGATTGTCTTCGAAGGATGTGTGTAGCTTAGCGGTGACGGGGTAAGGTGACAACTACATTATCAACTACGTATCCAATTCCAGCGCACTAGGTGAGCAAGCTTTCTAACATAACACAAGCTCTGCTTAGCTTGGGGCTAGATGATGTTGTGTGGATTGTCCTGCATTATTTATTTAAAATCACAAACGTATTTAAACGGATGCGTATTCTTGAATGTGCTAGCTTTACAAAACATTTACGATTGTCACATTTATTCGCGCTCACTTTTCTGTAGTATTATTCAAAATTTGCGTTCAGAACTCATAGTTAAACATAAAACGTAGAAAACACGTGAGAGGCACAAAAAAAAAAAAAACATATATTGTTTTTTTTTTATTTTTCCAACAAAATGACAAAAACGATACAAATTGTTTACATTTAGAGTACTTACACCCGCTAAGAGGTAGTTTTCTTAACATTTAATAAAAAAAAACTATACGCCATGTTAGTCAAATATATACACTCAGCTATAAGATGCTTCAAGTACCCAATCAAAAATGGTGCTTACAATGTTTTTTTATGAAATTCAGGTCAATTTATAACAAAGCAGGATTATAGCAGCCTATAAATTCCGGCGTCCCTGGACAAACTGCGGGGTATCATTCTTCTCAATCTACACGAAATATATGGACTATTACAATTAGCTTCTTAACACATGTATGGTTGATGTTAGGCAGAAAATCTTTATTGCATCTAATATAATCAAAGAGTTCTGACTAATGACTTTACTCAAAACTACATACTACGTTTTAGTGTCAGTTTCATTACGTAACTTATTTTTTTTTAATAATGGACAATCCACACAACATCATCTAGCCCCAAGCTATGCAGAGCAGTATGTATGAGTACTAAATGAGTACTAGTATGAGACCTAGAAGACTGAGATACTTAATACAATACATAGATAGATATTTTTCATCATACATATAAAATACACAGAACACCCGGAATAAATATTTGCAGATCGTATAAACATTTATCCCAAGGCGGGAATCGAACCCGCAATCTTCCACTTCGCAAGCCCACCGCGCCACATCGGTCGTCAATTTTTAACTTCATTATGATTATTTGCAACATGACAACCGTCCTTATACAGCGATATGAATTTTATTTATTTAAAATAAATAAATTAAATAAAAATAAAATATGTGATATTTAAGAAATGACAAGTCATTTCTCAATAATAACTTATTAATAAGCCTGTTCGCTTAATTTTAATATTTCCATACGTTCGGCTACGATCTGCTCTGTTCTGTTCCATTCCGTTACGTTCTTGAGACTCTAAAACATAGTTAAGTTTCGTTTTTAAGCTCAACTTTTACAGTTAACGCAGCACCCGTGGACATGTACAAATACACTTATCGTGTCGGGCATGAGTTATGGGATGTTATGGTAAATAGAGACGGGGAGCTAAGTTCGTTCAAGGGGATACAATTAAATGAGTGCCAGTGGATAAATAAGGTGATAAATTATATTAAGATTGTTGTGCGACGTTTGAAACTATTGTTTATCTACTATTATAAGGTTGATTGCTCAAAAACAATACTACAATTTGCGTAGATTTGTCAGATTAATAAAATCTTTTTATTTGAGGAATTTTATGCTAAAATATTTAACAAGGGTTGGTTTCATAATCCCCACGATCCCCATAATGGGGATTATGAGACTATTAGTCTAATGATTCCTGTAAAAAATATCATTTATTCACAAACAAACTTAGACATAGACAGAACTTACGACTATCACCGTATTTATATAATACGCATATAAGTAAAATACATAAGAAACAGTTGACAGTTGAGCTATCTGCAGACCATTGCAAATGATCTATAGATAGTTTAACTGATCCAAATCAGTACCAATCGGAAGCGTATGTACCTAAGATAAATAAAAACGTTCGAAAAATGTTTAGTCGAAGTCGAAGGTCGGTTTTCTGGATATTTCCTTCAAAATAATATTGAATAACATATTTTTTGGCGTCTGTTTGTAAAAAGTGTAATAAATATGATGTATTCTATCAGCAATCTATCTCATAAATCAACAATATGATACAAACTTTGCTTAGATTGGGAGTCTATATGGTTATTTATTAATATTTCTTAAGTAGAAAGTATGCTTAGTAGAATGGATTATACTACGAACTTATATTTGTATATAAATATTCACGGACATTTCACTCATCACATTCGGGTCCCAAACTAAGCAAAGCTTGTACTATGAGAACTTGTTGTTGATAGAATACTTATATTATACATATTTTTTTATAGGTATAAATATTTTTTGCTAGTAGGTACATACCTAGAATACATTAACACCCAGACACAGTACAAATATTTATGTTCATCACACAAACATTTGCTCTCGGTGAGGATCGAACCCACGATTCACAGCATGGAAGGCAAAGTTACTGCCAACTGAGCTGTGACACCTGTCACAGTACAGTGTAAAAAATAAGCATAGTAAAAAAAAGAAATGTGCCTAAACCACCAACTTTACACTTGGCATATTCTTTGTAATCAGCAAAAATGTCTATAGCAATAAAAATCGAACAATTGAATTGTTATTGCGTCATTTTGGTCACAATGCGTCGATTTGCTGCTAAAAGCCAGCTCAACGACCATCAACAGTAAGTCTCGTTTTACTTTAAGTTAGCCCTTGAACTTAACTTAACTAAATAAATAATGCTGGACAATCCACACAACATCATCTAGCCCCAAGCTAAGCATAGCTTGTGGTTTGGGAACTAGAAGACTGACATACTTAATACAATACATTACATAAATCGATATTTTTTATTATACATATAAAATACCCAGAACACTCGGAATCCGCGCCACATCAGTCGTCAAAAACTTAAGGTACAAGCCCACATACAAGTGACAGCAGACACACTAGTGGTTCCAAAGAAAATCCACCATAGTGTTAGAAATAAGAAATATCTATAGATTTATCGAAAAGAAAGCTATAGGCCTTTATTTTCCACTGATATTCAAAGCAACGTTCTCGTTTTCCTGTTCGATTCCGCCATCTTCCTTATTTCTTCTCTTTTGTTTTATCCACTCTCTAGGGCTGCCCGCATCTTCTAGTGTTGTGCCGTATCATTCGTAAATCGGTTATTAGTTCGGCCTTCCTGGCTCTTCAGCGACCTCGCGGAAGTTAGTAGTACGGTCTATGTCCTCTCAGATTCATCAAACGTTGAGCCCCTCACGGCGTGTCTGATTCATTGAATTTCGGAGTTATCAAACGTTAAGCCCCTTACGGCATCTGATACGTTGGACCTCAGATTCATCAGACGTTAAGCCCCTCACGGCATCTGATACGTTGGGCCTCAGATTCATCAGACGTTAAGCCCCTCACGGCATCTGATACCTTGGGCCTCGGATTCATCAGACGTTAAGCCCCTCACGGCATCTGATACGTTGGGCCTCAGATTCATCAGACGTTAAGCCCTTCACGGCATCTGATACGTTGGGCCTCAAATTCATCAGACGTTAAGCCCCTCACGGCATCTGATACGTTGGGCCTCAGATTCATCAGACGTTAAGCCCCTCACGGCATCTGATACGTTGGGCCTCAAATTCATCAGACGTTAAGCCCCTCACGGCATCTGATACGTTGGGCCTCAGATTCATCAGACGTTAAGCCCCTCACGGCATCTGATACGTTGGGCCTCGGATTCATCAGACGTTAAGCCCCTCACGGCATCTGATACGTTGGGCCTCGGATTCATCAGACGTTAAGCCCCTCACGGCATCTGATACGTTGGGCCTCAGATTCATCAGACGTTAAGCCCCTCACGGCATCTGATACGTTGGGCCTCGGATACATCAGACGTTAAGCCCCTCACGGCATCTGATACGTTGGGCCTCGGATACATCAGACGTTAAGCCCCTCACGGCGTCTGATACGTTGGGCCTCGGATACATCAGACGTTAAGCCCCTCACGGCATCTGATACGTTGGGCCTCGGATACATCAGACGTTAAGCCCCACACGGCATCTGATACGTTGGCTTTTAGTGAATTGACAACCAATACAACTTTCTGTGTATTTTCCTACGAATCTCCTCATTTTGGGAAACCAATATTTAGCTCTTATGGCTTCCAAACACTTATCACATGCAAATCTAACCACCATCCTGTTATGCGAGGAGACAGGTCTCTTTTAGACCACGCCAAGCGAAATGCTGAACAGTCGGTGACAACTGTGAATTTAGTCCCAATCACATATACTTTGAATTTTTGAATGCTGAACACCACAGCGCCTCTAGCTCAAAGCTATGATATTTTTCTTTCTGCATTCCTCTGTAGTATGACCATTCATATCACAAAATTCACAATGTTTGTTTTGATTTTTCTTCTTATAGCATTCTGCTTCAATATGACCGATTCGGTCACAAAATCGGCATTTTTTATTCTTATTGGTTTCAGTACACACTCTAGCTTTATGTCCATTTCTCTCACAACTGCAACACTTTATTTCAGTTGATCCTTCCTTTTTTTGTATTTGTGTAGTTGTTGGTTGAGGTTTTATTATTGAAATTGATGCTTTTATACTTGCCAAATACTTTAACAAAGAAGTAGGATCATGACATCCCGCTGACACTGCACCAATTTCCAGTAATTTGTCACCTAATGTACCAATAATTGCTTCAACAATCACTTCATCGGTCATTCCACAAGACATTCCAATACCCAATTTTTCATAATAAAATTTGATTGGGTCCTCTGTTGACGGTTTAACCCTATTGACCAGATCTCTAATTTGACTTAATTTGTTTCTAGTAAATGGAAAAGCTTTAATAAGTCTCTCTTTCCATTCGTCCCAGCTAACATCATATGAAAGTTGTCTCTCGTACCAACCTTTTGCATATCCTCGTAATTTTGATGTGCAATTACAGATCAATGTACGCTCATCCCACCCGTACATGTTTGCAATACTTTCAGCGTTTCGAATCCAGTGTTCAATGGACACTGAAGATGCCTGCGGGTCAAATTCTGGTAACACATCATTTCTTCCCACATAGCGAACTGTGGTAACAGTTCTATTCGTCCCTTCAATCAGCGGCGTGCTAGATGATTCTAATGGCACAGGTATAGGTTCATTGTTTTGTGTTCCTCTTAATTCTTGAACCAAACTTTCCAAGACCTGTATTCGAGATTTTTTTCTTTCAAGCCTTTTTTTGTACTTCTTTCTTCTACTAACCCTTTCTTCGTCAGACTCTTGCGAAGAAGTACTATTGGAATGAGTCCTCTTACGATGACGTCCCATTATAAATGTGAATATAAAAAAGAAACGTTGAATACAATAATTTCAAATCTTAGTGCCAAAATAAACACACACTGAAATAAAATTTTTCAGCATCACAGTACCATGGCAGAATAAAATAAAAACACACATAAAACTGTTCAAAGTCATCAAATAATAATAGGTAGGTAAACTAGAACAAGCTCACCAAGTCCAAGCCGTATTGCCTTATCCACGATTGATTAGCACAAATGTTCCTTGCTGATTCACAGTTCTGGGAAAAGCTGTGGTATACTTTATTTTTGCGTAATTTTCATTATTTCGTCACCAAAGTCTCGATTTATTCTCAATTCACTTTTTCACAAAATTTTCACAACCTCAAAAGTCATTTTTATCTGTCAGTATATAAGTTTTTCTTTCCGGACGAACGGCGCGGCACAATGAGTTCTTTATATCACTTCTGAACTGTTAGAAATAAGAAATATCTATAGATTTATCGAAAAGAAAGCTATAGGCCTTTATTTTCCACTGATATTCAAAGCAACGTTCTCGTTTTCCTGTTCGATTCCGCCATCTTCCTTATTTCTTCTCTTTTGTTTTATCCACTCTCTAGGGCTGCCCGCATCTTCTAGTGTTGTGCCGTATCATTCGTAAATCGGTTATTAATAGATATAAAGAATCACGAAGTCTCACAATATTGAATAAGACAACGATTTACACTCCGCGTCAACGCCAGCTTGGCTGTCGAACGCTTTAGCGTACTACACTACTACACACTACTCAGTGTATCTTAGTAAATCACGTTTACGGTATTTTCTAAAACCGTATGTTATAGTTATGAACCCATATAATAAGGATATGATTGTCTAAATGTTGTATTTTTGTATGAAAAAATACACTGTATTTGAAAATTGTTGACCTCCGTAGAAAGCATTGTACCTACTTCAAAAGCTTCAAACTTATTAAATCAAATAAGTTTGCATATCTAATGAGAAAAGTTCCGTCACCTAATTGTGAAGTATGTGAAAAACCAGAAGACATTTACCATGTACTTATTGAATGTGTCCGAAACCGCACTGAAAGGCAGAGGGTCCTAACTGAATTAGGTGTTGATATTAGGAATTTGGGAATATTTCATAGTATTCTATCATGTCCAAAATCAAGGGAGGCCGGACTGGTGTATGGGCTGGTTCAAGCCATCGATCAGCGTACCTGATCTAGTCTGGGCTACCTACTGACATGGCTGTGAGTGTGGTGCGTGCGGGTGCGCATGTGTGTGGCGGGTAGGTACCTTACCTATCTACATACTGCGACATGTGTGCGTACCGGCGCGCACCGCACACGTACTACTTAGAACTTGTTATTTTAGTTATGTTTTAGTTTTAGGAGTTTAAGTTGTTTTTTTAGTTTTATTTCAATAGTTTAACCATAGATCTGTCATAAACTTATGTTTCAAAGATCTTTAAATAAATGAAAAAAAAAAAAAAAAAAAAAAAAAAAAAACAAATATTTCTTTATTCAAAAAAACCACAAGGATCATTTAGAATCGTCATACATACCTACTAGGTGATTCTAGGTGCCAGTTCCACGCGACTAGAGCCTAGATCTAGAAGAACGGGCAAGAAACTTACGGCCTGGGTACCAATTCTCGCGCTTTAGAGATTCGACGAAATCGACGTAGGTCGATAAAAGATGGCGGATGTCGAAAAAATGCTAAATAAGCTATTCTCGTGATGTCGCTAACAGACTTATGTCGTAAGAAATCTTTAGACAAGCAACGAGTGGTCCCGAGCGTTAGAGATCGAATGTCGAAGGATAGCAGCCATTTTCTAAGGACAACTCTGCCTGTTTTGACAAGAATAGTGGGTTGGTATCTACTCTCACTCTGTGTGTGATTCAGTTTCTGTTGGTTTCCTATTGTGGTGGGTCCTAGCAAATATTTTACGATGGTTGATGAATTTATCGTTGAGTTTTTAACGCTTTCCATCTCAAACAATTTACGCCAATATCAAGTTGATATGAATAATATACTTAACTGAATTAACTAAATAATATACTTATAGATTAAAATAAATTTATTTCCAGAAAAATATGTAACATCGAGTCAGTAAAAAGTTCACTTCACTTCTTCTTTTTGGCTTTTGTGGCTTTAGTTTCATAAACCGTAGAATGGAGATAAAATATGGAGAAATCGTAATATAACTAAAGCCACTAAAATCCGGCTCGTCAGAACGCTTGTGTTTCCCATATTCCTATACGCTGCAGAGACGTGCACTCTTAGAGAAAGTGAGAAAAAGGTAGATGCCCTTGCGATGTGGTGCTGGAGAAGAATGTTAGGAGTATTGTGGACAGAGTTTCGCACAAATCAATCCATACTCCAAGAACTCGGCATCAAGCAACGTCTATCGTCTGTTGTGCAGTCGCGTATCCTCACTTTCTTTGGGCATGTGTCTCGTCGTGGGGGAATTTCCATTGAACGCTTGGTGGTGCAGGGCAAGTTCGAAGGCAAAAAAGCGCGCGGTAAATCACTTATGAGATGGACAGACCAAATAAGAGCAGCCATTGATCTTCCCTAAATGTATATTTGAATATTTGTTATGTATATTTTTATTAATATGATGTAAAAGTTAAAAACATGACGTTGTTATTTGACTTGACGTTTGATAGCAAAGGCTCGTTTATACAGGGTCAGTAACTGACTACAAATTCGAGGCAAGTCAGTGCTGACCCGAAAAAAACCCTGTGCAAACTGATTTGAAGTCAGTACAGTGGGTTGAAGTCAGCGCTGACTTGAATATTCGGACACGAATATTTTAAAGTCAGTTGAAGCACCCCGCCACCCGCGCACCCCCGCGCCAGCCAAATAAACTCCGTGTAAACAAACAAGTCAGTGCGTGGTTAGTCACTGCCGCTGCGTTGTAGAGTGACCTCGTTTTTTTCGCTGGCGATAAAAATGACGCGTAAGCTTGGCGAAGACGAAACCTTAAAATTGGTGCAATTATATTGCGAAAACTAGTGCCTTTGGGATAATAAACCCCTAAATTACCGCAATAAAGAAATGCAGTCAACGGCGTTGCAAAATATGGCTCAACAAATGTCGTTTATTTTTAGTTATCTCATTTACTACCATTTCAACAGCAAAATTGATATAATTTTTTCAACAAATAATTAAATCGTCGTTTCAGTTGTTTTCGCGAATCCATTTTTCCCACTGACTTCACACGTGTGCTCACCTTGAGAAACGCACCACTACTTACTTCATGTAAACAGTTAAAGTCAGTCGCGGCGCCGACATTGGCGCTGCGACTGACTTGTCTACTGACCCTGTATAAACCAACCTTAAGACTGAACTGACAGTATAGAGTTTACTTACCTACCACAAAGTTTCGTACTACGCAAGTAAAACATGTAAAGGTAGTCATACATTGGATATGATAATTTTTGGTTTAAAAACCATTTTTTTCTGTAATTATTTACTATAATTTGATATTCCATATTATAATCATTTCATAATCTATGTTGTGTGAATACTTGAGGCCACAAATATATATAGATTCAGATTTAACAAGATCTTGTTAAAATAACAGCTGAAACGGAACGTATAATTGGTTTCTCTACAGAAATGTCGTGCCACCATTTGTCGAATCCTAGTGGGAATACGGTTTTTTGAATTGTCAGACATTTTCGTGAGATTTTGCCTAGACATTCAAGCTTCGTCAAGATCTCTATCTCGCCAAAATCGCTACAATCCGAGAATTGGGCCCCTGGTACTAGGTACGAATAAACTTAAATAAAATGTAAAAATGACTAAAATATTTGATAAATGTAGTTGTTTTACGTAAAAGAATAATATCTCATGTTTGTTTTCAACAAAGCTATAATATTACTTCTTATTTCAAAAATGGCTGTGTATTTCAAATCCTTATATAAAAGGAGGATGTTGACAAACAAGAACTACGGACAAATTCCAGCTGCAGCCTCGGGCGATCAGTGAAGTCATGTTTGAATAAAGATTTATTTTAGAACTAAACCCTCAACAATATACATAAAGGCGCATGGGACAAAACTGTACGGAATCTACGCCTCTGTTATAATATGTACTTGCAAATTGTTCGATGATGTGAAAAAAAAAAAAAGGTAGCACTCCGGGAGTGCCGGCAGAAGTGAAAACTTCAATATTAACGTTGTGTTTAATTATAAGTATAAAAGTACTATCATTTATGAGGTAGAATACAATGTTTATGTTTTTATTATTTTTTATTTTTCGCCCTGTGCCTCCTAAACAGGGCAGCACACTCAGGCACGGTAGAAAGAGTGGGAGATACTAGTTCCTCTCCCTTCCCCTCGATCTTACGCTTTTTCGATCAGCATCACGTGACCCTGACGCGAGTTTGAAAGTTTTTACCCATACAAAAAAAAGTGCTCAGCGCCGCTAAAGAAGTTTTCACTTCAAAAAATTTTTTATACGTAGGTACCAGTTGATTCTCTCTCGTTTATTTTTAACAGGTAATAGTTATTGAATATCCCATTTTTACAATTCATGTGATTTCTAGATTGCTTAACATGTTTTTGTGAAAAAAATTATTGCCACTGTAAAATATACTTTAACAATAACCACTTATAAGTAGATAATAGATAAAATATGGGTAACCTGTATTATATGTATTTTTGGACTGAGATTGAGTGCAAGAAGAAGACGGGTTGACCCCACATAGCGTACGTAGTGTGGGACACGGGTGGGAAGATGATGATGATACATTATTTCTGTACTCTAATATAAGTCCTGATTACAAAAGTAAACATATCTACAGCAATTTATTCAATACTCAATACTCAATTTATTTATTGTTTTCATATGTTAAGACTAGGTTGTTACAGTACATATTATTTGGTTACAACATATTAACCCTGTTTGAGGGCACTACAATATACAGGATCGTAGGCAGACCGAGGTTTGTTTATTATTATTGATTAAATTAGATTAGGTATGTTGTCAAAAACAGAAATTATTATATTATAATTAAAAACAAATTAAAAAAAAAATATTAATTAGTAGATAGATATTAAATATTGTCGCTAAGTGTGCTTCGTAACGTGAAATGCCCAAAAGCCTTTGTTTGTGAAGTCAAATGTTTATTCAGGACATACCTATCAAAGTTCAGAGATTTCGGTCGTTTCTAAAGGTTACAAGGGTCTTATAAGATCACAGTCATTACATCCGTGTTTTATCAGACACCGTTATTAACAAACGAATAAAATATATTTAAGATTATTCTTGATTTTAATGAACAAAATGTCAATGTAAACGACGTACTTTTGCAAACTTATTAATATTATTAGTATTATTCAGCTATTCGTCGCACTGCAGCGCAAAGGCTTCCCTTCCTACCTTAAACTCTTCGCAATAACTTAACTATACTTATTATAAGTCAACCTTTTTACTTATAAATTAAACAGAAGACTGCCGCCCGGTCGCGCGCTGACTTGTCAAAAAAGACCGAGTCGGGCATGCCTGCGAGCGATTTACTGGTATTTTCTGTCAAACTTCCAAATTGTCTTTTCAATATCGATGATATTATCACCACTAGACGTTCCTATCGACTACAGTGAACATATTGGCTAAAAACTGTCTCGATATAGAAATAACAGCATTGAAAAACGCGAGAAAACGGTACCGGTTTTCGAAATATCCTGTTGTACAGAATTTATCTTTTCTGAAGTATTAAAGGGGTTTCCCGCAGATATTTACATTGTTTGTTGTTTTATGTCTGTCTTGGCCTTCAAGACGTTAATGTTTATGACTGAAACTGCTTAAGACAGGCTGTTATTATCATTTAATCAGTCTTTTAAAATTCCACTGCTTAACTTTAGTGTTTTTATTCAATTAGATTCTCGGGAAATAAGATCAAAGTTTTGTATGTAGAGTTAGAATATATTAACTCAAATAAATAAAATTTGTATTTTCAGGAACATAAAACCAAATTGATGAAACCATATTCGGAGAATAAAATTGGATACTCGAAATGAGTAAACTTCAAAGTCAAATTAAGTTTATTGCTTGAAACAAATGTTAAAAGTTATATATTATAGCGACTATATCAGCTCTGCTTAAAACTAGGTTTATAACGCTTTAGTACCAGTTTGTTAGTCATCATACCTTTAATGTCAGGCTTATGTTAACTATTTTAACCGTAATGTGAGCTTAGGATCGGTGTGATTCCTATTAAATTACCGGGTTAAATGTCGTAACTACGGAGCCTCGTACACAAAACGTGGATTACATAGGATCTTAAAGGTGCTGTGATAAGGGCCCTTAGAAATTCAGGGTTAATGTCACAGCTGTCAAATTGACAGGCTTCTATTAGTGTGGAAATTAATAATTCTGTCTAAATTTGAGAACCGTTAATTAATACGGGTAGATTAGAACTTTAGCATTAGCATTTTTATTTTGATTGATTCTGTCTTAAATTTTGTTTATTTTTAGTGGATTTTTAATCAAAAATACTTGATCATAATGGATAATGAATTTGATGGAATTTGTTTTACCTATGTTGAAATCAACATTAAAACTTTACTTCGTTTACGTTCTGTGTCTGGGTGTTACTATGTATCTATGTATGTATTTACAAAAAAAATGTATTTAAGCATTCAATCAGCACTCTAGTTCCCATAGTACAAGCTTTGCTTAGTTTGGAACTAGAGTGTGATGTGTAAAATGTGCAAGAATATATTAATATATATTTACAGTTAACTAGACTACATTATTTCAAAAAAACTATAATAATCTGTAATTGGTCCAAAAAACTTTATGACTATTACAGTATTTACAAAATGTACATAGGCGTATAAAATACATAAGAAACAGTTGAGCTATCTACAGACGGGATATTTACCATGATTTGTGAGTTTGATTATTTCCCGATATTTCGGCACAGTTATATATTATGTATCCCGTTTATAATGAAAACTATGTTCAAAACCGATAGTTTAAAATATTAGATCTATATATAGTTCAACTGGTCCAAATCAGTACCAGTCGGAAGCGTACCCAAGATTACTTGAAATTGCTAGTAGTTTACTCCATTGACAAGCATTATCAGTTATAAAAAAGTGATTTATTCTGTAATTCGCATACCCTGCACGTTATCACATGGAGGCAAGAGCAATGCCACGCGTGGTCGGCCGCGGCTGCTGCGCAAGATAAAAGGATTTCCCCTTAATGCTGTTGTCCGCGCTGACCTGTAGGGCGGTACCAGGGCTTTTTTTTAGTCTAGTTCCCATAGTACAATCTTTGCTTAGTTTGACTTAGTTTCTGAAGCGAAGCGTGTCCTGTCTGTTTGATTTACGTTTAGCTTTTTTATTCTTCATAATAACTCATTAGTGTATTATTACTCATTTAAATTGACACCGCACTGAAATTTCAGTACTTAATTTAGTTTAATTGTAATTCTTTGTAAGAAGGATCATATAAAAAAACGGTAGGAACCAGGCCGTAAGTTTCTTGCCCGTTCTTCTAGGCTCTGGTCGCGTGGAACTGGCACCTAGAATCACCTAGTATGTAAGACGATTCTAAATGATCCTTATGATTTTATTGAATAAAGAAATATTTTACTTGATTTGACTAAACTGTGATTAGTAAAATGTCCTTGAATATTTATTATTTATTTATTTATAGATCTACGTTTTAGTCTTGGTCCAAAAGTACTGATGATAAATAAAACAGGATCACTACTATTTCCCAGGCACGGTACGGATTCTTTGGGCAATAAATGCCGTGTGAATGGGATAAACAAAATACGTCCAAATATGTCGAAATAATGTGAAAAAGAATATATTTCCGAGTAGTGGGCAACACTACCAGCCGCTGAGAAAAGCAGTAGGTAACCGCAGGATTTCCACCCCAAATACAACAGTGAAAATGAACTCTTTTCAATTATCGGAGGTTAGCACCCTAACCAATAATAACACCGATACGACACCGATATAGTTAGTACAATAATAATAATATAAAAATGCTGGACAGTCCACACAACATCATCTAGCCCCAAGCTAAGCAGAGCTTGTGTTATGGGTACTAGAAGACGGATATACTTAATATATTACATAGATAGTTTTTTATTATACATATCAAATACCCAGAACACCCGGAATAAATATTTGCAGATCATACCTACAAACATTTATTCCAAGGCGGGAATCGAACCCGCAACCTCCGCGTAGCATGCGGACCATCGCCCACCGCGCCACATCGGTCGTCAGTCAATCAATACCCAGAACACCCGGAATAAATATTTGCAGATCATACCTACAAACATTTATTCCAAGGCAGGAATCGAACCCGCAACCGCCGCGGACCTTCGCCCGCTCTGACACATTCATTCATTCGTCATAATATCCTAGACGTTTTCAGCATTCGACTAAAGTCGGTGTGTCGGTGACAAATAACAATAATATTCGTGAACTATGTCAGCATCAAACTAAACTCATAATAACGCAATTTAGTCTGAAACTAAGCTTGTGTGTGCTTTAGGAATCAGATTCATAGAATACTTACTTAATTTGTTTGTAAATGGGTATAGTATAGAAACAAACTTCAATGTCACAGGCGGACCATCGTCTACCGCGCCATATCGGTCGTCGAAAATATGTACTAATTATTCACAAGCAAACTTACAATTTTATAATTTACTAGTAGTACGCCCCGGCTTCGCATGGGTAGCTTATATAAAAAATATCATTATAATATAGCCTATGTTCAGCACAGATAATGTAGCTTCACAACAGTGAAAGAATTTTTGAAATCGGTCTAGTAGTTTCGGAGCCTATTCGATGCAAACAAACAAACAAACAATCAAATCTTTCCTCTTTATAATATTAATATATAGTTTAGATAAAATGTACATATAGAATACTTACATAAAAATACACAAAAAAAAAGTTGAACTTACTGCTGACCATAGCAAACGATCTATAGATAGCTCAATTGATCCATATCAGTACCAATCGAAAGCGTGCCCAAGATACTGGTTGCATTGCCATTTTTTTTGTAAATACATACATAGAATACAAAAATATTTATGTTCAATATGTTCGCCACACTAAGTTTTGTTCTGGGTGGGAATCGAACCCACGACCCACAGCATGGAAGACAGAGCTACTAGCAACTAAGCTGTGACGCCTGTCAATTGTAAAAACATACAAAATGTTTTAATGTAAATAAGTAATAAATAAATAAATAATGGACAAATGTCGTGTCGGTACGTGTGAAATCTTCCACCCTACCAACCTAAGCACCTTTTGAAAGTTTCTACCCAAACAAAGGGCCTGCCTTAAACAATAACCAAAATCATTCAAACCATTTTCTTTCATGGTGCTTTTATTTTTAAAGTTAATCTTTTGACCACTTTTCGGATTACGGCTTAAGTTTTTTTTTATTACTTGGCTTTGTTCTAGAGCCATTGAAGGGCTACACTTTGATGAATTTATTAATAAAATATATTAATATCGGGTAACACAACGCCATTTAGCTCTGAACTGTTAAACTTGTCATAAGAAAACCAATTTGCTGATATTCATTATAAGTATTAATTCAATAACAATTAATTATAATAGTATTTTAAAGCTAGTAGAACGATAATATTAAGTCATGTTTTTTTTTGTAGTTTTTAAGTGTTATGCGAGTAGGTATGCTAACTAAAAGGTGTTTTAGCAAAAATCAAATCAATCAAGCAAAAATGCAAGTAGCATCTTGAGTGAAACGGTGATGGAAAAACACAAATGTTTGTTACGTGTCTATGTATTTTATGTAAGTATGTGTTTGTATTTACGAAAAATATATATCAGTATTCTATCAGCAATCTAGTTCCCATAATACAAGCTTAGCTTAGTTTGGGACTAGAGTGTGATGTATGAATAATTGTCTGTGGTAATTTATTTTTATTTATGAGGATCGAACCTACAACCCACGTGAACTGCCTTTATATTAATTAATTCTTGTGTCATTCGTTGCTGTATACTTTAAGAAAGATTTATTTAGAGTAATTAAATAAATTACATTATAAAGTTATACTCTTTGAATATAAAGTGATTAATGAGCTAGACAGCACTAATGAGTAAAAGGTATGATGAGCGTTTTTAATTAGCGGCCCAAAGCAAGTTTTATATTTTATTTTCGACTGTAAAACATTTTATCGCTTGTTCTTATTTATGTGCACGAGTTTTGAATGTTAATTAGGTCAGGTATCTCTAACTTAAGTAATTCAAAGAAGTAAGAGTTTCACTCATATTTTGTAGACTACTTAGATAATGAAAAGTTATATAAATACGTAAAATACATAAATAAAAACGTCACAGTCACATCATCATATTCAGTCAACACTTAACTGCATTGTTTTATGTTACTGAGGATGCTTAGTAACGTAAACAAAGAATCATCAAAATTGGTTTGTAATTGGCGCAGAAATCGCTTAATATAAATAATCAGAAATCAAAAATATTTTATTGTTTAACTGGTATATAAAAGACCTTAATGGTTAAGTAGTATAGTTTATACAGTCGAATAAAAACGTAATTTTATGAAGTCTCGTGAAAAACTTTAATAGTAATTTTTTGGTAAGAAGTCCAAAGATATGTTCCCGGTACATAAATAATATCGTGTAAGTCACAAGCTTTCCCGAGCCTATTGTCTTATTGTTCCCGCCCCGGACTCGCGAACACTGCATTAACACAAACAATAGCTCGAGGCGGACCTATTTTGTTACACAACCATTGGTTCATTTAATACTGACAGACGCCAACAATTCTGGTTTTCTGGGACAGAAAATATATTATTTTTATCACATAGGCCTTATTTAAAGCCAACGTGGCCTTGTAAAGAACCAAAAGATTTTTGATGCCTTAACCTCTTTTGTTTTTACAATCTTTGCGCATATACTAACTTTTATCGTTTTTTTTCCGATTTAATCTTCAAGGCATTTGAACACTAAAATGTTAATATTTTAATACGAAATTTTTGATTATTGTGCGCACAAAATAAATAAAATTCAATCTACTTCAGTGTTTATTTTAAAACAAGATTAGACTAGAAGCATATAATTAATATCTAAATATTATCCCAATAAAATTGATTTTACATTTGTATGGATAAATTAATTATAGCAAACGTCTGTTATAATGCTTGATAAGTATTCGAGAGTTTAATCTTTTCAGAGCTCAATCATATTTAATCTTTTTACAAATGAAATTGCTTTATATCAAATGATTTAAATTGTATGCACAATAAAGATTCAATGGAATTTAATAGATTTCGATTTCAATAGAATAATTATAACCATCGTCAAAGTTCTGAGATAAAATACAAACTTATGCTTAAATTATTGGTTTATAGCATAATTAAAAGAGAATTAAAACTATTTGAAATGTCATTTAATTAAAATACTACGCATATTTTAATCTATTGAACTCAGATATTTTTAGATTTTTATAGGTCACTTACAAAATGTCAAGTTAGTTTTATGGTTCAAACTTTGTTCGGGACCAAACCGTGTAAAATGTCTGTGACTATTTATTTTTTAAATATGGTAACCCAGATACAGAACAAATATTTATGTTCATCACACGTACATTTGCTCTGGGTGGGAATCAAACCCACGACCCACAACATGGAAGGCAGAGCTACAACCAATTTATATATTAAAGAGATATTAAATTATGTCATCTGAGCTAACAGAGCTTATGACTGTGTGTATCACTAAGTTGTACATATTTTATGTACGTGAAAGTTATTCAGTACCTCTACCATGAGTTGTCACAGTAAAATCGCCTGACTTTACTACAGTAGTTACGTCAATATTAGTATTACGAATTTTAGTACCTAACTATCCGCTAGAGGCGCTGTACAAATCTTCATACATTTTTTTAACTACAGACGCTAGCGAGTGTAGTAAATATAGTATAGTAAAAACTCATGGAAGGGCTACAGTACCTCTACCATGAGTTGTCACAGTAAAATCGCCTGACTTTACTACAGTAGTTACGTCAATATTAGTATGACAAATTTTAGTACCCAACTATCCGCTAGAGGCGCTGTACAAATCTTCATACATTTTTTTAACTGCAGACGCTAGCGAGTATAGTAAATATAGTATAGTAAAAACTCATGGTAGAGCTACTTCTTCGTCGTGTCGATGGTTCAAATAACGTTTTCCCAAAATTTGGCCACCTCTATGGCGTTTTCAGTGGCAACGTACAAATCGGCCAAAGAACAGGTTTTTGGGCACAGCGGGCAGGCCAATAGGTGGGACATGGTCTGAGGATCCACACCGCAATCGCACCCCGACACATCAGTATAACCCCACCTGCTCAGGTTGGACCTGCAGCGACCCACCTGGGTCCGCAGTCTGTTAAGGGACTTCCAAGTGGGCCATGGGAGCTTATGACCTGCAGGAAGCTCTTCGGCAGGTGTGATGTAGCCATCTGGAGGGGGTTTTTTCCGGATCCATAGCTCTCGACGGGCTTCGATATGGTTGACGTCGGTTAGAGGGTTTGTGCATTCCAGAAAACTGTGGCGGCTAGTAAGACGCTTTCGGGGTGGTATCGCTCCAAAAAGTGGGTGTCTATTGTCGAATTCTTGTTTAGACTTTTCCGCCGCACAAGCAATCTCTCTGCGAACTCCTGGAGGAGCTATTCCGGCAGTGGGGTACAACAAGCTAAGAGGTGTGGGCTTGAGGCAACCAGTAATCGTACGAAGTGTCTCGTTAAGTGCTGTGTCTATTTCTCTGGCGTGCGCAGATCGGTGCCATACCGGACAAGCATATTCGCCAGCAGAAAAGCACAGTGAAAGACCCGTGGTTCTTAGCACTTGGGGGGTGGCGCCCCACGTAGTAGATGTAAGCCGTCGAAGCAAGTTGTTGCGTGTACTTATCTTTTGTTTCGTCTTGAGACAGTGTTTTTTGAAAGTAAGTGCTCTGTCTAGAGTCACCCCCAAGTAGACAGGACCATCACTGTGGTTTATGGGGATTCCCTTCCAATTTATATTGAGCTTCCGACGGGCTTCCTTGTTACGAAGATGATAGACGCACGACAGTGTTTTTGCCGGGTTCGGTCTGAGGGCATTGTCCTCGTAATACTTCGCAAGCACCTCCAGAGCCCGTTCAAGATTTAACTCAGCATCCTCAAAGCTGGTTGTCTGTGTGGTAAGAGCAAGGTCGTCAGCGTACAAGAACCTTTCAGTGAGCTCTGTAGTAGGCTGGTCGTTGGTATAAACGTTAAACAGTGCTGGAGCCAAAACACTACCTTGAGGTAACCCGTTTTTCTGAGATCGCCACCGGCTTTTCCCTTGGTGTAGGTGGACCTGAAACCGGCGGTTGCGCAGCATTTCTCCTAAAATGTTGACGAACCCGCTATCAGCGGTTATTGTCGATACCTTTGCCAGCAGCCTATTGATGTTAACGGTGTCATATGCCGCTGACAAGTCCACAAACACAACCCCAGTTACTTTTTGTGCCTCAAATCCATCCTCTATATGCTGAGTAAGTCGAAGTAGAGCTACTGAATGCTATAGAGATTGAAATCCCGGGTGACACAAAGTTTGCCTCTCAGTATTTGTATTCGTTAGTAAAACTGTTTTGAGAAACTCCTGTGGTATTTCTCTATGATTTTATCTAAATAACATCTGGTATATTATATTTTTGATGACCGATGTGGCGCGGCGGGCGAAGGCCCGCCTGCGACGCGGAGTTTGCGGGTTTGATTCCCGCCTTGAGATAAATGTTTGTACGATCTGCAAATATTTATTCCGGGTGTTCTGGGTATTTTATATGTATTATTGTGTATGTAAAAATATATATCTATATCGTCTAGTACCCATAACACAAGCTCTGCTTACCTTGGGGCTAGATGATGTTGTGTGGATTGTCCAGCATTATTTATTTATTGATTTTCACTTGCAAAATCAAGTCAAAAAGTGTCTCACAGTGTTTTTACTCCCATTCTCTCAGTCTAGCTCAGGTCGTAGTAAAGACTCGCAAAGCTAAGTCAAGAAATTTTTCAGTTTAATAGCAAAAGCAAAGCATACGTTTCATATAATACTGAGAGAATATGAAATGTTTATTGTTAATTTAATATTGCAGTCTGTTGGTTGAAGTTCGCAGAGTTCGTGGTCACAATATTCTGCATAAGTATAAAACAGTTCTCGATTCTGAACTGTTTTAAAATTAATAATGAAGTTGCTACGAGCAGAAACTGGGGCCCGTATCAAAAGGTATTTTTCTGTTTGTTTATTTAATTCACTTAGTTTAATTCACTAGACACCATTTGTAAAAAAAGTACTGGATTTGTCGACCAAAATATAAAAATACATAAAGCAAAACGAGACGTGCATTTTTAAAATAGTTTGTTTAAGTATACCATTTATTATTTATAATAAATATGAATAAATCCCGGGCCGGCCGAGAAGACGTTGGAGAGACGATCTCGACTCATACGCGACGGAGTGGTGGATAAACGCAGGAGATTGAGATGGAAGAGTTTGGGGGAGACCTTTGCCCTGCAGTGGGTTAAATAAAAAAAAAGAACAATTAGTAAATAAAAACAATTTGTAAGGTGCGTGGTACAGGGCCCTAATTGTTACCTATAATAATATGCCAGCTTGGATAATGTGTCTCAAAACTTTTTGTTGGGACTGAGAAAGAGCTTTTCAATTTGTCGGTAAAGAAAATTAAGTTACCTTTATAATTATAATAAAATAACAATTTAACGGTGTTTGAGGACGGTTCTGCTTTCGACGCGTTGTTTTTATAGGTGTTAATAAAAATATTTTTATAGGAAGGTGGCCAGTTATTTAAGGATGAATCTATAATTATACAAAAGAATAATAAATATAATTTGTACGTTTCATAACTTCACATAGAATTAGATATATCGAATAGTTTAACCTTACAAATAATAAATAAATATTCGTACATTATCACATTCGCGCCCTAGTCCCAAACTAAGCAAAGCTTGCTATGGGAACTAGACTGATTGAATACTTAATATACATATTTTTTGTAAATGCATAGAAAATATATAGCATTATTTTATTTTTATTTAAATGTCATGCTCTTGTCAGCATTATAAATCTTTCTTAACAGAATTTTCAAGACTCGTTTTATCCATAAAACTTGTTCAATTTGAAAGTTCAACCAGCCTTGGCGCACTCTGCACTTCGAGTATGAATCTGTATGAACGTTGAAATACATGCATCGTTTTGCATCACACGTCTTTTCGAAGTCCTTGTGATCTGTTCGACTTTGTAGATAACACTGGATTATTTAATACCATACAATTATTGCGCTGTCAAATAAAATTGAAAATTGATGAACATGCTAAGCCCATACAATCGCACTAGATCATATCACTGTCTAACTACCATTAAACGATATATTTTTTTAATCGAACCGAAAATCTCATCAATCAATCTAAGTATAATTTCAATCGCTACAAAATATGTGTAGCTAGTTACTGCAAATTGTATCTAGATACTTTGTGTATCACCTCTATTTAAATACGCAAAATATTTTTTTACATAAAAGGTTAATTTATTAACGACTTCAATCGCCTTGAACAAAACTAAGAAAAACAAATTTAAGTTATTAAAAGTACTTGTCAAATCTTTAACTTACATTGGATCACTTCTTAATGATCATTAATAATAAAAAATAAAAATCAGTTCCAATAATAAGCGTAGTACATAATCACGTTATACATACATACAATTGAATTAAAATCCCTCTTTTTAGAATCCGTTTCAAGTTGATTTCTCTAAAGATAAACGTAACTTAACCCGCCGACTGTCAGTTAATGAGTTTAAATGCCAATTTTGGGGCTAATTCCCTGCAGTGTCCAATTATTGGTCATTTAACTTCACTGAGATGTCACGTACTCAAACATTAACTTTCCATTGGTCCGTCTCGAGAGGATAGGCAAATTAGATATTGGCATATAGGGCTGACAAATCGGAGCCCTTACCACCCTTTGCAGGGCTTATGTTAAACTTCATTACATACTGTATTAATACAACTTTATTTACAAACAAACTTACGACTATACAGTATTTACAAAATGTACATAGTCATATAAAATACATAAGAAACAGTTGAACTATCTACAGACCGTTGCAAACGATCTATAGATAGTTCAACTGATCCAAATCAGTACCAATCGGAAGCGTACCCAAGACACTGGCTGCATTGCCGCGCTGAATAGCAATGCTGATACGTTGGGCCAGATACTCACCAGCCCTCGGGTCACGCGTCGCTTCGACTAGACGCCCAGAAATAATTTTGAAAACGCGGTGGGCCTCGGTACCCCACGGACCTAGAGTCTCGACCCCAAGAGGAGCAAATATGTATGCCCTGTCGAGACCTGCATATTTGCGTCTCTTGAGATCCTCGGCCGAATCCGCCGCCGCACCAGCCCGAACGGATGTCTGTGACATATTGTTACATACTGTTAATACTATCGTCATAGCTCAGTTGGTATTAGCTACGTCTTTTATGGATTAGAACCAAAGAACAAACGTAGGTGACAAATATTGATATATTTTGTTCGATATAATATTTGGAAATCTACAAAATAGAGCATCTATTTATTTATTTCATTTCATCCTTACAACTATATATATTAACAAGAGTAAATACAATAGAGTAGACAAGTTATGTAAACTTAACGGTAATAAAAAAAAAGCTATTTCAAAATCAATTTAATTATAACATGATACAGAGCAGCCTCTACAAATTCCTCAGATAACATAATTAGAAATAAATAATAATTGTTATATATTCAAGTTTAACTGAAATTTAAATGACGGAAATTTAGTCCATGAATGTTTATTATTACAACTTGTGGTTTTTGTTAAATATATAAAAAATCACAAAGATTTTTATAACGTACCTATATGTAAGTTTTCTTTGAGAAAAAGGTAAACTTTTACTAGAAAATAAATGCATTTTCAGTTGAACGCAGACAGGAACGAAACACCCCTATCGTTGGTCAAGTACAGCTCAAGTTAAATTGATCAATTAAAACTTATATAGAGTTCCAAAGATAGCTTCAAGTTCGCTATGGACTGATGAAAGCTATTTTTAATTTTACACTTAAGACTTAATATTTCAAAACGTGTCTTATAAAGAGTCTTAGAAATTTTCTAATGATTTCTTATAAAGATTTTTTTATCGACTTCGTATTGACACATTGCGGTCTTTCCATTTCGTTTCAAGATTCGCGTGTTTTTTACACTTAAAACTTAAGATTTAAAAACGTGTTTCATGATAATTATATGATTAAAATGATTTAATAATTTTTAATTGACACATTGCCGGAGGTATTTTTTCAAGATGCTTTTCGCGTGTTTGTTCAAAATGAGTTCTTTGTTTAACCTTAATGTTTAGTAAGAATAAAAACCCTTTCAATACTTTCATGACTTAAAAGAAGAATTGAAAACAAACAATGCCGATAGGCATTGTTTGTTTTCAATTCTACTTGATAAAGTACCTAGGTACGGAAAAGTACACTTCGAATATCGTCTTGAAAGTTTAAAGTACATTTGTTGGAAACTGTGATCGGACTTTGACGTAACTTGGCAGCCTTCCTTCTTCTAAAGCTTGTTGATTCCTATTGAATAATTAAATTTATTGGTATCGACTTATTTGAAAAAAAAGATGTGTGGCACTCGGGGACTGCCGCGATAAAGCTATTGCATAGCATATTGTGCTGGATTACGCATGCCCAGTGTTAGGTTATTTTCGTTACGGAATTTCTGGATTCGGTCTCCACGCTGAAGTCCCGCAATAGAAACTATGCAATAGCTTAAAAATGCATTATGATTTAAATTTTCTATAACGCCATGTTACGCCAGCTTATATTATGCGAACTAAATTAAATTATTAATGTAGTTCACGTAATGTAAGGGAATAAAAAGATTACATTTTAATGGAAAGTTTAGATTGTTAAATTAACCCTATTTTAAAATGTGTTTATTTTTGTGTAAACCCGTGTTAAGTGTCCTATTTAATAAAATAAAATCGCGTTTTCATCTGCATGTCATCTAATAATATGCTGTTAAACAATAAGTGGTAGTGGTTAAAGTTGACACCTAAAAGAATAAGGATTATTTAGAATCGCCTCATATCATAGGTGATTCTAGGTGCTAGTTCCTTGCGATCAAAGCTTAGAAGAACGGGTAAGAAACTACGGCCTGATTGCTACCGCTTTTTTGTATACTCCTACATAGAATTACAATTAAATGCTTGATATAATATAGTGATATGTCACTAAAGTAGGTAGCTACTACTTGTGAAAATACGTACTATTGTTGTAGAACAGTAGTAGGTATGTTTTTTCACAAGTAGTTTTCAAAAAGACCCTATATCGCTTGTATAGATAAAATTAACTTAATGTTTATTTCGAAAACTCGCTAATTGTCAACATATTGATTAAACGCTAACAGAAAGACAGACGTTTGCGTTTCTAAATTGGTATGGATTTAAGTAGTCACAGAACAAGTATTAGTTGGTACTGCAAACGTGCGGTCTATTTCATGCTTAGCTTACTTTGCTAATTGATTTGCACATTCAGCCAGTGGGCTTGTAATGAGAATAATTACAGTAACTTGCAAGCTGACTTTCTTTTACTCAAAATCAATATGAAAAATGAATTTAATATTATTTAGTAAAATCACATGGATCATTACAATCGTCTTATATACTAACGGTCTATCTTATAAAAAGTTAGCGTTGACTTGTATTGATTTATCATAATATGTAATAAGGACATAAAGGCAACGCTAACTTTTTATAAGATAGGGTGATTCTAGGTGTCAGTTCCACGTGACCAGAGCTTAGAAGAAGGGGCAAGAAACTAAGGCCTGGTTCTACTCCCTCTCGGCCAAAAAAGAAGTAAAACTACTGGCTATGGCTGTCAGGGTAGTCATCTTAAAATATTCATGAATTTTTGCACTGCAAAACTTGGAAAAATATATTTTCATGAAATTTTCACAGAACGTTATTTATTACCAAACGCAAAGCAAGTGTATTTAAACATATCTCGTATCACGGGTGGCAGATTGTTGATTCTTAGCACACAACTTTTATGCTATTTAAACAAAAAAAAACTATTTATAATGATAGTTTCCACAGTATTACATTGACGGTATACTGCAACACCAAGATATATAAATGTTTGTATATAAGATAATTTTGTTATAAATTCTAGTTCCCTTTGGAACATCTGTTTAATGTGAACACGCACCACTAATTAGCGGATTAACGTAAGGTCGGTAAGTACATGCTTATCTACTAATTGGGTACCATTTCATCTATTGAAAAGGCTGAGTAGTTAGATGTTATTCATACTAAAAGATCACACAATAGGTGAAATTTATTCAGATAACATGAAAAAAGAAATCTCTGACACTAGAATATAATGAGCATTAGCCAAGCATTGTGTTTTTTAAACCTTGTTTCTAAGTTTAAACTTTCTGAAAACATTTATCAATTTTTTTTGGTAGATAACTGTATACCAGTTTTATCGATTTTTTTGGGCTTTAAGCACCGAATTTATGTAAATATTCCAATGTAAACATCTTTTTTGTATGATACATTTGTAAAACACTTCTAAACATTCCTAAAAACACAGAAACACAACATCAATACCAACATACAAATCTGAAAAGAACTGCCCATAAGTGCACTGGATTTGAAACCTGCCAATTTAAAGGACCTACCGCTAAACCAGCGGTACTATAGCTACAGTATTGTCACTTGTTACATAATAGATCCGCCAGACACCCGCCACGCTACAGTGGCTCTACCATGAGATGTCACAGTAAAATTGCCTGACTTTACTACAGTAGTTACGTCAATATTAGTATGACGAATTTTAGTACCCAACTATCCGCTAGAGGCGCTGTACAAATCTTCATACATTTTTTTAACTACAGACGTTAGCGAGTGTAGTAAATATAGTGTAGTAAAAACTCATGGTAGAGCTACTGAACTCAAAACAACAAAGGAATCCGACAGGCACGTAGACCTGCGAAGTTCATCCTGGAACTTGTGATGGCATAAAAAAAGTTTTGATATCGTTAGAGGGAATCTCGGCGCCACACCTGCTCAAAACTTTTTAATCAATAGTACAGTCTACGCTATTTTAGTAACTTGATAACTAAATGTTAGAAAAAACTATGAAAAAGTCACTATATTTTTTATCCTGGATATGAGACTTGAAACTTTTGGATAGCCTTAATGGTTTTCAACTTTAGTCAGCTAAGTTTAAGCAAATTCACTAAAGTAGTAACACGTACTAAACTAGGAATAAATAGCGTCTCAACCAAACTTTGCGGCTTGTAAGTTAAACTTCAACTCAAAGATTTTAGAAAATCTTTTAAGTACTTGACAAAAAAAAGTAGCCGTCTTCAATATCTACTGAAATACACATTATTCACTAAAGAATAACTTAAAAATCAATGAATAAAGAATAAATTGTTTAAACGAGAAGCACACGCAAAGAAAAAAACTAATGTCCACATAACAAAATTTCTTATGGAACACGATTCATATAATGAATATTCTTTCATGTACACAAATTATACTTATTTCCAAAGATCTCAAAAACAGATCAATGATAAAGATCAATGAAATAGATCAATGATAAAGATCAATGAAATAGATCAATGATAAAGATCAGGGCATCAAAGATTAGCTATTAAGTTATACACAGAAGTAGCTTGACTAGTGCAAACGAATCACAGGGCGAGTCAGCAGTGGTTTCCCAACTAAAGCCGTTACTAGACCTCGCAACATCCATAGTTTGCTTGAAACAGTAACTACCATGACGACCGCAATGTAGCGGTGAACGCAAGAACTACGGGTGTTCAACATAAGTTATTGAATTTTCAGCTGGTAATGATTGTTATAGAATTAGATAAACGTTATAAACGATAAGCTTCTTTTATGGTTTACAATTTAATTGTGATTACGTCACGATGTATATAGAATTGTTCTTATTAGGAATCGTTGTAGAATCTAAATTATTTTAAATGCCAGTTCCATGCTACTTAAGACTGAAAGATCGGACAAGAAACTCACGGTCATTTTTATTGTATTTTGGTACAAAACTAACTACAACAAAAGACAATTCAATGTTTCAGTTAGGTACCGTTTTCTAACAAAAATCATTGGAAACCCTGATTTTGATCGTAAAAAAGCATTGATTTATTGTGAGGAAATTAATTGTTGCTGGTAGAACACAGAGTGGACATATTGTTTGAGTTTTTTTTATTATAAAGCTCAGATAAGAAAAACTATTATGTAGTCCACCGCTTTTTGAAAAACAATACACTATCTAGATTCTATGTAGGACTACCAATTAGGGATTGTTAGACTAGTTATTACTTGTCTGATTGTGATATTTAGTTCGTTTCAGTGATTTGCTCCTCTTAGGTTACATATCTTATTTTAACGTAGTATTATTTACTTTACATGTAAGTAGCCTTAACGTTGAGAGGTTATCACAAAAAAAAATGTCAATCAAATCATAATTTTCATGTTCAGAGCCTCTACCATGAGTTGTCACAGTAAAATCGTTAGACTTTACTACAGTAATTACGTAAATATTAGTAGGTATTACGAATTTTAGTACCCAACTATCCGCTAAAGGCGCTGTACAAATCTTCATACATTTTTTTAACTACTGACGCTAGCGAGTATAGTAAATATAGTATAGTAAAAACTCATGGTAGAGCTACGGGTGTTCTGGGTGCTTGATATGCATAATAAAAAATATCTATCTATGTAATGTATTGTATTAAGTATGTCAGTCTTCTTAGTACCCATAACACAAGCTCTGCTTAGCTTGGGGCTAGATGATGTTGCGTGGATTGTCCAGCATTATTTGTTTATTTTCGAGAATATATTAATACCCAAAAAGGAAATAGCAAAGCTAGTAAAGCTATAAAAGTTGGTGCTAGTTGTTGTCTGGTTGCATTTGAATATTCAACATGAAATCCCAAACTTTGACTAGCACCTAACTTATTAACGGTTAAGTCGAAACTAAACAGTAACTTTACATAAATTGAAATAGAAGCTTCGTAACTTTGAAAATGCCAATAGCAGCCGCACTCAGAGACGTTACTAACACATAAGTATTTACAAAAATAGCAAAGATGGTTGCCGTAACTTGTGGATATATTACCGGAAATTTCACACAACACACTCTAATCCCAAACTAAGCAAAGCTTGTACTATGGGAACTAGACTGCTGATAGAATACCTATATACATTTATAAATACATAGATATAAACACCTCTGACACAGAACAAATATTTGTTCGTCTCATTTGTATATTTTTATTTGACCCACAGCATGGTAGGCAGAGCTACTACCAACTGAGCTGTGACGTCTGTCAATGATATGGAATAGGCGTTGCGTTAATTATTATATATTAACGAACGTCTCTGACTGCGGCTGTAAGAAACTAAGCTCATTAGCGAAGTTTTTACTGAAAGCCACGTGCTTATTTCACTATAATTCTTTGTTTTAATTTATGTTAAAGAGGAATAAGAGGGATGGGAAATTAAGGCATAGAAAACTTTGATAAAACTTCAACTTTATGTAGACGTAATGTAGACGTTACTGCAACGTAATGTACATAATGCACAGTAATTAAAGAAAACCTCAAGGCTACGTTAAGTTTTATTATGTTGAGTATATTCTAAAGAGTAACCATTATAGGAAAAAAAAAGTAATAAAATGGACGGCCATATCGCTAACAGCGATATCTACCAGGTAACCTTTTGATGGACAGGACTGAACACAAAGAAAGAGTATAAAGTTTTACTTTTTACTTTCAAATTATTTTATCAAATCTATAAGTGAAATAAATCTAGACTTGCAATTTATTTTATATCAAATCCGACTAATTTATGTCCCGATATATTAAATTTTCTGACATCAAAATCGTTTTATCTACGTCGTATGGAAATCCAAGATTTCCATTTGGGAATTAGATCCATCTCACTGTTTTTATCTAGAATCTTGTTAGTTCAATGTGATTTATCTAGTGCAGTGGTTTTCAAACTTTTTGTTTCTCGCGATCTCTTTATCATTCCCCTGCCCTTATCCCACGTTAAGTGGGGTCGGCCCAACATGTTCTTTTTCTCTATTCACTCCTATAATTTGTCAGTTCTGAATCTACTTCTCTCACACAATCTAATCATTTCCAATCCAATCATTTCGAATCCGCGATCTTTTTTTTTTTTTTTTTTTTTTTTTTTTTATGCGTTATAGGCAAACGCTTGGCCGCAATTGATGCGGCCTACGGTGTAACGCGTTTACCTAGATAGAGCCTATTAAATAATTTTACAAAATGATAGTGATAAGAAAAATTGCTTGTATCTTTTTATTCTGCAAATACCTCTTCTACTCTAAATGTGAATTCAGCTGCAACTATAAAAAAAAATACAGACCATTCCCTAAAGTAAGATCATATTTACTAAAATTGGATTTTTTACAGCTTTTTTTCTGTCGCAAAGTTTGACAAACGCAGATCTAGTGCATTCAGTCACAGAACTCACCGGGTAATGAATCTAGATATCTAGACTCTAGACTATAATATATATATTACTACTAGATATATTATCTTTAAGCCCCCGAGCAAACACAAAAGTCAAAGGTAAATGCGACTTCTTGTTTTATAGTTTTCAAATGTTAGATGCAAAGATTTGAACCTTTTTGGTAGCTTTCTTAGTTAAATAAAGAATGAACAGATTTTTATTTTAAAAATATTGTACTTTATACTTTCTGAACTCTTGAATTCTTTATTGTACATGGAAAACTTACAGACTAGGTATGGCGAGCTTTACCCTAACCTTTTTTTTCAGCAAACCATTGAGGTTAAGGAAAGTGTAAGAGAGGTTATGATAACTCTTCTGTTCGCGACCCAAAGGGACAAGATGCAGTTACGAAATTAGCACAAAACGTATTGTAATAAAGTTCAAAACAGCATGCGCTTTGTACGGAGCTTACGACATCCTTTCAATTTGAAAAAGTGTAAAATTAAAGTTATTTTGATGATAACACGAAACGCTCATTCGGAGCGTTATGGAGCTATAACGCATTTTGTATCCAAAACTACTATTCCTAGAATTATTCTCACCAAAATATAACACTAAAATACGTAGTATTGGTCGTAGGTTTAATTTCCACCCGGGGCAAAGTTTGTGTGATGAACATAAATATTTGTTCTGTGGCTGGGTGTTACTATGTATTCTATCAGCAATCAGCTAATTTGGCACGATGATCGTCACCTAATTTATCTAACTTGTAGCTTAAAACTCCTTAAAAAAACAGTATTTAAACTATCTAAAACAAACTAACGGCCAGTTTCTGGAAACCCAAATCACGATTGATCCGAGTTGAACACATAGTAATTATTTGTTTTTTTCGTTGATCATCGTTCGAGAAACCCGCCGTAAGACTATTACCTAACTATGTAGATTGGCGCGACAGACACGTGAAACAAACTGAATCGTTTTTCATTTTAACAAATGGGACCCTTTTTATTAGAAAACTTTTCGCCTCCTTTCAATATTTTAATGTCGTCTTGCTTATTGGATTGCGACACGGCGTGGCTGTGTTTTGGAGTTGTTGTTTTTGTTCATACTATTTCCTTAAATAAAAACCTTACTAGAGTACAATTAATTGCTATGGATATTATTAAATAGTCTGTAAAAGACTATTACTGTTACAATAGCTTTTTAATCAAATCAAATATTTGTTTATTCAATTACATCACAAGGATCATTTAGGATCATTTAGAATTTGTTAAATTGTCTTCTAGGCTCTATAGTTCGCGAGAAAGGGGCACTGAATTTACTTATATTATACGGATTTGTACTCACTCAAGTAGATTTTGGTAAAGGTAAACTTAAATTATATAAATTATTAATTAATATAAGGAATTACAAAAGAAAAACATTTACAAAAGAATATAAATGTAAATTAAATAGAAGTTTATTATTTGATTACAGGAAAAGGCACATTGTACATATTTTTTTATCTATCGGTGACATTACTCTTATAATATAATGAAGAACTTGGTATTTAATAGTACATATAAAGAAGACGTCAAATTGGCACAACGATTCGCGCACACACAGGTAGGTGAAGTTTTAATGATCTTTCAGGAGCTACTTTCGTAAATAGGTGAGCTAACTGCTAATGAAAGTCTGCGACGCTCTCACTTATTGCTTTGAAGTAGAAGCTAGGTGTGTAATATTTCTAATTATGAAGTGTAGGTTATTAAGCTTCTGCAATTTTGTTCGTATGAGATAGTGACATAATCGAGAAAAGGTCTTAGTTGCAAGAAACTGGTACTTACAATCATAATAAAATATTTTTAGTTGATTTTAACTATTTAAATATTTTTAAGACCTCAAAAGAGTTTATTTTTATTAAAAGTACGTAGTCTGCAGACTTTTTATCGGCCGATAGTTTGGTCGGCTTCTTCTTCTTATCGTGTCGATGCCACAACTGTATTTTGTTGTAGCATCGTGTTGGAAAGATTAGCCAGACTAGACACAGCTTTACCGTGCCTAGCTGTTACCGGTGTGCGCCACGAGGAGGCTCTTTCCATGCACCCAGGCTTCTTAATCAGTATGAAGACTGAATGACTGTAATGTGCGCATCTGCATACATCTTCATACTGATTAAGAAGCCGATCAAACTATCGGCCGATAAAAAGTCTGCAGTTTGCGGGGGCCCTTAAACTCCAATTAAACAACCTTTTCAAAAGTCAAAAAGATTTACAAAGAAAAAACCTAGTGTTTTTTTTATTATGCATTACAAAGCATTATTAAGTAGTAGTGATACGTTTTTCTTGATTGATTCATTGCGTGTATAAATGAGTTGGTGGCCGAATCAGATTTGCAGATAACTACGAACTGGTTACAAAAAACTGTAGTTTTTCTTACGGCTCGTTCGAGAAACCGGCCGTAAGTATTCAAATCGAACAACGTTTTTTTTGCTATACCCAACAGATCACTGAATCTTTACAATCTCCCCTCAGTGCAGGTCAAAGACATTTATAGAACTACCACAAACAAAACATCGCGAATATGTCATGCTCCAATTGTAATTAAATTAGTTCAATTGTATGGCGCTAGAGTGCTAGGCTCTTGCTCTACCTGAAACAAAGAAAAGCACTGTAAGGACAGAATAGAAGAGTATATCTGTTTGTGAAAGGACCCGTCCAACCGTGAAAGTGTTTTATTTTGTCAAGCAGCGGTACTTTTATTACTGTGATATGACAACGTACGAATAAAAAGTAACATTTGAACGAAAAATCTGTTAGATTTTAACATTGTTATATCTGTAACATAGTAATAGACCAAGCTTTAAAAGATATAATAAATATTCGCAGACATTTCAAACATCACAATCTAGTCCCAAAACTAAGCAAAGCTTGTCCGATGGGAACTAGACTGCTGATATAATACTTGTATATATTTTTTGTAAATAAATGCAACGAATACATAGTTGGCACCCAGTCACAGAACTAATATTCATGTTCATCACACAAACATTTGCTCTGATTGAGAATCGAACCCATGACCCACAGCATGGTAGGCAGAGCTACAACCAACACAGCTATGTGTTTGCCTGTCAATTATAATTAAAATTATAAAACATATTCTGATATCCTGTTTCAATATGTAGATGGTTAATCATTAATCTTGTAAAAAAATTCTATTCAGCTTTGAGCACGGTTCGTATGACTAATACATAATGAACCGAACCAGAAACAAAAGAGTCGAAAATATTTTTTATTAAAAAGTACATGAGTATTTTGTTTGGTAGATCGTTACTCAGCGAGGCTTTAAAATACATATATCAGGGCATTGTCACGGAACGAATGGGGTAAACCGAGGGGTTAAGCTTGACAGCAGATGTACGTAATAGCTACGAACATTGAAAAAGTTTTATAAAATGTTTATTTTTTTACTAACAGTGTGTAATTCGCGACAGACGAGCAACAGCACTGTTGTACTCACAGACTAGTAGGATGCTAATGCAATCGCGGAAGAATACTATCGCCCACTTGCGTCCCCAAGCTGAAGCGTCTGACCGCGAGGTTTTAGTCAGAATCTGACCTGCTATACTCCTATAAGATTAATAATAATTGCTATTAGTATTACTATATAGCGCGACAATGTAGCCAGTCTTGGGTACGCTTCCGATTGGTACTGATTTGGATCACTTGAGCTATAGATTTGTAAGTGTTTGCAACGGTCTGTAGATAGCTCAACTGTTTCTTATATATTTTAAATCGTAGTTTTTATCGTAGGTTAAAAAGCTTTTCGCGGACATGATTGCTTGTCGCATAGCATCATGGCTGTTGCATTGGCTGTAATAAACCGGTTTCTATGCAACTTCAAAAATAACAAAATCTGTTCTCTTAATTGAAGTTAATCGGACCAAAGCGTTACGTTTTATATATCAATCATTTGTGTAAACCGTTTCATATTTTACGAGTAAATTTTAAGCCAGTGACGTATTTTTACGGGTTTTTTGATAAAATCAAACAGCTTAACAAATCGTGTTGTAAAAAACTTTAAAATGATTTATTTGCTGCATTTGAGAAAATAACAGGAAAGTGCAATTGTTTTATTTTGCGATGGAAATTGGAAATATTAATTAAGTCTCTCATTGTTTGAGAACGTTGCAACAAAGAAGAAAAAAACTAATGTAAAAACTGTTGGTAGATATTTTATAATTGATGCTTTTATTGCAAAAAGATTATCTGAAATCTAGAGAAATTACAAGAATGTGTTTATATTTTAGATAATTAGTAAAATTATAAGAATTCTCACGGCCAAAGTATTATAACTTGTAAAAATGTATCTTTTCAAAAAATACTTAATTTCCACAACCTAACGTGAGTTTACAAATACACTCGAGAGCAATGAATCCGGGTCACTTAAAGAATGTTAAAAATCTCGGAAACTAAAAATGATAGGTTAATGCAATAAATTGTATTTAATAGACAATGTAATACTCCTTAAATGAAAGTAAAAAAAATATGAGTCACCATACATTTTATTAACACAAAATTACATAAAGAAAAAAACTGCTGATCTCTCCTTAAAACAAAAATAGGAAACATGAAATTTTTGAACTTTATTACGATTTTCTTGAATTTTAATACTTCGTATTGCCTCCTCGTGCTTCCATTACTGCGTTTACGCGGTTTGGCATGCTGTACACCAAGTTCCTTATACGATTTTGGGGAATATTCTCCCATTCCTCTGTGAGAGCAATTTTGAGCTCACGAAGCGTGATTGGGGGAGGGTTTCGTTGTTTTACGCATCTGCCTAGCTCGTCCCAAGCATGCTCGATCGGGTTGATATCCGGGCTGCGCGCTGGCCACTCCATACGAGTAATGTTCATCTCTTGAAGGTAGTCATTCACAATCCTACCTGTATGAGGTCGGGCATTGTCATGCATAAATATAGCATCCTCACCTAAATTGACCATAAATGGACCAACGTGATCATTGAGGATTTCTTCCACATATCTTACGCTAGTTAAAGAGCCGTTTTCTATGATCACCAGCTCTGTGCGACTTTCAGAAGAAATTCCGGCCCACACAAGTACAGACCCACCACCGTAGGCTACTTTTTCTTCGATGCATGCTTGCTTGAATCTTTCCCCTGGTCTTCGATACACTCTGTGTCTTCCATCGTGCTTGTAGAGCATAAATTTTGATTCGTCGGAGAACATAACTTTTGACCAATCTTCAATACTCCAATTTACGTGGCTCTGGGCATATCTTAGTCTCGAAATACGATGCCCACGCTCCAGTTTAGGGCCGTTTGCAGGTCTAAGGGGTTTTAAGTTAGATTCAGCAAGCCGACGTCTTACTGTCCATGCACTTGGGTTACTTCCTCCGAGGCGTCGAAACTGATTGGTGAGTTCAGTTCCTGTGAGAAAGCGATTTCGAAGCATGGTGTTCACCAAGTATCGGTCTTCTCGTGCTGTGGTACACCTGGTTCTGCCCGTTCCTGATCTGCGTAGGTTAGAACCAGTTTCTTCGTAACGTCGGAGAACTCTTTGTACTGTTGACAGCGACACACCGACAGTCCTGGCTGTATCGCGCTGACTCCGGCCGGTTTCCAGCATTGTAAGTATTCTGGTGCATTCTTCAGGCGTAAGCGACATAATTTCAGCTAGAATAATGAATATAGAGCACTATCAACATGGTTTATGTACCCACATAAATGACAGATTACAAACAAAAGCAAAACCAAATGCTGTAATTTCGTAGTTCCATCTTCGAAAGTGGCCCTTTTTCAAATTTGATTTTTTTATGATATAACTTTACAATAACTAAGAAGTTTTAATACCTTCATTTAAGGAGTATTACATTGTCTATTAAATACAATTTATTGCATTAACCTAGCATTTTTAGTTTCCGAGATTTTTAGGATTCTTTAAGTGACCCGGATTCATTGCTCTCGAGTGTAAATAAAATACGTCACTGTCCTAAAACCAAAGTATCTCATAATATACATACCAGTGTAGTCAATAAAATAATGTATGACAAATAAGTCTTTCGGGTGTAATATCCACAGAAAAGTGTGTACTCACTCCAGGGGGGCTATCCAGCAAGGGGAAACTTGCGTGACCGAATATCCTTTCAGTTGCAGTTCAGTTTTTGATGATTTTACTATAGTAACTCATCAGTATTCCGTGGCATTTTTGTGGACTGACGTGATTGAGCTTTATAAAATTATGACTGAGCTGTTAAAAATGACGTCAATGCCGCGGTTTAGCACGTGGCCTACCTGATTTGAGCATGACCTACCTGATTTAAGCATGACCTAGGTACTTATGATTGTTTTTGATTTTTTCTATCAAACGGTATAAAAATCTATCATTCAAAATATCAATAAAAGACGAAGAAGAAAACTGAATTGCAATTTGATCAAATAACAGTTCAAAAACATTTCAGTTGTCAGGATACCCCCCCTGTTGTGATTGCTACAAAATTTATGACCTTTGTCTGGACTGTCGATTCATGTTTTATAACGGCGACACGAAGTATATCGCAATATACAATAAAATATTTGAGGGAAGGTTGAGCAAATATATGCTCTAATTCAGTAGAAATAAGGATCTTTCGAATGAGGTCGTCTCAGTATAAGAGGGATATTTCTGTCGCCAAGCAGTGAAGTACGTTGCTCCGGCTTGAAGAATGCCGATTTAATGACAAGTAGTTTAATAGCTTTTTTTAACCTATATTGTCCCACTACTGGGCGAAGATCTCCCCCAAAGTCTTCCATCATCCCGGTTCTTGGCGACATTCCACTAATCTTTTTCGTGGGCGTCCAGGTCATCCTTCCAACGCCTTTTCGGCTGACCCCGAAATATTTAATAGCTTATTGTTTCAAAGTGGTGGACAAAGTTGTTACTATAGGCTCATCCTAGCCTCTCAATAGTAATTTATTGTGATATGCAGCCAGTATCTTGGGTACGCTTCCGATTGGTACTGATTTGGATCAGTTGAACTATCTATAGATAGTTTTCAACGGCCTTTAGATAGCTCAACTGTTTCTTATGTATTTTATATGCTTATGTTCATTTTGTAAATACCGTTATAGTCGTAAGTTTATTTGCGAATTAATTTTACAGTTATTTATTGTATGTTATTTTACAGTTGGTGGTATATCTCAAAACCTGCCAAGTTTAAATCGCGTTCAGTTTCTATAATAACTCATCGGTATTCTGTTGCAGGTTTTGAGAAGCTAGGATAGGCCGGCTGTGTAAAGCAGAGCTACTACCAACTGAGCTGTGACACCTGTCAAAAATATAGGTAACCAATAAAACGTATGAATATGCAAGTAGGCAAGCGTAGTGTATGACGCCCTCCGGCGAGATGGAGCGACGATCTGCGGAGTGTAGCTGGCAAACACTGGATGAGAGGAGCCGAAGACCGGGCTCAGTGACGCGTGTTGGGAGAGACCTACGTCCAGCAGTGGACTAATATAGGTCGATGATAATGATGATGATGAATATGCAAGTAGGTCTTGTTTTCAGACAGAACCTCATTTTTACTTATTTTATTTGTCACAAAGATCCAACGACCCTGAGGGTCGGGAAATCAGAACTGAGGAAGACCCTAATAAACAGCCCTCGGTAAACACCGTATAGAGGAATACTGATTTTTATTAGTCCTTCTTTATCTGCTTACTGGATTTAGCTAAAACAGCTAAATTCTATGATTTTATTACTTTATATGCAAGTTTTTTCTATTTTTTACTGATATTGTTTTAGCTGGGCTATACCATAACAAAATTGTTTGTTCTGTTTTCCGCGTTTCTAAATTTGTACTAGTGTGTTTGTTTTCTCTGTTATTTTACTTTTACTTTGAGTATTATGCATAAAAATAAGGATAAGCGTCACAGCTTAGTTGGTAGTAGCTCTACCTTCCATGGTGTGGGTCGCGGGTTCGATTCACACCCACAGCAAATGTTTGTGTGATGAACATAAATATTTTGTTCTATGTCTGGGTGTTTTTATGTAAGTATTTACAAAAAACAAATATAAGTATTCTATCAGCAGTCTAGTTACCATGGTACAAGCTTTGCTTAGTTTGGGACTAGAGTGTGATGTGTGAAATGTCCGTGAATATTTATGAATATAAAGGTCTATATGGTGTCACAAAACTTCCATGATTTATAACATACAAAATTAAATATTTGTTCTTGGTGGGGATTGAACACACAACCCCCCCAACACGGAAGACAGAGCTCCTTTAACTTTTGTCAAAACTGAGTATTACATTTTAATCCTTACATTTTGTCATTACAATTTATGCTCAATATACATAGTGAATAGGGTCTTGTACTCCATAAATTGGTGCTGAAACCTCTACAAACATTATCTTCAAGACTCCAACTATTTATTTGCAGACTGAGAAACTGAGCAAAACTGAGAAACAGATATAAATAGGTAGAGATTTGTGACGGACCGCGGCGGTCGCAAGTTTGGCTCGGACATTAGTCAGACATACTAGCCCGGAGCTCTCGAATAAATACTACACTACGACATAGAGTTAAAAACATCTTGCTTTAGAATTACCGTAGTAAATAGATAGGTAAAGATACTCTACTTTACACTATCAGTTTATTTAATCGTATGACAGGCGTTATTCTAATTAAAATATTTATTTATTACTAAAACAAGTTTAAATTTAAGTATTATTATAAGTAAACGTTCAGGTTCCCAAGCCAGTAAAGTGTTTTAGGAGGCAGTTTCATGAGATCGCTCCTATCACACTATCATGATATTTATTTACTAAAAACTTAACTTTACTATTTATTTAACTTCTACGTCATAACCTTAACCAATTAATAAAAAGTTTGCGATCACATATCCACACCAGAGTCATGTAAAAGAACTCTGGTCCTTCGAACCGGATATGAAAAATAGAGAATTATCGTTTTACTTTGAAGTTTTATTTTGCGGCAAAATGTGACAATCTGAAATTTTTGAATACTTAATACGTCTTTTATACCAAATCTAAGGAGATATCAAAGCTGAGTTACACCTTAAAACTCCAAAAGTTAAATAAATTATGACATAATATCACATTATATTATTATTATTCAGTACATGAACCGATTAAATAAAGTTTCGAGGTTCGTTTTTGTTAAACTCATATAGCTCTTACTGATTATATGTCATAAATGTAAATGTTTACTGCATAAGTTCATTTTCTGGATTAGCATTGTTCATATATTTTTAATACTATTATATATTTTTTTATAAATTATTGATATGATTATTGTCATTGTCAATTCTATAATATTCTAAACTCTACGGTCAGAGTTGAGAAATAACAAGACGCAGGCTATTCTGTGAAGTGTCTGGAAAATTGTAGTCGCTGCTACTGTCGGCTGTCGAAATACGAACTTAGCTGAACTATACTGTTTTGTACATACTTTAAGTTTTCTTGTGTGAAACTTCGTCTTATTATCGTTATATATTGAATAGACACGCTTACCAGATCAATTGGTAGTAGCATGCAGTGCAGTATGCATAGCAGGTCGTGGGTTCGATTCTACTTAGACCCAGAGAAAATGTTTGTGTGATGAACATAAATATTTGTTCTGTGTTTCGGTGTTATTATGTATGTATTTATTTTAAAAAAAAGTATATATGTATTCTATCAGCAATCTAGTTCCCATAGTACTCTGCTTAGTTTGGGGCTAGAGTGTGATGTGTGAAATGTCCATGAATATATTGTATATTTTATTAACACAATATCTTTATAAATGGTAGCCTATATATTATTTTGATGTATGAACCATATTTTTGAAAAGTTTCATTAAAATCCATCCATCCACACATCCGTCTATACAAACTTTCGCATATATAATAAGTAGGGTTGATTAGTCCATAAATAGACGTCCTTATTCTGAATCTTGATTAAAATGTTTTAATATATCTTTGATCTTTCCATAGAATTTAGTACAAAGGGTTGAAGATGTATGAGATAAAGTTAATACCGTATTTTATTTTACACTTGAAACAGTTGAGCTATGAGGATTTTCCCTCCGTAAAAAAAATGTGCAGACTGGTGTATTTGTAGTGGACTCCCGTTTCCGCATTTAGACTCTAAGGCGGTCCAGCGTGGGGGGTGATCTGGTTCTAAAAACACAGAAGCTTCTTGGGAGATTCGCAGGCTTGGAGGAGTGACCTGTTAAAAAAAAACACGAACAATTCACAAATCACACTCTAGTCCCAAACTAAGCAAAGCTTGTACTATGGGATTTGAATAGCTGATTGAATAATTAAACACATATTTTTTTGTAAATATTATTTTACGGCCCTTTCTGGCTAGTGTGATGTGTGAAATATCCGTGAATATTTATTTATAAACTCTCAGCGTGAAATCAAGTCTTAGAGCGTTTTCACATTATCCGATCCGATATCGGTGTCGGACGCCGATCCGATATCGGGGTATGTAAAATGTATGAAGTATGTACCTCCGATATCCGATATCGGGCCGGACAATATGACAAATAGGTACATATTTCATACATTTTACTTAGCCGATATCGGATCGGCGTCCGACACTGATATCTGGTCGGATAATGTGAAAACGCTCTACACCAACAGAGGAATGCCTGTCAGTGACTTTATTACAAGATCATTGGAACAATTTATTTTGTGAAGTAAAGTTGGCAAACTCGAAACTTTGTTGGTAACACCACCTGTCTTCGCTGTAAGTACAGTTAAATTGCTCTCACTGCTAAATTACAAAATTGGTTTTCCGTGAAACGTGATCGTTATAATGAGAATAAGATTGTTCGATTTCGTATCGACTAAAATGTTCTTTTTTTTATAAAATAATGATATAATTTTTGGTTTAAACGTATCACAAACAAACTTACGACTATTACAGTATTTACAAAATGTATATAAATATTTAAAATACAATATAAGAAATAGTGGAGCGTTTTATGCGTTTGTGACCGATTAATGCGTTTCAAGCAAGACGTTAGTTCTTCAAACTTTATAATTTTCTTCAAAACGTTATTTTTTCAACAATCGTAGCAAATTTCGTAGCTCCGTAGCAGTTATCGTAGACTTGTGCTACGAACATTTTATTGCTTGAACTCAGAGCGAGTAAAGTATTACTGTGGTCTCTTTGAAATAAATCTATAACTGCAATATGAAATTATATAAAAAAAAATTAACTGTGATTGGCTGAAAGTCTTTTTATATAGTTAAAAACCTAATTAACAGCAATATTGAAGTTGAGATCTTTACAGAAGTATAAAAAAGAGGCTTACCGGTAGGACTTATTTGCATTTTTTTTTCCAGGTGTAAATAAGAGGCAACTGCTCTTTTTCTCTATGGCGCCAATTTCTGTCCTAATTTCTAGCAGCATCTCAGTGTAAGCTCTGCTTTCAGCGTCGTGAGTTGTGGGTTCGATCCTAATTAAAAGGCTCATTTTTGGTAATTGGCGTTTTTTTTGTGTCTAAGAGTGGTAACAGTATGATAAAATACTTCGCATTATGAAATAAATAACATTATTAAAAAAAAACACATAGTAAAATGAATGAAATACATACGGTATTGTGTAGAATCGTGAATAATTTATTTTTAAGCCCTTCTTATCCCACTGTTGGGTAAAAGTTCTTGCAAATTATTCTACTTAACATTGTATAGTAATTTCTTACCAATATATCTCAGATACAAAAAATCTTTTAAATTGTCAAATGTTTAAAAATATTATTACAAAAACTAAAATACTTAATACAGATACTTTTACAAAATGTCAAAAACTTATCAGAAGTTATTTGATTGACGTAATTTTTTATATATTTTATTTTATACGCTTTGCCGAACTACAATAAAAAGATACCCGCGCCATTCAACATTATATTTTACATCGCCAAATAAAAACAAGAAAGTGATCAAATAAATCAAAGAAAGCCGTAAAATCACAAATAACTAAACGACTTCCAATAAACTATTTAGGCCTTTTCATATTTGGAGATCAAATATCAGGCTGAAGTTTTATTTCACTTCAAATAAGAGGATAGTTGGGAAGATTCTTACGGCCGGTTTCTCGAACGATGATCAACGAAAAATTCAAATAATTACTACGTGTCAAACTCGGATCAATCGTGATTTGGGTTTCCAGAAACCGGCCGTTAATTTTTTTTTTTTTCATCTCAATACATTGACTTGGTGGTCTCCCTAGCTCCGTTGTCAACGCCAGTCGCGGGTTCGATCCCCAATAAGAACAAACATATAATATTCCATAAATCAAAGTTTTGTCTAGTTCAAGACTAGATGACGGGATGTGAATTTTTCATGTTTTTTTTATTTTAATAACTTTAACTAGACTTTAATAGAGATCTGTCATTGAATTTTAAAACTTTAGTGATCAGAAATCTTATAGAATTTATGACAATTAGTCATTTTCGAATTCCAAACTACCTAAACTGATCATTTTTCGTGACAATTATGTCATATTGTCATACAGGGGGACTATCCAGCAAGGGAAAACTTGCGTGACCGAATATCCTTTCAGTTGCAGTTCAGTTTTAGATGATTTTACTATAGTAACTCATGAGTATTCCGTGGCATTTTTGTGGAATGAGGTGACTAAGTTTTATAAAATTATGACTGAGCTGTTAAAAATGACGTCAATGCCGCGGTTTAGGGCGTGGCCTACCTGATTGAGGAATGACCTACCTGATTTAAGCATGGCCTACCTAATTTGAGCATTACCTACCTGATTTTTCGTTAATTTTATCAAACGGTATGAAAATCGATCATTCAAGATATCAATAAAAGACGAAGAAGAAAACTGAACTGCAATTTGATCAAATAACAGTTCAAAAACATTTCATTTGTCAGGATACCCCCCAGTATGACATACGGTATTGATAAGAGTAGATAGCATATTTAAATCAAAAAACTATTACACATATACAATAATCTACTAATATAGATTATATGAGCTCTTGTCTGTTTATCTACATATCTTGATGTTTTCACATTCATTACATCGGAAACTCTTCTAAGGTTACATTAATATTTATATAGCTATGAATAAACAGAATTTTGTTCGGGAAAGAACAAAGATATGATTTTTACTGTTTTATATTTCGTTTGTATATCCTACTTAATATTAAGGCGAAAGTTTGTATGGATGGATGTACGTTTGTTACTTTTTCACGCAAAATGTGACTGAAACTTTACAATAATGTAACTTGTATAAAATGTGGCGCGGCGGGCGAAGGTCCGCCTTCGACGCGGAGGTTGCTGGTTCGATTCCCGCCTTGGGATAAATGATATGCATAGCATTTTTTGCTGGATTACGCATACGCAGTGTTAGGTTATTTTCGTTACGGAATTTTTGGATTCGGTCTCCACGCTCAAGGCCCGCGATAGAAGCTATGCAAAAGCTTCAAAACAAAAAAAAAAGGCAAATCGAATAGTATTCGATGCCACCAATGAAATCACAAATGTAAGGATGGTATTTCTCAGGGGGTGTTTTGGGGTAAATAAGTTCGATGCACGGTTCAATACTATCATAAACTATATTGTAAAACTTATATAAACACAGGGAATGGCAAACAATGAGGTAAAAGACACGTAAAACTAATTAAAACTACTAAATGCGTCGGCGCGTGATGCGGCCGGCGGACGAGTCTCGGCTCAACTGTTTTGACAGGAGTTTTGGCGGGCGGCGCTAGTTTCGCGCTGCTAAAGGATGCGTTTCGTGCACAACTCTGTGGTTCCTAAATAAAGCCCTCGTTACAACCTCCCCCTCTGACCTAGACACGCGCCCTCGCGTCTTAGTCAGTCAAGATATGTTTAGGCCTACCACGTCTCCGTTTCTCATTGACCGGCTGTTGTACGTCGCCTACGAATGTGGTCAGCTGAGACACGTGATACCTTCCTAAAACCTGATTAGACGGTTTATCCGGTCCTTCTCTACGGGGTATAAACTTCGGCTTCGCCCTACCAAGTGTGCGCTTCCTGTCATGTCCTGCCAGCGGTGCGTTATGGTATTCCATCATAACTTTCTCACGTTCGTGTCTAGGTACGACTAGGCATGCGGTATCTGCGTCGCAATCTTCCGGTCCGTACCTGTATAGTTTGCCATCTGATCTCACAAAACCTCGGCCTGACCAACCCCTCCCCCTGAACGGATCGTCGGCTGACTTCAGACTTTCGACGACTTCGGGGTCCTTGAGTTGTTTCTCCCGGATATCTACTCGGGGTGGCGCGATGGGTTTCTGTTGAGCGTCGACCTTCAACCGGTGCGTGGCGTATTCTGTTGACGGCCCTTCCTTCGCAACACGGTTGGCTCTCTTTATCACCAAAGAGTTCAGCTGGGCTCTCTTATTCGAGGTAAGCTTGGTGCTTTCTTCATTTCTTAGCTCTAGGTTCGTCGTATCTACGTTCATCAACTCCGTCTGGCCGGTGGTAGTTAGCTCGAAGCTGGTGATAAACGGATGCCAGCGCTGTGGCTCATCGTTAAAACTCCAGCTGCTCTGTGGTAAGTCCAACAGGATACAAGCATTTATGATAAAGTCCCTACCTAAAAGAGTTCGCGTCCGCGCGTTTGGTAAAACCAAGAAAGTAGTGGGTATCGCGCGACCCTTCAAGGTGACAGTGGTATCGCACTCCAGTACGGTACGTACTTGCTGTGAACCGTCAGCAAGCCCTATGGTTCTCGAAGTTTCCTTAAACTCTACGCCTGCGTCTACAAGTAAGCTGTACAACGTGGGGCCTGCTAAAGAGTGGGTAGCCCCGGTGTCCAAAATAGCTACGCCCTTAAGATCTGCTACGTAGATTTCCAATAGCGGAAGAGAACCGTCACTATTGGTTACGCGAGCGCTATAGAAATTGGTGGTATCTGGCCTACTTGTACTTGGCGCGCTGTTACAAGTTTCACACTTCGAACGAATAACTCCCAGTTGACCACATCCGTAGCAATGTAACTGAGCAACGTTACTCGATTTATTAAAAACATTACTACAGGTATCAACTTTTTTCTCTTTATTACGACACTCGTCGATGGAATGACCGAAAAGCTTACAATAGGCACACTTTGGTCGAACACGCTTCTCTTGTCCCTCACTATCGCTGCGCATCGAATTCGGCGAGCGGAATTCGGGCGTTGACCTCGCGTTAGGTTTTGCCGCGCTCGTTGGGTTACCTACGCTACTTGAAGGGTTAACACACAGAGTTGTGCCCGAATAATTTTTAGTGGCCGCGAAAGTATCGGAACTTGTATTATTATTATTAGAAGGGTTCAATGAACTCACCTCCGCCAAAGACTCCTCGACTGACCTGACTTTCGTGATCAGCTGTTCCAATCCGTCCACCGCATCACGAGACACACGCTTTCTTATCCTACGATCCAGTAAACCGTACACTATATCTAACTTCATCACTTCCGACACAACATACGGTAATTTAGCTAATAACGCGCGCACTTTGCATATAAACACATCGGCCCGCTCGACACTTTGTTCGGTAGAAAAAATCTCGCGAAAGATTTTATACGCGGGACGCGGCACTCCGTACATTCCACGAAGTCGCTGCAGAGCGTCACTCCACGATGTGACCGACGACTTGACGCCTTGCCACCAGATGGCGGCCTCGCCCGTCAGCAACATCGGTAGACCCCGCAGCGCGTGCTCCTCGCCGACGTTGGTACAGTCCCGGTAGATCTCGATGGTGTCGATGAATGCCTCGAGCTCATCTGCGTTTTTAGATGCAACTCATTGAGGCTAAAAAAGAAATAAATCAACTTCAAGGCGAAAATTTATCTCTAAAACAAACTATACAAAAAATGAATGAGGAACATGAAAAAAGTTCTGAAAATAAAAACAGCATTACTGAAAAAAATATCCAACTAAATATTATTGATAGTAATGCTTTTAAACATGATGGTTCCAACACAATAACATCCCATCCAACTACTTATGAGAACAAGAACAACTGTCTTAAGTCTCCATCCACACAAAAGATAAATATAAAACTGCCAAAAATAAATATAATTGGTGACCAGACCTGCAAAGATTTTGCCTCACAATTAATCAACCAACGGTACAAAAACAAGAATGCAAAGGAATATACCATAACAAGCAGCTGTTATCCCGATGCATCAGCTGATCACATCATTAAGAGCATGAAGTTTGTTCAGCATGAACTACAAAGTGATGACTGGGTGGTTTTCTCAGTAGGATCCAATGACATTAACCCAATGAAACTTTTCATAGAATTATCAGCAATAATAAAAACACTGTCAAAGCCCAATATCCTTATACTAGAAGTTGTAAATAATCCATACTTAAATGAGGATAAACTAAATAGTGCCCTAAAGAAAATTGCTAACAATTTTCCAAACTGTGAGTTCCTATCTCTATCACACAATAAGAGAATAGTCAACCGATACAAAACATTTATAAATACTGCACAAATAGTTAGCACTGTAAATAATTTTATTGACACACAAGATTACAAGACGTGTTTCATAGGTAAAAATATTACAAAGACAAGGAAAACAGAAACTTTTCAGAAAGAAAACTTAATAAAAAAAGATAATAAATTTACACAAAAACCTGGTACAATACCTTATTTCTTCGAAAAAATGAATGCCTTCAATAAGGCTAGTCTGCAGCGTCAACAAGATATAGGAAATAATAATACCCAAAGCCAGGAGAATGAAAAAACTAAAGCCAAACCAGGAACCATACCATTTTATTTTAAACCTAAATCAAACAAAAAAACTTACTCAGATAACAACACATCAAAAAGTTTAATCGAAGGAAATAATTCAAAATTTTTTCGTATCTAATGAGAATACCTCCTTAAATATTATGCACCTAAATGTACAAGGTATTAAATCCAAACTTGATCAACTAGAGATACATTTTAACGATCAAAAAGTTGACATTTGTGGGTTCAGTGAAACTTTCTTATCCAATATTGATTCTGATATAATAAACATAGATGGATATCAAAACGCAGCACACTTTACTAGAAAAACCAAATATAAAAAGAATTCAAATCGTGGAGGTGTTGCTATATATGTAAAAAATAACATAAACTTTAAAAAAATTGAATGGTTGCAAGACTTTTCAATAGAAAAACATTTTGAATGTTGCGGTATAATGCTGCCAGAAATAAATTATTCGATTGTATGCATATATAGAACTCCAGACAGTAATTTCAATCTATCTATAGCAACTTTAGAGTCATTACTACACAAACTAAAAATAACTAAAAATAACAGAAAAAAAGTAATTTTGATGGGAGATTTTAACACAAATATATTATTAAAAAATAAAAGAACTGAAAACTTTACAAATGTTCTCAAAATGTTTAACATGTCTTTAACTATAAACACACCAACTAGAATTACTGAATCATCACAAACATGCATAGATAATATCATAACAAATGTCAAAAAATATGATGTTGAAGTACTAAACCTAGGGATTTCTGACCATACTGCACAAACAATAAAAATTAAGACTACATTAAGTTATCATGAAAAATACTGGTATGTTGAAAAAAGAAATATTGATTATTATCTAGACATTTTTATAAAATATTTATCTCAAACGAACTTCTCTGAAATTTATGAACATACAACTACAAATTCAGCATACAATTCATTTATAGAGCTATATGGTCTTATTTTTAATCTATGCATTCCAATAGAGAAAAAAATAGTAACACACAAAACGAATACTAATTGGAAAACGAAAGGAATAATTATTTCAAGTAAACATAAAAGAAAAAAATATGAACATTACATATTCAAAAAAAATAAAGAACATTTTGATGAATACACTAAATACTGCAAAACCATGAAAAATGTCATTAGAACATCCAAAAAACTGAATAATATTAAGTACATTAAAAATAGTACCAATAAAGTAAAAGCTACATGGGGTATCATTAAAAAATATACTACACCCAATAACTACATACGAACAACATTAAAAAATCTAAAAATAGATAGTAAAGAAATAAATAATCCAGTAGATATAGCAAATTCATTTAACAGTTACTTTATAAATTTAAATAATACAAGTTTAAAAGACACTACTGAGTTAATAAAACAAAATCCTCAAAAAAATTGTAATAGCATGTTTATGTCTCCTGTAGATGCAGCAGAAATAATACAAATAATAAAGAACATTAAAAACAAAAAGAGTTCTGGATATGACCAAATTCCAATTCAAATTGTCAAAGCAAGCTTAGAATATATAGTGCATCCTCTTGTATATATTATAAATCTATCTTTGGCAGAAGGTTGTTTTCCAGACAATTTAAAAAAAGGATTAATTAAACCACTTCATAAAAAAGGATCTAAAACTGAAATGGGTAATTATAGGCCCATTGCCCTACTTCCTAGCATTTCAAAAATATTTGAGAAAGTTATTTATAAGAGAATAATTTCATTTTTAAACTGTAATACAATATTAAGCTCCAACCAATTCGGGTTTCAAAAAGATAAAAATACAACATTAGCCATATTTAAAATGTTAAAGCAAGTCTGGGAAGAAATAAATAATAAATCATATGGAGTAGCTCTTTTCTTGGACATGTCAAAAGCCTTTGACTGTGTTAAACATGAGATTTTATTAAGTAAATTAGAAGGGATTGGTATTAGAGGAGTTGCACTTTCACTTATTGCCTCCTACTTAGATGACAGAAGTCAATCTACAGTTATAGACAGCTACAACAAAAATACAAAAACAGTAGAAACAATACAATCAAAATTTGAAAAAGTAATCATTGGAGTACCACAAGGCAGTATCCTTGGGCCTTTATTATTTTTATTATACATCAATGATTTGCCTGAGGTCACTTCACATTTATGTGTAATGTTCGCTGATGACGCAACTATTTTTATCCCCCAAGGAAAACAATCTATATTAGACTTCGAAAGGGAAATAAATTTAACTCTAAGTTCTCTTGTAAATTGGCTTGAAAATATCAATCTTAAAGTAAATATAAATAAAACAAATATGTTACGTTTCCAAAATTATAAAACTCCTTCAATTAATATTAAAGTTCTAAATAGAGACAATGAAGTTAAAGAAATAAACAACACAAATTTTCTTGGTATAACAATAGATTCATATTTAAATTGGAAAGCTCATATATGTAAAATTAATACAAAAATCTCAAAATATTGCTATGCACTGGCTGTCCTTAGTTCTATTTCTTCTAAAAGCATCGCAAAACAGGCTTATTACGGATTTATTTATCCTCAATTAAGCTATGGAATTATTTTCTGGGGTAACTCTGTAGATATCCAATCAACTTTCATTATGCAAAAAAAATGCCTGCGTTCTATCTATAATATGAAGAGCATAGAGTCTCTTCGTAGTATCTTTAAAAATGAGAATTTGTTAACTTTACCTAGCATTTATATATTGGAAATATGTTTATTTGTTAAGAAAAATTTTGAATATTTCTTTGAAACAAAATCTTTCAGGGCCGATTCCTTAAGAATAAAACACAAATATAATATATGTCTACCTCAAATTAATAACACCATGTATAAAAAAAGTACATACATTTCAGCCATTAAAATATATAATAGCTTACCTACAGATATTAAACCTCTTCAAGGTAATATTTTCAAAAATCGTTTGAGAAAATGGTTAATCTGTAATGTTTTTTATTCAATTCAAGAATATTTTGAAAGATAAATACCTAATAAAGACTAAATGTGTATAGCATGCTAAAGTTTACATTCCTGAAGTTGAGGACATATGTTGTGAGATTCTCATCATTCATTGGGTATAGCCCTCATATTGTACGTCCGGATTGGACAAACTGTATAAACTTGTACCACTTATAATTAAGATCTTTTATGTACAACAGTTAAACAATAAATTGTTCTGATTTCTGATTTCTGATTTCTGAGATGTTCCGTCAAAGCGCGCCGTGCACTTCGCGAAGTTGCCCATCCGAGGTGAATGACCTCGGGGTTCGGATATCGGTGATGGTGTGCACTGGCTTCGGTTACTGGCCAGCATGCTCTCGATCAAAATCCGGTTTGATTCCATTTGACTCTTGGTGATATTAGCGACCAAGGTATGGAACATTTGTTCCGACATCGTGATGTTCGGTGAAGGTTCCATCACGGTTCTGTTCATTTCTTCGCCGTCGGTATCGGAACCCGACTCGTAATTTTTATTTGCACGTGTCTTCGGCATATTCACGAAGTTCCTCGCTCGGTACACGGCGGTAACACGGAGATAAAAGTAGGTATCCGATCCGGTTTATGTACAAATTGTACAATGTAGGTAGGTACAATCGACTTCTCGGCCGGCGACGGAAGTAAATATCCAGGCCGGTGGCGGGCAGCGCAAGCTTCACTGTGAGGGGGACGCGTAAAAATGCCGCATGCACAGTGGACTCGCCCGCAGATTCGACGTACGTTTTTATCTGTCGGTATCCGTCGTAGGTAGTCTCTACGGTATTCTCGACAAGATGGTAGGTTGATCTCTCGCTGTGAAGATGACGCGTAGAAAAATGCCGCGCGCACAGCGGTCTCACCCACGCTCACTTCGACTCGCCCGTTAGGTATTTGAATCGCGCGTGTGGTGAGATTGACTCGCCCAAGCGTTTAGATTTACGTGTTTGCACTGTTTGTGAAAAGTTCCCGGTAAATGCACTATCGGTAAAAGGTCCACGATATTGTGTTAGCACGATGATAGGTCACTGCACTTTTTAGTTTTTAAGAGAGTTTATGACGATTTTCACTGAATTAAACCGTGCCCGCGAGTTGGGCGTCACTGTAAGGATGGTATTTCTCAGGGGGTGTTTTGGGGTAAATAAGTTCGATGCACGGTTCAATACTATCATAAACTATATTGTAAAACTTATATAAACACAGGGAATGGCAAACAATGAGGTAAAAGACACGTAAAACTAATTAAAACTACTAAATGCGTCGACGCGTGATGCGGCCGGCGGACGAGTCTCGGCTCAACTGTTTTGTTTGACAGGAGTTTTGGCGGGCGGCGCTAGTTTCGCGCTGCCAAAGGATGCGTTTCGTGCACAACTCTGTGGTTCCTAAATAAAGCCCGCGTTACACAAAGAATTTATTAAAAATCTAGAATTTCATTGAACTTTCAGAATCACCCACTTATTTGGAACCTTTTATGAATATTTACGAAACACGAAGCATTTAAAAGGGATACACTGAAATAATTTATTTTATAAATTTGAATTGTAATGAAACCTTATTTTAAGCCTATTTTATTTGTTAGGTTACGTACTCTGAATAAATATGGTGTGTCAAAATTGTTCTAGTTTTTTTGTCGTCTTTTTTTTAAATATATACGACCGGCATCTGTCAATCCAAAACACAACAATGCAAGCTACTACTACCACAGCTGAACACGGTGGTAGTACTTCTTCAGACGAGCTATTTTACAAAGTACTAGCGACCTGGCTTCGCTCGTGTGGACATTTTTTTTCATTTTTGGTTACGTTACTAAAGATTTCGTTAGAATTCTTTTATGTGGGATTTTTTAAAGCAATAAACAATGTTACTTAAGATAAATGTATACCTACCTTTCTAATGGTAAGGGAATTTTTGAAATCGGCTCAGTAGTTTTAGAGTTAAGTTATTACAAACATACACACAGAAAAATACAAATCTTTCATCTTTATATTACTGTAGTCTTTATGGTAGTGTAGATTTAGGTAGTGTAGACGTGTGTTCAGTCACTTCAGTCTCAGACTGAGTATGACTGAGTGTTTAAAAATACGGATGAAAGTGTAAACCAATAAACGAGGAATATCCCTCGTCATCGAGCACAAATGGTAATTCCATTATAATTGGGTATCTGCCGGATGAAGGGGATTCGTTGAATTCATTATTATTTATAACTGTTTATCTACTTAGACATTTGGAGACTAACTTCCGAATTTCTTGTCCCATTTACTAATTTTATATGACCTCTGTCATATAACATTTTAATTTAATATTATAATTTTTATAATAAATCTGGACAATCCACACAACATCATCTAGCCCCAAGCTAAGCAGAGCTTGTGTTATGGGTACTACATACAAAATACCCAGAACACCCGGAATAAATATTTGCAGATCGTAATATGGTTTGGTTATCCTGAAAATTGAATCTAAACCTTAAATCTTTGCATTTGGAACTATTTTGCAAAGGTCCTTTAAAAAGATACGGTACTAGGAAAATCTAGTCTAGCAGATACTATTAAACATTGTTTTCAAAATTATTTCTGGGCGTCTAGTCGAAGCGACGCGTGACCCAAAGGCTGGTGAGTATCTGGCCCAGCGTATCAGCATTGCTATTCAGCGCGGCAATGCAGCCAGTGTCTTGGGTACGCTTCCGATTGGTACTGATTTGGATCAGTTGAACTATCTATAGATCGTTTGCAACGGTCTATAGATAGCTCAACTGTTTCTTACGTATTTTATATGACAATGTACATTTTGTAAAATACTGTATAGTCGTAAGTTTGTTTGTGAATAAAGTTTATTAAACATTACTTAGAATCTCAAAGGTCTTTGCCGACTGTGTATCTGCCTAGGTAATTAACATTCTGTGACTATGGTTGTGTTAGAAATACATCTGTTATTGAAGTCAGGATATAACGAGCTATGTATATATAAGCTAGCAAGATAGCATCTCTGGTTTGTGGCATGTTATTTCTGTAGCTAATAAAAACTAACAGCAGATGATATATACTGAATTATCTGTTGATAATGTTGATGATGATGATGTTGTGTGGATTGTCCAGCATTATTTATTTATTATTATTAATTTATTTATCATCAGTTTTACTCGTAGGAAAAAATCAAGGAACTTAAAAAAGTTAATCGTATCTTAGAAATTAAATGGGATTTTTTTTTAAATACGAAATATTTAAGAACTGTAAACTTAAAACTTTACTAAACTTAACTGAAAATTTTAGAATCAGCCGTGAAACATAACATAAAAAAATCCATCATCATCATCATCGACCTATATTAGTCCACTGCTGGACGTAGGTCTCTGCCAAGACGCGCCACTGAGCCCGGTCTTCGGCTCCTCTCATCCAGTGTTTGCCAGCTACACTCCGCAGATCGTCGCTCCATCTCGCCGGAGGTCGTCCTACACTACGCTTTCCTAAACGCGGTCTCCACTCCAGTATCCGTTTGCTCCAACGGTTGTCGGTTCTTCGGCAAACATGGCCGGCCCACTGCCACTTCAACTTTGCTAATTCTTTGAGCTATGTCGAACACTTTGGTTTTCTGACGAATAACTTCGTTGCGGATTCTGTCTCGCAAAGAAATTCCGAGCATAGCTCTCTCCATAGCGCGCTGAGCGACTTTCAGCTTGTGGACCAACCCCACTGTCAGTGTCCACGTTTCAGAAGCATAGGTCATAACGGGTAGGACGCACTGGTTGAAAACTTTCGTTTTCAGACATTGAGGGATGGATGACGAGAAGACTTGACGAAGTTTCCCAAACGCAGCCCAGCCGAGCTGAATTCTCCGGTCTAGCTCTCTCTCGAAGTTGTGTCTACCTAACCGCAGAGTCTGCCCGAGGTAAACATACTCCTGCACAAATTCGAGAGGCATTCCGGCGACGGTTATTGGCTCTGGGGTAATACGATCATTGATCATGACCTTCGTTTTATCCAAGTTCATGCCCAGGCCAATCCGTCGTGAGGCTTCAGCTAGACTGTTTAGCATCTGTTGTAGGTCCTGCAACGATTCCGCCAATATGACGATGTCGTCGGCAAATCGTAAATGTGAGATATATTCGCCATTGATGTTAATGCCCATCCCATTCCAACTCAGCGTCTTAAACAAATCTTCCAGCGCGCTCGTAAACAATTTGGGAGATATGACATCTCCTTGTCTTACTCCGCGGCGCAGCTGGATAGAAAAAAATCCATAGTCAAATTGAAAATATAATAACAGATTTTTGATTTTCGACCCATGTTTTTAAGCTAGTAATTGAACAAAATATTCAAGTTTAGCTATTCTCATGTATTTCCGGCTTAGACTATAGTTACCGCGTGTCCGCAGCATGTGAGTGTAAACCCACCTGCCGTCCGGACGGACAGCCGGTAATGAGACAGCTGGTCTCATTACGGACACCACTCACTGGAACTACTACCACATAAATTAAGTGACGCTTCTAATTACTCCTTTTAATATAATATATATATATAAATAAATAAATAATGCTGGACAATCCACACAACATCATCTAGCCCCAAGCTAAGCAGAGCTTGTGTTATGGGTACTAGAAGACTGACATACTTAATACAGTATATTACATAGATATATACTTTTTATTATACATATAAAAGACCCAGAGTACCCGGGATAAATATTTGCAGATCGTACAAACATTTATCCCAAGGCGGGAATCGAACCCGCAATCTTCCGCGTCGCAGGCGGACCATCGCCCACCGCGCCACATCGGTCGTCAAAAATATATGATGTAAATATGTAAAGTCTGGTTCTTGTATAACATATACAAGAACAGCTCAGTTGGTAGCTCTGCTTTCCATGCTGTGTGTCGTAGGTTCGATTCCCACCTAGAGCAAATATTTGTGTGATGAACATAAATATTTGTTCTGTGTCTGGGTGTTTATGTATTATATGTATTGTTTTACGAAAAAAAAGTATGTACCTACTTATATGAGAATTCTATCAGTAACCTAATTCCCATTATACAAGCTTTGCTTAGTTTGGGACTAGAGTGTCATGTGTAAATAGTCCAGGAATATTTATTTATTAATTATTTAATGCCGTGGGTCGTGAGTTCGATCCCCACCGAGAACTAACTACAACAAACTGATGTTTGTTCACAGCAGAAGTATAGCAACTACCAACAGAGCTGTGACGCCTGTCAAAGTTATATATTTATCTAGTTGCTATCAATTGCTGATTGCCTTTTAAACAGATGTTGTTTATTTCCATTCGCGTTCGTAATTAAGTACTCGACATTACTGATCTGTATTCGACATCCCATTAATTATATTAACATTATTATTTATAAGCGTTAAATATGTTAAAATTTGATTTAAGTGTTATTGTTCGAGTTACCTACTTCAATTCGGGTTTTAAACTTCAACTTTAAAAACCAAGAATAACACTTTGTTTTTTATTTGTTTTTGAAACCAAAGCTTGATTTCTAAAAAAAGAAACGTATTATTTCTGTTTTTTTTTATTTAAACTTCAATAAAAACAACTTTAAAAACCAAGAATAATGCTTTGTTATCGTTAAAACCAAAACTAGATTTATAAAAAGAAACGTATGACTCCTAATGTGCAATGTCTGCGTATGCTACTCCCCCACCTTCTCCATCTTTTGGCATTACTGAAAACCAGCGCTGGTGTAGAGCCCAATGGTTCTACACCAGGACAAGCTGAGTAATGACCTTTTTCAGTTATTTTTACTTATAATAATTATATCGTTTAAGTGTTCTAGCATTAAGTTTTTATAATAACTGAAATAAAGTACTTATTCTATTCTATTCTATTCTTATTATTCCAAATATAAGTGATTAGTTTTACATAAAAATGACTATCGAGAACTTTTACTGATTGCCTCAGTTTATCTTTATCTTATCTTTCTCTTATCTTAAATATCTTAATAACTAAAATCAAGAAAATATTTGAAGCAAAAAAGTTGCCAGTAAAGCTGTGGCCATATTTTTTTACATTTTTAATCAAACGACTTCAAATTGAGGAAAAGGTTTTCAATTCAATCTAAGTATTTTTTAAAAATTTTGGTATTAAGTACGTTTTTCAAACAAGGTACGTTATTAGCTATTGGTATAATAAATACTAACGGTCTATTTTATAAAAAGTTAGCGCAGACTTGTTGTATTGATTACCATACGTAATGATGACATAAAGTCAACGCTAACTTTTTATATGATAACCCCCTATCTTATAAAAAGTTAGCGTTGACTTTAAGTCATAATACAACTTAGAACGCATAGTACTTAGTTTTAATGAAATTAAAATTCATCATACATTTCTTCTTTTTTTACTGGCCCCGAAACAGCAAATTCTATCAATGCGACGAACTATTTTTATCAACCGATTATTCTCAAACCAGCGATCAGGAAAGCGACTCACAGCAAGTCCGTAACATTGTTATTTTAATAAAAATGGCTTCCGTGAAAACACTATGTTATGGTTTCACACTGACTGATACCGATATATTGCGCTTAATAATTATACATAATTTGACATAACTGTTCTGTAAAACCGAGATTTACATATAGGTACGCCCTTGACATAAATATTTGATGAAACTGATTTGTGTTTTGGATTATGAAGTTATGTCAAATTATGAGTCTTGTCAGAAAATAAGGTGGACCGAAGACCTGGTCAAAGTTGCGGGATAGAGCTGGATACGGAATCCTCAAGATTGTTCAAAATGGCGTGCATTAGAAGAGATCTTTACTTATTGGGTGGCAACAGGTTGAAAAAGAGAGAAGAAATAAGTAGGTACCTACACATCTGTGCTGGAAAACCAGCGCAAACCGAACCGTCATTATTAGTGCTAGAACGATAAATGGTCGTACCTATCAGTTAATAAATAAACAAATACTTACGGCCTATCTTATAAAAAGTTAGCGCCGAGTTGATACCTTGATTACCTACCATACGTAATGATGACATAATGTCAACGCTAACTTTTTATAAGATCGTATTCGGGTTAATCATATTATTATAAACCTACTTCTCGACTAAGCTTAAAATTAATGGGAACTAGATTAGGCACGACCTTGAGTAATAAAGAATGCAAAGAAGAAGAATATTGCTGATATAATTCTTATGTGAGTACAAGCATCATTTAATGTTTTTGGGGACCCACAGAAATAACATAAGAGTAAAAATAAACATTTCATTTCATAAAAAAAAATTGATTTGTGACAGTGACATTTGTGAGTGTTATCGTGTAGGTGTCGTATCGGTAGCAGTGTAGACCTTCAGCGACATTCGTTAAAGTGGGACACGATCAGGCACGGTCAATTGAACTCTTTGTGCAGACCGTGTCGGGAAACACGATGAAACGGTAGTTTCCTCGTTATTAGTGGACCTCTGTTTGTTTATATTAGGAACTAGTCATGTTTTACTTATTTTGGCAGTTCCAAAACAAACTTAAATCTTCAATATATAGAGCAAAATAAATAATATTTTTTTTACAAGGTATAGGCAAGTGTTTGACCGCGATCTCACCTAATTTGAGCGCTTACACAACAATATGAGAAAAAAAAACACTTATGGATTTTATTTTTCTGTTATGATTACGCTTTGCTTAGTATTCGACTAGATGGTGTTGTTTCTGAGAAAAGAATAAATATTCACGGACATTTCACACATCACACTCTAGTCCCAAACTAAGCAAAGCTTGTACTATGGAGTTCCCATAGTATAAGATTGCTGATAGAATACTTAAGTATATTCATTTTTTGTTTTAAATATATACATAGAATACATAGTAACACCCAGACACAGAACAAATACTTATGTTCATCACACAAACATTTGCAAGGGAATGGAACCCACGATCCACAGCATGGAAGGCAGAGCTATTACCAACTGAGCTGTGACGCACGGCTCACTTAATATTGTTTCTTTATATTATAACCATTTCAAAAAAGGTAGGGTTTTTAAATAAATAAAACGTTAAATGAAAACTCTGAAACTTTAAGTAATTAATTATAAAACTATGTTTCTACCTCAAATACACTCATCTGATAATAAATTAAGTACCTCCTAGAATTATTCTAGAAAGCTGGCTTAACTAATTATTCAGAGTACCTACTTGTTAGTCTTTTTGACATTTGATATAAGTTTGATGTTTTGAAGTACTTTAAAGGCCATTAGTTTGTTCACTCCTTTGAACATGCTTTTATAAAAACTAAATTTAATTTAAAAAAAAAAGCTAAGTGGATCGAGTTTTTCATAATTGAAGCCAAAAAATGGGGTTTCAATTATAAAAAAAAACTATTAATTTGCGTCAAACGTAATTTTTTTTTTAGATAAATATTTTTACAATCTTTGCATAATCTCTAAGTCTCTAAGGATAATTTCTCTCAGTTTTTCAATTAGTCTCTAAAAATTTCAAATAATTATAATATACATTTTCAACAATTCATTCATCTATCTCCAGTCTACTTAACTCTCATGGACATCAAAAGGTTCCCCAGAAATCAGGTCATACTGGTACCTAAAAGGATTTCCGGCTGTGACGTCACTAAAGTGTAGCCTTACTCGCACTAGTTACAAGCTAATGCTCGCCTGCAACTGCGCAATTGAATGACAGCTATGATAGCCAGCTGGAGCGCTGCAAGGATCAATTACTGTGCCATGGACTTTAGCTTGTACTCATGCAAATTCTAGGAAGCTAAGCTGTAACGAATAGAGACAGCCCTATCCTAGCCTTTCAAAACTTTATTATTCTGTTGTCTTCCCACTGCAGAGAAAATGCCTCCTTCCCTCCTTCCACATTTTGCGATTTAACGCAGTGACAGGATGAGATGGCGGGACGAGCTGGACTCGCACCTAAGCAGGCCTATCTCAGAACTTGCCATGTCTTAAATCACGTTCAGTTTCTATAGTAAGTTATTGTTATTCTGTGGCATTTTCAGTGGACTGAAGGCAGCTCAGTCATACTGAGCTGTATTTAATCCTATCAATAATAACGTTACAGTCACATAATTTGTTTCTATATCAGATTTAATGATTTGATTGAATGAGTTAGGTTGGGTTTCATTTGATTTCATGTCATTAAATTTCATTTTCATTTCATATCAATAAAAAAATTCTACTGAAGACTTGGCTGTATGGGCATATAACCTTTGCCTACCAGAATGAATGAAAAAAAAAATCTCTTCTTATAAAAAAAAAATACTGTTTCGTTTTTAAAACAACTTATTTTTTTAAACTATTAATTGTGGACGCCACTGGAGGCTTAAAAAATGCTAGTAAATGTATAAAAAAAGTAACAAATACAATTCTCTGTATACAAAGATAATTACTGTATAAAATATAACTGTAAATTGTGGCTAGCGCTTACATCGCCGATCGCAATGAAAGTAATGTAATTTATCCGATAGTGTGATTGGACATATTACATTTATGTTTGAAATTTGGATATCTCATTACATTTTCATGTAATTACAAAAATGCCACGCTATTGTATTACAATAATTTATAAAAGTATTATGAACACTTTCGAAAGGTTTCATGATAAAAAAAAATATATTCACGAACATTTCATACATCACACTATAGTCCCAAACTAAGCAAAGCTTGTACTAGAACTAGATTGCTGATAGAATACTTATAATGTATGTATTAAAAAATGTATATTATACATTTTTAAATACATACATAATATCCAGACACTGAACAAATATTTATGTTCAGCACACAAACATATGCTCTGGGTGGGAATCGAACCCACGACTCACATCATGGAAGGCAGAGCTACTATCAACTGAGCTGTGACGCCTGTCAAAAACATCAAACGAAATAAAAATACTAATTTTGTTATCTACTAAGTATTAAAATGAAAAACTTTTTGCTTAATACTTAGGTACCATTAAAATTATTTAATGGTACTTAATTTTAAGTTTTTCATCAGTTTAACTACTAATTTTGTTGAGAATATGATACTGAATAAATATTATTTCGAAATTTATAGCTTTTTCAAAAAATAAACTCAAGCTTAACTCCCGCTAATTTAATTAAAAGTTCAAAAACAAAGCTTTTGTACTAGTTTATTAGTTTTATATTTCTACAAACTATGATAGAACATAATACAATGGAAACAAGAATAAATATATAGCTGCATTGCCGCGCTGAATAGCAATGTTGATAAATAAAGAAATATTCCGATTAGAGACGACCGATGTGGCGCGGTGGGCGATGGTCCACCTGCGACGCGGAAGGTTGCGGGTTCGATTCCCGCCTTGGGATAAATGTTTGTATGTTCTGCAAATATTTATTCCGGGTGTTCTGGGTATTATATGTATAATAAAAAAATATCTATCTATGTAATGTATTATATTAAGTATGTCAGTCTTCTAGTACCCATAACACAAGCTCTGCTTAGCTTGGGGCTAGATGATGTTGTGTGGATTGTCCAGCATTATTTATTATTTATTCACGGACAATTCACACATCACACTATGGTCACAAAGTAAGCAAGGCTTGTACTATTGAAACTAGAGTGCTGATAGAATACTTATATACTTTTTTTTTAAATATGTAACACTCAGAAACAGAACAAATATTAATATTCATCACACATACATCTGCTCTGGGAGGGAATCGAACCCACGACCCACAGCATGTAAGGCAGAGCTACTACCAGCTGTGACGAAAATCTGTATGAGTCTAAGAAAACTGTAGCTCAAAATAACAAAACTCACAGTAGATGTGCTACTTCGGCGTGATTCTCAAAATATTTGTAAAGTTCTTGAAATCAACGCAACACTCAACTATTTGTGAACTCGAGAGTTTCTGTAGGTACTGGATAACTTATGAGGGTATATCCAGAAAACTAATACTTTGGCGTGACTTCTTAAAATAGTTGGATATTACAACCGTATTGTTACCGATATTTGATATAAATATTCATGGACATATCAAACTCTAGTAGTCCCAAACTATGCAAAGATAAAAAACTGAAGTTTGTTGATATCTCAGAAACCAAAAATTGCTAAAAACTTGCATTAAAAATTGTTATAAATTATGGTGAGAATGTGTAAGTATCTAGTTTTTATCTTAAAAATATGCGCTGTCTTTTAAATCCAGGTTCAATCTGTGAAATAAAATAAATAATTAGTTTACACAAAAAAATATTTATCAAGTTTCATTTTCTATCAAGCTCTGTGTACTTTAGTGCTGCTTAATTATTTTTGCTTTTCTAAACTAATATTATGAAGAGGAAAGATTTGATTGTTTGTTTGTTTGCATCGAATAGGCTCCGAAACTACTGGACCGATTTCAAAAATTCTTTCACTGTTGTGAAACTACATTATCTGTGCTGAACATAGGCTATATTATAATGATATTTTTTATATAGGCTACCCGTGCGAAGCCGGGGCGTACTACTAGTATATGGATAAACAAAATGCTTGTAATTCTCAGGGTATACCACCTCTTAAGTGAGAGAGCTGAGAAAAACTTTGAGTTGCCTGCGTTGTGACTTCGCGCCAAGTTTAGCAAAGTTAAATCAAGGTAAGGTTTATTTATTAACAAAATAATTGATAATGGTTTTCGGAATACGTTTTATTTTCATTATAATGTGTGGTGAGTGGTGTTATACGAAAGAGCTCTTGAGTTGAGTGTCACTACTCAACACTCTAGTGCGATCACTACTTCAGCAGTTTTAACAAAGTTATCATAATAGTCTTCTAAAACCGCAACAGCCACTTAGGTACTGTTGAATTAAGCCGGCTGAAATTCCTATTATTAATTTATTTATTTATCTATAGGTATAGTTTTCCTACTACCTACTTATAATTTATTGATCAATTTAATTTGTCTAGTTTTAAATTCCGCACACAATGTATATTGTTTCTCATTATGGAATAAATGAATATGAATATCCTAAAATTTAAAAATAAAAAATAAAATAAAACATTATTTTATGAGAAACAATTAATATACTGTTCTTTTCGTTGTAAGTTGGATACAACATTTTATCAAGAGGTACAAATCTTGACCCAACTTTAGGATATTAAAATATTCAAAGCCATACGGTAAGGTCATAGATTTGAAGCCTAGTTCGCAAAACAAGGCTATAACAATGATTTCTAACACCCGTTACCGGCTGAGCACGTATATTTTGGCATCATTGAAACAGATGTATCAATATTTCGTCCGTTTACCCTTTAATAGTCAAATTGTAGCAAAAACGTAACCAGTAGCGCACAGAAAACAACCGTATATTTGTGTGATTTTTAAATTTCTAAATCATGGGGATCATGAGACCATAATCGCCATGATGGGGATTATGAAACTAACCCGTTTTAGGTATGTTGGCGTTATTTATCATATGGAAATCGGGGAATGTTGCAAATGTAGCTGATTTTTATTTTTATGTGTGCCCAATTCTTTTCTATTATGTTTCTGTCCATCCAAAATTGTCTAGAAGAGATCGTTTATAGCAATAAGACCGCGCATTGTACGTTTTGTTTTTATTTTATCTTTGGTCTGTTTCTCTTTTCCGGTGTACATTAAAGATATTTCCTAGTCAATTCCATTTCTTATTTAAAAACGCCACATATTTATAAATAATGGCTGAATCTATCAACCAACTAGAGTATTGGAGAGCCGAACGTGCGTATTTTTTTTAAGCCGGTTGATTTTTACACATGATTCATAAATCTTCTTCAATTGATATGCTTAGCTCCATGATAAGTTAATATGATAATGCTATAATAAAGAGTAGAATATACGATCATTTATAGGTTTAGTTTGCATATGTGTGACCCTAACCCAACATCGTTCAGAAGTAGTAACTCTACAATGTTGATACTCCGCCACACTTTGTTCTGCTTACATGCAAAACATGTTCAGCTAGGGACGAATAAATTGCGCAGACGAGACAGTTACTTTATTACCTTAGCATAGAGGCGATAATCGCATTAACTTTTGTAACGAAGGGTTTTGATGTTTCTTTTGTATCTTTAAACAAAGTGCCTTGTGTGTGACAACAGACAATTTCAGACTTATAGGCGAAATTTGATACGATCTGGGCCCCGATTGTGTTAAATTGTAACGTAAGTAGTTCGTCTAAGCAGCAGCTAAGGTTCACCAACGTAACATGTACGTAGCGTGTGCAAATTCGTATTGCTGTTAACGGCTAACCGCTCATCTTTTTTCCCTTCGTGTGACAGCGGTTATGTCACAATCTTCGGCTCACTAAGTTCCAATGTTGAACGTGTTTGGCTACACGCTTATCGCGATCCCAAAATACGAACATTGGTAAACCTTAGCTGCTGCTTGGACGAATTGTTTATGTTAAAATTTAGCACAATCGGTGCCTAGATGTTTTGATTCAGAGCTAGATATTGTTATATGTATGATAATACAAAATTTTGATAGCCATTATCAAATACATGCTTGTTGAGCTATCTGCAGACTGTTGCAAACGATCTGATACTGATACAAATTAGTACCAAACGAAAGTACCCACGTACTTATATTGTGCAAACTAATATTTTCACTTATCGCTTTTCGGGGAAACGGTACCTTTTTTTCACGTCCCAGTGGACGTGCTGAGTAAGGTAATGCATCGTTATGGGCACTTGAGATTGGACAGGCTATACAGTATAATTTATTTTTAATTTTATTTCACTTATGTTTTTAATAATTACTTTTTCTTCTTCAAATTTTAATTACATTACATTACTCTTAACTAGATCCTTTAAGCCTCTTTTCAAGGAATTAGTTAACGCAATTTTGTACGTACCTACTTGGATAACATCCTAAAATTTACTGGCATGAAAAATTACGTCAAATTAAGTAAATACTCGTACTTGTAAATTAGCTGTAATTATAATACCTATGATTTGTGTAATTTTGCAAAATTATATTTATTAAATAAAACTCACTAATAAGTTGAGATTGTAGTTATCTTATGCTCCTTTATGCTCCTTTTATAATTTTAGATAATTTTATTTTTAGAAAACTATATATTTTGAAGTAAACCTATGGTAATTTATATTTTTTTTATTAAAAACACTGGTAGACAAGTTGGTAGACTTTACATTCACTGTATTTTACATAATATAGTTTTTTAAATACAGTAAATTGTAAATCTACCAAATGCTACCGTGCTGAAGCTTTCAACGCGTACGAAGTCGTGTGTTACCGCTAGTTTGTGATAGTAGACGAGTGTCATCCTCAGCACCCATATCAAACAAACATTCTCGTCGATAGACCAAATCTTAAGATTTGTATCAGTGTAGACTCGATCGACAGGGTAAATTTCTACCAATGAAATATATGTGTTCGCAGGAGGGCATTACGCACCGGGGCACAGATAATCTAGTCCGGTTCGTAGTGCACCATACTTTAGTTATGTGCTTTATGTAACATGCTGTCGATGTCAACGGACAGGCTAAGCTCCTCTGTTGCTACTGATACGTAGGCTAATTAGATTAAGCACTGTATGTTTGAGAGTCAAAATAAACATTTCATTTCATAAATATTTCATTTCATTTCATTCTCAACCTCTAAATAAACAAACTAATAGCAGCCTTTGTATTTAAATCGGAAGGTGCAAAATACCTCGTGTCCCGTGTTGAATCTCTCCATAGTTTTTCGCTTTGAAATTCTAGTAGTCTGCGCACTATCGTATCTCTACGCATCGTAATTTATTCATCTGAGTCACAAGTTTTTTTTTTTTGGCTTTGTGTCGACGCATGGCGCAATCACCGGTATTTCGGAGTGAGTGCGTCGGAAAAAAACTATGAAAACAGTGTGGAAAGCTATTTTTATTATACTGGTACCTACTAGTATCTAGATTGATACAGCAATTCCCATCGCTTCTCTACCAATCTACCGAAAGAGTTGTTTGACTGCGTTCACGTATTGTTATAACTGTTGGTTTGGAGATGAATTGATGGTTACCATACCATCGTACTAGTGCGCCATAGGATGGTTAGTATGATAACTTTTACAACAAAATGCGTCCACAAAATAAACTTGGATAAAAAGTATTTTTAAAGTAGGTAAATTTTATTTAATTACTTACCTAATTGTAGTGTAAATTTTATTTAAATACTAATAATTGAAAAAAAATGCATCCACAAAATAAACTTGGATAAAAAAGTATTTTTAAAGTAGGTAAATTTGTTTAATTACTTACCTAATTATAGTGTAAATTTTATTAAAATACTCATAATTGAATGAATCACCATTTTACTACTTAATATTGACAGGCTCAGGTGCTATCTTAAAGTGCAATTATACTGAATAGAATATGATTTTTGACTTCTTTAAAAATAAAAATCCTTGACCCGATTCATGCGGGATTGTCAAAAGGCTATTCTTTCTATTAGGCTCCACTCCTTTATATTATATTTTTACGTTTTTACTACATTAGATAAATAAAACACGAAGTTTTAAGGCTTATGATTTTCATTTACAATGACACGCGACACCAACCCACAAGGGAGTGGTTATAACGACCATTTACTAAATTCTACGAAAAATATAATTTTAATTTTTCTGAGTATTGTCATTGAGCCTACTTTTCCGGGGTTTATACAGTAATGTGATTTAAATGATGATTGTTTTTTTTTTTTTTTTTTTTTTTATTTTTTCGGAAAAAATTCTTAAATCTATGTACATTTTTGTTATATTGGTTATATATGCACTGAAAAAAACTTAAATAAGTATAATATTAATTGAGTGACGTCACCAGTAGGCGCTTACTATATTTATTATTACTTACAATACTTACGGCCGGTTTCTCGAACGATGATCAACGAAAAAATCAAACAATTACTATGTGTCAACCTCGGATCAATCGTGATTTGGGTTTCCAGAAAACGGCCGTTACTATATTTAAAGATAAAATTATTAAACATTTAAACTTATACTTTTAAAATAGTAACTCAGCAAACTAAATCATAAAAGTTTGAAATGTCTTTCTCAAAATTAAGAACCAAAAAATAACAATTTATTTAAAACTAATAAGTAAAAAAAATTAACAAGACAAACGTCACAAAATGTAAAGAAGTTTAAATTAACTTTATTCTTTGCGAAAGTTATAATTATCAAATTTTAAATTCATTCTCTGTTTTCTTATTTTAAGTAACTAATTATGTATTTTTTAGATAATAAAGAGCCACGAGCAATAATTCTTAATTCAATAAGATATAATTTGCGATAATTTTAATTTCATAATCCTATTTTCTTAATCATTGTCAATTATATTTCTTTGATAAATTTATAATATTGGCTTTTTATTAAAGCTTCAGTTTTTCTTCATTATTTTCATAACTTCTATTATTTTTTTTAATTTGCAACGTTCTGTAGATAGCTCAACTGTTTCTTATGTATTTTAAATGTACATTTTGTGAATACTGTAATAGAAGTTTGTTCGTATATAAAGATTATCTGATATTTTTTTTTACAGATATTACTATTTAGACTGCTAACTTAAAATATAAATTTAGAAAAAACTTATAATATTTGAAACTATCATGGTTTTGAACATAGTTAATATCGGGAAATAATCAAACTCACAGATCATGGTAAATATCCCGTTTATAATGAAAACTAAAAAAAAACCTATTCATGTTATTATTTTTCTACTAACAATGTATGTACCACGAATCAATGTTTTTGATAATGTTTAGGTTATGTATTTTGATTTCAAACTTGTTTACTCATTATTATCTTTTATTGTTCTCTGTGCTTTCAATAAAGCCATTAAAAAATAGCGTAGAATTGTTTTGACAGCTAAGAATACGAGCTCGATTTTAATTCTACGCAGAATATAAAATTACTCGTAAACATAATATAAATAGAATGTTCGATAATAGCTTTCTCTGAAAAACTCCTGTGAAGCGAACCAATAATAAAATTACTTTCAAACGACATTGCAAAAGTTTTTATTCGATTATGATCAAGTTGTCAAATGGTAACAAAAGTGAAGATATAAATAAACCATTAAAAGAAATGCACGCATTCTCTGTTATCTGTAGAAGTTACTGGACCAACAGCCTAAGCCCGAGACCTTTCAAAGAAATCTGTATGAGGACACTTAAGAAAACCTTTATTAAAATTTTAAGACTCTATTTTAGCAAGTGTCACTCTGGGTAAATATTTGCATTTTATCTTCTCTCCTTTATAGCGGAGTGAACTCCTTCCCCACCCCTTTCACACCCTCATCCCTTACACAATTTATAAGGAAATTTCGAATCAGGCCTTAGCATGGAATCCGTGGAAATAAATTCTCCATCAAAGTTGTAACCTGAAGCTTACCTGGGCTTTATTTTACATCTGTTTTATGTTTTTGCTTTCTTTTTCGTAATCAGATTATATCTTTAATATTTTATAAACTTTTATTAAAAAGAAATGTTGGTAGCTTTTGTTTTTATCAACGTGTTGTTTGATCCAGTGTGTTATGGACGTGATCTGTGAAGTAACACACAACTTTTATCTCTCGAAGAGATCTCTCTTTATTATACTTCTTTTTTTTTAACTAATTAGTGTATCATTACTAAGTTAAATTGACACCGCACTGAAACTTCAGTACTTAATTTAGTTTAATTGTAATTCTTTGTAAGAAGGATCATATAAAAAAACGGTAGGAACCAGGCCGTAAGTTTCTTGCCCGTTCTTCTAGGCTCTGGTCGCGTGGAACTGGCACCTAGAATCACCTAGTATGTAAGACGATTCTAAATGATCCTTGTGATTTTACTAAGTAATTTTTGACTTTGACTTTGAAGAATGGATGTAAAATGTCTTGTCGATAAATTATGTGTACTCTTACCGTTTCTAACGAGTAAGTGATGTAACAAGGATGCCCACCTGATGTAAACCACGTTTATTATGGACGCGTAATTTATTTACCTATAGTTTTCTTTATAAACGGGATATTTACCATGACTTGTGAGTTAGAAATATCGGGAAATAATCAAACTCACAAATCATGGTAAATATCCCGTTTATAAAGAAAACTATGTTCAAAACCGTGATAGTTTCAAATATATATATCTATATATATATATCTATCTATATTATATATCTATGTATTAACATGCGTTTCAATGTATGTGATGTCTGTTTTAATGATAATTTAACGAATGTCGAATATAATAAAAACAACAAAAAGGGTTGACCCTCTATAAGAGCCTCTAAGAGCATATTTTATGTAAAAACGGTCAGGTAATATTGAATTACAGTCCCCATTTAACTGTCCGAAGTTATTCTAAGTAACAAAGGTTTTGTATATGTATTTTTTAAACTCGAACGATACTATGACAGAATAAACTTACGATGTTTTGTAAGAATTTTTTTACCGGATAATACATGCTTAGGACTAAGTGGTACGAAAAAAACTGCAAAGAAAGATGATAAAAAAGAAAGTAGGTAAAGTTTGTATTAAATGATGATTCAGAATCTCTTAGGAGGTTCGTGAGTAGATGCTTAACTTGATTGTATCTTATGCTTGTGGGTTCGATTCCCACCCAGAGCAAAAATGTTTGTGTGATGAACATAAAATGTCTGTGTCTGGGCGTTTCTTTATATTCTATGAATGTATTTAAAAAAATATATGTATATAAGTATTCTATCAGCAAGCTAGCTCCTATAGTACAAGCTTTGCGCTTAGTTTGGGACTAGAGTGTCATGTGTGAATTCTCCGTGAATATTTATTTATTTATCTCTCACAAGTAATCTAATGTGTATTAATTGTACGATTTTTCAGATATCCGGCAAGATGGAGCGACGATCTGCGGAGTGTAGCTGACAAACACTGGACGAGAAGAGACGAAGACCGGGCTCAGTGGCGCGTCTCTATCTATGTCCAGCAGTGGACAATGATGATAACTAGTATGAAATTATATCTACGTTGCTCATATTACTTCGAACAAAAATATTCTTAATCTGCTATATCAAAAACTGTAAAAGATCGCGCGATCAAATGCCAGAGACCCGATTTTTTTTGGATTTTGCACTAGGCTTACGGAACCCTCATTATATCTCAGAATTCTAGGGGCGTCAATTAATTTACAGACTTGCCTTGGCAAAAGGTGTCAAGCTTTTAATATCTTCTTTGTAATTATACTACTTAAGGAAAGTACTCCGGGAAAAATCCAACGAGATCATTAGAGGAAAGATTTTTAAATAAACTACTGCTTTTTACTGCAAGTGTAAATTTCTTGGGTTTTATAAGATTGCTAATGTAAAACTAAGTAGTTTGTTTACTTGCTATAAACATTAATATTTGTTAATGTAAAAAGGCCTTAAAACCAAATTTTCTGTCATTTTTAGATATATCTAGATAATTTATGTTCTTAGAACTTAAAAACTGTGATATTATAAGAGTTCGAATTCAGTGAATAGATTTTTATATTGTTTTTTTTTAGTTCTAAGGAGCCGAATATTGATATTATACTAATAATCTAAGTATATGTTTCGAATAACCCAACTATATTCCAAACTTTATCCAAATTAGTTTAGTTTCGTCGCTCGATTGAGAAAATTTTCATATAATTCTCTTCAGAATATTTTTACGACAAAAATGAACGCAACTATATTTTTTTGTAAAAGAACAATAATGATTTGTTCACGAGTGTACGCAAGTGTACGCAAGTGCTGAATGTACAGTCAGGTACACTTTCAGTTCCCCCAAAGCTTGCACAGAGGGAGGTCGCGTCGCATCGTTTCCCGCGTTTATCAAAATTCGAATCGGACGTTCCATTTAAAAAATGTTTTGTTATTTCCAGCCAGTTTGAACAATAAATTAAAAAAAAAGTGTTCCGTGGTACAATATATTGTGAAGTGTTCAAGATGATTGGACAAGGATTCTGTTTGGCTGTTTTGTTCTTAATGATGTTTGGGGGTAAGTTTTTAAAATAAGTTTTCGTACTTTTGAAACAAATTAGTATTATTAGTACAAATATAATTAGTTCTGTTGATTTTAAAATATTACTCAGTAAGTACCTACTTAGTGTGCCCATAGTACTTATATGATAAATATAACAAAATATATTTTAAATGTTACGTTTTTTTTTAAATACTTTTATTATATCGAGAAGTTATTAGTGTGCGATATAACAAGCTACCGCCCGCGACTTCGCCTGTGGATTTTGTCTTTTATGTTTTTTTATAAAAAATCCTATGTTATACAGTTATACAGTAACTATACTTAATTATAATCCAAATCAGTTTTTTACCTACTAGGTTATCGTGGACCTAACATCTCAGCATCTGAACATTTAATTTTTAATGAATAGGATAATCGACTTAAGTGCCAATTAAAATATAATTTATTAATATGAATAAATTCGCAAAGAAAATGTGTAAATTCAAAACCCACTTTACGGTTAAATTGAGTTATCTCAAAACGCCATTCATAATAAAGTGTGGACGGATGCCGTAAAATAGGATGAAATGTTTTAAAGTAATTGCATAATAATGAGTCTATGATAACGTTTTCAGAGAAAGGTCGCGGTAAGACGTGTTTGAATATTCATCGAAGAAGGACAGAGTGACTTTTACACTCAACGACACGATATCGCACAATATCGGACTTATTCTTTATGTTTAATTCATTTAAAAAATGATTTACACACGTGTACTAACTTACGTAAACTTACAAAATAAAAACAAAAAAATAGGACATCAAGGTGCAAACTTTTGAGGCTATAAATTAAAACCCATTTGAGATTGTTATTTTTATAAATAATGCTGGACATAATTAATCCACAAAACTAACACATAAATATTACATTTGTTCTAAGTAATTACATGTAAATAGGTACCTACATATATAACTATTGACGGAAAATTAACTACCTGCAGTTTTTATAAGTATGCGCACTCTCTTAGCAGTATTTTGTTTGAGTCGCGATACTTACTATTACGATACGATATACTACGATATTTTACTATCGGTATCGTGAAAATGTCGTTATCGGTAAGTATACAAACGCCTAATCTGGAACACGTCCGATGGAATTATTCAACTTGCGTGTACGATTTACATCATGCAAATTGTTTTATGTAAAAATATCAACATAGCTCGTAAAAATATGTGTTAAAAACAGTAAAGGAGTGATAAAAGAGATAAAAGTGAATGAAATGAAAGGGTAAAAGTGGGCTAATAATGTACCTAAGTAGGTACTATTTGTTTAAAAGAACATAATTAGATAAGTATTATTGATAAAGATGTTATTAAAATCAGTACCTACCGGTAGTTATAAAAAAATGTGTCAAAAAATAAAAATGTGTGAATTGTTCATACATATTTATTTAATTATTTACTTATTAATGCTCCCCTTTGCTTGGAGAGCATTTTGATCCCCTTTTACACTTATGTAAATATTTTGATATAAATATAACATAGTAGACTGGTGGGAGGCGGCGGTTGACCGGAAGTACTGGAAAAGTAGGGGGGAGACCTTTGCGCAGCAGTGGGAAAGTATAGGTTAAATAAAATAATAAAAAAAATATAACATTAGTAGTTTTTTGGTCACTCACAATTTATATTACCATTTTATAGAAATTTGCCCTGTCTTCTTTACTACTTCCTAGACTACTTCCTAGTTGGATAGTTTGATGTTTTCTTACCTGAACTATCTATCTCCAAAGACACGCTGAGACAAACAGCACCATTGCTTACAGTTTCTTAGTAAAATGTCCTCATATTTTTTCCACAAAATCCCTTGTCAAGGACGGTCAAGAGGCTTAACCAAATTGACATATTACGATCCCTCCTGAATAGACTAGGTAAAACTTTACGTACTTGAGGTACTTATGTATAAAAAATGTTTTCTAATTCTTTGTTTTCTAATTTATATCAAATAAATAAATAATGCTGGATAATCCACACAACATCATGTAGCTCCAAGCTAAGCAGAGCTTGTGTTATGGGTACTACAAGACTGACATACTTAATACAATACATTACATGGACGTCACCCGAGCTAAGTCGCCGGGTTATCAAAAGTGTCAAAACACTTGATAGTTCTTTTGATAGTGTTTTCAAAGTTGCGATTTGAGACTTGTACCTACAAATTTACAATATTTCACACTTATAATACAATTAACAAAAATAACCTCGGTTGACTTTTTAAAACCGAAAAGAGTATAAATAGAGATCTGTCGGGTAGGCTTGCGCTCATTCTGTTACTAGAGACTGAGACTGCGAGTCGTCGAGGTGGTACCTCTCCGGTATTGTCTAATTAGTAAAAATAGGCTGTTACTATGCCCAAATGGGTTTAGAGTTGTTAATCCTGACATTTATGGTTTCTGTTATAATTAATTACCTATTGAGATAATCAATTTGTGACTGGTATCTATTTTTTTTAAGGTTATTTGATAGAAACCGCTTAATATACATATTCACGGAAATTTTACTATTCACGCTCTAGTCCCAAACTAAGCAAAGCTGTATTACGGAAATTAGACTGCTGATATAATACTTATTTTTTCTTAAATACAAATATAGAATACATGGTGATCTATGAAGTCGATCATACAATACATCACATTATAAGCTCTACTGCGTGGTAGTACAACCAACATTTTGATATAACGCAAGCTAGGTTTATATGCTAAAAACATGTCAAAAATGTCAGATGGTCGGACAAGGACATGACAACCGTACGAGGGTTTCTTGCTTATTAAACGAAAACGCTTTGAAATACAAACAAAACACACACTGTGACACGTGTCACAGCTCAGTTGGCTGCCTTCCATGCTGCGGGTCGTGGGTTCGATACCTACTCAGAGCAAATAGATAGATATACTTTATTGCACAGCGGAAAATACAAAAAAACTTTAAACAAACTTAATTTAGTACAATGGGCGGCCTTTTCAATAAAAACGATTTTTCCAGGCAAATGTAAGTGTGATGAACATAAATATTTGTTCTGTCTGGATGATGTATTCTATGTATGTATTTACAAAGCAAAAATTTATAATAAGTATTCTACCAGCAGTCTAGCTCCCATAGTACAAGTTTTGCTTTGTTTGGGATTAGAGTGTGATGTGTGAATTGAATTATGAATATTTATTTATTAATTTTTTATTTAAAATAAAGCACACACATAAAATTATAAAAGTACAACGTCTTACATTTAACATATAATCAAAAGAAATATTAGATAATAAAAATTGAATCATAATTAATATATAAACTAAGTCTTATGAAATAATAACTATCAATGCAAGATTGATCACAATATAAATAATAAATAAACATGCAAAAGAGTTCCGTACATTATGTTAATAATATAAGCTGAAATAAAAGTTTCCTTCTAATTAACTTCGTCTTTAAGATTGTCTTTCAAGATTTTCTAAAGTGTAACTCAAACTTTGAGAAAGTAGGCTCGTTTGATTAAAGCCTCTTTGAATTTAAATAGCCGGATGAAATGCTGTTCATGAATATTATATAAACTTTTTTCTGTTACCAAAAAGTGGTGTACTGTTTAAGGTGACGGGTATAGCCAAATGCGTGTTTTTGGGAGTGTTTTCTGAAGAAGTCATAGCATGTGGAGTTGTGAAACTTATTATTTCCTATAACACATATATTGAACTAGTCAGGTAGGGAACAAAATCTGTGCTCTTGGTTATAGTTTACTTTAAAATGTAAGTTTAGTACCAACACCTTTTGCAAAAGTGTGGTTTTTGATCCCATTTTTTATGGGTTTGGCAGATTTGTTTGGTACCAAACTCAGCACAGCTATTCTTATGGTTGATATCTATACATCCAAGGAAAAAAAATTCTACATTAAGGTGTTTAAAGAAGAAGAAGAGTAGCGCCTTAGGAACTATAAGTGTTCCATTGCTGTGTGCTCGCAAATATTCATAAGGCGCTGCTTAAGAGTTTGACAATCCAAACTGTGCGCGGCTCACTATGTGTTTTGCGTCGTTTTCAACATTCTTACTGAAGTTGAAAATGCGACGTTGCCACGCTGACTATCTAGAGTTTAACCACTGCGGCAAAAACTATGCCGTGTTACAAGTTTAACGTGTGTGTAGATATAATAAATAAATAATAAAGTTGGAAGTTATTGTCATTTTTATTTATTATGAAAAATTTCACCCTACCCGTCGCCTTAAAGAGTGCTGGGCCCAGAGTGCTTAGTCCGAGATTGCATTTTAAAACTCCCTATTCTCGAGCCGAGAGTCGTCTCTCGGATATCCCCTTATTTTTGTATGAATATCCGAGAGACGACTCTCGGCTCGAGAGTAGAGAGTTTTAAAATGTAACCTCGGACTAAGCACTCAGATCGTGTAAAATTGTGACGTAAACGGTTCGTATACCTAAGCAGCAGCTAAGGTTCACCAACGTAACGTGTTCGTAGCGTGTGGAACTTCGTATCGCTGTAAACGGCTAACCGTTCATATTTTTTCCCTTTTTGTGACAAGTTATGTCACAATCTTCGGCTCATTAACGTCTGAATGTTGAACGTGTTTGGCTACACGCATATCGCGATCCCAAAATATCTCCCAATTCTTTCTTTTTGGTAAAAAATAATGTTTACATTCTTGAAATTGTAAAGAAAGTAAGTAACTAAATGTTACCAAATAATTAAAGGCGATTTTCTATTGTTATTGCATCTTGGCGTATCATCAGATGGCCCGTAAGCTCGTCTGCCAGCTACGACATAAAAAAAACTTTCATTTGAAACGAGCGGTCTCACAGACTCGGTTTCAGTGAGTCATCATCCACAGCCTGACTTAACCCACTGCTGGGTATAGGCCTCCCTTTGCTCTTTCCATTCCGCACGGTACGCATTCAGTGAGTATTTGTGGTTAAATATAGAGTTTTAGTTTACGCTAAGAACTTAGGAACCGTCATAAAACCAAATGTAAAATAAAGTCGTAAACTGATATAAAAAGGAACGGTGATAGCCGACCCTGATGCAAAAAGGTTGCCAAACTTCCAACAATGAAAGAAAAGAGCCAAAACTTCCGTTCAACCCTATTCTGGAGCAGTCGGTGTAATTACAAAATAAAGTTTATTGAAATGTTTTCTACCGTAATAAACGTGTTTTTCAGTGGGAATAAGCACTTTTGTACTGACCGATACCAACGCATACGACACATTATTATTATTATTGTAATTTTTTCTGGTTCGTTTGACATTTATATCACAATCCCTATTTATCTATTTGACATGTATTCAATAGCAAATTTAGTAAATAAAGGTTTATTTAATATGCACTTGTAGTTACTATTAGACCTAAGCTATTAAATAAATGTACATGTCAGCAATAAATAAATACACCCTGTATAACATATATACGTTGGTTTTTTAATAAGTGCGGTGATGGCTACGTCTAAAACCGGTAATATAACATCGGCATGACTCTTTTCACGACATTTGTCTAACTGTGGTTTTTAATTTGGCCACCGCCTTTCTCAAAAATACACCCTGTATAAAGACGACAGTGCCTGATGAGAATCTAGTGATACCTACAATTCTGGTTGGGGAATGAGATCTACACTGACGTGCTAACCTCACCCCTCTTTTTTTTTACGGAGGGAAAATGCTTGCCGCATGCCTCATATTCGGGGAGAATATGAGGGGATGTCGGACTCTCTGTCACAGACAGCATACCGACTAAAAACCCTCCGATGTACCCTCATTCACCTTAGTGCCAGTGCATCGTCAAACCAATCGTCACCTTTGTGGTTTAGGAATAAAAGTAGCTTTGGTTTTATTCTAGTATAATATTAAATGAATATAATATTAACGAGAAAATACTCAGATGTAAAATACAGATGTTTTATGGTTTACTTGCTAATTAACTAATTTGTGATTTTAATAAAGCGGCAATTAATTTACCTCTAATTTTATACGGGACTGGGTGTGCTGTTCATAAATAAATAAACAAAATAAATGGCAAATAAATTATTTTTTCGGTTTTTCTACATCTGTAGCTCTACCATGAGTTTTTACTATACTATATATACTATACTCGCTAGCGTCTGTAGTTAAAAAAATGTATGAAGATTTGTACAGCGCCTCTAGCGGATAGTTGGGTACTAAAATTCGTAATACTAATAATTACGTAACTACTGTAGTAAAGTCAGGCCATTTTACTGTGACAACTCATGGTAAAGGTACTGAAGCCTAGCCTTTAAAAACCTGTCAGGTTTTAAATCACGTTCAGTTTTTGTGGACTGATGTGACTGAGCTGTATTAAACCTATCAATAATAACGTCACAGACACATCAGTCTACAAGAAATACCACAGAATACCATTGAGTATCTATAGTACGTTTCTTGCACATTCTTCTAGTCGCGTGGAACTGGCACCTAAAATCACCTTGTTTGACTCTAACGGCCGGTTTCTGGAAACCCGAGTTTGACACATAGTAATTAATTGTTTTTTTCGTTGATCAACGTTCGAGAAACCGGCCGTAAATGATCCTTGTGATTTAATTGATTAAAGTATTTTTTTTTTATTGAAACAGAATTTGATTTAAAACCTGGCCGGTTTTGACTTTGAGAATAAATCCTCTGTGCCTTATGTTACTATGACAAATTCAATTTAAATAAATATGACATCCTATATATGATATTATATAATATAATAATTTAAAGATATATTATTATAAGTTCACATAATTTAACACATAATACTACATTAACATAACTTGGAATACTTTTTATTCCAAAAAATAACAAAAGACAAACGGGATGCGAGAAAACTGACCAGCGGAAACTAGCTGGAAATAACTTAACACATTAATGTAGTAACCGGCTTACCTGTGGTCTTGGTTTACCACAAGTACATACTGACTAGTTTTACATTAAACTGCGTAATAACATTAAAAATCGTCGGCTTCAACGGCGCTTTTCATCAGGCGAGATTGAAGGCAAAGGATAGTCCATAGATTATAAAAAAAAAAATGGTGACAGAAAACATTACAAGAAAACCCGTGGCATGTTTTATACAAATACAATTCTTAGGTAGTATCATAAATGCGTTGGTGGCCGAATCAGATTTGCATACAACTCCGAACTAGTTTAAAAAAAACTGTATCTCGGAGGGTAGAACTCGTCTTCCTCGTACACTGCGCTGTCAATAGGTATGAACCTGGTCTTGCGATAATAACATTGCATAGTATAAGCAAACATTTCAGACAAAGTCAAGATGTTGATTTCACAAGAAAACTGTTACTTATCTGCACCATTTTTTTATTTGACTTCCTTTCCTAAACTAAAAAGTTGGTATTGCTGGGCTAGAGCACTTGAAACTTAGACTAGGCATGTGCCGAACATTAAGCATAATTCTTAGTCGTGCCTCTGAGATATTATGTTATAGTTTTTAAGCTATTACATAGCTTCTATTGCGGGCCTTGAGAGAGACCGAATCCAGAAATTCCGTAATTTAATAACCTAACGAAAATAACCTAACACTGCGCATGCGTAATTCAGCAAAAAATGCTATGCATTAGCTTTACCGCGGCAGTCTCCGAGTGCCACACGTCTTTCTTTTTTATACTTATTCCTAAATGTTAAATAAATATTTTTAAAAGTATCTTTGTGTTAATATTAACAATTTATATTAAAACTAAATATTTATTGAAACACAAATAACGCATCGTTGTTTGAATAACCTACTTTTTAACTCAGAACAGTAATTCGAATATAATATTTCCCGAATCATTATTTTAATTGAAGCGAAAAATGTTCTCAGAGTAACAAAACATAATGTGTGACGACCGACCTATGACGACTGTCGACGACTGTCGCCTGCGACGCGGAGGTTGCGGGTTCGATTCCTGCCTTGGGATAAATGTTTGTACAAATATGACCAAAAACAGCTGTATAGCAAAGAAAGTGTTAATATTATTAAGCTAGTGCATAGCTTCTATCGCGGGCCTTGAGCGTGGAGACCGAATCCAGAAATCCGTAACGAAAATAACCTAACATTGCGCATGCGTAATCCAGCAAAAAATGCTATGCAATAGCTTTAACGCGGCAGTCCCCGAGTGCCACACGTTTTTGTCAGAAAGTAAGTTCCATAACTTATTTAGATGGATTAATAGTGTTGGTGAGACTGTTTCTATTGCTACCAAGTGCAGAGAATACAATAGTGCACTCAGATGATTGCGTCGCACTTTGTATGTATTACTTTAACATAAACAGCTTTCTATAGGCATTTGACAGGAGTCACAGCTCAGTTGGCAGTAGCTGTGCCTTTCATGATCGTGGGTTCGATCCTCACCTAGAACAAATGTTTGAGTGATTATAACATAAATAAACGATTTCACTCTTCCCTTCTTGACCAATCACAGGATTTTGCTAAATAAATAGAAGCCTGTGATTGGTTAAAACCGCATCAAACTTGCAACTTCCATTTGCTTACTCTCTTGCGTCATGAAACGATATGCCTCGTTGACACGATGCTAGTCGGCGGGATAGTTTAGTGAACTAACCTGTTACTACAGTTATTAACTGAAAACTTTTTAATTAAATACCGATTTTATTATTTATTGTCTGGTATATTTATAAATTGTGTATAAAAGAATAATATCTATGTGGTCTGTAAAGTAATATGTGAGTTGGTAATCTCTGCAGCCAAATTAATTACTTACAATTGAATTACTTTCGATTTTTTTTCTATCATTCGCTTACCACAAGACCGCAGTGAACTAAAACAAACCATACAGTTGAGTATATTAGAATAATATTCGTCCAGGCTTATATTGCGTTATTTTACGTATGTTTTTTTACAATTAGTTCACACGTGAGTCTTCTGACTGTTTACCGAGCAGGCAGACTATAGTAGTACCATATATTTTTTATCTTTTTTTTTTAAATGCCAGTAAATAAAGATGTCTACTGTACTGTCCCGCGAACTGACTTATAGGTAACCTGAACTGTATCGTGTCAAGAGAGCATAGAGCATGAATTTCACTGAAGTGTATTTTTATTTAGTATTCAGTGGTTGCACGTTTCTCAATTTATCAGTGAAAATAAAATGGCGAGCTGATAGTTTGTGGCATAAAGACGGATATTGGATACTTTTTATCCAAGCCTGGGGCTCCCTTGGGGGGAATAAACTTACGTTACGAGTGAAACCATTAGGTACCGTGCCAGTTTTATCAAAATTAAATATCTTTTGTTTAACATAGTGTGTTAAATGGAAAGTTTTTATGACTTCTTTACCCCAAAGTCAAAGTCAAACTCAAAGTCAAAGTCAAAATTGCTTTATTCAGTAAAATCACAAGCATCATTTAGAATCACAAGGATGTACTCAAATTACTACATAGTTGTTTTAAAGGGACAGTTTTTGTGTGTTTATTTAATAATGAACAAAAAATAAGGAAAGAAATGCAGGCAAAGGTTATGTACATCTAAAAAACCTGTATCTTATCTCAACAGGCTTATGAAAAGTTTATAAAAATGAGGTTTTTATTTTGCTAACATATCGTTAACATGATAAGATAATATTTCATGCACAAAAAAACAAAAAGATAAAAAAAGCAAAGCTACTCATTGAAAGGCGTTTCCGAATTGTCGGCGTGTTTGATCTCGGGATGCTCTTATCAATTAAGAATAAAATGAAAGATTCCTGTTTGATGTACCCTCGGATTCTTTTATTTGATGTTAAATCAAAAATTCCGGTTCCAATTTATCTATCCAACCTTCAAATTGTATCGTAAACAAGAGTAAAAGTAAATATGAACAAGAAGAGGGGATTCTTTACATTTGTGTATTATGACTTCAGTACCTCTACCATGAGTTGTCACAGTGAAATCGCCTGACTTTACTACAGTAGTTACGTCAATATTAGTATTACGAATTTTAGTACCCAACTATCCGCTAGAGGCGCTGTACAAATCTTCATACATGTTTTTAACTACAGACGCTAGCGAGTATAGTATATATATGTAGTATAGTAAAAACTCATGGTAGAGCTACAGAATCTTTTTTAAACATTGAAAAAGCGTGCGTAACCGTACTTTATACATCAAAAATTATTATGTACGTACTTGTAGCGCTATCTATCTCACTAGATGAACTACATCGAAGTTTATGCAACAGACCAACAGATGGCAGAGATAAATCCTGGATCGCGCAAACGAAGTTATCACGGAGTTTGAACATAAGTAAACGACCGTAGCCATCGGACCTCTGGACCTCGAGCCAATTCGCTCAGTGTAGAAAATCTTCCCTTTTCGTAGGAGATACCACACCTAGATAGGTAGGTAGGATAGGTATGAGGAGATTCTCATACTTGTATAATAATTTGGAGGTAAAAAGTATGGTTTGTAACCGTTTCAACCAGAATTAACAACAAACTGTAAATTGCCAATAAGAACATGTGATTAATTATTTTTTCGATGTTTTATATAATACGATGCTTTTTTTTATTTAATTTTTTACCGTTTTACAGAAGCAGTAAATACTTGTGTAATAAATAAGTAGGTAGTTAAAGTTCTCATCGCAAAACAAATATTAAGGATTTACTGAAGATCTTATAAAAGGTTAGCGTTGACTTTATGTCATCATTACATATGGTAAATATGGTAATGAATACATCAAGTTTGCGCTAACTTTTTATATGATAGACTGTTAGTAGATAAAAATACAAGAAAGGGTAATAAATCAGGCAAAAACTGTCCGGTAACCATAACATAAAACTCAAATATTCTTTACTCCGTAAAACAAGGATCTTTTAAAAGGATCATTAAGATCATTTGTCATGAATCAAAATACAAAAGTTTGAATCTAGGTTTATCAACTTCGTTAATTTTGATGACTTATTGTAGGTATAACCGAAGCAGAGTCGTCTGGACGTGCCCTTAGAAACTTGTAAACTTAAATAAACTATGTATTATTCGAGGGATTTTAGGTAAGTATCTATTCTACCTAGTTTTTATAGAAATGTAGGCTTATTTTGTAGTAAAATAGATGTTATGTAATGTTATGTTATGTATGTAACGAATTATTTAACCCGAAAATTCAAATTCATTTTATTTTTTTATTTACATTTTTGCCATCAGAAATGTTTTTAAGAACTAATCAATTTGATGATTAACTTGATATGTTGAGTTTAGTACGATGAGAGTATATTTAATACTTATATTTAATTAGATTTTCATCTGTAATGTTTTTATTACACATTCCTAAGTAAGTTCATAGTTGTAGTTTTATTCAAAGATTTTTTATTTAGATTTTTTAAATAAGTGTAATTTTCATAATAAAATCTCAAAAAAATATATCATAGCAGTCTAATTTGAAAAAAAATTTGGTTACATAAATAAACCTTTTTTTTATTTTTCATTTATAGTACATTTTATTTGCATGTCTTATATACTTATTCATCTTCTTTAATACATATATCTGTCCATCAAATCAACTAATAACTTTTCTATTGATATTTCTTCTAGTTATTAGGCAATCAGTTGTCGAGTCGGCTGTTTTTTGTGACATTCATGACATTTTTCTGGGTTTTATTTAGAGAATTAACCCTCTTACCATTCAGTCACCAGGATCAAAGCCTCAGGTGATACCACAGTGTCGGTAGCAGTTAGTACTGAGATTCAATTACTGTGGCTTAAAGAAGCTATGAGCATTACAAAGGTATCGTTGATTAATTTCATTCGTTGAGTTCCCGGGGGTACACGAATTCTGGTGATTCGTGCTTATTTTGCTAACATTTTTGGTGATTTTTAGGGTTCCGTACCCGAACCTTATGTTAACCCTAGAAAAAATCTTAGCTACAATTTATAGTTGAAGTGCTTCAAGGTCACTAGCACTTATTTTAAAATTGTATATCATTTCAAATTCCTAGTATTTGTCTAGAATTATTGTTTTAAGCAGCATTAGTTCCTATAGGCAACGGTATACATTATTTGAAATATAGCTGTATGTTGCGACATTTTACTAAATATAAGAACAACACACTAGTTCTAATCAAAATAATGACAACCAGTTAAACAAAACAACAAACCATTTACATAAACTTAAACCAAAATTTGTTTAACATACGTGCGTATGGACCAAATCTGCTCGGCCTTTATCAACTCAAAAGCTTTTCAACCTTATATACACAGTATAAGGTGCTGTTTTGTTCACAAAGGGTCTTATTTGCATTCATATGAGTAGTTATGTGACACTGAAGTAACAATTTAGAAGCAAGAACGACGCTGTCAACGACAGTACTTGGGTTGGTTATTAATTTAGTCACTATTGTTATAATTGTAGGGCAGTAACGGGAGTCTTTGTGTACAGTCAACAACAGAAAGTACTTTTGTTGGTTTTTACTTGAGAATATCCTTAAAACTTTGGCTTTAGGTGCCACTCGCAAAGAGCGAGAAGCGATTTTTACTTGAAAATAACCTTTGTTTTAGGCGCCGTGCCGCTCGCGATGAGCGAGAAGCGATAAGAGCTTAAAACTAGATACGAGTTAGCGAGAAATGAGTGTGAGTGCGAGTGAGAATGTGAGTGTGAGTGCGATTTTATATTCTGAGTTTGATTCGATTTAATTGCCTCTCAGAACGTCTATCAACAAAAAGAATTTAACTGTTCTAATATTTTATTACTTTAATTTGTTTATAACTTAATTAAATCGACATACTACTACAGTTTTATTTTTGATTAATCTTTAAATAATAAGAAAAAGTTATGAAAACAGTGATATTCTATATCTTATTCTATTTCTTAAAACAAAATGCTTATATGTTAATCCTAGAAAAGAAAATCATAGATAAAGCCTCTTCAGAAAGATATAACAAAGTAAAGGCTTTGTTAGGAAACTGTTTGTTATAGAAGGTCAGTGACCTACGCACGTCTTCTATAGAATGTGTAGGACAATAGTTGAATTAAGCCTTTTTAGGGTACCATTGTACAAAAGACAACCATCATGTCATATGAAAGGCGTCACAGCTCAGTTGCTAGCTGTGCCTTCCATGCTGTGGGTCGTGGGTTCGATTACCACCGAGAGCAAGTTTGTGTGATGAACATAAATATTTAAACAGAGAAACAACAAAATAATAACATTGTTTGTAACCTTCAATATGAATATAAATTATCATTTAACAATTTACAATGTATTCAAAAATATAAATCGTATGAAGACTCATAGTTCATTATAAATTATTTCATATAATGTCCATGTATTTGTTGTTTATTTAATTCAATTTCTATTCCGCTGAATTCAAATTTAATATTTTGTTAACTTTTATAATTTTATCAAACCTTTTGCATTTCAGCTAAAGTATTCACTGGTTCCCTTGTTGTTCACGAGAGTGAAACGTAGATGTGCGTTGTTTCACCCACGTGAACAACTTGCTTTTTACTTACATATCCATAAATCGAGGTGATTACAATACATACAATTTTAAGTTCAGGTTAGTGAAGTCAGGGGCTAGATCACAATCATTGTGATCTATGGCCATTATGGTAACCTCTATACAGGGTTACATGGAAAGTCGTGCTAGATCCGTTAAGGGCGTGGAGTACCCATCATTTCTGACTTATTTTACTAAGAAACACCTTACCCTAAACTTAACCCATTTCGAGATATTCGACTTTTAAATTTTTATTGAAAATTGCAGACTTTTAGGCTACTAAATTTATTATTGTTTTTTCTGTGCATCTTATTATTATTATTATTGCATTTTTACATGGGTAATAAGATGCTTTAGGACATCAATTATTAAAATGGTGCATAAGTTAATTGAATAGATCGTAGTAGACAAGTGAAACTTATGAAATAAAAAAATATTTTAGAAGGTTTATTTTTCTCTAAGAGATATCTAAAAAAAATATTATGGCACTCGTTCGGCGGATGTTATAATAAATATCTACGTTTCAACAGCTATCTTACGACGTATAATAATTTAGGGTTTGTATTACATTTCGTGGAAAAAAAGTAGTTGGGACGCTCCAGGTTGCAGTTCTAACGGTCCCGCGCGAGCAAGACAAGTGAAGATTTATGTAGATGCGAATGAAAGAAAAAATGTGTAGAGACCGGCTAGGGCTGGGAATACAACAGGGGAAATTGTTTTTGGTTGTCAGTCTGCTTTTGTGCTTCGTACATAGTGAATGTGATATCGTTTTTCTCTTTTCTCAACTTGGCTGTGATTCTGAACTATTTCTTCTGATAATGACTACTGTGCTCGTTAACCGAACTCTGCTTTATTTGACTTGCTTTGATTTATATGTCGACACACAATCGCAGTATCCGTAACAAATAAGCATATCAGCATATTCTTCAGATGTTTAGGACGTCATTTTCAACAATCCGTATCAGAGTCCGGTTAACGAGCACAGTAGTCAAAATCAGAAGAAATAGTTCAGAATCACAGCCAAGTTGAGAAAAGAGCAAAACGATATCACATTCACTATGTCGTACATAGTGAATGTGATATCGTTTTGCTCTTTTCTCAACTTTAGCACAAAAGCAGACTGACAACCAAAAACAATTTCCCCTGTTGTATTCCCAGCCCTAGCCGGTCTCTACACATTTTTTCTTTCATTCGCATCTACATAAATCTTCACTTGTCTTGCTCGCGCGGGACCGTTAGAACTGCAACCTGGAGCGTCCCAACTACTTTTTTTCCACGAAATGTAATACAAACCCTAGATTATTATACGTCGTTAGATAGCTGTTGAAACGTAGATATTTATTATAACATCCGCCGAACGAGTGCCATAATATTTTTTTTAGATATCCCTTAGAGAAAAATAAACCTTCTAAAATATTTTTTTATTTCATAAGTTTCACTTGTCTACTACGATCTATTCAATTAACTTATGCACTATTTTAATGATTGATGTCCTAAAGCATCTTATTACCCATGTAAAAATGCAATAATAATAATAATAAGATGCACAGAAAAAACAATAATAAATTTAGTAGCCTAAAAGTCTGCAATTTTCAATAAAAATTTAAAAGTCGAATATCTCGAAATGGGTTAAGTTTAGGGTAAGGTGTTTCTTAGTAAAATAAGTCAGAAATGATGGGTACTCCACGCCCTTAACGGATCTAGCACGACTTTCCATGTAACCCTGTATAAAAAATCGAGTTTTTATAAAACACTAAAATATTTTATTATTTTTTATATACTTACATACCAATATACCTTCAATGCATTATTGTTTTATTTCATTTTGAAAGATATAATAATTTTCATTTCCCGCCCAACACACGTGAGAGGTTGTATATTTCGTATTTAATACCAACTTTTAAAGTTAAAAGGGTTAACTAGGGTAAACCAGGGTAAACTGAATATTTTGCGGCCACCTCTACCGGGAATAGGGGGAACTAAAACAACTAGGATGAAACCGCAGGTTCAACCTAAACATTTAAAACTTGTTACGTTACTTTGTTTATCTTTTATTAATTGCAGTGACGTGATAAAGTGACTTGATTAATTAAACTGTACCTCTACCATAAGTTTTTACAATCTCGCTAGCGTCTGCAGTAAAAAAATGTATGAAGATTTGTACAGCGCCTCTAGCGGATAGTTGGGTACTAAAATTCTTAATACTAATTTACGTAACTACTGTAGTAAAGTCAGGCGATTTTACTGTGACAACTCATGGTAGAGGTACTAAAGTCCTATGTGACAATTCTTAGAAAAACAAGAATATGCTAAAACCAGATTAGATGATGCTGGAACTGGACGGGTGTTGTCAGAACCAAAAAAAAATGAATTTAGAAGCAAACATACTAAACTGAGCATATGGAAAAATAGAAAAAACTTATCAATAAGTTGAATAAGTCTATACTTATTTGAACTTACTAATATTTCGTTTTCCCATTTACAAACACGTAGTGTCAGAAACTAGATTCTAGTCACTAGAAGAAGTGGCGAGAAACTTACAGCCTGCTTTCCCATAAATGACAAAATTTGTAAATGAATGTCGTATAATCTAATATACTTTTGACCAAACTTGTACGAATTCGTAAATGATTTTAGGGTTGTCAGAACTCGCGCTATGTTCAGTAAAATTATGGAGGGAATTTCTGTGGTTAAATAAAACCGTCTAAATTCCAAAAGTCGTTTAACAAACTTTATTCACCCTCACGAGCCGACCCTATACAGGATGTTCAATTATTTGTTTTTGTTTTGTTATTCAAGTAAAACAAAAAATGCATAATTATGATTAGACTGTCAAAGAATTTGAACCATGTCTATCAGGTGGACATTCTTTAATCGCTAGAGGGTAGAAAAACAAAAATCTCATGAAGTAATTTATGCATTCGACTACAATGGTGGGACTTTTTATTTACTTACAGAATTATTATAATTGATAATGGTTGAGAGCCACATCCGACGAGCCTTTTTCACGAATGCATAAGCTGACGTTTAGATACAATGATTTTGCTGGCTCTTATAATGAAGCCTATAAATTATTTTCAAAATTTCTCAAAAAAAATATTTCGCGATCGATGTTTTTGTGGTAAGTAAAGTTAATATTAAAAATTTGGATAGATGGATACAAGAAAGCACTTATAAAAATGAGAAAAAATTAAAACTTAAGACAAAATCGAACTTTTTTGTACAAAACCTCTTAAGGCTCATAAAAAAAGTATTAACTTTCGTTCATTTAGAGCTTTTTGACAGTTCATTGTTTTTTTGCCCGAGTAGAACACACATTATGATAAAACAATTTTTAAATATTTACACGTGTTTTGAACGATACATCTTTGTCAAAATAGATTAAATAAATGGCGGCCGTTTTGACATCATCATCAACCTATATCAGTTCACTGCTGGACGTAGGTCTCTCCCAAGATGCACCACTAACGGCCGGTTTCTCGAACGATGAACGAAAAAATCAAATAAAATTACTATGTGTCAAACTAGGATCAATCGTGATTTGGGTTTCCAGAAACCGGTCGTAAGCCTATGTAGTTTTTTTTGACTTATGTAACTTCAACAATATGGTCGTTTACAGCTGTCAAAGTTTGAAAGTCGTTAGTGGAAGACTATAAAAATAAATCAGAAATGCCTCTTGCCTTATTTGACTTAAAATGACGAAGTTATTAGCTGAATAAATAATTATTGTAATATAATTTGACGAGGTTTTAAACTCTGTAATGGATTTTGAAAAGCTAATAACATTTTTACAGAAGTGAAACTTAAGATTGATGTTAGTATTTATGTTATTGATTACTTAACTATATTTTTATTATAATTTTTTTTTCAAAGAATTTGTCTTTTAGCAATAAACTCCATACTTCATATTTAACTCAATCATATGTATAAAAATCAATGTGGTTAAATGCGTGTATCGAAATTCTCTTCATCGCAAAAAATATGCAATTTTAATTTGATTTGTTCACATCCTACAAATACGTACATTTACACACATAATTACTTACTTTCGTATTTAATAATATGTTAAACTTTATGTGTAGTTCTCACTTTTATATGACTTAATAATACTCAGATATTTTATTTTATTCACCTCCGATTGATATGTGAACCTACGAGTTATACTTCTATAACTAAAATTTAATTCTGCGATTTGTCCACGCTTCACTAGCCGCGGCCCTCTACCCCTCACATTGTTCAAAACTTTGTATTCTCAGCTCTAGAGCCTCTTCCAGCCTCTTTTCAAAGCTTAGCAAGCTTTTAAAGTTTATATTGACTTTTAATTTAGAAAATTCTTTTTTGATCCTTCAGCGTTCTCTTATTACGTAGAAAATGGATGGAAATAAGATCCTACAATTAGTTTTTGTAAAAGTAATGGGTTCGTAATTATTTTTGTTTTTTTTTTTTTTTTTATTTATTTACCATTTAAAAAGTTAACATAAGTACGTAATCTAAATAGCATTAAGAAAACCACAAGGTTTGTAGATTTAATTGTTGTTGTTATAGTTGTTCTGGAAGTATTTATTTCTGTCGAGCGGTAATAATAAAATAAAAAAATAATTGTCATCTATTACACAGAGCCTGTCTATTCTTATCTAGCATGTGCTTCTTTGGGATTTATTTTTGTAAATACATAGAAAATACAAAACTACTATTCAGTTGAGAAGTATTGCCGCAATTTTTTGTTCTTGATGGGGATCGAACCCAGACTCAGACTTGCTAGACCAACTGAACCGTGATGAAATATTTTAGCTGAAATTGTATATTCGGTTTTGAAGGTTTATAAGTAAAACGAAATTTCATCATTTCTATACTTTTGAACTGTGATCAATTTTTGATCTAAACTACACCAACACTTGTCTGGAGTAGCCTCAATAAAACAAAATATTGGCTGGCATCGAATACTTCTAGAAAACTACATGCACCTCTACTTATGCCAACACTCGAACAAGTCTAAGCACAAGTTTAAACGTTCTCAATATGTTGTCAAATTAATAATTTAGCACACAAATTACAAACATATTTAAAAGCATCTCTGAAATTTGAAGGAACATTGACACGAAATAAGAAGAAGATCATCGACAAGGGCTCATTGTGTTAAATTGTGACGTAAACAGTTCATCTAAGCAGCTAAGGTTCACCAATGTATGTATTTTGGGATCGCGATAAGCGTAGCCAAACACGTTCAACATTCGAACGTGTGTGCCGAAGATTGTGACATAGCTGTCACACGAAGGGAAAAAAGATGTACGGTTAACCGTTTATAGCGTTATGTTGCACACGCTACGTAAACGTTACGTTGGTGAACCTTAGCTGCTGCTTAAACGAACTTATCTGAACTGTACGTTACAATGTAGCACGCTCGGGACCCGTTTATACTAAAATTACTAAAAACAACCAATAGTTTGAAGAAGGTTAAAAAGTGGCACTCGCTCAGACTAGTGCTAATCCCCGGAGAATTGAATTCTACGTTTGGCAGTAACTATGGCACTCACGTTCCGACGATTTTATTTGGAAGAACTGAAGCATAATTGATTTAACTTTCAAACTTAAGCTTCGAATGGTTTTTCTGAACTTTTCAGCTGAGTATTTTATAGTTTTCAACCAACTTCAAAAAATAAAGTTCTCAAAACGATTGTATGTTGATCTAAATAGTAGTTTTGAGAAATCTTTAAAATATGTTTCTAGTAGGTATACCTTGTTGATAGCAAAGTTGGTTTTGTAAAATTTTGTATTACATATAATTAATACACAAATAAACACAGCGAAATGGCACATTTATAAATAATTATTTACTGCTCACTAAAAACAGGAAAAATACATATAATATAATAAGCCCGGCCTTATCGCTGGCCTTAACGCTGATAACGATCTCTTTCACGAAACCGAAAGATCTCATGAAAGACGAAATTGCATGAACAAAAGTCAAAGAAAACCTCACACTAACACACAAGCTCTTCAAATACGAAGTTGCAAGCTGAGAAGTGAGCACGAATAAATGTAACAATCGTAAACGTATCGAAACAGTGACGTATTCGAGATACACTGCGCGCCAACATCAGCTTACTGTAAAACGTTGCAGCGTTAGCGCGCGATGTATCTTAAATACGTTACGTTTACCAATGTCTTATTTTTGCTCAGTCCTCTGAAAGTGCATAATGACGGAGACTCTGAAAAGACTGAAAGCAGATCATCATTAAAATGTAAAAAAATCTTACATTCAAAAACAAACCGTATTTCTAACATAAATAGTGTAGAAATTACAGCTACGTTTTGTGTCAATAAGAATTGTAAGCTTTAAAGTTTTTTGAACTATATTACAAATGTGAAAGGAATGTAGGTATAGGCGACAAAGAAATTGGTTTACCACTCTAAGGCTGAATATCATTTGCACGTACAAAACGTCAAGGGCTATTTTCGCTTGACAGATTAATAACTGCTACGTCAGAATCTGTCAATCTGTAATCCTTATCGAATAATTATGTTACTGGGAGATGTCATCAAAAGTGGTAAACCAATTTCTTTGTCGCCTATACATACGCAGATATATCACAAACATTAGTGAAGGAAGAATTTTAAAATAATAAAACTTGCCAAGTGCGACAAAAAACATGTTTTTGTATAAAAGCCACACAAAATAATTACTTTATTCGGTTTTTTAGTGTTTGTAGGTTTAATTGATTTTAGTGATGTTTATCATCATTCGTGAAAAATTTAACTCTTTTACTATCATGGTTTATTAGATACTACCTGGCGATAGACATAGAGACAGACAGACAGACTCACAGACAGTCTTAGTAAATTGATCCCGTTTAAATTTTTGGGTACGGAACTCAAAAAATCATAGTTCTATGTATAAGTTCACCATACAGAAACATTACCAAGTATCGTTACGCAAAAGTTAGCCTTATCGCTATGAACGATCTCTTAGCAAGATTAGAGTGAAATCAAAAGAAGAATGGTATAATTTGCCAAAATTACAAATACAGTAGATGGAAAAGCTATAAATAAAACAAAACCTAAGTATCTTAAATTTAAGTGTTTAGTCTCCAATAATGTTTTACCAATAATTAATTTGAATAAGACTTGGAGCATACTTAGACGTACTTATAATTGGTCGCAAAATTGAATATACATAGCACATAATTAACATTTGATCCTACTAATATTATAGGAGCGAAAGTTTGTAGGTATGGTTGGTATGTTTGTACGAATACAGTAATAGATAATGTAAGTAATGCAGAATGTTTGTATCTGCAAATATTTATTCCGGGTGTTCTTGGTATTTTACATTATCATCATACGCAGCCCGTACTAGCCCACTGCTGGGTATAAGCCTTCTCCCTCAAACGCCACTCTTTTCTTAATTAGGCCTTTGCATCCAGTAGCTCTACCAAGAGTTTTTACTATACTATATATACTATACTCGCTAGCGTCTGTAGTTAAAAAAAAAAGGTAGCACTCCGGGAGTGCCGGCAGAAGTGAAAACTTCAATATTAACGTTGTGTTTTCACTTTTAAGTTTTCACTTCAAAAATATAACCACAGACGTCATAATGACAATGACAATCACAATGACACAGACACATTCGCGCAAGCGCGAATGTGTCTGTGTGCCGCCTAAACAGAGCACACTCAGGCACGGTAGAAAGAGTGGGAGATACTAGTTCCTCTCCCTTTCCCTCGATCTTACGCTTTTTATCAACGTCACGTGACCCTGACGCGAGTTTGAAAGTTTTTACCCACCCAGCGCCGCTAAAGAAGTTTTCACTTCAAAAATATGTATGAAGATTTTGTACAGCGCCTCTAGCGGATAGTTGGGTACCAAAATTCGAAATACTAATATTGACGTAACTACTGTAGTAAAGTCAGGCGGTTTTACTGTGACAACTCATGGTAGAGGCTGTCCTACTCTGTACGGCAACAATATCGTCCATCCATCTGGCTGTTGGTCTGCCAAGGCCTCTTGTACTTGCTCTAGGTATTTTAATTGTATAATAAAAAATATATATCTATATAATTTATTGTATTAAATATGTCAGTCTTCTAGTACCCATAACTCAAGCTCACTTAGCTTGGGGCTAGATGATGTTGTGTTGATTGTTCAGTATTATTATATTTATTTATTTTATAGATTGTTGGTTGTCAAGTTCTATAGCCATTTTGACTAATTCTATGTCCCTTATTTACCTGAGGCACTAAGTTACGTTTAAAAGCTTGTAAATACTCTCTACTAAAGACTTACCTAAATATACAGAATGTCAAATAATTCTATTTACAGAACACTAATTGGTTACCATTCAGTGTGAGCTCGAGACCGTCCTTTTTTGGGGTAGTTAGTACATAGTTTGGGGTTCACGTGTCGTTTTTGTTGTTTTTTAAGGTGTAATTGTTTTAATTCAAAATTGTTAAATAAATATCCACGCCTTCCATGTTGTGGATCGTAGGTTCGATTTCCACCCAGGGCGTGATAACCATAAATATTAGTTCTCTGTCTGGCTGTTTCTATGTATTATATGTACGTATTTACAAAAAAATATTCATTTCTTTTTATTTTGGTTTTTTACCGCTATAGCAAAACATACTAAGACACGGAATTAATAATATATCATATTGAATAATATTTAGTAGTCTGATACAATAACGTTATATTTGTTAAGGTTTCGTGTGCGAGTCTGATTCGTACTTTGCCGATTTCAAAAACATGACATCCAGTGGCTCTACCATGAGTTTTTACTATACCATATTTACTATACTCGCTAGCGTCTGTAGTTAAAAAAATGTATGAAGATTTGTACAGCGCCTCTAGCGGATAGTTGGGTACTAAAATTCGTCATACTAATATTGACGTAACTACTGTAGTAAAGTCAGGCGATTTTACTGTGACATCTCATGGTAGAGCCACAGAGCCTCACTCAGAAATAAATATGACAACCGTAAACGTAACGTATATTTAAAACCTCTCAGAGACCCAAAACCAATGTGACATACATGGGTCACACAAACATTCTTTGTAGGAATCGAACCAACGACCTGTGTAAATGGAAGAGCTGTGATGCGTGCCAGGCTTAGTTGTATTATGTTACAACTGGTACTGAATACAAAACAGTTTTGTTAAAAGAACTATGAAAACAAAAGTAGCAACTTTATTTGTTCATTTCTAACCAGTTTCAAAGCTTTTGTTCAATAAATGAATGCATAGCTTTTTTATGCTCGTCTTGTGTTAGTGTCGATATATTTATAATAGCGGTCTGATCAACATTTGCTGTTTTTTTTCAATTATCTTGTACACACCGAAACATAAATAATTAAATATTTTCACAAAAGGTAAAGTCAAAAATATGGAAAAACATCAAAGTTTATAAAAACCTATTAAGTAAATAAATAATTTTCTATCTACTAGATTCAACATATTTTAATTACCATACTACCTTTCTGAACTAGCTTTAATTTTGAGTTATGAAATAAGTGTCAAGTTGTAATATTATTAAATATTCTAAATAAATAATGATAAGTTATATGTTTAACTTTAGGTCAATTAAGGTAACAAAAACTGATCAAAATAGAAAAAAAAACTAGGTAACTCTATACCAAAGAGCTAAGCCTTTTGAGCTCGACACCCCAGTATAGAGTGAGATAAATGTGAAAACCGGTGCTTCAGGGGTGTGAGCACGAATAAATGTGACAATCGAATACGTATCACATATTTGAAATACACTGCGCGTCAACATCAGCTTTACTCTCGCACCTTGCAGCGTTAGCGCGCAATGTGTCTTAAATACTTTACGTTTGCGATTATCACACTTATTCGTGCTCACCGTCGAGATGCACTATTATTTAGAAGTGCTTTGTTAGTGGACAATGGTGTGACGTGCGGTCGGGAATCCGATACATCGTACACTGGACAGGAACACAATGCCTGCAACGTGATAGTTGCCTGCAAATGACGCAATGTAACGTACATTTATTTTTAATTGTTAAAAGATTTGTAAAGTTTTTTATTCTTTACATAGACAGTTAAGAGTAAACAAACATCTTGTCAGCGCTTCATAGCAGTCTAAATAATTTAAATGAAAATTATTCTGAAAATTAATAAATTTCAGCATTGCTATTCAGCGCGGCAATGCAGCCAGTGTCTTGGGTACGCTTCCGATTGGTACTGATTTGGATCAGTTGAACTATCTTTAGATCGTTTGCAACGGTCTGTAGATAGCTCAACTGTTTCTTATGTATTTTATATGACAATGTACATTTTGTAAATACTGTAAGTATAGTCGTAAGTTTGTTTGTGAATAAATAAGTATAAATTTCATAGAATGGATATTATGGTTTCAAATATGGTTTGCTATATTATATATTTCATACCAAACATACGTGGAGATGCTATGGTAGATATAGTATGCTATTAATAGCAAACTTCATATAAATAAAAAAATCTTATATGATATGCCGTGACTGGATGAATCGTGAGCTCTGGTCGCGTGGAACTGGCACCTAGAATCAATTAGTATGTAAGACGATTCTAAATGATCCTTGTGATTCTATTGCATAAAGTATTATCTAACTTTGACTTTGACTTTTTATACATATATTCTAAGTATGCAGACAGTATAACTGTCTGCATTTCTTTTATATTTTGCAAGGCTTTCGAAACAAACAAGAAAAACCTCGTTGATAAAACCAATATGGTAAGCAATGCGCCATACATATTGGTTCATTATTATTCCTTTTACAATCAGACCACGGTTCCGCCAAAACAATAAAGCTCGTTTTTATTCACTTACACGTCTATCAGACCCCTATCAACTTGACTTCGCAGTAGAATATGAATTTTCCTTAACACGTCACTTCCATTCCTTCAGTACTCCGTGATCTATGTGAAAGTGGCTCATTACCCATCTCGCTTGTACGTACGCAACCAATATATACTTGTCTTACTCACTCCATAACAAATTGGTGCTCTTGGGTTGGTGAATTCGTCCGGCTTTTTATTTTGTGATCGGCTGAAACTAGATTAAAATCTAGTCGTTCTGCAACTGTCCATGTATGAGAATAATTTGCATGGTGTAATGTAGAAGTTTTGGAACGAAGTTCCTTTACGCGTTGCGAAAGAGTGCTAGACGGAAAAAATAAGACCAAAAGTTGTAACGACACTTTTTGCTATAGATGTAAGCCGTGCGGCATGCGCGTGTTTTTCTGTCTGACTGTTTCTTTCTCTAATGCCTTGATCACACGTACCGATTAAACCGGCGAGACAGTGACGTATTTGAGATACACTGCGCGTCGACATCAGTTTTACTGTTGAACGTTGCAGCGTTAGCGCGCAGTGTATATTAAATACGTCACTGTCTCGCCGGTTTACTTGGTACGTGTAATCAAGGCAATAGAAAGCAAGCTAGTTTCGCATTAAACCGTGTGGATCATCGGAAACTACTCAGGATTCCAGTAGTTTTCCTTAAACATTCAATTTCTTTAGGAGGTGGGCGTTGATTGCTACAACACAATAGATAATACTATAGTAGCTATCATCGTTACATTCTGTTATTGTATCTACCTACTGTTCTTGTTCTGAAATAAAAAACTTTTGATTTGATTTGAATTTACTTGTTTGTCAATATAATAATAAATATTTTATTATCGGTAGTTTTTCGAAAAATCTGTACATTTTTCCGGCTTCTATAGGTCCCAACCGTAGTGTCGTCTCATCTCCGCATGTAATAGGCACTTGACAACATATTTCACGTTTGTGTGCGTCAAGATTCGGGTCGCGCCAACAACATAATGAAATACGTGTTTTGAAAAATCTTTGTTCCACAATTCGAAGACACAAAAATCAAATTAGCTATTACAACTGTTGTAAAGGTGGTGCAGGAAACCGTTACCACTGTACCTGTGTATGTTGCAGTATTTTGTGATGCGATGTATTGATAAGAGATTACCAGTTAACATCGGGTGAGTTATTAATTTTTTTTATACATGACTAGCTGACCCGTGCCCACTTCGTTGAGCATAATTCGACCATTTTTTCTCCGATTCACTTTGCAAAACGGACTACTACGTAAAAGCCTTTTTATTTTTCGGTTTTTTATATAACCTATGACACTCAGCAATAATGTGGCTTTCTATTGGTGAAATAATTTTTAAAATCGGTTCTGTAGATCCCGAGATTACTCCTTACAATTTAGCAAACACACAAACTTTAATTCTTTATAATATTAGTACCTATAGATACAGTAAGAGTAAGAGGTTACCACATAACATCGGGTGGGCGACCAGCTTTCATCGTTACTTTATAAAATAAAATTACACAATTGAAAAAAAAATCAGAAGCTGTATGTATAGCAACTCAAGCCAAATTGGAAATCTGATATTATTAAGAAACTCGCAAATCTTATACCGATAAAGTTATTATATTTTCTCAATTTATCCAATAACACTTTATTATGAACTTTCTTTGAATTTATGTGTATTTATCGAAAAACTCTCAAAACAATTTTAATATCTTATTAAAATAATGTAATTTATTTTTTACTTCGGAATTCAATTTGTATTATTATTTTTGAATACCTCTTCTTTCAATGGGAACTTTTATTAGGAATGTATGAAAGATTAATTGAGTCAAAATAGCTATTTTTATTAGTTATATTTACTCGACGTTGGCTACTAAGTGTCTATTTTGTTCGGTTGCCTGGAATCCTGGATCACTCTCAGCGATAAGGCCACCCATTGTAATGCCTATTAATATTAGCTTAAGTTCTTTTGTTTTATTTGTGTGTGACTTTTTCCTGCCCTTATCCCACTAGGTGGGGTCGGCACAACATGTTCTTTTCTTCCATTCACCTCTATCATCCGTCATCTCAGTATTTACTCCTTTCACATCCATATCAATTTTCACACAATCCATCCATCTTTTCTTAGGCCTATCTCTTCCTATATATCCATCTACAATCATACCTAGCACTTTTTTGGTCACATGACATTCTTCTCTACATAACATGTCCATACCACGCCAACAAATGAGGGGTAACAGGTTGCTGTTACCCCTCACCTTTTCAGTCACTGGAGCTACTTTCAGACTGCCTTTTATGTACTCATTTCTAATTGTCCATTCTTCTTACTCGACACATCCATCTCAACATTTTTATTTGTGTGTGTTATACAATAAAGAGTCATCTATCTATCTATCTATCTATCTATGTGTAGGTACGCAAATATAACATTAACTAAAAGTATTTTAAGTCATAATAAAATTCAGAGGTAATAAGAATTTGTACAGAAATAATAAGAACTTCACCAACTTGGCTGTCTTTTTAAGTATGCTTAAAGTTAAGCTTTTCAGAGCTTTTATGAAAATATTTTTTTATGAAATATTCATAAAAAAGTAAATAAAAAAATAAGCCTTTGAAAAAAGTTAAAGAAGATACATTTTCAAGTACTGATAACGTTTTCAAAAAAGCGGCACATTTAAAATTTCTTGAAAAAGTTTTGATGAAATAAATATTCACGGACATTTAACACATCACATTCTAGTCCCGAACTAAGCAAAGCATACTATGGGAACTAGATTGCTGACAGATTACATAAATACATTTTTGTTTGTAAATACATACACATTATACATATCATCACACAAACATATGCTCTGGGTGGGAATCGAACCCACGTCCCACAGCATAGAAGGCAAAGCTACTACCAAGTGTACTGCCTGTCAATAAATCAATATCAATAAAGATACATATACTGATCAATAAAGTTTCAAAATGTTTTATTTAATATCCGAGAATGTGTTTTTGCTATATTTTTAGTTAACTTACGTCCGACTTCGGTTGTACCATTAATAGGTAGAATAAAAAGTACACCCTGTATATAGCGATCACCATTTCTGAAGACTGCTCCTTTAGGCCGCGGCTTCGTTGCTTCATTAGAGCTTTTTAATTAAAAAGCAGACGAAACAATAGCCCCAGTAAAATATGGCTGCATTTTGTGAATGCAGTGTTATGCTAATAAAGACTCTGCTCAGTCTATGTTTTATGGCAATTGCTGAACTTGTTTATAGCTTTCTGGAATATGCATTTTTATTATAACCTGTGAAACTTGCATATAATTATCATAATGTACGAAACTGAATATGACAACAGCAATATTCTAACCTGGCTTGCATGAAATTATTTTTATGCATTTTTATGAAATGCATAGAGTTATTATCTGTGTTGGAAAATGTGACGTTACACTGGTTGTATCAAGTTCAGTTTTTATATATAAGTAGTAACTCATTGGTATTCTGTGGCACTTTTGTGGACTGATGTGTCTGAAGCTATTGACACAGCTGTCTTATCAGTCTATACCAACATTAAAACATTACCAATACTACCTGATCTGTGACACCTGTCAAATTTAACTACAACGCTAAATTGATTAATGTTCTTACATCTATTTTGCACTGTTTTAATTAGATGTAGTATTACCACTTGTGATTATATTTTTGTATAAAAAGATAATGGTATCAGGACAATCTGGAAAAGCTCACAGTATAAACAAAATAAATAAGTGGTTATCAATCTTTAAATATTTTGTCCTAGGCGTTAATCAAGCTACGGTTTCACTTTCCTTCAATCCTTCATAATCTCTCAAAATGTAGATTGTTTATTTATAAATACTTTTCTACTACTTTTACTTATATTATAAGCGCGAAAGTTTATTTGGATGTGTTTATGTATGTTTGTTACTCTTTATCGCAAAAACAACCGAATTGATTTTGATGAAACTAAACATTGACAAAGCTTTTACATAAAAATGAATCATAGGCTATATTTTATAAAGATATTGTGTGAATGATTCAAATTATAACGATAATAAGATGATATCAGCTGGTTTAATAATAAAAACTTTAACTAAAACGTCAAATTCAATAAATTCAAGCAATTATAATAAACAATAAATGGTCTTTGAAATTGTAATTATTTATTAAAATGAAACTGCTCCCCGAAGGTCGTGAAAGTCGTATTAACTCAATCGGAATAGTTTTGCTGCAAACCCATTTTAGATAACAATGCCTTGTTAAATGGGCATTGCGGTTCTTTAGAAAGCAGTGGACGTAATATTAAACTTCAAACTTCAATTGCATTTATTCAATAAAATCACAAGGATCACTTTAAAACGTCTTACGTAAATGAAATTTAAGTAAATGAATCTTAAGTACTTATATGAATTTATTCAATAAAATCACAAGGATCACTTTGAAACGGCTAAATACTAGATGATTCTAGGCGCCAGTTCGTCGCGACCAGAGTCTAGAAGAACTGGCAAGAAACTAGACCTGGATTCTAGCGTTTGTTTTTATATGATCCTTTTTACAATTGTTTAATAAAGAAGTTGGAGCTAGTTTGTCCCAAGCTTATTAGCAATTACTACGAAAACATAGCGTTTATACAATCCACTCGGTGCATTGACATTGTGATGAGTCTGTGAGTGATGTTTCGCAGCAAATAGTATGACTTTTCACATTAATTTATGCTATTGTAGGGTGAGCACAAATAAATGTATAAATTAAATGAAATGAAATGCATTTATTTTGACAACAACACACAGACGGGTACAACACATAAAAAGGCAACATTAAGATAATACATACGTAGTACAACAGAAGAAACAGTAACATAATGTCAAAAAAGCTCAGTCTCAGCTTATTTGCTGCCCGGCAAAAGGTAGAGCAGCGCTGATTTTCAGACAGAAGAGATTATATCGTAAAATTCTAGACACACTGCGCGGAGACGCTGTAACGTTCGGCAGTCAAGCTGGCGTAATCGCGTAGTGTAACACTAACAAATGTCAAAACGACACCTTTTCGATACGTTTGCGATTATTAATGCATCAAAAATGCATGCATGGAAAGAACCTCCTCGTGGCGCACTCCGGTAACAGCTAGGCACGTTAAAGCAGTGTCTAGTCTGGCTAATCTTTCCAACACGATGCTACAACAAAGTACATTTGTAGCATTGACACGATAAGAAGAAGAAGAATAATGCATCAAACCAGAGTGTGTAAGTTGTTGTTCTTAGATAAGGATCTATTTGCATCTTATTTGATAAAAATCAGAGTTTATAATGTTGACATATCAGATAAACAGGTAGATGTAGGTTTAAATAAAAATATTTTTTTAAAAGCGCAATATCCAATATCATTAAATTACGTTCGTAAAGTGACGGTAGTCGTTTTTCGCAAAACAGAATCCTAGTTCAGAAAATTATCTGGGTGACTTACGATTTAGAAAATGGCCTCTATTGTTAAATCAAACGAGGCATTGCCAAAAACAATTCTACACGAATAACCACTTTAAATAATTGCTTTTTGTTGAACGTGTGGATTGCTCTTTTTCAAGGAGATTTTTATTGTGATTTTAATTTAAAGGATTTTTGTAATTTTGGATTGTAATACGTAATATGAAACCAAAAACTGGTAGACAGAGCCGAAAACCGGACTCAGTGGCGCGTCTTGGGAAAAACCTACGTCCAGCAGTGTACTGATATAGGTTGATGATGATGAATATGAAACAGGCGTCTTTTGAATTTAAAAATGTCTAAATTATACATTTCCAATGCATCAGGTATTGGAACAACTTAATTTACATAGTTTACTTAGAACATAAACATACTAAGTTAGCCTAGTCAGCCTTACATCTATAGAAGATAGGGAGAGACTGGCCTAAGCAAATATCACAAAATCACTTATATTTTTTTTTTTAATTTATATCACAATTAAACAATTATGAGATCAGATAAAAAAATAGTTATTATTATTATTTAGCCATTGCAGTCCCATTGCAGGGCAAAAACCTCCTTCTGCACTTCGCGATTCAAAATATAAGTAACCGATTTAAAATTAGATAAAACATAATGAAAGAAGGTTATAGGTATATAAAAAACTACGGACGGTGTAAAAGTAATTTTGCTTGTTTTTAGGAAGCGTAAAAACAGTGCATTTCTGGCAACCCTAATGTTTCGTACATGTTATCTACCGCGGTCCCAGTGCCCGTTAGGACAGATATTTAGTGGCTCCTATCTCGTTTACGACATCTGCAAGCATTTTCTTTAGCTCTTGTACGCTTTCCGTATGGTAAGTTTTTCTTTTGGGTTTCATAAATTAAAGTTAAAACTAAACCCTGTGTTTTCTGATGCGAAAATTTCTTAGTTAGATAACTCTGTCCGTGTTTGTTAAAAAAATATTTAAGAATCTACCATACAGATGAAGATATTTATTGTTTATGAAATATAAAGTTGAAATCTACTCTTAATCATAAGTAATTTGACATTGATGATCAATACGCAAGGTTCTAAAATACCTATCACCTCTAGCTTTTCACAAGATTCGCTGATATAAAGATATCAACAGAATGACACGTCATTTGGCACCCATTTATCACAGCTGATTCAATCGCAAAAGAAAAATACTTTTCAGTATGTTTACCCCAAAACTTAGACAAAACCACGCGTAGGTTCAAACTCCCAGTGGACATACAAAGGGTACCCGAAGCGCATAGCAAAAAGACGTGAAACGATTTCAATAAAATCACAAAATTCAGGGAGGCTATCCAACAAGGGGAAACTTGCGTGACCGAATATCCTTTCAGTTGCAGTTCAGTTTTCGATGATTTTACTAAAGTAACTCATCAGTATTCCGTGGCATTTTTGTGGACTGACGTGACTGAGCTGTTAGAAATGACGTCAATGCCGCGGTTTGAGCATGGCCTACTTGATTTGAGCATGGCCTACCTGATTTTTCGTTAATTCTATCAAACGGTATGAAAATCGATAATTCAAAATATCAATAAAAGACGAAGAAGAAAACTGAACTGCAATTTGATCAAATAACAGTTCAAAAACATTTCAGTTGTCTGGATACCCCCCCAGGGTATTGAATCTAGGGTGACATTCATTTACGCTTTTAGACGAAATATATTATCAAAGTTATATTCAATTTAGAAGTTACAAGACTTTAAATGGACCTTAACTTTATATCGGAGTAAGTTTTCACTTTTTTTTAAAGTCTATATTATATTTTATATTGCTTCTTTTGCAGAGGTTCAGAGCACGTTTACATTATACATGTCGAGTACCTTTAGTTGATTACATTACATACGTGTGCATGTAACTTGCTTTTAGCCATATATATATATAGGCCTAAACATACTGCAGGTTTGTATGTCATTGACTATTAAAAATGTTTTTTTATTAACGGCCTTATTGTCTATTCGCACAAAGCCTCGACATGAAACAAATAGACATTTTTTTTAATCGAATGTTTATTTTCGTTTTGGTATACAGTTTGTGAATTTGCCATCTCCACTCATAGCGGTGACAAGACCTACTTTATATACTTTTTTTTTACCAACCTGTCTTGTCCCACTGCTAGGCAAAGGTCTCCCCCCTCTCTTTCCATTTTTCTCTATCTCTGGCTAACTCTGTCCATTCACGGTCGAAGGAGTCCAGGTCCTCGCTCCAACGCTTACTCGGTCTTCTACGCCCTACTTTATATTATTTTTAATTATTAGTCTTTGTAAGGAACTGCCATTAAAAAAGTCAGTCTTTAAAGAAATGACATGAAAAAGGTTATCTGCATATATAAATGGGTCGTGAACAGTCCAAAGTGGTAGCATACGCCATAAAGTTAAAAGTTTTTAACACAGCTTCGTGATAATGTGGGTTAATGCACAGAATTCTAGATTATAAATGTTTATCGAAACTTTGTGAGAGGATGGGTATTGAATGACAAAGATTCTCAATCCGCAAAGTAATTAAAACTGTTGAGTTTTAGTACTGAGGGCAAATTACACTATTTCGGAATTACTCGGTATTGTACGTGTCACTGAAAATGAGGCTCGTATTAACCTACATTGGAATGGATATTGATACAAAGTTATTAGATAATTAATTGAAAATATACTTTCGGCCTTTTCACGCAACGCCATCTGGTAACTAAACAAAGTATTCGGAAACTAAATTAAAGATATTATTAAAGTTTTTTTTGTCTATACACATACATCAATAAAAATACTATATTTACGTACGTTTTCACACATCTATCTCAACAACAAGCAGAATCTCATCAATCAAATTTTGATAAAAAAATCTTATATACAATCTGTTAATAAATGTTTTTGAGCGTTTTTGACCGCACAATTAAATGAAGCAGAAGATAATACTATGGGAACTAGATTTTTGATACAATATGTTATTAAGAACAATAACATCCAGATTTTATTGGTCTTATGTATCTATTGTTTAGTTTATTATGTTTGTAGTAATGTATGTTTTCCAAGAACTAAATAAATAAATCACAGAACATACTTGTACATAAGTGTGTCATCACAAACGTATGTACTTGATTAGGATCGAAACCACAGCACTGGAAGGCAGAGTTAATACTAACTGAGCGGTGACGCCTGTCTAACTGAATAACAATGTATCTGTACCTACATAACTAGGTACAGTCAGCGTAAAAATGATATGAGCGACTAAACTTTATACGCTCATTCAGATCATCATCATCATCATCAACCTATATCAGTCCACTGCTGGACTTAGGTCTCTCCCAAGACGCGCTACTGAGCCCGGTCTTCGGCTCTTCTTATCCAGTTTTTGCCAGCTACACTCCGCAGATCGTCGCTCCATCTCGCCGGGTGCGTCCTACACTACGCGGTCTCCACTCCAGTATCCGTTTGCTCCAATGATTGTCGGTTCTTCGGATCGGATCATCTCATTCAGATAATGCTGACCAAACTAAACTCTAGAATTCTCTCCAGCAATTTGATATTCGCAGTTCATATCATCATAATGCTGTTAGCACACGGGGTGATCAGAGTACTCATTGTGCCATATTTAATTGAGCAGTCAGGGCGTTCAAAATATCTTAAATATATTTCACTTTAAAGATTTCAGAGCTTTGTTTGTTAAGATAATATTGAAAACCCTGACTGCTCATAATATTCGTTAATATGACACAATGAGTAGTAAGATATTTCGAGCACTTTATGATTCAAACTGCGTATATCATATTGATTGTTCTTAAATCATTTTGACCATTAAACCTTCATATGACTTTAACTTTGACTTTATCCGCAAACTGCAGACTTTTTATCGGCCGATAGTTTGGTCGGCTTCTTAATCAATGAGTAGTAAGATATTTCAAGCACTTTGTGTGTTAACAACAATATGATTCGAACTGCGTATATCATATTGATTGTTTTTTTTTAATTATTTTGACAACCCACAACAATATGATGATTCAAACTGCGTTTATAGTATTGTGTGTTTCAAAATCATTTTGACAACTAGACGTTTATATGAATTTGACGTTGACTGTACATAAGCTCATCGTAACTCGTGAATATGGAAATCAAGGCACATTAAAATACGATGAGCGCCTACTCAAACATTCACAGGACACAAATATTATTGGAACTTTCACGTGTTTGCTCTCGCTTGAACGGCAATAACAAGTTTAATGTTATCAGCAAAATTAGGTATATTAATGTACGTAACTTTATTAAAAACTTCGCAGAAATAAATAAATATTCATGGACATTCCACACATCACACTCTAGTCCCAAACTAAGCTTGTACTATGGGAACTAGATTGCTGACAGAATACTCATAATTTTTAAATTGCGTCTTTTTTTTCGAGTTTTTTCTTAAAAAACATACACACATCCTAATAAACAACAGTTCATAAAAAACATACTTTAAAATTGAACCGCTGTCAAACCCAGTCAAACAAAAATATTTATTTAAAAGTTTATTATTTAGTTATACTAAACATAAACTACTTAGCAATGTGAAATGAAAAAAGCCAATATCATTTTTAATAATATAAATAATAATATTATAAGTTGTCATTAATCACTTTGTAACTATAAATCAAATCATTTCTCTAGATGCAAGTGAAAATGAAACATGATTTTTGTTTTCATGTTTTGATTTTAAGATAATTCAAACCAAAAAAGAAATGATATGATTATAAACATGGATAACACGTAGTTTTCTTTGTAAACGAGATCGTGACCATGATTTGTGAGTTTGAGATAACTATGTTCAAAACCGTGATAGTTTCAAATATTATATGGAAGAAATCGCTATCAGCGATAAGGCCGCCCATTTTACTAAATTAAGTTAGTTCTAAGATTTTTTGTATTTTTCCGTTGTGCAATAAAATGTTATCTATCTATTTATGGATAACATAGAAGGTTAGAGTAACACATAGGCTACTTAATGTCCTAAAAATTGTATAGGAGATAAAATGGGTCGCGGGTGAAATCGCGGGCGGAAGTAAGTTCATAAAAGAGGAAAAAAAAAACTTTCGCATTCACGTCTACAGCAGCATTTCATTTTTAATTGAAATATGTAAAACCAACGTTGTAAATTATAATTTAGTAGATTATAAAATTTCAGTTATTCCACGAACATGGATTAAAATTCCACAATAATTTTAATTAACTTTAGTAATTATTTCGTAGGTTCTGTCTTTAGTTATATACGTAGTTTCAATTACTATTATTGAAAACTAGCAATAATATGTTTTTTAAAAGTAAGATCTCTACAGTAAATACAACTTCAAAAATAAAATCTGAATTTAATAAAAATAAAAATTATACAGGCTGCAAAAGTAAACACACACAAGTTATACTGACTGTACAAAAAATATTCATTAAATTTATCTACAGTTTAATAATTCTGTTTTTGTTGAAAATAAATTTTATATTTTGTATATGGTTCATAAAATTAAGTTGTTGTCAGTATATCATACATAAGCTTAAGCCTTTAACAACCGTTGACACAACACTAACAGCCATAAATAATGAAACAAGTTATAAAGTATTCGTTTGTGTTGACTGCCCACCTGATGCTAAAAAACTAATAAATAAATATGTATTCATGGACATATCACACATACACTAAGCAAAGCTGGGAACTAGATTGCTGATACAATATCTACTTATATACATTTTTATTTGTGAATACATACATTGTAACACCCAGACACAGAACAAAATATTTTATGCTCATCACACAAACATTTGCTCTGGGTGTATCGAACCCATGACCCACAGCATGGCAGGCAGAACTATCAACTGAGCTGTGACGCCTGTCAAATGACACATGAGGGTTTACAAACTGCCTTTGACTCTTAAAAGTTCTGTGATGCATTGCGCCGCGAACACTATATTATTAGGATACTAAGAAATTATAATAATTGAGTACGTTAAAAATATATATAAAGGTATTTTTCTAGGTAAAATTTAGGTATTTTTTTGATGTTATTTCGTTTCGAAATTAGATCAAATTACTTTGTTGATGTTTCAAATTGTTGCCTAAAAAAGTAGCGTTGAGTAGCCTTCATTCAAAATCGCTAAGGATTCGAGTTCTAAAAATAGGTATTGACGCAATCATTAATCTACTGTACTGTGTATTTTATAAAAATACATTTTGGGATATTATATAAAAATGATTTGACTATAAATGACAATTCAAAATAAGCTTTATTTCATTCCATTATACGTACAATTTTTGATTGTTCACATTTCACACTAATAAAAGTTTGATTTAAAAATATCAAGTGTTGCGATTCGAGCTCTGTCATTAATTGATTAATATAACAATATTAAAAATAATAAAACTTATTTATTTTTCTATTTTTATTGAGTTTCGTTTAATTTGGAAAGAATTTAAACGAACAATACTTGAGATCTTGCATAAATAAATCGTTGAAATAAAGGTTTATTATGTGATATTGACTTTGGCTAAATTGCCTGTCGTGTTGACAGGCAGAAGCCACATACAAACCAAGAAGAAGATTAAGTGTTGCAACTTTTTCTATTAAGAGAATATGACTTCCAACACTTGTAGTACAGTTTTTTAGTAAATAGATAATATTGATGATAAACTGCGTTGGCAAATATTTTTCTCATATCTCTCTATCTATTTACACTTGATTGTGTCAGAAATGCCGGTTATATTGACAGGCAGAAGCCATAACAAGAAGAAAAGAATATTAGTGAAATATCTAATTGCCGAATCCTAATCTCTAGCATACAGACTGGAGTTTATTTAATCCAATTACTCACGCTAGTGGGTTAGTTCCAAAGAGTGCAAACGAAGCCTAATGAGGGCCGTGTCAGTTTCAACTCCAGCTTATTCAGTATTTCGGAGATAGGAAGACATTCGCGAATGCCGTGTAGTGACGTTTACACTGCGCTTCCACGATGTCGCTGAAATGTCGCTTGAAAATATGTATTAAGACAAGAGTTAAAAACAAAAACCCGACTTTAAAAAAACTACTTAAAGATTAATTACCTATGCTAAATTTTATTTGTATGTACTTGTATTCTGTTGCTTATTTATCTCTTAAGCACTTATTTACAAATATGCAGATGAATGTATAGAAGTAGGTACATTAAGAAAGTGCAAAAATTATTTACATTAAGTAGCTTTTATGTAGTCGGGTAATATTTAGAATGTGCACTTAAAGTCCTTTCAGTTGATACCAAACACAATATTATGAGTCTACTTTTATTATTTTGCTATTATTTACGGTCATAGCAAAAAAACGATGACGTCACATACTTATATCACCCGTAATATTTAGAAGCTTCATTTAATATCTCATTTATTAAAATTTGTTGAATGGTTTATGAGTTATAAGGGAACTGATAAACATCCCACATACATGACTGTCTTACACAAAACCCTACGTAGTCTGATAATAAAATAGCACGCTGACGAGCAATGTAACTCAAATAGAATTTAAATCTTCATTTATAATTTTGTTGTAGATGTGGGATTTTTCTGTATAAGATAAGTTGTAATTTTTGTGTGAAATAACTATATTTCAAGTTTATGTTTATTTAGTTAATGTTGTTGACACGACGACGAACCAACTGCAGTTTCTGCGGTATGCGCTGAGTTTTGAGAGGTAAATTAAGATTTTAAATGAGTTGTTTTAATTAAATACTTCATTGAAAGTGTCAACTCGGTTTGGGTTCGATATTTTCGACGTGTTGAAAATGAATGTTTTATATTTTAACAAATAATTAAGAAATATTATGTAACTACTATATCTTAATTATACCTTAATTTATAGACATTGTTTATTTGATTTTTAACGCTGTCTTCATTGCTCTGAGTCGAGTTTATTTAGCACATGTTTTGGTGAATAAGATTTTTTTTTGCAAAAAATTAAATTATACAGAACTTAATTCAAATTAAGTTTATATTTATTTCAAAACATACTTTTAAAAAATTCAGGATTTTACATTCCATTAGTTGCACAGACTTCAAACCCTTTAACATTGGACAATAAGTTAATATCACCAGATAGCCTAAGTCATACAAGTAAGTACAAAAATCTAATAACAAAATACCAGCGGGAATACTAATTACACGATTGTACCAATGAATCTAGTTCTTTTCGAACAAAATCGTCGAAGTTAGTGCACGCATCAGACCAGCTTGAGCCTGAAATTGCTGAAATTACAGTTGAGCACCACCAATTGTGTTATATGATAGTACAAGGCATGAGATGAAGCGATTTTCATATAGCGGGATACACGAGCGGAAATCTACAAGCTAATCTGCAATTTAATACTTGAATTCGAAGTAGAGCTTTTGAATTCCTTATACAAGGTAAAATGAGGGATATAGCGGTAACATTGGTTTGACAGGCGTCACAGCTCAGTTGGTATAAGCTCTGCCTTCCATGCTGTAGATCGTGGGCTGGATTCCCACCCAGAGTAAATGTTTGTGTAATGAACATAAATATTTGTTCTGTGTCTGGATGTTCTGTAAGTATTTACGAAAAAATGTATTTAAGTATTCTATTAGCAATTTAGTTCCCATGGTACAAGCTTTGTTTAGTTTGGGACTAGAGTGTGATGTGTGATATATCCGTAAATATTTATATATTATATCCATATTGAGTATGAAGCAATAATGTACTCGCTATCGCTTATGCTTTACCCGCTTACCGCTTATTAATTGTTCCAGCGTAGAATCCGCTAGGGTCGTTTAACTAACGTTTAACTGGCACCAACTTGAGGGTAGTTTTCAAAACTTAAATTGCCAAGTTACGTGGATTAAGACATACTCTTTCAAATTACGTGTTTTACCTGAAAATCGATTTCAAAATTAGTTTATGACATAGATAATAATATTGTTAGTTCGTATGACAATTTATTAATTTAACTACAAAACACTTTTTTTGTTTCTTTTGTGTCAAGTATCGGCAAGGTCGTGGGGTCGAGGTTCATGTCATTTGAAATAAGTATTATAAAAATAAGTAAAAATTTATAAGATTTTTTGTGTTCATCAATTTTATAAATATTTATACATCGCCTACAAATAATTTAACTAATTTTAGTACTTAATTATTTTTTTTCATATATTTTGCAAGATAAATGCAACAATTATTGCAACATAAATGTTTAACGCTCGATAAAATATTTTAACTAATATGATCATCTAAAATTACCAACTTCATTATCCCTGCGATCCTCACCTCCAACAAAAGTAATTTCAATAAAAATAAAATACAGATCTTTTGCAAACTTTCCAAACCTTCAATGACCATAATTTAGAGTGACGATTTCACATAAAATTACCCACTTATAAGAAGGATTTTGAGTTTTATGTACCCGAGTATAAGATTCAAAATTCATTCTCTTTCCGACCTTATTCCCTGGAACCTAAGAAACAGGTCTCTAAATTGACCTGTGTAATGTACCGGAAAATAGAATTTCCCTGCGTAGGTATGTTATCGATAAAATGGTAGCAAAATGGTGTCTTGGCAGAGAAAGAAAAATAAAGACAGTCTTTTGAACAGATATTTTACGAAAACCACAACCCGTACAGATATTTTTTAAGTAAAAGAAAACCAATTTCAATTATCTTCGACAAGTAATGCAATTAAATTGTTCATGAATATTTATTTGTTATTTATATAATTGTTTGTTTTTATCTGGTTATATTTGTTGTTTTATTTCAATTAACCTTTTCAAAAACTTTTTTACATTATTAAAAAGGTATCCTAGACACACAACATATTTATGCAAGGAGAAACTAATTTTAAAGTTTTAATTTTAAGGTTAATTAAAACTAACCTTTGTTTTTGATCTTAAAAAAGGGGTTCAAACTTAGATAGCTTACACTCAGTTCATATCATCAAATAATAGACTCTTGGTTAGCATTTCGCTGAATTATTAATTACATTCAGATTTGCCATTTCAGTAACACTTTTCGATTATTTAATTACATTTTCGTAGAAAAGCGGCAACACTATTGTAATTCTTTGTAAGAAGGATCATATAAAAAAACGGTAGGAACCAGGCCGTAAGTTTCTTGCCCGTTCTTCTAGGCTCTGGTCGCGTGGAACTGGTACCAAATCAAATATTTCTTTATTCAATAAAATCACAAGGATCATTTAGAATCGTCTTACATACTAGGTGATTCTATCACCTAGTATGTAAGACGATTCTAAATGATCCTTGTGATTTTATTGAATAAAGAAATATTTGATTTGATTTGACTCTGACCCCCTATCTTATAAAAAGTTAGCGTTGACTTTATGTCATCATTACGTATCAATACTTCAAGTCCGCGCTAATTTTTTATAAGATAGACCGTGTCTAGTATGAACTTGTTTTTTTTTAATTCACACGTTTAAACCCCACGTAGCACCTTATTTTTTGCTCCTACATTCTACTTTAGAGGTTCAATAATAGGATGGGGGTGGAAGCTGTTAGCGGCTTGGGAACGTGATTTTGTTCGGCAACCCGCCTAAAAGGTTTCTAATTAGATGGCGACGTAACAAGGAATTATTATGGCCCCCGATTCGAGGCACAGACATTGATTATCGATATTGTGGTTTATTGGGGACAATGTTTACCTACTCAAAGTATCAAAGAGTCTTCGTTAGTTTAACGGCCGTTTTCTCGAACTATGATCAACGAAAAAATCAAATAATTACTATGTGTCAAACTCGGATCAATCGTGATATGGGTTTCCAGAAACCGGCCGTTAGAGTCTAATATGATTGTGTTTCGTTGAATATAATACGATCAAATTTGGATTTAAGCTGTAGTTTGAAATAAAATCTAGACCACAAATTAAAAATGTTTCAAATGCCACTTTCCATTCTATGTGTTTTAAGACAAGAAACTTTTTTGTTTTTCTTACAATTGCCAATGCATCTCATTTCAGAATAGAAAAGTTTGGAATCGATTATAATTATTTATTGTACATCAGAGAAAGATAGAAATAAAATACCAAAATCATATATAACTTGAGATACAATCGGTGATCTTATCATTATAAGAAATTTAATTCAGCCAAACTTTGATAAGACAATTTCAAGGTCTAATTGATTGGATTTGAACGTTACTTAAAAATAAATACCTTCCAATTCTTTATCATAAATTATTATGTTTTAAATATTCATGGACTTTTCGTACATCACACTTTAGTCCCGAATTATACAAAGCTTGTACTATGGGAACTAGACTGCTTATAGAATTATCTAAGTATTCTATAAGCAGTCTACCCAGTCTACCAATCTACCCATTAAATATCGCATGGAAGGCAGAACCACTACAAACAGAGCTGTGACGCCTGTCATTTAATGTCAAATAATATCATTCAATATAAAAAAATATACATATATTATTCTCTATCCGAAATTCTCCGAAGATTCATAATATTTTTGTAATACTTACAAAACGAACAAAACGTACAACGCTGATTTATTAGAACAAAAATATCTGCTCATTTCGCTCGTGCAATCAATTATAACAGATAATGGAGATATCTGATATCCTTCGGTTGCTCAACATAAGATTTCCTCTTACGCAATATTTTTCCGATTAATCGTGTCACTATGCTGTTATAGCTTTAATATAAACTCTTGCTCTACAAGCTTAACGGCCGGTTTCTGGAAACCCAAATCACGATTGATCCGAGTTTGACACATAGCAATTATTTGATTTTTTCGTTGATTTTCGTTCGAGAAACCGGCCGTTATTTAGGTAAAGTTAAGACATTGTGACATAAAGTTTTGACGACCGATGTGGCGCGGCGGGCGAAGGTCCGCCTGCGACGCGGTGGCTGCGGGCTCGATTCCCACACAGAATCCGCAAACTCCGCGTCACAGACGGACCTTCGCCCGCCGCGCCTCAAAAATGGTACTTAAATAAATAAAATAAAAAAAAAGCTAGCACTCCGGGAGTGCCGGCAGAAGTGAAAACTTCAATATTAACGTTGTGTTTTCACTTTTAAGTTTTCACTTCAAAAATATAACCACAGTCGTGATTGTGTCATGTCATTGTGTCACATTCGCGCAAGCGCGAATGTGACACAACGACGAAGACAACGAAGACACACTGACACAGACACATTCGCGCAAGCGCGAATGTGTCTGTGTCTTCGTTGGCTTCGTCGTCATCGTCACGTCACGTCATGTCGCCACGTCATCGTCACGTCATGTCGCCACAACACTATTTAATTGTTTGAGTCATACGTCGCGTGACCGCAAGTGTGTTCTTTTGTCGTCTCTTGTTTTACGAGCAATGTATAAAAATTAAATAAGATCTTACGCTTTTTCGACGTCACGTGACCCTGACGCGAGTTTGAAAGTTTTTACCCACCCAGCGCCGCTAAAGAAGTTTTCACTTCAAAAAACATGCTCCAGTACCTATCACTGTCACAGGACTCAATGGGAATAATTAATTTGCATGGTTGAATAACTTTAGCTTCAAAGAGAAATATAGATATACCTACTGAATGTAAAATAATTATCAAACAAAACCCATTTTAATATTTTATTCACACACAACCTTTCACTTTTCCGTGCGAATAATTGCCAAATCTCTAGAGAACTGGATAAAAATTCTTGAAAATTATTCCACATTTTTATAATTATTAATAATAACCTAAAACGATTTTAAATGATCCTCGTGACTTTACTGATATGCTTGTGGGAGAAGCCCACATCTAATGCTATTATTAAAGTGTATAAGTATTCCTACCAAGTTTGTATAATTTATTCACAAACAAACTTACGACTATTACAATATTTACAAAATGTACATATGCATATAAAATACATAAGAAACAGTTGAGCTATCTACAGACCGTTGCAAACGATCTATAGAAAGCTCAACTGGTCCAAATCAGTACCAATCGGAAGCGTACCCAAGATGCTGGCTGCATTGCCGCGCTGAATAGCAATGCTAATTATACTAATATTAAAGTGTATATACAAATATATACTGAGTGATATATCACATATCGCGTTCTAGACTTAAACGAATAGCCTAAGAGCTTTGTTTTAACATGTGTTGTGAGCATCCGATGACAAACAATCAGCATTTATAAAATAACGAAGGTCTGGCGTTCACAGGCATTAAAAAAAACAAGTTACTCTATAAGAAAATTTCATTACCTTTAGTGTCAACTACGCTAGCAAGATGTGTCATTTGATACCCCTATTTGTCAGTATAGTAAGCTACAAATTAAATGCTTAAAATAATGTTAAAGCATAAAACTAAATTTTTAAAAAGCTTTCGACATATTTGACAAGCTTCCTCTAAAACTCAACCTATTTCTTTTTTCTATTAATTTTAATTTTGATAAACTTACTTTTATTGTAAAGTCTTTGAAAGATTATTTTCACACACCCTGTATATAACCCGCTGTAAAAATACAGCGTGTTTTAGAATATATATCTCATCTGAATATAAATTAGGTGTTTCGATTGAAATCTCGAATATCTTCATTCAATTCCAATGTTTTGTACTCGCAGCGAAATAGGGTATTTTTTTATAAATATTCTTATTTTGGGTCCCCGAGCAATTTCACAGGTTTTGGGTTCGATCTGAAATATAATGTGGAAAGGAAATATGTTTGATAACACTGCAAAGTACCTACTTTGCTATTTAGATCATTATTTTGTTCATATACCTAGTTTGTATTAGGTATTTTATCTTGTTATCTCATTTTTTTGCGAGAAATATTCCTATTTTATTTATAAATCATCGGAGAACTAACAAGTTTGAAGACTCGCTTTCATATGATAAGGCTGCAGATTTGAATTTGGTCATAGACTAATACTTTCCGACAAATGTTTTACGGTGAAATAGTCATTTTATCAAAAACATTTCACGTAGCAACATGCCAAAGTGTTCTGCTACTAAAAGTAATGAAAATCAAGGTTAATTTAGTAACTATTTATAATACTAAACACACGACAAAAGAATCTACGTTAAAGAAATAGTAAATAATGTTTAACTCTTTGCTCTCTTAATTATTAAAATAACTATGATTTCTGTAAGAATCCACAAAGAAAATAAACATTGTATTTTTTTATAAACAAATTACAAAAACATATTCCGAAGAAAGTTCTGTCAGTGTGGCTGGGTGTGCAAGTGGAGGAAGGCCGAAACAGAAATGGTTGGAATGTGTGAAAGAGGATTATGAATGTGAGAGGAAGTAGTTCCAGAACTGACGAATGATAGGTGTGAGTGGAGAAAGAGAACATGTGCCGACCCCACTTAACGTGGGATAAGGGCAGGGGAATGATGATGAAATTACAAACTGTCATCAACTCATGATGCTGACTGTACCCTACTGTTGATTTTCACAGCTATCAAGTTTACGGATTTTGTAATAGGCTGAATAATACACCTCGTAAAATGTACGTAAAAAAGTAATATTGTCACCAGTGCCTATTACTTTTTTACTCACATTTTATTACAAAAATAAAATGAAGATTATTTTATTTGTTTTACAAAAAACGTGGTACAAGTGTTAATTAGTTTTAATAAGCGTTTAATTTCAATATACTTACAAAAGATTTATTGAATTTTATGATAAAACTAATTAGGATGTTTTAATAACGATCTAGTTTAATGGTTATTTATATAAGAATATGAAATAAGTTAAAACATCTAACTAAAATTAAAATAATTAGCGCTAATCATAAACATCACATATGTCAGTTAGTCTATCAACCCAAAAGTTGTCCATAAGAAAGGCCTGGCGGTAAGACCTCTCATTTTTATATTATTTAGTAAAATCTTGTTTCCTAGCTTTAATTAGACTTCTTTAATTAGAAAATACATATAATTATTGTACTATGAAGTATTTTCATTAAATAATTATTATTTCAGTTATTTGCAAAATTTGATATTTCTGTATATAGAATATCTTATAAAAAAACTAGTGGTCCAGAAATATTTTTACACACAAAATATTTCTGGACCACTAGTATCTTTATCGTTTTTATCGTTGCTATTAGAATTCGGATAAGATATCATGAAATTGAACGATAATAGTATTACGAGCACATCTATGCTAAACCTACAAACTACATACACAATCACGTTTCAGTAGCGCGCTAATATGGGTGCTGAAGTATGAATTATAAACAGATAACGGCAACAAATGAATAATAAATATTAAAAACTTTATATCACGTAGTCCACATGCTCGTTTGCAAGCTACATCATAAAAAAAGTAAACGATATTGTTTACCTACCTATGGTGATACCTCTCGCTCTAGCGGGAAATTCAAATTTTTTAGGGTTTTTTTTATTGCGACTGAACTGTTATATCTTTCACTAGTTTAAGCTATTTTGCGAACATAAACAATAATTTTCTGTGTAACCCTGTATCAATTTTTGAGATTGGTTCTTTATATTTGCTGGGAAAGTACAGTAACTGTTTGGACAGTTTCTGCAATCTCTAAATCACTAAATTTGAATTTCCCGTTAGATCGAGAGGTATCATCACCTTAACTAGTTCCACCTTAACAGACTGTTGGCACAGAAGAGGTTCTATCTCTTGGCAACAAAACAAATCCCTTACAGCAATGCTGCAGGTCAGCCAGCACAAGTTATAAAACCTTCGATGTTGAAACTTCTAACAAATAATGAAAGTACTCTATCTTAAGTTCAAGTTTGTATAACTTAGAACCCGCTGTAAGTCTGTAAAACTTAGAATAGCTCCCTTACTATTGACTCAAGTCTCGAAACAGAACTCGATTCGAAGCGATTACAACGAAATAAAGCTGAGAAAAAATACATACATAGAATACATAATAACACCCAGGACCCAAACATAAAACAAATATTTATGTTCATCACACAAGCATTTGCTCTAAATATTAGATAGATCTACATATTATTAGGCAAAAAGTTGTAGCGCCATCTATATCGCTACATGATAAACTACATCGTAGTGTACGCAACAGACCAACAGATGGCGACAAATCCTAGATCGCGCAAACGAAGTTATGACGGAGTTTAAACATAAGTAATAGAACCGATGACTATCCATCGGTCCTCGGACCCCGAGCCAAAGGTCGCTCGGCGTGGAAGATCTTCCCTATTCGTTGGAGATACCACATCTATCTCCACAAAGTTTTTTAACAAACTGCATAAGATCTATGCGTACATATCATATACATCACTTACTAGGCTTTCGTTTTTTCCAGGTGTTACCAGCCTCAAAGATGTAATGCTCCTAGTCCAGCCTGAAGTGATCATCAGGGGTGGTACAGCCGCTCTCATCTGTTCCAGAGACATGCAGGGGGCGCCACTATACTCCGTCAAATGGTACCGAGGGAACCATGAGTTCTTCAGATATACGCCTATGGAAGAACCGGATACCAGAGTGTTTGGGTTGCCAGGAATCTATGTTGATGTGAGTACAATAAAATATGAACGTTAATTTTGATAAATAGTGTTCTTCATGTCCTTATCTCACTAGTTGGGGTCGGCACAAGCTCAAACTCTTTATTCCGTAAAATCACAAAGATCATTTAGAATCGTCTTATATTCCAGGTGATTCAAGGTGCCAGTTTTACGCGACCAAAGACTAGAAGAACACAAAATGTTATTTTCTCCATATTCCTCTACGTTCCATTATCTCAGTACTTACTATTTTCACATCTATATCGTTTTCCAAACATTCCATCCATCGACTTTAATTAATATTTTTATCATTTTTGTACTAAGAAATTGTATTATCACAACATGCTAATTAAATTAAGATCTGATGTAAATAAATAGCTTACTTTATCACTATATTTTCCAAAAAGATGGAACTTTTTTGAACTTTATGAACGGAAAAAAGTTTTCTAGTGTACTTTTTTTCCTTGTTAGGTAACTTTTATCTACTGTTTTTTATATATTAATGAATTTTTCACAACTTTGTAATAAAACTATTAAAATCACATTCCAGATGAACAGATCTAATGGAACCCAGGTGCTGCTCCGGAGACTAGACCTGAGCCTCGCCGGTAACTTCAGCTGCGAAGTGACTGCTGACTCACCTTCCTTCGCCACGCAGATTGCTACCGTCTTCATTGACGTCATCGGTAATTATTATAATAAGTATTTTTTTAAACGGTTTTATTTAGCTCACCCCGTTTGTTTTATTTATTCTCGGGTCAAAAAAATCAATATGGGTATCAAATGAAAGGGCTCAACAAGCAAAATACAATATACTATATAAAATTAAAATCCAAGATGGCGGCCTCTACAAAATGGCGGATAACTTAGGTTTTATCAATCCCATTGAATTAAACATAATGCGCAATAAAAACTAAAAACTAGAAAATATAAATATGTAAAAAAACTTTTTAAATTAAACGGTTTTATGTTAAACATACATTGCAATGTTTAAGATAAATGTACTAAAAACCAAAAAATAATAAAATAGATACAGTCGTGGGAATTATAAACATATGCATAAACTAGACTAAAATAAAACCGTGGGGCACGTCAATTGTCTACAATCGTTGATTAAAATGTTTGTTTTGTAATGTCCTCACTGTCTGCGGGCCAACTGCCTAACGACGAATTAAACGATTTTTCTATCGCACATAGTCGATAATTTGTAGACAATTGACGTGCCCCACGGTTTTATTTTAGTCTAGTCTATGCATATGTTTATAATTCCCACGACTGTATCTATTTTATTATTTTTTGGTTTTTAGTACATTTATCTTAAACATTGCAATGTATGTTTAACATAAAACCGTTTAACTTAAAAAGTTTTTTACCTATTTTTATTTAATAAGTATATATAATATATTTTTGACCTATACTGTCCCACTGCTGGGCAAAGGTCTCCCCCAAAGCCTTCCACTTATCCCGATCTTTGGCGACACTCTACCAATCCCTCTCCTGGGTTTTTTTTAAATATAAAATAGAGAAAATATGAAATGGGAAAATTTACATAAAGGTTTGTATATTATGTTTCCAAAAATACATAACTTCAGTTTTTCACCATGTACTATTTAAAACAAAGGACAGCTGACTGCCTTGACTGAAAATTATATACAAACACTTAACAATGGCATGGAGTTTACTATCGTATGCAGGAATGAGAGGCAGAGGCCACATAAAAACAGAAGAACAGAATAGTTATAATAAAAAACAATATACTTTACATTATGGACATTTTCAATTCTGTAACCAAAATCTCTTAATTCATACGCCACACTTGCCGCATGGCACTTGGGAAATGTTTTGACTATGACTAGATTTACTTACAGATAAAATTATCAACATTTTGATGTATATATTTTTTGCCTCGAAAGTTTTTGGTTTAATGCGGGGTTTGAAGAAACCTAGCGACTTATATAATTTAAAATCTAAAGTTTACAAAAGCAGGAGTTAAAATAGTCTATTTGTATAACAAAATAATTCCAAAACTTGACGTTTGCTAATTTATTCTTAGACAAAAGTTCTTGCATTATGAAAGCTCTGCAAAGTACTTTAACTTGGTCTTCGCCAATGCTCTACATCAAAAGTTCCACCTGCATCGACTAACGAAGTTACACCTAGTTGGAAACTAGCTAAGTTTTGAAAATTAAGGCTGTATTACGTACTACTATGGTTCAAATTCAAATACAACTACTGAATATCTATCCTTAGATTATTTGCAGCGTAAAACACGACTTATACGACCAAATTCAATTTTGCTTTTAATGTCACACTTGGAATACATAATGGTACTTTTTAACCGACTTTAGAGAAAGGAGATGGTTTACAAATTAACTGTATATATACTACGACGACCACTGTGGCGCGGCGGGCAAAGGTACGCCTGCGACGCGGAGGTTGTTTGTGGGTTCGATTCCCGCCTTGGGATAAATGTTCGTACGGTCTGTAAATATTTATTTCGGGTGTTCTGGGTATTTTATATGTACAATAAAAATCTATCTATGTAATGTATTGTATTAAGTATGTTAGTCTTCCCATAACACAAGCTTTGCGTAGCTTGGGACTAGATGATGTTGAGTGGATTGTTCAGAATTATTTATTTATTTACTTGTATGCTGCGGAACAACGTCTCTTGTTTTTTCTAAACAGTCTTGGTAGCATTTATACAGTTGCTAACTACGGTCTCGGTAAGAAATCGCTATCATCAAATGGCCGCCCATTGTACTAAATTGCCTTAGTTCTTAGTTTTTTTTTTTGTATTTTCCGATGTACAATAAAGTATAATCTATCTAACTATCTTCATATTGTACGTAACGTATATAAAGTTAGTAAGTAGTAATCCAATTGAATAATATTGAACAACAATTTCTAAAGCCTTTAAGAAATGATTTATCGAGAGATTCAATCGACAATTAGGAATTTGATTAGTATTTAAGCTTGATCCTAAATTTCAAACATACTTTGATCCCAAAAATCTAGTGTAAAATTCAATCTTGCATAAAGTTACAAAGAGTTTTTTCAGATGAAACAGATGAATGAAAAATACTTTGGTATTGTGGAACGGATCTGATTGTATCCAAATCTTTTTACTGCCTAAAATTTTCAACTACTTATCAAAAATGTTTTTATTTATCAAAGTTAAAGTTAATTTATTTAAAAAGTTAATAGTTACTTAGAATCAGTTATGGCTAGGCTTGGTGAATCTAAGAATGTTCGCACACCGATGACAAAAGTATAGTATGGTTAATTTTATGTCTCTACCCGATATCAAATGAGACTTTAAAAAAGTTGGTGTGCGCTCTCACTAAGTGTCAGGTCTTCATGACATGAGTTTCAAAGGTAAGAAAAGAGTAATAATTTTTGATAAACAAATTTACAAAAATAAGTTGAAAATGGCTAAAAAGCTCTTATTACATCCACCTCTCTTTTAACCATCACAGGTCTTCATCAACAATCTTAAGAGAGTAGATTATTACTTTCACTAAACTCGTTACTGAAACTCACCGTTTGCAAGTTATTATTCAGCTGTTAAAAGAGAAATTAATATTATCGTTGTGAAAGGAAGTTGATCATAACTTATATTCAGATTATTATTAAAATAGATGAACAAGATTTATATTGACACATTTTCACTTTGCCACTGATCGCATTGATAAGACTCAAAGTCTTTGTAAAAAAGCTGCCTAAAATTACTACTGAACTATTTATACACTACTATTTTTGACAATTTTCAGACAGTTTTGCTTGCTTTGCAAAACATTTTTCAATGTTTGAAAGATGCCGTATAAATATTAATTACTAGCTGACCCGACAGACGTCTTATAACAAAAATTGTTCTTAAATTTTCTAATTTTCTGCGCAATTTTACAAACACAACAATAAAAAAATGTGAAATCGATCCAACCGTTCACGCGTGATGATATGACCAAGGAAAATAGGCATTTTTATAAATAAAGATTAACGGTCTATCTTATAAAAAGTTAACGCAGACTTTCTTGATGTCTTGATTACCATACGTAATGGTGACGTAATGTCAACGCTATCTTTTTATAAGATAGGGGGTTACTGAATTAGTATAACCATAATAGAAATAATTTAGGTAAAACCGTTAGACTGGTAAATTAGTTATTTTATTATTATTTTTTGGCGTAATAGCGGCAAAATATAAGAATGGCTTCAGAAAAATAAAGTGTGTGATAAGACGGATAGCCTCTATAAAAGGGTCAAGTGAGTAAAAACAACTTTATGCTAAATCCTGTCGATTTGTATTCGGTCACCGCTCGGGGCATTGAAATCGAGTCAGGAATCAGAATAAATCTAATATTCAAGCAAAATACCAAGCAAAAATGTATACTGAGTAAACATCTACACCACTAGTAGATAGTATATACTTACACTCAGTACAAACGTAAGCTAGAGACTTTAGAAGAGTACGTAGCTTAGACTAAATTAAAAAAAACAATATATTATTTCTGTGTATCTTGAAGTTAGTGTATTTGAAGCTTGTTTGTTTTGACAACAAGATCTTTATATGCTAACATTTTAAATACGGTTTTTTAGCATAGTTTGCAAATCCTAATCTTCTTCTTATCATATTTCAGTGCTGCCAACATCAGGACCAGTGTTGCTAGCTGATAAAGACAAGTACCAGCCCGGAGAGGTTCTCAAAGCTAACTGCACCTCGTCGCCGGCGAAGCCTGCAGCGAATCTCACCATCTACATCAATGAGGAGCCTGTGAGTCATTATTCATCTGCTTTTTAGAATAAGTGATTTGATAGATTGGTCTATTTTACTGTATCAGAAAAAAAGATGTATGCATGGGGTATATATCTATGTATGCATGTACACTTTGTTAAATCTATTTATTTTGTATTTTAAATTGCTATAGGTATATCTTGATCTTTGTGTTTCGGACAAATTAACATTTATCTACTTATTCACTATCTTCTTTGAGCCCTTCATCATCAAGCTTTCTTCCCATGTTCCAGCTCCGTTCAACAGAGACCAGCTTCCACCCATCAGAGAGCGGTCTCCTCTGGACCACGGTGAAGTCTGACGTGGGAGTGACCAGCGAACTGTTCCACAGCGGTAGGATGAGGGTCGCCTGTCGCGCCAGCGTCTACAACGTGTACAATAGCTCAGCCAGGCTGGACTTTTTTACCCCTGACACTGATCCACGGCCTGAGAGAAGTAAGCAACTTTTTTTTCCTGAACTTTTCTGATAATAATCGGCCAGCGTCTACAACGTGTACAACAGCTCAGCCAGGCTAGACTTCTTCACCCCTGACACTGATCCACGGCCTGAGAGAAGTGAGTAGCTATTTTTTATTTAACTTTTCTAATAATAATCAGCCAGCGTCTACAACGTGTACAACAGCTCAGCCAGGCTAGACTTCTTTACCCCTGACACTGATCCACGGCCTGAGAGAAGTGAGTAGCTTATTTTTTACTTAACTTATTCCCCCAGCCCCATTTCATCATCGGACCACCAGACGCACGGAAACGCAACACCCATTCATGGTGAACATACCACCTGTCCGCACAAAACGCTTTGGCTCAAGATTCATTTTGAGAACCGCTAAAGAGTGAATTCGTTGCCGGCGTTGGTGTTTCCAGATTCATATGATTTGGGCGTCTTCAAGAGAAGAGTGAATAGGTTCTATCTAGGCAAAAGGTGTAACGCGTAGGCCGCATCATCATTTAACATCAGATGTGATTGCGGCCAAGCGTTAGGCCAAACTTTTCTGATAATAAAATCAAAAATCAATAAAAGTTTAGTCAGATGACAAGGTAAATTTAGAATTATCTTATATACTAGGTGATTCTACGTGCCAGTTCCACGCAACCAGAGCCTAGAAGAACGGGCAAGAAACTACAGCCTGGTTCCTATCGCTTTTTGTATTATCCTTCTTACAAGGAATTGAAAGTGTGGGTAGCTATTTTTACTAACATACATTTGTCGCAACGGCGCGTGACCCGTCCGAATACTTATTTATTTATTTTATTTTACTTTTCAGTAACTCTCAACCGGGCTGAGTCCACGAGCTTCCAGAGTTGGTTGGTCTGCCTACTCCTTGCACTACTGCAGATCAAGAAGTCCACCTATTAATAAGCAGAGTAGGAATAAGGCGTAAAGATTTTATAAAAAAAACTGTATATTTTGGCTTAAGACTTGCATGAGCTGGATTTTAAATGAAGGACCTCTGAATACGCTTCTTAATACGTTAAGAATCACAAAAACGTATTAACTTTACAGCCAATCGTTCATATAGTCATAATGCGGTGGAATATATTGATAGGATGTCTACCGTGCCTAAGATGTACAGTACGATACTAAGATATTTAAATGTTATGTAGATATTATCTGTAGGAACTACTGTTTGAACACCATAAATCCATGATTAAGAAAAAAACTTTTGGCACAAAAGAAAACACCATAAAAACCAGCGGTGAAGTACTTTTAAACTAAGTATCTAAAAGCCTGCAAATCACTTACGACTATGGTTTACAAGGACAGAAAGGGAATCCACAAAAAAATTACCAAAAAAGGCATAAACTGGCAAGTTAACCTGGTAAGCACAAAAATAGCTTCCAAAATCATCCGCTAAAGGCGCTATTACAAACGAAGTCTTTAGAACTAATTCAGCTCAATCAAGTCTCAAATATTTGTATCTGACTATATTATGATAAGATTATATTATGTTCCTAAAGCCTACATTCCATTTGTATGTATGTAAAATGGTTTGAATCAATACTTACCTACTTGTAAACACTGCATCACATACACTTCACATCACTTTAGGTATCAGAATTCTTCGTCGTACTTCTCGTTAAAACGAGGCAAACTACCTACAGCCAGTGTTAATTTTGAACTGTAGTTCGTTAACTATAATTTAGACTATAGACAGATTATGGACTGAGCGTTCCCTATCCATATATAAAATGTCAAGCAAGCGTGTGGCGCGGTGGGCGAAGGTCCGCCTGCGACGCGGAGGTTGAGGGTTCGATTCCCGCCTTGGGATAAATGTTTGTACGATCTTCAAATATTTATTCCAGGTGTTCTGGGTATTTTATTTGTATAATAAAAAATATCTATGTATGTAATATATTGTGTTAAGTATGTCAGTCTTCTAGTACCCATAACACAAGGTCTGCTTAGCCTGGGGCTAGATGATGTTGTGTGGATTGTCCAGAATTATTTATTTTTTGTTTAATTTGCGTGCGGTCAGTAGTCTTGGTTTTTTTAGATGCTTATTACAAACAGAAAAGAGCAGAAGAGTATTGGCATAGCATTGTCTCTTTCTAGAGAGTGATAAATCTTCTGAGACTGGCGCAATCTCTTCTTTATTTTTTACTAGCTGACCCGTGCCCACTTCGTTGGGCATAATTCGACCGTTTTTTCTCCGATTAACTTTGCAAAACGGACTACCACGTAAAAGCCTTTTTATTTTTCGGTTTTGTATATAGCTTATGACACTCAGCTATAATGTGGCTTTCTAATGGTAAAAGAATTTTTAAAATCGGTTCAGTAGATCCCGAGATTACAACCTTACAATTTAACAAATAAACAAACTTTACTTCTATAAGTATAGATTTTACTAATTATGAGTTTAACATATGTATACTGTTAAACTCATAACTCTCCTTTTGAATCCACGTAACTAAACAATAGAACCCGCATAAACTCCCGTGACCGGCACCTGCATTATTCCGCTTGACATTTTTCTAATACATACATTTTTGAACTCGTGATATCTTTTGAATGGAATGTCCAAATTAAATAATTTAAAAAGTCATATGAAGGTATTGAAACAATCTTAATTATGCAGTAATTTATTTAGATAAGGATTAATAACAAAGCACAAATAAAGAACGTTTTCTAGCGGCGTCATTTTAATTATATTTTTTCGATATTAAAACACTTATAGTGACATATCTGTAATAGTTAGACATATGCTATCGCTGACTTTTTTGTGGATGATGATGTGTTCTACAAAATTGTAGTACATGATATCTTTCTATCATCAATAGTTTTCGCAGCGCACGCGATGTAAGGAATTTCTTAGGTATTTTTTTTACACCTTGGGTTACATAATCGAAGTTTTAGTAAAGATCCTTAACTTTTTTGAAAATATAATATAGCCTATGATACTCAGCGATAATGTGGCTTTCTATTGGTGAAAGAGTTTTTAAAATCGGTTCAGTAGATCCCGAGATTACCCCTTACAATTGAACAAATATACAAACATACAAACTTTACCTCTTTATAATTGTATTAGTATTAGTATAGATTGTACACAAAATAAGATATACACGAGACAGCAATAGATAACATGTACAAAGGCGAGCTTAACCCTAAGAAGAGTTATCTCTCAGCAAACCTTTGAGGCTAGGGAGAGGTGACTAAAGAGGTAGGTTTGTAGGTCATCTATGTATGTCTATGGCTAAACTACATTACCTCTACCTGCTAATATGAAAACGAAGAATGTACAATCGTGTCTGATGGACGTGCTCTGCGATGCAGCGCAAATGTACCTAATGATGTGAAGTCAGTGAGACTACCGAAAAACAAAACACAAAAAACCTAATAACGCTTGTGAAATAGTTAAAGTGGTACTAAATTATTAGTTATCTCCGAACATATTTTAAAAATTAATATCTTTATTTTTTTTCTATCTAAAGTCTTGTATAAAGTAATTGCATACATCACAATACAAAACATAAGATTGTTAGTTTTGGTGGGAAAGTGTCAGAAATTATATTTTCATTTATTTACCTTTTATTAATATTAACTCTATTGTTACACACAGTGAAATTTGTTTGTAAAACACTTTGACTTAAGTAATTAGTTGTCTAGTTACTATGAAGTACTTATGTAATATGTACCTACTAAAAATAAATATTTAATTAAGTTAAATTATAACTTGTACAAAATCAGTGTCATGTTAAAACATCGAATTTTAGCAAAACTTTAAAACTTAATGTTAAAAATTACACGAACAGTTAAAGAAGAGAGTGTTTACTCTGTTTTATTTACTTAAACAAACTTAATTTCATAGTTCTTAAATTATAACCATTTTTGTTGGTTTAGTACATAAAACATTTTGCTGTCCATTCAAATTAATTAAATATATCTTCATCAACCTATAGCAGTTCACTGCTAGACGTAGGTCTCTCCCAAGACGCGCCACTGATAAAATAAAATATATGTATATGGGACAATTTTTACGCTGCAACAGAAAACGTCATAGGGGAAAATGATCATCGACACGAAGAAGAATAAAATATATAAATGTTCACTCACGGTTAAGTTAGTATAACTTATATCTCGATGTCAACCAATCAGAAACTGTAGAATACAAGATTATTTTCTGTGAAGGTCCCTGATTGGCTGATGTGTGACATGTAATACACAGGGGTTTGATCACTAAGAATAACCACATTATATCAAATTTCATACCAATTCGTAATTGTATTAACCCACAGGTCCCACTGCTGGGCAAAAACCTTGAGTTTTATGAAATGTCAAACGATTAAAACTTTGTCCAATTGCAAGAAGACACAATCACTATTTTTATTATGCTCAACTTTCTAAAAAACTCATTCTCATAAAATATAATCAAATTTTAAAATATAAAAATTGTGTTCACAATAATGAAATAGAATAACCAAAAAGTTAATTAGTTTTAAGCTTTAAATTACTATAATTTTAGTTACTTAATTATATTTTTATTAACTCACATACATTTCAATATAAAATAATATAGCAAGCTAAGACAAATGCAAAATATTTTGCCAACACATTGACACTATATTTCACTGAAAATTTCTTCACAAATATTCATAATGTACACAAATTTGACGTAAGGCACTAAAATACATATATTTAGTGCAAACTTGTACATACAATAAAACAATTAAAATAATAATGCATTTTATTTTGATATCCATATAGCAAATAATATCTCATTTAAGTAAATCAAAATAATAGGTCGTATGAAACGGTCTCAGGCAGCTCTACTATTTATTTAGTAAGTATTTTATAAATATGTACATATTTTTAAATACTGTTGTAAGTTAGTTTATAAAGAAAGTACCTATTTAGCATCAGTATAATTAAAAAAAAATATTTAATTTAATTAATATTCATGGACATTTCACACATTTTATATATTCCACAAACTTGTGGGAACCAGAATGCTGATATAAAATACTTGTTTTAGTAATTAGTGATAGAACAAAGTAACAAAAACAAGAACAGCCTACCTGATGTCAAGTGCTAACCTCTGAATATAACAATGCATTGCCTTTTTCTCATCATCATCATCAACCCATATCAGTCCACAGCTGGACGTAGATCTCTCCCAAGACGCGCCACTGAGCCCTGTTTCTAGCACCCACAGATATTTAAATTTGAATCCTATATTAAAGTTCACTGTAGAAGAATCGAACTCGTATCTTTTGCGTGCTACGGAATATTTGACACTTTTTATTTTTGTTAATATGGTAAATATATAAAACATAAGTAAGTATATTGATAAGTTATTTATGAGCTAATAATGAACAAAATATAACAAAAGAGGTTAAATCTGAGAATCTAAAGGAAAGTAAAAAAATTAAGTAAAAAAGGTAAGTAACAGTGTGAAAAAACTTAGTAAGAAAGCTAGAAAAACATGACAAAAGAAGTTGATTTTTTTTCAAATTAATATACCACACCACATTTTGAGTCTAACAGCCATACAACAGACAATAGAACAAACTTTAAAACATATGGATCAACATTGCTTAGATAAAAAAGTAATTGTTACGTGGAATAATGAGACGCAATTAGGACGCGCTAGAAAAATCAAGTTAATGCCTCTAATGAACAAACGTGGACTACCGCCGCAGCGTAGAGTAATGCTTGATTATGTCACAGAGAATACAGAAAAAAAACATTTATGTTTCTTGACAAGAGTCACAGCTCAGTTCTCTCCGCCTTCTATGCTCTGGATAGTGTGGGTTCGATCCTCACCGAGAACAATATTTTTTGTGATGGCAAACACTGCTGTGTACAGACAGCAATTCCTGTCAATTCCTGTATACAATACATAGGTACTAACACACAGGTATAAGTATGTATGTTTTAATTCCGCAAACTAGTTCCAATCATATAAAATTTGATTAGTTTGCAGAATTCTAACATACATACTTTTAAAGATATACGCAAAGATATTCGTAAATTTCATGTCTATAATATTTTCTCTTGCATCGCGATTTTTTGGGGTTTATCGCTAAAGAGAATGACGTATTGAGTGACGAAGATATTGATGTTAACTTTATAACAAGATGATCATATAATTTTCACTACAAACTATAAAATTATATAAACAATGTTTTCTCTAGATCGTCATTACTCTGCACTGCATTGAGAAGTTCCGCAAGCACCCGCGGCGAAGCTTGAGCCAAGAATTCCATCCTATCTCTACTGCAATTATTTGCATATCGCCATTCTAACCTGGTGATTAAGATTTTAGAACTTATACGCATTAAGTTTAAAAGTTATTTTAGACTTCTTTTGTTACTGTCTATTTATGCATGCTTGACAAATTTTAAGGAATGTATAATATTTACATTAGAATATGCTGAGAAACTAGCCTGAAATTAGGGCCTATACCAATTTAAAAATATGCCGGAAAAAACTTAAAATGCTCATGTTTATTTACTATATTAAACTATTACCAACTTCGGTAAACAACGGCAATCATAATATTCCTACTAATATTGCGAAAGTTTGTATGAAAAAAAGGATAATAAATGGATATGTTCGTTACTCCTTCAAGCAAAAACTACTGAATTTTAATGAAACTTTACAATAATGTAGTTTCAATAATGTAAACACAAAGCTATAATTTATTAAGATATTGTATGAATTATCCAAATAAAACGATGTTGCAAGTATCAGCTAGTCCTTTATAAAGTAAGTTTGTCTGTCATGATAATGAACTCAGTCTACACACGCAATTTTAAACATATAAAGCCGACTTCATACAGATAAACAGCTAAATCCCCTATTTACAATGCATCAGAAAAGCACAGAAAGCTCTAAATCCAGAGCCGGCAACCTAGAATAATGCAACAATTTAAACTGTGTCACGTCTAAATCCTTACTAGCTCGTTGCAAATACCTGCAAGAGCTCAGAGGGAAAATAATGTAGAGCTTTGATAAAGTTACAAGTATGGATCAACGTGTATTATATTTATATCTGAGGTGTTCTTTGCCATATTTTGGTTTCACCAAAAACTCGATGTTGAAGTGGAGACTGCGTTTAGGCAAGCGTAGTGTAGAACGCCCGGAGAGATAAAGCGACGATCTGCGGAGTGTTAGCTGGTAAGCACTGGAAGAGATGAACCGAAAACCGGGCTCAGTAGTGTCTAGGGAGATATTTACGTCCAGCATTGGGCTGATATCGGTTGATGATGTTGATGATCAATCTATCAGTTTTCTTAACAAAGAGACCGATGACGCTTCTTAAATTGTCTTAGATATTAGTAAACAAAGGTTTGCAAATAAATCTTTTATTTCTTGTTCAATTCTTAGGTTTTCAAATCACAACCACAAATCCAAATAAACTCAATATCTTAAGAGAGTTTTTTTAATTTGTGGAGGAATTGTTAAAAAAGATTCATAATTACAAGCTAATGTAATTATGAATCTTTTTTAATATTTTTAAAATGTAAAAAACTATAAGCTGTGTTTTGGACTAAGTAATGCTTTATAGCTTACTCCTGATCTACAACTATTTTCCTAGAAAATCCAGGCTCTGGGACTTCTCAATTACAGAGCGAGGATTCTTTTGAGAATATTTAAGCCAACTCTGTTACTTAGATTTCTTGGCAAATGAACAATATTAATCTTTCTTGATATTGTTTCTTACGAAACGGATTTGTCTCTGGCTACCATTTTAATTATCACCAGGAACTTGAGTAGGTATTATAAAACAATTGAAGTAGTCGTAAACTAACATAATTTTCATTCGGAAAAATGTAAGGCGAAGGCTACACGCAAGATCCATATTGTGATCCGTCAATATATAAATAAATAAATAAATAATGCTGGACAATCCACACAACATCATCTAGCCCCAAGCTAAGCAAAGCTTGTGTTATGGGTACTAGAAGACTGACATACTTAATACAATACATTACCTACATGGATAGATATTTCTTTATTATATCTACATATAAAAAAACCAGAACACCCGGAACAAATATTTGCAGATCGTTCAAACATTTATCCCAAGGCGGGAATCGAACCCGCAACCTTCCGCGTCGCAGGCGGACCATCGCCCACCGCGCCACATCGGTCGTCAATATACATATACTATCGGATTACGATATTTATTGACATGTAAGGTAGTGTATTGACGGATCACAATATACATTACATACAAAACCCAAGATAAATAAGTAAATATCATGATAATTATCACAATATTTATTGACGTGTAGCGTTTTCCTAAGAGTAACTAAGGTACGACGTTTGTTTTCAAACGGTGATAGAAAACATCTTGAGGAATTTAAAGCTTAATTGGCTCTGTACATTGTTTTTTTCTTTTATATGGTTCAAACCGATTTGTCTGAGAGGGTTAGAGGTGCTAGGCTTAGAATTATTCTAGGTACTTACGTTAAAGATACAGTTTTATCAAAACATTTAATTTAAGTCTTTTATTTTATAAGGAATAGTTCGTCCTTTGACCACAACCTCACCTGATGGAAAGTGATGTTGTGACCGACAATGGAGCTAAGAGAGACCTATTCACTCTTGTCTTGAAGAGACCAAGATTGTCGTGATCGGGAAAAACAGATCTATTAGATGTAAGCTTCTAGATCTTCTAGATTTTAATAGTATAAATAAATAAATTATCCACAGACAATACACACATCACACTTTAGTCCTAAACTAAGCAAAGCTTGTACTATGGGAACTAGATTGCTGATAGAATACTTATATACAATTTTTTTTGTTAAATACATTTCTACATAGAATCTATAGTAACACCAAGACAGAAATATTTATGTTTATCACACAAACATTTGCTCTGGGTGGGGATCGAGCCCACAAGTCACAGAAAGGCAGAGCTACTACAAACTAAGCTGTGACGCCTGTCAAAATGTATGTTATCACTCAAGAAAGTCCTGCATTTGAGTGCATGAGCTGGACCTCCTTGATGTTAACCTCCTCACACGTACATCCAAACTTGCTGCAAACTTAAACTACCATGTTAAAGCAAGTTCTAAGTACTGTCGACCGTTTTATTACATAGCACACTATTTAGTTATGTTATTAGTGGCAAATCATCTTGCTTATATATCTAATTACTAAAAAAAAAGTGAGTTTTTGTAACACGATCAAACGATCAATTTTTTTTGCCTAACCTATCTCGTCCCACTGCTAACTAAAAAAAATAAAAAAAATATTCAAAAGAATATCAGATTAGAAAAAGTTTGACTTGTATTCTGGCCGAGCATTGAGTAAATAAATAATGCTGATCAATCCACACAACATCATCTAGCCTCAAGCTAAGCAGAGCTTGTGTTATGGGTACTAGAAGACTGACATACCTAATACAATACATTACATAGATGCATATTTTTTTTTATTATCATTATCAGACTAGCAATGATCTAGCTCATAAATACTAAACTAGTTGAATACTAAGATATATTGCATAATGTTGTTTACAATTTATAGATCTTAAATTAAGATGACCCCACTGGGCCATTTCAAGTGTAGCTGCTAAGTTAACTTAAAGAGAGTACACATTGTACTGCATAAGTGTTACCAGATTAACAGCACTTTTACACAATCTAAGTACAATCAATGACAAAAACGGATAATCCAATTTTTCTACTTTTATACAGGGAAGACCCCTATGAATTTGGGGGAGACTTATGCCCAGCAGTGGGACGAAATAAGACGAAAAAAAAAATTATGTCTTTGGTTATTTTCATTAAGAGTTTACGGTAAATACTGATCTACTCAGTTTGATACTTAGATTTTAGTAACCAAGAAATATAAAACCGTCAGATATTTGTAATATGAACTGTACTTACATGTCAAGCGCGAACTCAAGGCAAGTCGTAGGAGCCACAATTAACAATGCAAATGTATCTCGCTGTGAAGCTGTTCAGAATTTCATGCTACGTATACATATGGTAATGAGGTGTTGGCGAGAAAAACTGGAGCCTAGCAGCTGCGCTTGACATCGCTTGTCATCATTTATATCGTCCAGCATTATTTATTTATTTTATTTTATTTATTTTCCTATGACGAACGTTCTTTGTCTTGAAACAAATTCGTTTAACACAATATACACGATTGGTAGGTATACGTTTGAGCTAACGTCTATTACAAACTAATAACTTTTTATTGTGGTGCTTTTTATAGTACCTAATAAAATATGTTATCTCACCTATTGTGTCCTAAAACATAGGAGATGATGAAGAAAAATTTAACTAGTGTACAAATCGAGGCATCATGAGTTTTCGTAACGCAATCAAAAGCCACACTAGATAAAACAAGTAAATAATATAAATAAATGTGAAAGACATAAGTAGATATGATTTTTCTGGAAATATTTGTGGGGTTTGTGATACAGGTTTTAGGTGTGCGATAGCTTTCAGTGTTCAACTTAAGTGAAGTGAATCTATCTCAACACTTCACTACTGATAACTATCTCACATCTTAAACAGATACTTCTAAAAGATTTCCAGTAAATTCACCAGTTTCTCATGAAAGCCACGCCAAATTCCTTGCAGAGCTAACAACCGATGAAGACTGAAAGTAATCGAACGGGAACCACAAACCAAAATCCTAGTCGAACTAAAAACAGATTGTTATATCTAAGCTATTATATTATGTGCTGTAGAGCTGGCAAAACACGATATATTTATTGCTCATGGTACATATCAATACATACAATTAATTAATTAATTAATTAGCCATGGCTGTCCCACTGCAGGGCAAAGGCCTCCCCTCCCTCCTTCCACTCTTTACGATTTAATGCTACTACAGGCCAAGATGGTAGGTACGCATCGAGTTCGTCGCGCCATCTCCTCCTGGGCCTTGTAACGAGCCAGAACTACGTCAGCCTCGTTCTTATTCACAATTATTGACACAGAGATCATTTTTAGATTTGAAGAAATTAATTGATTTATTTAACATCCTTTTATTCTTTAAAACTTTCTATTCGAACATCTGCAGGGCAAAAATGTTATTTTAAGCACAATAGACGCAATTTAAAATATCACAAAAAATATATTTTTGTTCATTCGAAATTGGACGTCGCCCATTAAAAACACATGTCCGTAAAAGTCTTTGTTTTTAGCCAGGTCAGATCATAAATTAAATACAAAAAAATATTTCAAGTGAAATGTCTACTTAAGATCGCAAATGTTTCGGGAACTTTCCAGAAACCATTTAATACAAAAAAATCCCTGCACTAACTATAATAAAAAAATATTTAACGTGGAAGGGATGCGTAGGCACCGACGTGATGAAGTTTGAAAGAGGCGGGAGGCAGGACACTAGTTTTCGGGACCCCGTACCGATAGGTTGAACGTTTGCGTGTAGTTCGTGTACCGTATAATTTGAACCTTTGGGACTTAATCCATGGTCAGTTGTCTTGTTCAATTTGCATAAACGTTTGTTTAAGTAATTTTATATTTAACTAATTTAATATATTCGCGAGTGTTGTTAAAGTAGTTCTTCAGAGTAATAAATACATATTATGTCTTAAATATTTATATTCGCGATTGATTGTTTTGTTAAGCGTTTCAGAAACTGTTAATATTAGTGTTTAAAGATCTAAAATTAATTTTATAAATAATAATCAAATAAAACTTTCGTTAATAAAATAATAAATTAAGAAGTAGAATCATCCGCAAAACATAAATAAGAGTAAAATAATAGTTTAAAATTAGAGTCATTTGTAAAACATAAATAAATTATAATAACTTCACGCGTTATAAATCCAGAACGGGCTGGTGAGGGGCTGGCACCTTACGGTGACAACGGCAAGTCTACTCTTAGGTGATAGGTTCAGGTACCCTGGATCGGGCCTGAAGGTTGATTATACCCTTCGCAGGGATCAACCCAGATCCTCAAGTTAGTTTGACCCTGAGCTCCGTCGTAAGGATATCGCTGAAGAGAATCATGTCATTGACGCTTACTTGTCTGAGAGCAGGGTCATCTAATTTGAACCTCTATATAATATGTATTTATACACACACATATTTATACACTGTCATGAAATGCCAACCCAATCCCCTCGGCGTTGATTGACAAGCACACGGTTATAGAATTAGGACAAAGTCGAGATTTACCACCTCGCAACGTCTTAGCAGAGTAGTTAGGGAAGTCTATCATTGCACTCCGATAGACTACACGTTTAAATGTAAATATGAAGCTTGCTTCTAGTTTTGCTAACACGTCTAATCAGATTAGGAGGATGTTAGGTACACCTGATAGGTAGGGTGGGAGACTTAGTTAGGTAGGTAAAGTACGTTATGTTAATTTACAAAATCTAATTTTTCAATTTATATTTTATTCATTTATATACTTGAATGCATTTATTACATAATCTTCTGTAGTGCACTATGTTAGAAGAAAAGTAATAGTTCTAACATTACGCCATTTATGACGTCGGATTAAAATATCAAACTTCAATGTAAAACATTTTAACCTAACTTTTACTCATCTATATATTTAACATGTTCTCTTGTTTTAACTTCGGTAGTGCACAATGTTAGAAAGTAAGTAATCTTACTTATATTGTGCTATTAAAAATGTCTGATTAAAATTATATAGCTTTTGACTTAACTTACAATTATCTGTATACTTGACTATAATTTATTACATTAATATCAGTTGTGCACAATGTTAGAAGCAAAGTAATCATTCTAACATTGTGCCATTCAAATGTGAGATTTAAATACCTTATTAAATTTACCAAGTCTTGTAAAGATCTATTTCATTTAAAGTCGTGTAATGACAAAGATTATGGGAAGTATTGTAAAGACTAATTTTAACGAGTTAGGTTAGGATTCACGCGGGCTGTTTAGTCCAAACTTTAAAGGTAGCCAATGTTTGACTGTTCAAGTGAACTACTTTTGAAGGAGAAGCCTTTGAAAAAGCCTATGTACAACATTCCAGTTAGGGAGTGTATATCAAACTTTGTGAGCGTGTGTCTCGGTATTTATCTGGAATCTATGGAAAGAGGAAAGTATTTACCTACAAAGTTTGAATACATTTTATGTATCGAGTGATACCGTTTGGTCTAACTAGCGGCACAGTAGTTGCCAAGCTTATCCCGGACTTATAAAAGCGAGGGAGGCTTTCCGCAAATCTAGTTTTTATGACCCATTCTTCGACAACATCTGAGAATGTTCTCAAGGCTTTGACATTGGTTATCCTAATAATCTAGCTCAACTTGTGCCGTTGGACATGGCTCGACCAGGCTGCTTAGCAGTTGACCCCCTAGGGTCTGCTTTGTCTTTGAGTTCTTTTAAAGGAAACTTAAGGAGATTGTAGTCCCATTGAACTCCCTATAGTAGTGCTAGTGTTTGGGTGGGTTAGGTAAACGGTAATAATTAAAAGTTATTCGTTTCTCTAGCTTGTTCAACGCTGGAAAGCCTTCTATGGAAGAGGAAGTCTATTTATGTATTAAGTTACATAGCGTGTGTCGTAGACTACTGGCAGGCACGGGCGAGGGGTGCCTTTAAAGAGCCCTGACATAGCAATGTCAGCTTCCATTATTTATTCCAAGTACATACTTCCTATAAAGTCTATTACACGAAAACCCTTTACATAGTCTTTCATAATGTTCATACATAATTTATAGAATCTTTAAGAGATCTAGCATAACTACGCTAACTTCCATAACCTTTCATAAATTACATTACATAAAGTTATTAGTATTTTATAATGTTTCTTTCATATTTTATAGAGGTTCGAGGAATTCTAAAATAGTAATTTAAGGTTACTCATAGTTTAATCGTTGCATTCTCTTACTCTTTCTTATAAGCCAATATTCTTTTAACAGATTCCTTTACATACGAGATAAAATAATCAGAAGATAGTTAAACTTTACGGCGTAAGATAATTGAATTAGATACTTTAGATAATAATAGGTAAATTAGGTAATAAATTATAATAAATATCGGTTTGAATTCTCAACATGATTCCTTAAGTTCTTGAGTTACTCACGTCACAACAGTAGGGTCCTATAAGAGTTAGACGATCACATGGCCATCTTCAATCTTCAATTATCTTAAATAATTATTTTAGTTTCTTCACGCGTATTTTAATGTCGCGGGGGTTATTTACCGGGGGGGGTCGTTACAATTTGGTGCCGTGACCAGGATGAACTTGGATTACTTCGATTCTTGCTTATTATTAAAATATTAGGTAATTAATTTAACTTTTTAATTAGATTATATTTATAGGTAGGGTACGTGCGATTAAATTCGCACAATTTGCTGCCGTATATATAGGGTAGGGGAATTGTGTTGAGATTTCAAACTTGATTTAGTAGTCTTGATTTACAAAATTTTATTTAACTCAGACACGGAGGGTCGCGTCGATGATAGCTTGTTTTATCCTAAGGGTTTTATAATATCATTTTTATAAATAGAATCTAAGCTTTGGTTTGTACACTCCGAGGGTCGTGAGTGGGTATAGTGATTAAAACAAAAACAGTTAGTGACAATTATAAATTTGAGTAGTTTATTGCTCAGGTATAGATAAATATTTGTTTACTATAACTTGAACAACTTCATAAAGCGAGGGCCGTAAAACAATTTGACAAAAAAAAATATCGGGTTAAGTGGCGTGATATGGTAATACATACATGGTGATATAGCGTAGGTAGGTGTCACATATAATGTAGGTAGGTGACACATATAATCTAGGTAGTAGGCACAGGCAATACACTGTAGGTAGGTGTCACACATATTGTAGGTAGGTGTCACATATACTGTAGGTAGGTGTCTCATATATTGTAGGTAGGTGGCACATAGCAGCAAAAAAGGGCAGACCGAAATGTAACTACTAATTGCAGTATTTTAGTATATTTCCAATGATAGATTGTTATAAATTTAATAGATAAAAGGTAGATATGGTTCGTCGCTATGTATTTTAACTGGGATCTAGGGTTTGTGATCTTGGATCTCCGTGGTCTTAAAGTGTACCTACGAGGCAAATCGTCAAGTCATTGTAAAAATAGGTTCTTTGGTTTTACAAGGTATTTAGGGGTTGATAATGCGTAGGTAGATTAGGTCAAAATATTTGTATGAACCTTAGAACGTCTGTTAATAATATAAATAGCAGTTCTTAGAATCTCGCAGGTTCGACTCCTGTTTGATAAATAGTTTTACTGGGAAATAGCGGGTTCGATTCCTGCTCGATTTATCAGTTTAAGGATATTAAAAATATGTATTGTATCGTTAGTAAAAATAGTAATAGGAGACAATATTGTAAACAAAATAGAATTGCGCAGGTTCGAGTCCTGATTAATAAGTGTGGTGGAAATCGCAGGTTCAGTTCCTGCTCGATTTAGTACTTTAGGAATTTAAAAATACCAAGAGTATCGTTAATAAAAAAATAGAGTAATATACATATTCTACAGTATTGTAATGCGGATGGATCCGGACAGGTTCGAATCCTGTTTTGGTTGGTTATTTTGTGATGAAAAGTCACAGGTTCGATTCCTGCCTGACTTTATCATTATTTTAAGCATATTAAAATACTAGCTGATGCTCGCGAATTCGTCGTGCTGTCGTTATGGTTTTGACATTTCGCATAATAACTTTGTAAGTTGTAGGCTGCGTGTTGTTTCAATGAATGAATTACATTGTTGTAAAGTTTCATTGGAGTCCTTTCGGTGGTTTTTGCGTGGAAAAGTAACAGGCATACATTCGTCCATACAAGCTTCGCTTTAGTAATATAGGTCGGACTTGGTGTATTTATAGTTGAAAATAGTAGATAAATGTTACGGTACAATAAATAAAACAGAAGCGTGCGGGTTCGATCCCTGCTTGGTTAATAACTTTGGAAAATATTAACCATACCACGATTTTAAAATCGTGTAGAGTAACTGAATACTACAGGTTCGAGTCCTGGTTGACTGATATATGATACGTTAAACATACAAATAAATAGGACGACAATTTTAAGATTGTGAAAAATTGATTGAGGATGCAGGTTCGAATCCTGCTTAGCTAATAACTTTCCAGAATTTAAATATTCAACTACCACGGAGGCTTAAAGGTCGCGCTGACTAAATGAAGATCGCGGGTTCGAATCCCGTTTGACTCACAATCTGATTGAGTAGGTATATTAATTATAGATGTTACAGAAGGTTTTATAATCGTACAGGCTGAGGGTCGATATGGAATAAATCATAACCCGAAATTTTATAGGCTAGGTAATTAAGTGAGTTATTAAGCACAAGTACCAGGAAGATACGTTATTTTGTGAAGTAAGTTTTGCAGCTGTTAAGTTACCCACCTCACGGATTGACGGATTACAATCAATCGATAAAATTTGATCTTATACGAGTCGTTAAGTTTCATTGATTAGATAGTCATTATTATAAAATCTATTGTATACGTAGATTCATTTCGTTATTAATATCTACCAAAAACTAGGTTGTGGTTTTAAAGTCGGAGGGTCGGATAATATTATAAATTAAAGCTATTTAATTTAACAATTACAGTTACATGATAGCTAGGTAGAGAAAATGTCATTTATAGTCAATACGCACTACTTTTGTTTTCTGATGGTACAATTAGAGTGTGAGTTCAATCCTCACAGTAATTATTAAATTGGTTGTTATAAAACGTACGACTTAAAAATAGCGAAACTATATCTTAACGGCCATGAAAAAAAAGGGGAGCCATTAGATAAAACTTTTAAACGAATTTATTTGAGAACTTAGTTAAAGTGTTTGGTTCCCCAAGTGTGTACTAAATATTACTTTGGGTTGACAGATATTCGATAGTTAAATGTTAAATTTATTGACTAGGGCAAAAATATGCTAGCACTTGAGAGATCCACTAAGTGACGTGCACATTATGACTTACATGACGACTAAAATCATTTTCAAAATAATATTTTATTTTTTGAGTTGACAGTTATTGATAACGTCGACCCACTTATGACCCTTAATGGTTATTTTGGGTTTTGAACTGAAACTAGATAACATTGTAATAAGTTAACGTTTTTTTCGTTAGCCATAGGTATGTATATGTTTATGCTAAGGTTGAGGATTTATAACTGTTGTATAATTGTTGGTCGTTAGGCAAATAAAGGCGTAGGTAGTCGTGCATTTACCTCTTTGAGCGAAACTTTTACTACACTTTCAGTGGATGGAAATCAGAACACATACTTCATTAGAATTAATATCTATTATTTTATGGTGTTGTGTTACGTATGTGTTTATTGTGTATCCTTTTGTAGCTAGGTATTAACTACGTGTGATAAAGCAGAAGCAGCTGTCTTCAAGAAATTTATATAGATCAGGTGATACTAGGACTAGACATTAGTTTTGAAAAAAGGTAAAATCTATATTTTATTGAATGAAATTAACGTTCCATTCCTACAGGTATTCGAGTTTAATAGTTCGTGTAGAAGACAGAATAGATATTACTTTTAAAATATCTAGCATGTTATTTTTACTAGATACCTACATATTACTAACATTCTAATGTTTATAGATATCGGAGATAAATGTAGGTACTGTGGTGCGCAGATTTATTAAAAAAAAATATTCAACATGTTAGTCTCATTAAACTTCGAAAAATTAAGGTTATATTTAATTAACTTTCCATTTCTACAGGTATTAGATTTAAATAGGTCGTAGGGCGAACGGAATAGATTTGAAACATCTAGCATGTTACTCTTAACATATCATTAACATTCCAATTTTATAGATATTTTAGATAGGTCAAGGTGGTGCGCTGACATTTATTTTAAAGGATTCAGCATGTTATTCTTATTAGCCTTCGAAAAATTAAGTTTATATTTAACTAACGGTTCATTTTTACAGGTATTAGGCTTGGATAGATCGTATGGCGAACAGAATAGATTTCATAATATCTAGCATGTTACTCCATATCTAATTATTACGAACCTTATATTTTTATAGACGTTTTAGATTTAGATAGGTTGGGTGGTGCGCTGACAGTTATTAAAATAAAAAAAAAAACAAAACAATAAGCATGTTATTTAACCTCATTAGATTTTAGATAAAATTCAATTTTACAGATTTTAGAAAAAATAGTGTGGTGCGCGGCGTCCTTATTTTATGATTTCTTATATAATAGTCTTATTAGGCATGTTATTCTAACTAGATTTTAACAGACTTTCATTTTTTATAGATATTGGCGAAGGGTGAAGTAATATTATTTACAAGTGCATTACCTTGTTAATTTTATTATGTCTTATATTTTATAATTAGGTTAAGGGTTTGGCGTAATAATTAGCAGTTAGCGTAAAACAGCTTGAGCATTTGGCATAGTTAAACAAAAATAGTGTCAATATAAGTACATTTGGCATTATTTAAAGTTGGCAATAGTTCAGTTTTGCATTTGGCGTAAATGTTTCTTATAAGAATAATAGCAAGTTGTTATTTTTAAATAGACATGCGTAATTAATTGAAATTCAGCGTATAATATTTAGCGTTTGGCGTAATGGTTATAAAACATTTAATTTTAATATTATGAAATAAGTTTGGCATGTTGCATAAATAAATAAAATATATTTCACATAATATACTTAATATGTTCCTGAAATTAAAACAAGTGTTCCCTTTTAATAAAAAAAAAAAAACATAACAGTATTAAAAAATATATATATATATAGAGTACATCGTTTTACAGTCTCATTTCAAAATGATCTGTTGATATTGCAGGTATAATGAAAGACTACGTATGTCGAAGTTGTGGAAGTGATGTATGAGTTTTAATAAGTATGAAGTCGATTTAAAGAAAGGGATTGAATGAAATAATGGTGATAGATTTAACGGTTTGAGGGGCCTAAGATTTCAACTGTAACTGAGGATGAGACAATTTTGGTTGTTTTTATAAATTCAAATAAGCACTACATTACACAATCGACTTGTATGAAGGAGACATTGGTGTTAGGTTGAGTCAGAAGACAATCATCGGTCTAGGCCGATTTCATACAAGTTCACACTGCACCTATTAGGCCATGACTAAGCACACTATACACTCTCCGTTCTGTAAAATGTTGTTATTTTGAGGTCGGTTTCTGACTGAATGTCGTTCTCGTGGGATAACATTTAGACTTTGAAAGCGTAGACGGATTTAATCTATATTGTGAAAGGTGGTGTTTGCATTTCCAGTACCAACATTGCGGTAGTCAATACAAGGACTGAAGAAAGGTCTACACCAAACCATTAGGGTTGATCAAATTCACAACTTGGTTCCTTTGCACAGATAGATTGTCCTAGCTGAAGAGTATAAAAACCCATGATGACTTTCATTTATAGCAAGAGGTTGAAGTCACAATGACGACAGTTTGCACTTCGGTCTAAAATACACTTCTCATTTTATTATATATATATTTATATACTTGCACCGCATATTGAAAAATATGCTTATTACACATTAAACTCAAAATATTTGAATATAAGAATAACCAAAATTTAGTACTTTATAATTAAGAGGAATAACTTGTAATCACATTGATTATTTTGCATTATATAATAATTGTGAAATTTATTTTACTTTGAAATATTTACTACGGACTAATTAGCATCAACCTGCGTAAATATTGAGGGTCGGCTGTAACGAGCCAGAACTACGTCAGCCTCGTTCTTATTCACAATTATTGACACAGAGATCATTTTTAGATTTGAAGAAATTAATTGATTTATTTAACATCCTTTTATTCTTTAAAACTTTCTATTCGAACATCTGCAGGGCAAAAATGTTATTTTAAGCACAATAGACGCAATTTAAAATATCACAAAAAATATATTTTTGTTCATTCGAAATTGGACGTCGCCCATTAAAAACACATGTCCGTAAAAGTCTTTGTTTTTAGGGATAGGAGCCAGGTCAGATCATAAATTAAATACAAAAAAATATTTCAAGTGAAATGTCTACTTAAGATCGCAAATGTTTCGGGAACTTTCCAGAAACCATTTAATACAAAAAAATCCCTGCACTAACTATAATAAAAAAATATTTAACGTGGAAGGGATGCGTAGGCACCGACGTGATGAAGTTTGAAAGAGGCGGGAGGCAGGACACTAGTTTTCGGGACCCCGTACCGATAGGTTGAACGTTTGCGTGTAGTTCGTGTACCGTATAATTTGAACCTTTGGGACTTAATCCATGGTCAGTTGTCTTGTTCAATTTGCATAAACGTTTGTTTAAGTAATTTTATATTTAACTAATTTAATATATTCGCGAGTGTTGTTAAAGTAGTTCTTCAGAGTAATAAATACATATTATGTCTTAAATATTTATATTCGCGATTGATTGTTTTGTTAAGCGTTTCAGAAACTGTTAATATTAGTGTTTAAAGATCTAAAATTAATTTTATAAATAATAATCAAATAAAACTTTCGTTAATAAAATAATAAATTAAGAAGTAGAATCATCCGCAAAACATAAATAAGAGTAAAATAATAGTTTAAAATTAGAGTCATTTGTAAAACATAAATAAATTATAATAACTTCACGCGTTATAAATCCAGAACGGGCTGGTGAGGGGCTGGCACCTTACGGTGACAACGGCAAGTCTACTCTTAGGTGATAGGTTCAGGTACCCTGGATCGGGCCTGAAGGTTGATTATACCCTTCGCAGGGATCAACCCAGATCCTCAAGTTAGTTTGACCCTGAGCTCCGTCGTAAGGATATCGCTGAAGAGAATCATGTCATTGACGCTTACTTGTCTGAGAGCAGGGTCATCTAATTTGAACCTCTATATAATATGTATTTATACACACACATATTTATACACTGTCATGAAATGCCAACCCAATCCCCTCGGCGTTGATTGACAAGCACACGGTTATAGAATTAGGACAAAGTCGAGATTTACCACCTCGCAACGTCTTAGCAGAGTAGTTAGGGAAGTCTATCATTGCACTCCGATAGACTACACGTTTAAATGTAAATATGAAGCTTGCTTCTAGTTTTGCTAACACGTCTAATCAGATTAGGAGGATGTTAGGTACACCTGATAGGTAGGGTGGGAGACTTAGTTAGGTAGGTAAAGTACGTTATGTTAATTTACAAAATCTAATTTTTCAATTTATATTTTATTCATTTATATACTTGAATGCATTTATTACATAATCTTCTGTAGTGCACTATGTTAGAAGAAAAGTAATAGTTCTAACATTACGCCATTTATGACGTCGGATTAAAATATCAAACTTCAATGTAAAACATTTTAACCTAACTTTTACTCATCTATATATTTAACATGTTCTCTTGTTTTAACTTCGGTAGTGCACAATGTTAGAAAGTAAGTAATCTTACTTATATTGTGCTATTAAAAATGTCTGATTAAAATTATATAGCTTTTGACTTAACTTACAATTATCTGTATACTTGACTATAATTTATTACATTAATATCAGTTGTGCACAATGTTAGAAGCAAAGTAATCATTCTAACATTGTGCCATTCAAATGTGAGATTTAAATACCTTATTAAATTTACCAAGTCTTGTAAAGATCTATTTCATTTAAAGTCGTGTAATGACAAAGATTATGGGAAGTATTGTAAAGACTAATTTTAACGAGTTAGGTTAGGATTCACGCGGGCTGTTTAGTCCAAACTTTAAAGGTAGCCAATGTTTGACTGTTCAAGTGAACTACTTTTGAAGGAGAAGCCTTTGAAAAAGCCTATGTACAACATTCCAGTTAGGGAGTGTATATCAAACTTTGTGAGCGTGTGTCTCGGTATTTATCTGGAATCTATGGAAAGAGGAAAGTATTTACCTACAAAGTTTGAATACATTTTATGTATCGAGTGATACCGTTTGGTCTAACTAGCGGCACAGTAGTTGCCAAGCTTATCCCGGACTTATAAAAGCGAGGGAGGCTTTCCGCAAATCTAGTTTTTATGACCCATTCTTCGACAACATCTGAGAATGTTCTCAAGGCTTTGACATTGGTTATCCTAATAATCTAGCTCAACTTGTGCCGTTGGACATGGCTCGACCAGGCTGCTTAGCAGTTGACCCCCTAGGGTCTGCTTTGTCTTTGAGTTCTTTTAAAGGAAACTTAAGGAGATTGTAGTCCCATTGAACTCCCTATAGTAGTGCTAGTGTTTGGGTGGGTTAGGTAAACGGTAATAATTAAAAGTTATTCGTTTCTCTAGCTTGTTCAACGCTGGAAAGCCTTCTATGGAAGAGGAAGTCTATTTATGTATTAAGTTACATAGCGTGTGTCGTAGACTACTGGCAGGCACGGGCGAGGGGTGCCTTTAAAGAGCCCTGACATAGCAATGTCAGCTTCCATTATTTATTCCAAGTACATACTTCCTATAAAGTCTATTACACGAAAACCCTTTACATAGTCTTTCATAATGTTCATACATAATTTATAGAATCTTTAAGAGATCTAGCATAACTACGCTAACTTCCATAACCTTTCATAAATTACATTACATAAAGTTATTAGTATTTTATAATGTTTCTTTCATATTTTATAGAGGTTCGAGGAATTCTAAAATAGTAATTTAAGGTTACTCATAGTTTAATCGTTGCATTCTCTTACTCTTTCTTATAAGCCAATATTCTTTTAACAGATTCCTTTACATACGAGATAAAATAATCAGAAGATAGTTAAACTTTACGGCGTAAGATAATTGAATTAGATACTTTAGATAATAATAGGTAAATTAGGTAATAAATTATAATAAATATCGGTTTGAATTCTCAACATGATTCCTTAAGTTCTTGAGTTACTCACGTCACAACAGTAGGGTCCTATAAGAGTTAGACGATCACATGGCCATCTTCAATCTTCAATTATCTTAAATAATTATTTTAGTTTCTTCACGCGTATTTTAATGTCGCGGGGGTTATTTACCGGGGGGGGTCGTTACAGCCTTATACAATAATACATACAAATAAGAAGAAGAAGAAGAAGCTATTATTGTTACAGAAATAATGCATTGCTTTTACTCACTCGTAGCTAATAAATAAGAAAACACGATGTAAAATTCATTCTGTAAAGTAAAATACCTAATAGAAAAGCGGATGATTTATCCGTCTGTCATCCGTTTTATGTAGATGAAGGAGATAGGAAGCTTATCCTGTTAAAACTCGCAAAACTTTTGTTCTGTAGCTTCACTCATATCTGGGTAAGCATGAACAAATCTGTCATCGCGACACGTAATTTTAGCGCGTTTCAGTTACATTGCGTAGTGACACTACAACGAACTGCAGTCTAGCTGTATCTACAGCGCAATGTAATTTGATTAAGTAACACGACGATTGTTAGATTTATTCGTACTGAGTTTCAGGAGATTGTATATGAGTTAGGATTTTGCTGGATGTTAATTTATTCGGTTCCGCTACTTTGAACTGTGTTTTGTTTCGTTATGACGTGTGATATTACATTTGAAATGTATTTAAAATAAAGCTTTTATATTGAAATATTTGTACCTTCAGTGTAATTTTTGGCACCAGTTGTCTAAATAAAGACTGAAGATAAAAACACATGGGTAAAAGTATGTTTTTCTGTTTAAAGGTTGCAGACAAAATATAGTTTTTTTTTAAGTTTCAGGCAAGGGTTTGACCGCGATCTCACTTGATGTTAAGTGACGATGCGGTCTACGATGTAGCACACTTGCCAAGAAGATACCCATTCAATCGTCTCTTAAAAATATTCAAATTATATAGGACTCTGTAAATATAATAAAATATAGGTGCACATTAGGACACAAAACAAAGTTGAATGGACCCAGAACTTAATAGTAAATTCAATATTACTCTTGTCACTCGTAACTCATCACAATATTTCGTAAATTCGTTTGTCAAATGTCGCTGAATGCCAGGCAATCACAACGCACTGAACGAACAAAATCATGTTTTAAAGGTTTAAAAAACAAAACTATTAAACAGCGCTGTTGCGTTTCACAGAACAATAACGTAAATAAAACAAACAATGTTTTTCAATAAAAATTGCTATAAATCGCTTTTTATTCGTAAAATATTTATTACGTAGCCGGCAGTAAGGCCAGATACGCATGTTGCATTCACCGATATGAATTATTTTTTAACTTTGATTCTGGTGCTGTATAGTTTTAGGGGATTTGAAATGAAAGTACGATTTAGTACATACCCTGAACAGATTTCTAGAGCAACGGTTTACAATCCACGCGGTAAAGTTATTTTTTATCTAACTCTTTGGGTTCCTGTCAAGGTTCAACCATTTTTTTAAGCTGTTGCATAGCTTCTGTCGCGGGCTTTAAGCGTAGAGACCGAATCAAGAAATTCCGTTGCGAAATAACCGAACGAAAATAACCTAACACTGCGCATGCATAATCCAGCAAAAAATCCTATGCAGCTTTACCGCGGCAGTCCCCGAGTGCCACACGTCACGTATAAATTATTGTGCCTTTGGTTCTTTAAACGTGTTTATGTAGCTAAATACAATTTTATTTAAAAAAAAGGCAAATCTTTTACCTGTCATAGGGTTTATTTTCACTGGTAAAGCTGTAATTAAATATATTTCTAGTGGTTCGTAAGAGCTGTCTCCTCAAGCCAGATCCAGGACCGTGTCGGGCAAACATCCGAATGTATTACTACGTTCCTGAAGAGAAGAAATGTCAATCGTTCTACTGGGGAGGGTGCCAAGGAAATGGTAACCGGTTTGATTCTCGGAATGAATGCACAGAATCTTGTTGGAGCCAGCCTGATGAGAAACGTGAGTCATTGGAATGAGTTTCAAAAAAATTGGATTATTTAATGATATTTTTGAGAGGGTCATTAATTTAAAGACACTAAGGCCGGTTTTTGGAAACCGAAATCACGATTGACCCGAGTTTGATACATAGTAATTATTTGATTTTTTCGTTGATCATCGTTCGAGAAACCGGCTGTTAGTGTTAAGTATCATGATTACAGCACAATCGTCATAAAATAATGGTACAATACAAGTATTCATAAATCAGTTTACAATCGTCATCATATCAGGCATTAGAAATCATTTGGTAATTTATTTAATTTATAATTATTACTTGATATGTTTAATAAATCTCTATCCGACCATTTGACCCAAGTTATTCTATTTATTCGCGCGCAATGGAAAGAGCAAAGAGAGGTCTATACCCAGCAGGGGGTCTAGTCCGGCTGTGGATCAAGGTGATGATGATGAGTCTACTTATTGGACTTAATTAAAAAAAAGAAAGAAAATACATTTATTTGGTCATAATAAATGTATTGTCCACCACATATAATAATGGTCATAATCTGATGTGTTTTATATATCTAATTGTATTTTTGTATTAAAGCAAAACAACCTAACTACTGCGGTTTATCCTTTGACTATGGTTTTTGCTTCGGAGCCGTGAATCGATGGTATTACGACCACTTGTGGAAAGTCTGCAAAGAGACCATCTACTCAGGATGTGGGGGCAACAAAAATAACTTTTATAGTATGGAACAGGTAAAATTGTTGACTTATACATCAATATTTTATAACTACCAAAAAAAAAAAACCCTGCACTCAGTGTCTGTTACTAATCACATTTCGGCCGTTAAAACTTAAAATAATTAATTTAAAAAATATCCTTTCAAAAACATAATATTGAGTTACCTTTTATTCGTACCGTCCTACTACATAGCTACTTATGTTTTCACGTTAAAAATCCATTCATAAATAGCTCTCAATCAAATCAAATCTAATCGAGTAGTTTCTAGTATTGTGACCAAAAATTTGTGCCAGTTTTCGGTTAAAAAGAAAGTACGATAACTTTGTGCTAGTGCAATAATAAATACTTTTGATAGTGTCAATATCATAAGTAGCCTCTGCTGCAGCTATCATTAATTTTTTTTTGGTAATTAAAAAAAAATGGTGTATAAGAAATATTCAAGAATATTTTACACATCACACTATAGTTTAAAACTGAGCAAAGCTATGAATATATAAGAATACTTATTCTCAGCTTATAGTTCCCATAGCTTAGTTGGTAGTAGCTCTGCCTTCCATACTGTGGGTCATGGGTTCGATTCCCACCCAGAGCAAATGTTGCTGTCATGAACATAAATATTTGATCTGTGTCTAAGTGTTACTGTGTATTCTATGTATTTGCAAAAAAATAGTAAAATAAGTATTCCATCAGCCATCTAGTTTCAATAGTACAAGCTCTGCTTAGTTTGGGACTAGAGCGTGATGTGTGAAATGTCCGTGAATATTTATTTATTATATGACTAGTTTGAACTACATTTCTATTCTTTATTTACAGTGTGAATCAATATGCCGTTTTGGAATTGGGAAGATACCAAGTCCCGATAGTAAAGATGGTGGTGCAAAGAAAGTGATCATTATAAACCCGTGGAACACCACCCCATCCAGAGGCAAGGATCAGTCTGCCTCAAATATTACTATCGTTACTAGTACTGCCTGAAATCGACTCATCATCATCATAGGCAGCCCGTACTAGCCCACTGCTGGGTATAAGCCTCCTCCCTCAAACGCCACTCTTTCCTTAAATGGGCCTTTTGCATCCAGGTCCTACCCTGTATGGCAACGGTATCGTCCATGCATCTGTCTGTTCGTCTGCCAAGGCCTCTTGTATGTCCTCTAGGCCACCATTCTGTCAAGGCCTTACTCCACCTGCTATCACCAAATCTTGCCAAGTGTCCTACCCAACTCCATTTGAGTTTCGCTATACGGTCTCCAATATCCACTGAAATAGTTGACTAGTTGTAAGAATATCATCATCATCAAATCAGTCCACTGCTGGACGTAGGTCTCTCCCAAGACGCGCCACTGAGCCCGGTCTTCGGCTCTTTTCATCCAGTTTTTTCCAGCTACACTCCGCAGATCGTCGCTTGATCTCGCCGGATTTATTCATTTGGTTTTTATTATTTGATGATACACTATTATTGATTTGATTTTGCTTGTTAGTAATCTAAGTAAATTTTCTTGTAATTACAATTAAAGGAAAGCGACAAAATATGAGTTTAAGCTATAATGTAGAAGAGAGGTCTCATGCAGGGAAATACTACTACACATTTTTTTGTTTGAAAAGCTTGAGTGCTAAATGTTTATTTAGCACTCAAGCTTTTGTAAAAAATTTATAAAAAAATGGAAAATTTGTTTAAATTTTACATTTTTTTCATAAATTTTTTGCAAAAATTATATGTACCTATTATCTTTATTTCTGATTTTTATAAGACTTAATTTATTTGTCTATAGGTAGATAGGTATGATAAAAAATAAGAAACAATACATTTGATAACATTTATATAATTCAAGTAACCATTAAAATTATCTATCACCATAATATAATCACTTTCAAATAACTTTTTAGTTTATGACAAAATAAAAATATCCAAATTAAAATCTAGTTTTTTGACTAATCATTTTCGTATTACCTATGTAAGGTACTTTGCTTATCGTATCAATTAATAACAAAAAAAAAATACTTTTTCTGACTTGACCATTGACTGACTTGACTGAGAGTTACTTTCAAGCACATTGGCAGAATTGCCTGACGTATTGACGGACAAAAGCCACATAACAAAGAAGAAGAATAAGTTTTCGTCTTTCATTCAAACAGTCCAAATGTCAAATCAGTTCAAATGAGGGTCTTACTACAAAGCCTTTTTTACAATTTCCATAAAATTGTCGCTTATCCATTCCGATCTGAAAAAAAAGCATTAGGTATACGTTTAAGAGAATTACACGGCGACAGCACGAAATCAAAATATTATCACAAAAAGTACAAACATAGGTAGTATAAGTTATTCATTTATTATTAGGAAGTTATTCTAAAAGTTTTATCTTATATGAAAAAAGAGAACTTGCGACGCTGTCAACTGAACAGATAATATGGTGGGACTACTACGCGCATATACTGGACTACGCGGAGCACAACTGGGACCTAGAATCACGTAGTATGTAAGACGATTCTAAATGATCCTTGTGATTTTACTGAATAAAGTAGTTTTGACTTTGACTTTGAAAAAGGGGGTTATAAAGGTAACCAGTTTGACGAGGCGTCACAGCTCAGTTGGTACCAGCTATACTTACCGTCCACTACTGATGGTTCTCATGAGGTTGAACACGTAGCTAGGACAAGTCTCTGGATGTAACATCCTCGCGTTGAAGAGCGTGCCTTGACAGATGCAGTACATCAGCTCTGGCAGTGGAATTTTGGTCGTCAACAGCTTTTTCTCGTACAAGATCGTCGAGTACAACTAGAAGAGATATTCAAATGAAGTATTCACGGATAATTCACACATCACACTCTAGTCTCTAACTAAGCAAAGCTTGTACTATGGGAACTAGTTTGCTGATACAATACTTATAATTTTTTTTTCATACATACATAGAATTCATAAAAACACCCAGACACAGAACAAATGTTTATGTTCATCACACCAAAATTTGCTCTCGAACCAACCCACAGCATGAAAGGCAGAGCTACTACCAACTGAGCTGTGACGCCTGTCAAATTGGTTACCTTTAACGCAGCAGTGACCGATGCTATCGATAGTCCGAGACTTGGACTGAATAGGAACGATAACCCAGCCAGGTATCCCGCTGGGAGCGCATACAGAGCCGAATCGTATCCTTTCTTACGGCATAAGTAGCAGATCACAGCCTGAAAGAAGAGTTTATAAAAACCAGTTCTCTTGAATAAAAATAAAATGGGCTGTAAAAATGTCTGCTCAACGGTTACCTTTGTAGTTGTAATACCATTATTTTGAAAAAAAAAATCATGGATATACACATCACACACTAGTTAAGTATTCCATCAACAATCTATTTCCCATAGTGCAAGCTTCGATACGTTGTACTATGGGAACTAGATTGCTGATAGTCAGACACAGAACAACTAGATTTAAATAGAGTTAAAATAGAGTTGAATTTTGACAATTAAGAAGTTAAGGTAAATATTTTTAATAGAAAGTGGGAGGAAATGATGTACAGCGACTTCCAGCGTTGGGTATATTGTTCATTATACTTCTGGTAACCTCTCATTAACCAGGGGGGTGGAGCACGAAGAAATGTTACAATCGTAAGTGTATCGAAACAGTGTCGTATTTATGATACAATGCGAGTCAACTTCGGCTTTACTGTCGAACGTTGCAGCAACAACGCGCAGTGGGTCTTAAATATGTTACGTTTACGAATATCATATTTTTTCGTGCTCAGCCCTCAGTTCAACTCTTTAAATAAGCGGAGGACTCTTTAATGGTTGCAAAAATGTTCTTATTGTAAAGGTATACTAATAGGAATGGTTAAATTTAATTCATTTTTCGACTAAAGATACGAGTGTAAGTCGTACTCTGTAAATACCGATATAGCTTCCGAAGAACAGCGCTAGCTTGAAATGTTTGCTTCTGATGGAAGATATGGCTCTCAACGGGGTTCTGATCTGGGGAAGGATGAGCCGTGCTAGAGAGATGCCAAGACCAACTCCAAAGTAAGTCGCATAACCCTGAAAAAAAAAATCAAAAATAAATAAAAAGGTAAGTAAATTCATTGACATTACACAGTTGTTCTACCTTCCATGCTACTTTCCATGGTCGTGGGTCAAACCCACCCTGTGCAAATGTTTGTAATGAACATAAATATTTATTCTGTGTCTGAATGTTACCTACTACGTATTCTATGTATGTATTTACAAAAACAAAATGTGTAAAGTATTCTATCAGCAATCCTAACTATGGGAACTACCCATAGTACAAGCTTTGCTAAGTTTAGGACTAGAGTGTGATGTGTAAATTGTACTTGAATATTTATTTATTTAATGTTCTTGTTCTTATATCTGATACCTATTGATTAGCTTCTACACTGGCCGTCCATTTAACCTAGAGCTATGTTCCATTTACGATGATAAACAGAGTTAATTTTAGCCTCGAGTAGGCACCGCTTTGTTGCGACTAATGTAGCTATTTAACAAGAACATTGCTGTGTATGTACACCTGCAAATGCTCAGCTAATGGGTACTTACTTAGTGTTATTGTATTACAATAACAACATTATTGAAAGTGTTTATTCAAATCAAAAGTTAGAGTAACACTAAGCGCCATGATAAACTTTGTCTCAGTTTAATATTTAATGATATCGATCTGTATCATTATTGTAAACATAAAGTAATAAGTGCAGTCGTAAGCAAGAATAAGAATCATTTTATAGATTTAATGTTATAAGAGTATAAGAGTAAGACTATCTCGCTTACAGAAGGAGAGTAATACGTAAGTACCTATAGAAAGAAAAAAGAAAAGACCGCTGAAGGCTGATCACGAAATATGTGACAATTGTAAATGAAACTTATTTAATATACGCTGCTCGCTAACGCTCCGATGTTCGGTAGTAAAGCTAATATTGACGCGCAATGTATCTCAAATACATCAGTTTTGATACGTTTACGATTGTCACATTTATTCGTGCTTACCCAACACACAATTTCATTTAATTATTATTGTTATTCCTTGTAAGAAGGATCATATAAAAAAAACGTTAAGCTTAAGATTCGTAAAACGTTAAGTTTCGTGAAACGTTAAGCTTGAGTTTCGCAGAACTGGCACCTAGAATCACCTACTATATAAGACGATTCTAAATGATTTTACTAAATAAAGAATTTTTGATTTGATTTGATTTGCACAATCGGCGTGACAAATCAAGGGCCAGAACCGTACACAAATTTCAATATCATAATTTAAAATGCACTGTATTGGTTTATAGAGATTAATTGCCTATGTAATATAATTTCAAAATCATCAAGCATAAACTAAATACCTAAATGAAGCTAAAGGTTTAGTTAATTTAGAACTTAATATTCATACACGAACTCGTGATACGCCAAATTTAGTAATCTCAACTTTGTGTATATCATTATAAAGTTCAGTTTTAGTTGGATACATGTAATCGGTTACTAGTTAGTTTGCTGAAACAGTGAATACCGATCATTATAATTATGTTCGTCGAGTTTTCGTTACGTTAGGTTACTTTTAAACATTCCGATCTTCGTAACGTTATTGTGAGTTATAAGTTTGTGTATGTTTTATAGTTATTTGTAACGTAACGTTAATATGAATTATATTTTTACCAAAAACAACAAAACTGACTTCAATTCTCGACAGGAAGAAAACTCAAAAATACATCTAAATAAAACAAAGTATAAAACGTATTTTTTTCAAGTAGGTCGAAAATTTAAACTTATTATTTATTATTATTTTTATTGAGAAACAAAGATTTTTGAAAATGATTTCGATATTACTACTAAGGTGCTAGTCCCGTAGAAAGTTTCCCTATGTAGTGAAATGTATAATAAGCCCTTTCAAACTTATTATGTGGCAACCTTGAGGAAACAAATTTTGGTAATTCTAAAATGCCCATTCTCTTCTAAACTTCATTACCACATGTTAGTGGCAAATAATGTGCAGTGAGCAATTAATAGGAATAATATAGGTCTAATGAAACCACTGATTTGATTTTCCGGTATTGATACAAGCTTGTAAGACTCAGACGAAATTGTACCTTCACGTTATATAATAAGGTGCATTATATGTTTACCTTTTCCACGTACGATTCACAGCGTTTAATTTTCCACTATTGCAAGAGCTTGTAAGTCTAGCATGCGAAATTGTACCTTCTTTTTTTTTTTTTTTTTTTTATTCTAGCCTACATTGTCCCACTGCTGGGCAAAGGCCTCCCCCAAACACTTCCACTTCTCTCTGTCCCTGGCAATATCCCACCAATCCAAGTGAAATATGTCAAGGTCATCCCTCCAACGCTTCCTTGGCCGACCCCGACGCCGCCGACCTTCAGGTGTCCAGGAGGTTGTTATGGTAGTCCATCTATCTTGGGGCATTCGACTAATGTGTCCTGCCCACCCCCACTTGAGCTTTGCGGTTTGGGTTCCAACATCAGCAATACCGGTCAAAGAGCGCAACGTCGTGTTTGGGATCCGATCGGTTCTCTTGTAGCCCAAAACGCTGCGCTCCATTGCCCTTTGGCAAATCTTGAGCTTGGACTTCTGCAGTTCGGTCAGTGACCATGTCTGTGCACCGTAGGTTAGGACGGGCAGAATACACATGTCTATGAGTTGGCGTTTTAGAGTAAGAGGAAGTTCACCTTTCATGTATTCCTTCAAGGACCAGTAGCTCTTCCAGGCGTTTTCAATACGTCGATCGATTTCACTGTCTTGCCTGTTTTCGAAGCTTGCTATCTGGCCCAAGTAGGTGTACTCATTGACATAGTGTAGTATCTGCCCATCTACCTCGACCCTACGTTTCGTGCTGTTTGACATTACCTGCGTCTTGGATCTGTTCATTTGAAGTCCAACCTCAAGACTTGCCGTGCTCAGTTGTTGGAGCATTTCTTGTAGACTTTGTGCTGTTGGAGCAAACAGAACAATGTCGTCGGCAAAACGCAAATTTGTTAGGCGTTTGTCACCGACTTCAATGCCGCTTGTTGCCCAAGATTGAGCCAGGGTTTTAAATACCTCTTCGAGGGTGCATGTAAATAATATGGGAGAGAGTGGGTCACCTTGTTTTACTCCTTTTTGTACGTGAAATTTTGAACCGGTTGAATGTAATTTTATATCTGCTGTGCTGTGAGTATAAATTAGTTTCAAGAGGTCTATATACGTTTTGTCTATATCCTGATTCTTTAAAGATTTAAATATTGCTGAGTGTTTAAGGCTGTCAAAAGCTTTTGTATAATCTACAAAGGCTATATAAAGGGGCTTATGAAATTCCGTGTATTTTTCAATTATATTATTTAAAGTGTGTAAATGATCTGTTGTGGAAAAGCAAGGACGAAAACCCGCTTGTTCTGGAGGCTGATGTTGATCTAGTTGAGCGCTGATGCGGTTTTGTATAGCTTTGATAAATGTTTTATACAAATGTGACACTAAGCTTATAGGTCGATAATTGCTTATGTCACTTTTATCCCCTTTTTTGTGAAGAAGGACTATATTAGAGTGGCACATGTGTTTTGGGAGTTGGCCTGTCTTTAATATAGTGTTAAATAAATTAGTAAGGTGAGGCAAAAGTGTAGATGTGCCTATTTTTAGTGCCTCAGAAGTTACACCATCTGCTCCTGGGCTCCTGTCGTATTTCAAAGTTTTAAGTACATCGTGGATCTCTTTGTCTGTAAAGTACGGTATGTGTTCAGGTTTGACGTAATCTATGGTTTCCAGTTCACTGGTACTATCTGAGTATAATGTTTTGTAGAAATCGGTGCAGACTTCCATTATCTTTTCGCGGCTATATTGTTTGGTACCATTTTTGTCTCGCAGACAGTTTATCCAGTGTTTGTTCTTTGAGATTCCTTGCTTAGCTGTTCTTAAAGATGTATGTTTTTCAATAGCTGTTTTAATTAAGTGGGTATTTAATAACCGTATGTCTTTTCGAATGCTACGTTTAACTTTTCGATCCAGTTGTGTATATTCTGTGGTGCATATTCTAATTAATTCTCGTTTAGCTATTAAGTTCTTGGTTTCAGTCGATAGTTTGGCTTTGTTTTTAAGTGTTCCTTTAATTTTTTTACTACTTTGCTCAATTCCTTTTAGTATAATGTTATATTGATCATCGACGGTTTCGGTTTCATCTATATTCAGGCAAGAAAATTGGTTTTCAAGTTCTAAGTTAAATAGATCTGAGTTTTTAAATAGTGTATATTTTGAATGTCTTTTGATTTTGGTGGTGAATTGCTTTGATCTATGGATTTTAAAGTTAAATTTGATTTTAGCACGAATCGGCCTATGATCGGAGCTGTATTTGATTTTATTAATGACGCTAATGTCTTTGATTATAGTTTTGTTGGAAGAGAGAACAAAATCGATTTCGTTTTTAGTATTGCCACCTGGAGATATCCAAGTCCACCGCCTCTGTGGCTTTTTGTCGAAGAAACTGTTGGCAATACTGAAATTTTGGCCAAATGCGAATTGAATAAGTCTGTTGCCGCGTTCATTACGATCTCCTAGTCCAAATTTACCAAGAACGGAGTTGTTGTCGTTAGCTTGTTTTGTGCCAAGTTTTGCGTTGAAGTCGCCGAGGACTATGTTCCAAGTACCTCTGTTTTCTTCACAGGCTGTGTTAAGTTGATCGTAGAAGTGTTCTATTTCTTCTACTGTGCTAGATGATGTTGGTGCGTATATTTGAACAATAGATAAGGTCGTTTTAGATGTTACTTGAAGTCTTAATACAGCAATGCGTTCAGAATATCCTTTAAGCTCTATTATATTGTCTTTCCACTTTTTGGCCACCAGGAACCCAACGCCGTGGCGTCCACTTGTTTCCCCTTTGTACCTTCTAGTTACTTAATAATAAGGTGCATATATGTTTACCTTTGCTACGTGTGATTCACAGGGTCCATTATGTGGGCATGCGTTTGATTGACTAGTTTTTCTTCTGACTTTCTCAGGGGTGTACAACCTGTAACAAACATTTTTAAATTATTTTATTTATTGATTTTGGATTTATTGTTCTAAGACTTGTTGACAGGCGTCCAGTTGGCAGTAGATCTGCCTTCATTGCTGTGGGTTGTGGGTTCGATTCCCACTCAAGGGAAATGTTTGTGTGATGAACATAAATAATTTGTTTCGTGTCTGGGTGTTAGGTAATACGTATTCCATGTACGTATTTGCAAAAAATGTATCTATATATAAGTATTCTATCAGATATCTAGTTCTGATAGTACAAGCTTTGCTTAGTTTGGGACTACAGTGTGATGTATGAAATGTCCGTTAATATTTATATTTTTATTATATTTAAGATTACTTTTAATTTTAATAAATAGGTTCTCTCATTTAGACGACCTTCATATTAATTACTTATTTCAATTTGTTCACAAAACACTATTATAAAATGGTATTTTTTGTTGAATCTTTGTGTATATTTGTTAAAACATATAAAATAGGGCCATGCACGTATGTTACTTTCCATATTATAAACATTTTGTCACATTAAGTACAACAAAATCCACCTACCAAAACAGTGGCGTCCGTTGTTTCTTCTCTCCCTCTAACCTCATAAGGTAGAAGAGGAGGGAGCTACCCAACATAAACATGAACGTTTGTTGTGTCTTCGTGACGGATATGTAACCAGCTTGTTTCAAATTTCTAAGCCAGTATTCAATAAACTGAAAAAATGGTACATAAAAAATTGGTTCCTAAAATCTCTTAGTTTATAAAAGTATTCTAGTAACTGAAATTTTAGATCAAAACGTATATTTTTCCAAATCTTTATTTAGAATAACGACATTATTTTACTAAGTATATCAGAATGGTAATTAGAGTCGTTGTGACGTTTTACTAAAACTATTCTAAATGATCCTTCTGATTTCACTGAATAAACTTTTATTGAATTAGATTTTTTTATTTTGATACGTAATACACTGCGCGCTGACCAATCAACGTTCAGCAGTAGAGCTGGCATTGACGGGTAGTGAGACGCAAACTCTCATTTTGATAATAAACTTAAATTGATTTTGTTTTTTTATTTTGATGCAAAATACACTGCGCGGTGACCAATCAACGTTCAGCAGTAGAGCTGGCATTGACGGGTAGTGAGACGCAAACTCTCATTTTGATACCTTTACGATTGTCACAATTATTTGTAATCAAGAAACTGCTTCTAAAAAAAATACTTACCAGGTTACAAAACAGGTTAATGACTAGTCCCCTTCTGCTCGGTGGTTCTAAATATATGAAAAGACCCAACAATGTGAATGGAAACCACAGATATCCATAATAATGGAATTTATCACCAGATAACTTTCTGAAAGCACAAAACATATTTTCACTAAAACTACTCGAAACAAGAACTTTTTTATATTTATTCGATTTGAAAATCGAATCGAAATCGAATCACATTTTGACAAAAGTTGGCTGAACGAAGAACTGTAGCTCTACCATGAGTTTTTACTATACTATATATACTACACTCGCTAGTGTCTGTAGTTAAAAAAATGTTAGAAGATTTGTACAGCGCTTCTAGCGGATAGTTGAGTACTAAAATTCGTCATACTAATATTTACGTAACTACTGTAGTCAGGCGATTTTACTGTGACAACTCGTGGTAGAGGTACTGAACGTTCTCTTTTTAAAGCTTCGTTTTGTTTTTTATTTTAATTGATTATTTTAATTTAGTATGTGATTTACGGAGTGTACCTGGCAAACACTGGATGAAAAGATCCGAAGACCGGGCTCAGTGCGTCTTGGGATTAACCTACGTCCAGCTATAGACTGATATAGGTTGATGATGGTGTAATAATATTATCCACGTACCTTACCTAATAGAGCAGCTGATAGGTTGCACTACAGCAGTGACTAGAAGGCCCAATAGAGTAGATCTGACATAGTATGAGCCCATTTTCTTCCACTCCTCTTTGTGTAGCATTTTCTTTCCACGCATTGCTATTTGCGCCTGGAAAAAAAAACGTGTTTTTTATATAAGTTGTTACTGTAGAATTTTATTATACTTGACTACCTACCCAAATGAAAATCGAGGAATCTATAGTCTTGGTAGCAAGCTACTGATGACGTCACGATTTGAGCGGTTTTCCTGATACAGTTTTAATGATTTCTTGTTTATTCGATTTATAATATTTCATTTCATTTATTTATTCTTAAACAATTATAAATCGTATTAGAATATATATATCATTAAAATTACATACATCAATAAAAATAAATAAGCAGTGATAATTTAAAAATAAAACAATATACATTAATATCCTACAATAAAACTAAAAATTACAAAATGTCAAGTGAAATAAAGAATGCTAAAGATGTCAATGAAATAAATTTTACAAATGTCAATTTTATAATAATGTCAAACCTTACAAGTCATAAATTCGTCCACAGAATAAAAACCCTTCTCCAGTAAAAACTGTTTCAATTCCCGCTTAAAAACGTTCGGACTTTCAATTTCTTTCATAGCGGTGGGTAGAGCGTTAAAAAGTTTTACCGCCTGATATCTCGAACCATGCTTTGCGACATCCAACCTAGGACACAAAGGAGCTTCAAGGTCTTTCCTTCTAGTGCTTAAACGATCTATTCTTTTTTGTTTTGTTTCAAATTTAAGCGGATTTTTGACTATGTCCATGAGGACCACTAATATATAAAGACTGGGTAAAGTTAATAATTTTAAATTGTAAAAGTGATCTCTACACGATTCCCATGGAGGTATCCGCATTATGGTACGAACTGCACGTTTTTGTACGACAAAGGCCCGATTCATGTTGTATTTATAACTATTTCCCCAGAACTTCACGCTGTATCTTAATTTGGACTCCACCAGAGCATAGTATACAGATTTAAGCTGATCAATATTAATCTCCTCTCTTAAACTTCTTAGTGCATAGCACGCTGAGCTTACAGTGTTCTCAATGTACTCTAATTCTGTTTTCCAATTTAAAAACTGGTCTACATGTACTCCCAGAAACTTAACACTGTTTGCAACCTCAATCTTGACATCATTGCTAACTATATCGATTACTTCGTTATTATGAGCTGTTGTTCGGAACAGTATAGCTTTAGTCTTGTTTGCATTTAATTTTAAATTATTGACACTAAACCAATTACCTAGAATCTCAAGAGCTGTATTTATCTTACAAGTGAGTTCTTGTACACATTGTGCTGGAACAATTACGTTAGTGTCATCTGCATATACCACCAACTTTATACCTGGAACTGATGATTCCACGAAATTTATGAGATCATTTAGAAAAATAATAAATAAAATAGGGCCAAGTATAGAGCCTTGTGGAACTCCACGTTTTATATTAATCACATTTGATTTTGTTATTACCTCTTGTTTGTTTACTAAATTTTTTATTTCAATGTAGAACTTCCTATTGCTTAGATATGATCTCATTATTTTTAACGCTTTGCCTCTTATTCCGTAGTATTCAAGTTTTGCGATCATAATCTCATGGTCAACTAGATCAAAAGCAGAAGACAGATCCAAAAAAAGACTCGCTACCTTCATTTTATTATTTAAATTTTCCAAAATCTTGCTGAGCAAAAGATCAACCGCATCTACAGTCCCTACTCCTAACTGGTACCCAAATTGACTTTTATTTATAATATTGTGTAGGTTTAAGTGTGATACAATTCTGTCCTTTAAAATTCTTTCAAATATTTTTGAATAAATGGGCAACAATGAAATGGGTCTATAATTGTTTGGATCAGTTTTTTTTCCTTTCTTGTATATAGGTAAGACCCTTGCAATTTTTAACTCATCTGGAAAAACACCTAAATCAAGACAATTATTAAAGTAGATAGCCAACGGTTCAGAGAGTATTTCTATATTATGTTTAATAACAGCTATCGGAATTTCGTCATATCCATATGAATGTTTTACTTTCATTTTTTTTACAATAAATTCAATTTCATTTTTATTAGTTAATAATAACAGCATTTATTGAACGAAGAAGCAAGTAATACAGTTATGGCCTTAAAAACTATACATTCTTTATATATTTATATTTTATTGCTTTCAGCGATAAGACCGCCCATTTATAATTTTATTTATATATTTGTCTTTCTTTTGTTATTTTACTTTATAATGTTTGGTTAAGTTTACAATAAATTATTTTTCATTCATTCATTCATTTATTCTTATCCAAAATTATTAAAATATGTGTGTTATATATTATATTTGTGTATGAAAATATGTAAGTATGTTTATTATTGTGGATGTGGATGGATATAGAGGATACGTTGCATAAAAAAAGATGGATGGATTGTGTGGAAAATGATATTGATGTGAAAGGAGTAAATACTGAGATGACGGATGATAGAGGAGAATGGAAGAAAAGAACATGTTGTGCTGACCCCACCTAGTGGGATAAGAGCGTTTTGTAAATAGAGCACTAGATTGCACATAAGATGCAGTCTTAACTAAGACCTATGGCTTGGAACTCTGAGAATCAGACTAGAAACTCACAGCATAGACAATAGCATAAAACTTGGCGCTCCCGATAGTGGAAGCCAGGAATAGAGACGGCATGGCTTTGATGCAGCTCTCATTCCAGGGGTGCATGACCAGATGGCATGGTGCATCTCGACATGTGGCGTCAAACAGGTGTTTGCTCATCTGCACCATTTTGACTTAGTGCATTAGACCTGGAACCAAACATACATAAGGAATACAATCATCCGATTTACAGTTCGAAAAAGTAAAAAAAAAAGGTATTTATATATATATAAATACCTAATATATTTATATATATATATATATATATTTATATATATATATTTATTATATTTATTATATATATAATGATGTGTTATTTATTTATTTATGTTTCACCAAAGGTACACAAATATTCATACACGGTAATATTCACACAAAGTATATATCTATATATACTTATAATAAATCTGTAGAGAGGTCAATTCTGTAAGTACATGAAATATATTTTCAAATTCAGGGGGTGATTAGTGATCGATACTGATGCCAAAAATGCAATCAGTAATTTTTTGTCTGTCTGTCTGTCTGTCTGCATGTTTCTTATAGTAACAAAAACTACTCGTACACAATTATTTTTTTACAATTTATGACGATGTGATGTACCATTATAGGTAAAAGCAACTTAATAAGTACCTACATAGTAACAAGTTTTAAGTACATCATTATATTAAATTATTTTGTTATTATTATTAAACGTTTTTTGAAACTAACAAATATACTTCCAACAATATGGTGGCTTTGTGCTATCAACCATAGATCGTTTTTAAAAAAATGTTGTTCGTAAATGTAGAAAAATTATGTTTGTGTTATGTAAAAAGTAGGTTGTTTTTGTCTTATCAAATAGTTTTTACTGTCGATCTAGGTAAAAAAGTCATAAATAAAATATGCAAGGACGTTCACACACAACGTTATCTTGTCTTAGTTTAAACAAAGGCTTGTGTTATGGGAAATAGATTGCTGATTATAATAATATTTTTATAAATTTTAATTAAATACATTCGTGTTTTAAATTAAAATTAATTTAATACATGGTAACATCTAAACAAAGAATATTATATAGATTTTCTCACTACTTACTCTGATTAGTTAAATGTTAATTATTATCTTTAAAATTGTATACAAAATTAAACAATCGACCTTTATCAAAAAGTCGATAAGTATTTGCACTTAAAAAATATAATATATGTATTATACATATTTAAAAAGATCTAATAGGTGTATATTTTTATGCATTATTTGTTAGACGTCCTCAAACTATGGTAGAGAACATCAAAATGCTATTTGAAAAAAATGTTGTTTGATATCGCATTCGATAAAAAATCAATACCTATAATTATGTAAAAAAACATGCGTAAATAAGCTCTAACCTCATTAACTGTGAGTAGGTATTCCAAATTACGTCAAGATTAGCGAAAGCCGACATAAATCTCACTGCGAACATGACGTGATCCTTATTACCTTGGTATAAGGCTGATTTTACAGCTAAACCCTTATTATACATCAAACAGAATATGGACTGGTGACGCAAGAAATAGGTTAGAATCGTAATCTTAATCCATTTGTTATCAAATAATCAACATAACTAGTGTATTTAATCAGTGTTTTACAATTAAATTCTAGTTCATTGATAGAGCTAATTATTTACTTAAGAGGTAAAATTACTGTTTTCATTTTCATTTTCAGCCTGTGGTGTCCCACTGCAGGGCAAAAGCCTCCCTTCCTTTTTTCCAGTTCACTCTGTCCTGGGCTATTTTTTTAAATCTCAAAAAGTGTTTACGCGGTTTAGCAACATCCGAAAACCGATGTTGGTTCCTAAATAAAAAAAATCGTTACAATCACAATGATTTTCAAATGTAATATACAACAAGCTGAGCAAAATTATTCGTAAGTTTAGGAAAATTGTTGTAACGAAAATGTATGAATACCTCCATATTCATTTTCAATATTATCACCATAATTATACTTTTTTAAGCTATAACTTTCACCACAATATCACCTTGCATTAACTTTTCACAAACATTAATTGTATAACCTGATAAATATTTTAACGTAATATAATTGCAATTTACTGGATGCAAAGTCTACAACAGGTCTGCGCACACGCATGCACTGATCAGTTGATCACGCAAGCATTGAACGGGTTATGTTATGCATTCGTTCAAGCGAGGCAAGCGCTCAAAGAATACGGAATATAAACAGATAAGACAACATAAAAAAAATATCATCGACACAAGAAGAAGAAGATCGCAAGCTATGGTATATTCAACAACACTAGGTTGTAAGTAACACTAGGCTTAGTTTTGTTACTATATTTAATTTACTATTGTAACCTGTTGGAACACATTTTTTTCATAAGGAGGAGGGCGTTGCTACTTGCGACACAGTATTTTATTTCTGAAAGTAACATCGTTTTTATGTTTTTAAAATTTATATTGTTTTTTGTTCTCAAATAAATATCTACTTTTGATTTTTGATTTTCCTGACATTAAAGAAAATTAGCAATTCTTCATTCAAAACAATGAAATTACCAATTTTATAGGTCCCGTTTACACTAAACGCCCCTTTATTTATTTAGAGGGCTGCAGGGCTCGGGCGCTGTAAACCGCTAAACGGCGCAAACCGATGACCCTTCTCAACCGGGAGTCGGCAGTCTCCACCTAATAAATTATAGCTCTTAAATTTTTAGTAGCACATAAATATTACAACAATTTGTGTTTGAACGCTTGCTGGAACTAACATCTATACGATACTAATATTGGACAAATAGTAGCGCCTACGTAGACTTGACATAGGTAGGTACCTATATTTTTTTATACCTGAACTGGCACCTAGAATCACCTAGTATGTAAGACGATTCTAAATGATCCTTACTGAATTAAGTAATTTTGATTTTGACTTTGATAGCTGGTACAACTTCGTCTTATTATCGTTATATTTTAGACAACTTGCTGTTCGGGCAATAAAAAAAATATTTATTTATTAGACACAAACAAATATAACAAAAAGTTTCATAAAATCTAAATATATATAAATACAACAAACGATGCTTATGATATCACTAAATCTATTTTAAAATCATTTCACGTTTATCAGACTTATTACGATACAATCACATTGTAATTAGATATTATCTTCAAGTACTTACCTATGGCTTAATGAAATAAATCGGTTTCGTATCAACCGGATATTGATTAACCTTACTTTATTTATATTATTTATAATTAAAATTACAAAACTTTATTTTTCACGTCGTGCAAAAAATATCCCGGTATGAAATCGAGGTCTCTGGCGTCTGATCACATGATCCATTTGACGTAGGAACAGATCACAGAACGTTGTGTGATCTGATCTTGAGATCAGATTCTATTTCAAAGAAATTAATTACAATATCTTATTTTGGATGCTATGCTTAACAAAATACTTAGTAGGGAGTCTAAACTTCTAAACTTCAGGATGTGCCATAACAATCCGCAATAAAAACGTAACGTTAAATAAATCGTTATACATAGTTTCCATGGAAACTGTATTTTGCTTCATTTTCATAACGGACATTGTCTAACAGTACATTTTATTAAAACATTGCTCAAAGAATAATGAAACAGAATAGAAAATTAGTTTTACATTACAATAAAAATGCTTATTTATTCATTACACAATCTTAATATTGGAAATTATTACGTGAATACTTATTTAGTTTATAAAAAACAAAACAAAACATTGCAGATTTTAATAAAAATGGTTTTTTAGAAAACTTATAATCAAATTAATAACTCGACTTTCACAATAATACTACAATGCACCGATTTTATAAATTCCCCTTTCTTATAAAATTCATTCTAAGTATTTCTTACCTTATTCCGAAGTCCAAAGATATATTTCTGATAACACTACTGACGCGGGCGATGCACTAAGCTATACTGACTAGTACACACTCGTTATCATACAATAGTACCTATTGATAAAACTCGCGGACTTATGCGTTATATCAACAAACCTTAGGGTCTAAATAGCCTAGTCACTTTCGACTGTATTACTATTGCAGTAGAGGTTAAAGTTCACAGTTTATGCAGATTTGCGATGTTGCTTTGATGAGTAGATGTGAATTGATTAGTAATTGGTGCAGTTGTAGAAGTAAAGAAAACCGAAGTTCATATCAAAATGTAACGATATGTAAATATGTACATACATAATATACATAGTAATAGACATAGATGAACATAATGATTTGTTCTGTGTCTTGGTGAGACACAGAACAAATCATTAGGTTCATCACACAGTGGCTGTGACGCCAAATCGATGTATAAAATAATTGATTAAAATTCTCAATTTTTGTGATTTGAAGTTGGAATGAAAAAAATCTTTAAAGCGAGAGAATCAATATTATTTTTTTTATCTTTCGCGATCAGAGCTTGTAGTAAATAAAAAAATATTATACGGGATTCTATCGCGTTTCTTATTGCTATTTTCCCTACTTCGTTGTGTTACTTATTTATTTTAATTTTTGAGGAAAATAATTCAACTTTTTAGACGTTAAGTTACTAGAAATAGTTGATTTAGTACTACAAGAGCTAATAATTCTTATTACACTATCATAATATCCTTATAGTTAGAACTATTTAATAGTAAAGGAATTGCTTAGCAACGGGAAACACCACGCTGGAATTTAAAGTCAGCGTATTATAGCACTTAGCTACTTTAAATAGGACTTCAAATGGCTTATTAAATGTTTCAATGTTTTCTTTTAAATCACACCAAGAAGCTTCAAGAAGCTTATTAAAACTCAATGATGGTATACATAAAAAAAAAGAAAACAGACACGCGTCCATCACTGTTTTATGAGAGAAACAGACAGAATTTTGTTGGTGTATACACTTGTTATGTATTCATACCCTTATTTTAAACAACAGTACTATTAATTTTATTATTCACTCATTATTCACTATCAAAACACTTCCGCTCTAGACGTCAAGTATTTCTCGGTACCACAAACAACATTCTGACATAAGCACTCCAATAAAAATTATATACTACCCCATTTAGAGATGAAACCGTGTACCCTGGCAGTAAGCCAATACAATTATATCGCAAGTGTACTCAACTGAATAACGCCTCAGATCGCGTACGATTACCTTTGTCACACGAGACGATTTTAAGATCATTCCACTTGATATTAACACTTAGGGCTATATTCCACCGGGACGCCATGGCGGCGCAACCAGTCGCCGCTACCAACAAAATGTACGTTTGGTTGCGCGACCAAACGGACACCAGTTCCCCAAATACGAGCTTGTGGTGCATACACGGATCGCATAGACGCAATTGCCGAACGCCACCGATTTTGTATGGAGATCCAAGCTTCTCATGAAATCTGCTTGGGGCGTTGCACGAACTCGTACCTACTTGGGGTACAGGTGAGTAACTCTCTATAGAGCTGTATACATTTTATTGGTGGCGGCGACTGGTTGCGCCGCCATGGCGTCCCGGTGAAATATAGCCCTTATCGTTTCATGGATACGGCTGAGAGTAATTTGAGAATTACTAGATCGGTTATAAACATAAGCATTGATATTCAGCGCGGCAATGCAGCCAGTATCTTGAGTACGCTTCCGATTGGCACTTATTTGGATCAGTTGAGCTATCTATAAATCGTATGCAACGAGGATTTGTTTAATGAAAACTATAATGCTAGAGTGTAGACTCTGCATTTAAGAGATAAGCAATAGCAGGATTAATGCTCTTATTTGAGTTTTACAATAAACCCTTTAATGAGCGCAATTTGTAGAATATCACAGCACATCAAGTGAAATTCGAAACTATTACCTATTCTCCGTTCAAAATTAATTATGACTCTACTATACTAATTATGTAAGTATATTGATATTCCACAAAAGTTAGATTAATAACTTTTGTGGGATATCAATATACTTACTTACATATAGCCATGTTTTAATATGCAGTATGGTCAACACGTTTATAGAATTACATATCCTTGCAGTACATCTTGCTACTTAAATTGTACTTATTTTAAATTTTTTGGCGTTCAACACAAGAAGGCCACTTAGTAATCGCTGTACAATATCTAGTTCCATAATGCATGCAGGTTTCACCCGAACTGTGGCGATAAATACCACTATAAGATTGTATTGGCTAGAGGCCAATTTTAATTTCACATGTACTGTTACATATATTACGGAAATATACGGACGGGTTCCGTAAATATGCCAGGTTATTTTTGTGCTCTTTGCTAGTGTTTACTGTAAAATAATTATCTCACACTGAAAAGGATGAGAAGAGCCGAAGAGTTTGTGAAGCGTGACCGACAAAAACCATATCCCATACAATACATCACTATTTACTACAAAACTAGGTCAAATTGATATAGTTTATATGAAACAGACGCCAGTGCGTCGTGATTTCAAATTGCTACAAATAGAGACATATAAAAGTTATAAAAGTCAATCAATTGAAGCATAAATATACAGGGTGTAAAAATACTACTAGAAATTTTCGGAGACAGCCGGTTCTCGAACAAGAACAAAAATCCACATAATTAAAAAAAACCTTTTTTTTTTTAATTTTGATTTGATTGGTACCTACTCATTGGTTATTTATGTTTTAAATGTAAAAATAACATTTCGATAGCGATCATCAAATGATGGTAGGTAGTTAATCACGTCGAGTTAGCCATGCGAGTTACTAATGTATTTCGTATATATATTTGGTTTCGTTTACGACAAAATTATGCGAATAACTTGGCGTGTTTTTGTACACCTTGTATTTGTTTACTTGTTTTATTGTATAACGTGGTTTGTGTTATCGGAAGACCTATATAAAAACAAATTATTCTTATACTGTTCAAAATAATTCTAATACTTACATATATACATATATGGCGCGTCTTGGGAGAGACCTACGTCCAGCAGTGGACTAATACAGGTCGATGATGATGATGATGATATAAATAATTATAATCAAACAACGTTTTCTATGCATGCACAGTGTATAACTCATCGGCATTAATGACCACATTGCCTTTTAAACGGAAAACATTTCCACATTTCATGGCCAGTCCTCATCGCCCCCATTAAAAGACCTTAAAACTACCAGTGTGGTGAATAAACTGTACATTTTACAGTTCAGCGTCAGGAATACGGATAAATATCGGACATCGTTCCAGAGTGCTGCTCACTCGTATATCCTCGTTTGTAACGTCTAGCGGATACCTGTAATTTCTCACTACGGTACTAATAGCTGTGCATGCACTGTACGGGAAAAACGCAGCGTTTTTTGTCTCTAAAAATTGTTGAAGGAAATAATACTGAAAAGTTCTATCTTAGTATTAGTATGTTGATATGTATTATTATATAGCAAAATAATGGACTTATATACTAAATAACTTACTTTACCTATCTATAAAGAAAAATCTTTGAATTTTATATTAGTGTGTTCAAGTCCGTGTGACAGACTTTATAACTTCCAAAATTTATTTCAAGAAAATTTGTAAATTTAAGAAAATAAATAATTTTGCATTCAGGTTTTATGTCAGATAAGCATTATTAAGTCCTAGATCGTATGTCTAAAAAGTTATAAATCGTAAGTCCTAAGCACAGTAAATAGGTACATGTATATTCGGTTTAGTTATTTTTTTTAAACATGTTGCTTAGTAGAAAAAAAACGCGGGTTTTCCAACCCAGTGCGTAAAGTAAACCTTGACGTACACCTTTCTCTATAAACGTTATGACGTACGCCTAACCGCTGGCCACTCATAAAATATGCGCGTGAATTACGAGCGGTCGGGCAAAGGAATACAACAGCGGGAGTAAGTACGAATGAATCTGACAGTTATTACCTTACGTAAACTTATCGTGTTCCAGTTACACTGCGCGATGGCGTATTACTGTCCATTCGTTTTGAAATTCTAACCTCAAAATCAGCAAACAGTTGGCATTCAAAAATTAGAAGTTTAAATCATATTTTTTTTGTATTGATCGTATTGTTTTCATGGTTATAAAACTTAACATCATCATCATCAAGTTCAACATAAATATTTTCGTTCTTCATTTTAAAATAGCTAGCAGTTTTTGAATCTTTTGAAATAACGGGTTTCTAATTCTAATTCTATTTTGTAAGTAAATTCGGGTGGAAGCTGTTAGCGGGCACCGATGCGGTTTAGTACTCGCCGACGCGCAGTGTACATTAAACACGTCAATAGAACGTCTGTCAGACTGATTCGCGGTGACCCCCCGTGAAATTAAACGCGTCGTTTTCAAAGTAAATATCGGTGATACGGTTACCTTATTTATGTTCGGGGTTGATCTTATTTTGATGGTTGCGCAGTGAAATAGTAGAGTTTGAAGCTGAATTTGTAGGATTAATAAACCTCTATTTCTGCGGTTGGTTGGGACCACTACTTATATAATATTTAGAATCTAGTTCTAAAATGTAAGCTTTATTTAATTCATTATATCTAAGTAGGTATAGATTTTTATTTTAAAATTTCCACCATTTAAAACAAAAGACAGCCGACTTGAGGATTGACTGACTTGACTAAGAAATTATATTCAAACACATTTTTGGTATTGACATTGACATTGGTAGTCTGTCGTTTTGACGGTCAGAAGTCACAAATAAGAAGAAAAAATTACCAAAAGTCAAATATGAACATTTAGCACTGTAATGTATTTTTTTTAAATTTGCTAGCACTATGCCACTTCTAAGAAATAGTAGCTGCATATAAAATACGAGAAGAAGATCGTTGTTAATAACGAATTAATTAATGATAATTAATTCGTTGTAAATAGAGCTTCATGAGCATTTCTTAGGATTCATATGTTTTGGCGAAGTTTGTTTATCAATTTCAATCTTAAATATTTATTCATTGTTTTATAGTAGGTACATATTTGTTTTTATAGCGGCAACAGAAAAACATCATCTATGATTTTTTAACTTTGAACTTTGTATGAAATATGTACCTCCGATATCCGGTATCGGGCCGGACAATATGAAAGACAGGTACATATTTCATAAATTTTACTTACCCCGATATCGGATCGGCGTCCGACACCGATATCGGATCGGATAATGTGAAAACGCTCTAACGGTTGAAGTCGGGCGACAGACAGGTAGATAAGCAGACAGACGGGCAGTGGAGTCTCAGTAATAGGTTCCCGTTTTGCCGTTTGGGTATAGAATCCTAACAAAATTGTAGTGCATATCAAATCCTGAGGTTCTTAAAAAAGAATCATGAACACAAATTGATGTTATTTGTTGCGCAGAATACAATATAAAACAATGTTGTATTTATAAACTCTTTTGTACCGAAAATTGGAAGGAAATTGCTAAAAAGGACGGCATAATGTCGCATTGGCGTGCTTCCACTGATTTTGCCACTCTTGTCCGTCGGTTCCAGCTTTCTTGCATCTACGTTTTGGAGTGGACTTTAGCAAATGGATGATATACATTGCTGGCTCGTGATTTTTAAATAGAAAACGTTACATAGGTACCTACAAACTTAATATTTTATGTAAATAAAGAACTTCTTGATTTGAATGTGCACCTTTCAAATCAAGAAGTTCTTGATTTAACAAATTTGGTTCCAAATTTATTACGTTATCTACTTTATGATTTTTTATTAGCTGTATTAAATAAAAAAAGTGTAAAACATGCGTAAATACAATTATAATTATCTATATGAAATAAGGATTTTTTTATTGTTTTGAATTTATAAATAAGTATATTTTATTTCAAAAATACCTTTGAATATGGGGGCAATATAAATAATAAAAGTCTAACATTATTTTTTCACGTTTAGTTTCAAACTATTTTAAAAAAGGTAAAATTACTCGGGGTTTTTTTTCCATACGCAATAAGGTAGGTACAATCCCTTGCAATCTTGTCTATATGATAATTCACATCGCGAAAGTTAAAAAATCTAAACAGCAATGTACATCATCTAATCATCTTACATCGCAACTTACACCTCAATCTACAACACAGTACGAAGAAAGGTCAAGCAGTAGCCAAATCGATTTGAAGTGGGCGCCTCAGGCAGATTCATGCTGCCTTAGACAACGCTGTTTAGTTTAGACTGGAATTGTTTGTACTTTATAAATAAACTCTTTTTCCTTTGTAAATGTTCTATACGCTTTGTGTTTGGCATTTGTTTATAGCCTTTTGTTTGAGACATGAGACATGAGACATTTGCAAATGTTTTGGCCGTTTTGAAATAGACTGTATAATGAGTTCGTCATATCACTGCTCATTTACGAAACCACATCAAACGGACATAGGTAGAAATTCAGATGAGCAAGTTTTCTAAAATGACCTATTTTTGAAACTTATTTTTATTTTTAATTATTTTGTTATTATTTTTTAAGCGGTGGTGGTTTGAATACATGGTTTTTCTTTCTTTTCTTTCTTTCTGTCTATTTTATTAAAATTAATATTATCTTATTTCTATACTATTCTAAAAAAGACAGAAGAAACTGTAAAACAGCCAAAAAATAAAATAGAGATAAGGAAAAAGTAGAGAGTTATCAATAAGTAGAGAGTTATCAATAAGCTTTTAACAAAAATTATTTTTAAAAGAGAAACTTTATTCCATTATCTTCTAGGATTTCAGAGTAATTTTTCATATTTGTTAATTCCATATGGTATAAATGAAAAATAATACAATAAAAGCATAAGATAAATTCAATAACGGTGTAAATGTGTTCTGAAAGGAATTATGTGTCTTCTCTCTATTCAAGGAATATTTTATTAAATAAATATTCATACTAATACAGCCTCCTGAAATTATTTTGGAAAAGAGTTTGCAAATAAACAGCTAAGCCGAGATAAAATAGATGCCGGTTTGAATCCCGTGGTCTAACAATAGTGAAGTGAACAGAATAATATTTGATCTCTTATTAGTAAGCGCCTTTGAAGTACCGCAACACACAGAATTTCTTGTATGTTTCAGTAGTGGATGGTATCTGTTTTATTTTATAAGTTTATTTTTATATATGTAGGTTTAAGTACCATTCCCTTTCTTTACTTCTTTTTAATTTTATTGTAATTTGTGTGTTACTGTGTTTTAAATAAATGCTTTTATCTATCTATCAAAATATTCAATTTAGTCTTTAATTATGACCATCTTATAGATTCAAAATTTTGCTTGTATTATACTTATGCCCAATAAAATATTTATTTCTTTCTATGACCAACGTACCATATTTTTTTTATTGGAATGACCTATTTATTTTACGGTTACTTTTTTGCAAAAATAATTAATAAAAGCTTATCATTTCAAATAATGTCATTTTCTGCAGATAAACTGTATAAGTAATATTTTGTTATTACAAAATTTGTTTACTTTCTAAATATTAAATTCAATAAGCCGTAATATCCCGTGTTATTAAAAACTTAATTACCGGGTTTTTAAATATTTACCTTATTTCATTAAGATGTTTTAGATGAATTTCCCGCTCATTGGACTCCACATATTTATTACATTTTCTAATTCCTTTGTTCCCGTTTCAGTGATCTTTTTGGAATACTTCCATCCTCACTAACATATGTCCCACTAATGTGGTTTATGGGAAAAACCCAACGCCTATTAAAAAATATTTTAGACCTTATATCGTATTTTTTTTTATTTATTATATGATTAAGTAACTAATTAACCAAGTATATGACTCACCTGATGTTAAGTTATATCTTATAAATCTGTAACAATGAATTGATTCTCCAAGCACGTCTACACATGTTTTGTGATGTCATCAATATGTTACAGGCGTCACAGCTTAGTTGGTAGTGGCTCTGCCTTCCATGCTGTGTTTTCGAGCAAATGTTTGTGTGATGAGCGTAAATATTTTGTTCTGTGTCTAAGTGTTAGGTACTATGTATTCTAAAAATAATCTGCATAGCCAAAAATAATTTATACAAGTATATATATCAGTAATCTACTTCCCATAATACAAGCTTTGCTTAGTTTGGGACTAGAGTGTGATGTGTGAAATATCCATGACTATTTATTTATCTATCTCTTGCTTTTTACGGGTTTTTTATACCACACCTATTATTAGGACAAACTAAGTTTTTTTGTATCCCCATTCGTGGGACAAACCATGTAGGGAGGGTTATCCCCATTCGTGGGACAAACTTAGGGAGGATGGAAGTAACCCATTTCCCGGGATCCGCTATCGCGTGATACTCTCAGCAGTTTTCATCTTTTCATCCACATTTTTCTAACGGACACACCATTAGGTAAGGGTGTTATGTGATGGTGAGTCGTTTGCTCTGTTTTATTTTATTATACTAGTGTAACCGTGGCCTTACTTGCTTTATACAGTAGATGTACTTTTTTGTTTTGTTCAAGTTTTTTAGTGAATAGAAATTTTTAGATACAAATTCGACTTCAAAGTTTCGATAAAAAGTTCTAAAGATCCAATTTTTTTTATCAATCGATTTTTGAAAGATTCTCTATGAAATCATATTTAATAGATAATATATTCACAATCATTCCTGAAAAGCTTTTTGACATCGCATTTCGTTTGTAATTCCAGTGCAACCAATCTGGTAATCCTGCGTGCATGTCAAAAAGCTTTCCAGCTATAATCCTGATGCCCCAATATGAAATGAACGCGATATGTACTATTTTACTGGACTGTACAAACCCAGATACAACATATGCATACGCAACATAGTCAGAAACAAGATATTGACTGGAGGTGGTCACGACCCTCAGACATGAGGAACACGAGTGAAGGAGGAGGACATACCCAGAAACCCATAAAATATCTAGCTAAAATTGAAATATCTGCTAGTTTACTTAATTAGTATTAATTACATTTCATTGCCACAAATGAACCAGGTCTAAACACACAGGACTGCACTCCTCCAAAGAGGGTTTTCGATACTTTTTCTGCCACTAGGCGGCGCTTCGTAGGCGTCAGGTCCAAACAGCTGTCAAATAACACAGAGTCGTACTGAACTTAAATTATTGAAAAAAATTAAAGCAAAAACCAAAAAATATATAGAAAATTACAATGAGGGTTTTCTGAAATGATCTTCCTGAGATGGTAGGACTGTAGCGTCAGGTCCAATGGACTGTCAAAATAAATACGTGAATTGTAGCGCCGCCTAGTGGCAGAAAAAGTATCGAAAACCCTCATTAGAATAATAATCATTGATGTACAAAGCGATCATCCTGTCCTCACTTCTACATACACCAACGCGTTGCTTTGTCCAAAATCTAAATTCCAACTGAAAATATGAGTCAGTTTTCCACGTAATATTTTATCACAGCCTTCTTTTGTTCTGCTATATCAATACACGCCACCAGCACCCTGGCAAATAAACTTGGGGTAATAATATTGATGGATTGTGGATCGCATCGTTTATACTGCGCTATAGAAGAGAATCACACATATTATAGTTCCTAGATGGTATTGAAACTGGAATCGAGTTTGGGATCGGGACATGTGACAAAAAAAATGAAATGAAATGCAAAATTGTAGCAGTAAACCTTTTGACGTGACAACGTCTTATAATTCGATAGAGCCGGCTGCACGCACGAAAAAACATGACTCATGAGGCGTTCTGAGGCGTTCTGAGGCGTTCCATGAAGTTTGTTTGTGAGTACACAATTTTAAATCATCTATCTTCATCCAATTTTTTTGGAGATTATCCGATTATAATCTATACTATAATCGGATAATCCCCAAAAAATTGGATTGAAAAAATTTGGAAGAAATTTGAAAACATTCTATGAATTAGTCTATTTTAGACTAAAGGTATTGAATAACTCTAAGAGAGAATAACCACTTTCAAAGGTTTCAGACATAATGTCATACAAATCTCGATCCAATGTTTTCAATAGAGTTTCCAAGGTCAGGGTATCAGCCCCTATGATCCTGAAGTGTTTGTGTTCGGTCGAGCGCAACGTAAGGCTACCATTAGATCTGTGAGAAGATACCCATGTTTGCACAGCCTGTAGGGTGCTTGCTTCAAAGAAAGGATTTGATACTGCTACGCTCAAAAAATGACACTAATTGGTCCTGATCTTCTTTTTCCTTATTTTTTTATATGGCTTCTGCCCGTCATTACAACAGGCAATTCTGCCAGATGATGTTGTTGAAATGTAGGTATTGGTCTCTATATCTACACTTGTCAGCAATCCAAAATTCACAGCTTGACGGCAAAACAGTGATGGTAATAGGTACGTACTAATAAAATAAATTATTTAAATCGTAATAATTATTTAAATATTTGACATATTTAGTCCCTCAAGTCCCAAACATAGCACAGTACTTGGCTCCTGTAACACAGTTTTTATAATTAGCACAGGAGCCTATGGATTCAAATTATTCTGTTACAAAATAGTTTGTCAATAAAACAATTTTTACTTTTACTATGGGAACTAAGTACATTGCTAATAGAATAATATGCTCGATACTTTTTCGTTTAAAGTTTATTACTTTTTTGATAAATATTTCATACTCTTGTATCTGCTCTGCTCTGTTTTTCTGATCTTTTAAGAAGGAAAATAATTTTAAGTAAGTAAAGTTAAGTGTCAAATGCGTTTATCATAACCGCGAAAGCTCCCAGTCCCAGCAACCTAAGTTAACCGTTAAGTGTTCACTTAGCTAGAGCCGTGTTAAATTACTACAGTAAAAAAAAGTTCTCAAGTGAATCCTGAGTGTCTCATCTTAATAATTACGGAAAGATAGTTTGCTGGCTGCTTTTTTGCTGGAAATTGTTGGAGTGACTTGGAGCACGGAATAAATTATTTTATATAAAAAGTCACTATACTTTTGCGCTGTAAAATATATATTGTTTATTTTAATACCAACTTAGGACGTTTATCATCTATACTAATATTATAAAGTTTGTGTGTCTGAACCGATTTTAAAAATTCTTTCACCAATAGAAAGCCACATTATTGCTGAGTGTTATATAAAAAAACGAAAAATAAAAAGGCTTTTACGTGGTAGTCGGTTTTGCAAAATGAAACGGAGAAAAAAAGGTCGAATTATGCCCAACGAAGTGGGCACGGGTCAGCTAGTAATACAAACATATTTTTAAATATGCATCGACAAAATACAGAAAATAATTTACCTCGACTTTTTCACTTGTTTTCAGAGCAGGAGTAGGTAATTCAGTTTGTTTCGTCCTTTGACCACAAACTCACGTGATGAAAAGTGATATTTTGGCCGATGATGGAGCAGGACCTATTCACTTTTTTACTGTTCCGATATTAATTAGATAATCCCCATCTTGTTATTCAAATTCCGTTATTGCATCACGACTACATATTACAAATGTAAATAAACAACTATAACTGATCAAAACTTCAAGAGATTGAAGTTTATAACATAGCAACATCAGATAGCTTTTTGCTTTAATTAGTTTCGCAGGCGTTCTGTTCAGCGACTCGTATCAAAATGTTAATACTGGGTTACCAGATGTCACCAATATTATGGAGCGAGTACGAGGGTTTCTTTTCGAAGTACGAGATTTTGGTGTATGGATTTGTGTATAAAGATTTCTTTGAGATCATATAAAAAAAGGGGTAGGAACCAGGCAGCAAGTTTCTTGCTTGTTCCGCGTGGAACTGGCACCTAGAATCACCTAGTAGGTATATCAGACGATTCTAAATGATCCTTGTGATTTTACAGAATAATTGTACAGAATAAATAATTATGGGTCAATAATAAATAACACTAAATTTTAAATCACAGATTTAAGCTACTTACTATATTCACAGTACAATACACAGTCATTTCAAAATGTTAATTACAACAAACAGTACAGTTACAATTTATTAATGCTTAAATGTCCTGAGGGCAAATTTGAGACGTGTCACAGTGAAATAAGGACTACAAGCTATGACAAAATACTTGTAAGTTTCATACCTTTGTGGAGATAGGTGTGGTATCTCCACTGAAAAGGGAAGATCTTCCACGCCGAGCGACCTTTGGCTCGGGGTCCTAGGACCGATGGATAGTCATCGGTTCTATTACTTATGTTCAAACTCCGTGATAACTTCGTAAGCGCGATCTAGGACTTGTTTCTGCCATCTGTTGGTCTGTTGCGTAGACTACGATGTAGTTTACCATGTAGCGATATAGATGGCGCTACACCTTTTATGTAAGTTGTTGTTTCAAGGGAACTTGTACAAGTTGCTCTAAAAACACAAACATACAGACAACTATCAAAACTGCCTCTAATTTAACTCAAATCAAATCAAAAAGTATTTATTTGGGAACAAAAACAATATAAAACTAAAAACATAAAAACGATGTTACTTGCAGAAGTAAAATACTGTGTCGCAATTAACAACGCCCTCCTCCTTATGAAAGAAATGTGTTCCAATTGAACAGGTTACAATAGTAAATTAAATATAGTAACAAAACTAAAAATTGAGTATAGGCTTTCTCTTTTTGGCATTATTTTCCGTCCCTTGCGACTCTAAAGTCTATAAGTAGAATATCGATATCGATCGATATTTACTAATGAATAAAAAGAGTAAGTAGGTATATGTAAATAAAAAAAAATATACGCTTCACTTCAAGAAGTTTATTGCTGTACCGGTGTTGTATGCTAAATACATGCTTATCTCATTATTGTATATTAAGTATGTCAGTCTTCTAGTACCCATAACACAAGCACTGCTTAGCTTGGGACTAGATGATGTAGTGTGGATTGTCCAGCATTATTTATTTTATTATTTACTTGACGACCGATGTGGCGCTGCGGGCGAAGGTCCGCCTGCGACGCGGAAGGTTGCGGGTTCGATTCCCGCCTTAGAATAAATGTTTGTACGATCTGCAAATATTTATTCCGGGTGTTCCGGGTGTTTTAAATGTATAATAAAAAATATCTATCTATGTAATGTATTGTATTAAGTAGATATGTCAGTCTTTTAGTACTCATAACACAAGCTCTGCTTCGCTTGGGACTAGAAGATGTTGTGTGGATTGTCCAGCATTATTTATTTATTTATTTATTTATTTATTTATTTATTTATTTATTTATTTATTTATTTATTTATTTATTTATTTATTTATTTATTTATTTATTTATTTATTTATTTATTTATTTATTTATTTATTTATTTATTTATTTATTTATTTATTTATTTATTTATTTATTTATTTATTTATTTATTTATTTATTTATTTATTTATTTATTTATTTATTTATTTATTTATTTATTTATTTATTTATTTATTTATTTATTTATTTATTTATTTATTTATTTATTTATTTATTTATTTATTTATTTATTTATTTATTTATTTATTTATTTATTTATTTATTTATTTATTTATTTATTTATTTATTTATTTATTTATTTATTTATTTATTTATTTATTTATTTATTTATTTATTTATTTATTTATTTATTTATTTATTTATTTATTTATTTATTTATTTATTATTTATTCTGTCTTTCTCTTGTCTCAAATGCCCAATGCCTTACCCAGCTGCACGTATAATAAACTGCGACCGAGGGCCTCCGCCACGGGCCCACAATCCGTCTACGTCAGACCTCTTATTTATCACTACATAACTGTACCTCCAAATATTTGGAAATCTCTATTTTCGGCGACATAAGTCTGCTTTCCTGTTGTGGAGGCATTCATCTGGTTTATTGTGTGGGTATGTCAAAATGTTTGTTTGTTTATTCAGATACGTGTAACTGATAGTACTGAGGGTGTGGGACTAGATTGATAGGTATGTTCTTTATGACAAAGTTAATCTTAAGCTTACATAAGTCAAGAACATTTGACACATTACGCTGTCCTTATGCAAACTTTGGATTATGAGAACTATACGTGGTTGTTTATAGAATTTTACTTATTTTATTTATTTAATCCGTATCTAAATAATATTAATATAGTTTTATTAATAACATAACTTTAAAACAACAGACGCCCAAAGTCTCAATTTAATTAAACTAACTAGAATTAAATTTTATTTAAAAATAAAACAAATACTGTATTAAAAATATCCGGGAAGCTTTACTAGACATGAACTTTCACAAATAACTAAACAAAAATTAAGATGTATGAACGTGTTGACTTGCTGCAAAATTATATTGATAAAAATCATAAACACGGAAAAACATCAAAATTAGTTTTTTGTTAAAAATTAGCATTTTGTAACCAAAAAAATAACCCCAACTCCTTTAGATTCCACAAAACGGTAAAACTTTCTGGTTTGGTTTAAGTATTTCCAAGCTCCTATTGTATTAAAAACGTCTTGTAAAACTGACACTTTCAAGAATTAACGCTGCTAGAATGACAAAGGTAGCTGAACAATATACAAAACAATAAAATAAAGAAAACCGTCCAGCAACTAACCGCGGTTGCTTTTGACACGAAAGGGAGGGACAGGCAGGGATAGGGGGGGAACTAGGACGTCTTACTGCGGTTCATTGGAGCATAAGTAAAATGAACCAAGTTTACGAGAAGCCATAAATCGCAGGACGGAAATGAATTAGGTTAGAACTATTAGAATAATTCTAGACTGAGCTTTTTGCGTCTAACTGATATTAACATTCATACCTCAATTTTCTTTCAACGTAATTTTGCTCAGTCTAGGATTCGTCATCTTCGTATTTATTCGCCTGTTTAGATTATCGGATTAGGTATCACAGCTTAGTTAATTATTTGTGTGTGATCTTGCATCACTGAGAAAGTATTGTGAATAATCAGTCATTTTTATCAAATAACATTTGTAGATTAACTAGAAAAATAATCAGTCATTATTATTTCTAAATTACATTTGGAAAAAAATTGATAGATTAGATTTAAATTTTATAAACTCTCCGGAATTTGGACATAGACATAACGCCAAGCCCCTTTTGCACGCCCTTAATCCATCCCTGGTGGTAGGGAGTAGCGCAGGGCTCGTAAACTTGTCAACGCCAGGGTCCGTATATATCGCTAGGTTCGTTGGATTTCTGTGTGTTATTGTAGTGGCGAGCTATTATTTTAGACGCTTGAGACGACCGGATTTAGCTTGAGGCTGTATTTTATATTTTTCGCTTTTGTTACAGCCTTTTGAAAAGTAAATATTGAAATGCTAGCCGTTTCTCAAGTTATAAATATGCAAATGTACCTGAAAATTGTTAGTTAAATTAAAAACATATGAAATTAAAATCTTAGTAGATTTGGACACGAAACAACTGTTTGAATAAGCAATACCAATTAAATTAGGAAGTAATTTATATTGTATTTGAATGACTATACCTACTTATAATTTTTTTATTTTATATTTGAAAGCAGAAAAAAATTAACACAGATTTTTACCATTTTAATCATTACAAATACAAATACAAAATACAAAAACATTTATTTCGGAACAGAATTACAGTGTGGCAAGAACAAATGAGGTACGATGATAGCTACAGTAGTTCGTGAAAACTGTGTCGTAGCGACCAACGCCTACCTCCTTATGCTATATAAATAGTGTTCCAACAAGATATGTTAAGACAAAGCAAAAAGACAAGATAAAAGTGAAAGTAAATTAAACTTATTTAAATGAGCATGTAAGGGAGTGTATGACGGTGTGAGGACGTATGATGCAAGTGGAATGTGTGCGGGAGGGATTCTCCTGGTACGCCAGTCTCTTGAGAGTCTGGTTATAGAGGAGAAACCCTCCGTGTGGGTGTATGTATGTATGTTAGGGTGTATGTATGTATGTTAGGGTGTATGTATGTATGTAAGTGTAAGGTGTGTGGATGTTAGGTGAATGTGTGTGGTGTATAAGTGATTATGTGTATGGTAGAGGGTGTAATGGTGAGGGTGTGTGTGTGTGGGGGGGGGGGGGGGGTAAGGGGGTTTGTGTGTGAGGGGGTTAGGGTGTGTGTGTGTGGGGGAAGTTGTGTGGGGTGTGTGTGTGAAGTAAAATTTTACATTTTAATTTTACATTGTACAAAGATGCCATTCAAAACAAAATGATAATAGATTTATGTTCCCCAAAGTGACCTATTTTCAATCAACTAAAAATATAGATTGTGTACTTATTTAAAACATACTTTTCTTTACATTTCTTACAAGAACTTCCATCAAGTGTTTGTAGGTTAAATAGAGGAAGAATATTTCATCTTACGAAACCTATGAATCTACTTCTCTCGTAAGTTAAAACTTCGCAGAAAACAGTCACTTTATCATTATAAAGTTCTTTGCTAAGGCACTTCAACAACTAAAAACCTGTCCGCTCTACGAGGTACTCTAAGTACGACTACTACGCAGGACAATAGACAAGTTTTTCTATCATAGTTTGTGTTACACTGCGTTGTCACCCTGTGATTTTACAACATCTTCTCGCAGTGAAAGCTAGTTGCTGCGCAATGTAACTCAAAGTGTACTATGAACCGTCGTTTATCGATTTGGTTAGTAGATACAAGTTCCGTAGCGAAGGCAATTTTATTTTATTTCAAGAATTTACAAGACAAAAATTTCATTTCGGATTCTAAAATGTCACGTATGCTGTTTGAAACTTGCAGAGTCAAATATCTAGTTTTTTACTTTGTGATTATATTGTTTTTCACCACACTAGTATTTTTGGAAGCTATAAAATATTCCATATATCTACTATTTGGTACTGATTTGGACCAGTTGAATTATCTATAGATCGTTTGCAACGGTCTGTACATAGCTCAACTTCTTCTTATGTACTTACCGCCGATACGACAAATTGATAGAGAGCCTATTCCATACATTTAGTCGTAATACCTTTACATTGTGACGGAATCGACACAGAAAGTTCTAACGCTTTTTATATCTGAGTCGTGTCGTGAAATAAACCACTTTATTTTAATTTTTTCACTTGAAAAGTGTAAACTCTTTCCTAACAATGACTAAACTGTTATGGGTCTTTGACTTCATAGTTTTCCTCAGTTCGTAGTTCTTTCTGAAGATATTGTTTCGATAACATTCCAGGAACTCTCTATTGACCACTATCTTGTAAATCTTTCAGTAGGCATAACGTAAATATAAGTTTTGGGGATACATTTGTCTTACAGGGACACCATACGTCAAAATAAAATTATATGGTATTTTTTTCAGGCATTTTTTTTTGATAAGACCAATCTTTTCTGATATTTTTTGAGCTCCAAATACGAGATTTCTCTAAGATATTTTACACTGGTGTGTCAGTGTGTCAGTGCGTATCTCGGGAATATTTCTGCCTTAGTAGCCTTACTGCTCCGCCCACTGTCACTTCAAGTTGTTAATCCTCTGGGCTATGTCGTACCACAGATAATGTACTAGTGATCGTACTAATAGTTGGGTAGTTCGGAGAAATTGTATTTGAAATGGCTACCCATATTACTGTTGAAATAACCGTCTGCAAGAAAATGTATTGTTTTAAAAATTTACTACTTGGATATTGAGGCATAGAAAATGTTTGCTGCCACTAATACTTCCGCAGTTTCAGTAAGCTTTGAAATATATTTAATTTCTGTGCTATCATCATTAAATATTCATGGACGTTTCACACATTACACTTTAATCTTAAACTTGTACTATGGAAACTAGATTAGATACTGATATATTTTACGTATTTATTTTATGTACAAAAAGCTTTAATAGCGACAATTATTTTATTTTGACAAAACCAACAATTTTGATTTAACTAATGTAATAAAAAAAAACAATATTCGTTTATTCAGAACAGTGAACATTTTCTAAATTATGGTAAGCTTCGATAAAACCGCAAAAGTTAAAAACAGTGCAGCAGTCTCAACACCCGCCTCTCAAAACAATGTATTGTTTTATTCTAATAGGTACATATAACTATTTACTGTTCTTTTTTTATTTATTTTTTATTGGCTGTTCGTTGTTTCCTATTGATGTTTCTTGGCACTCAATTTTCCATAGCCGATACACCATGTACGAATATCATCGATACAGTACTTCGATCCATTATGTACAAACTGTATCGCTAAGCGCTCGCCACTCTTAGCAAGATGGATCATGATATATGACTCGCCAATTACAAGTTTCTTATAAATGCTTGCGAAATTTCTTTAATATTAAGTTTATTAACATTTTCTTACATAAAAAATACATATATGAAAATTGTTTGAAATACACTTCTTCTGTCGTGTCAACGTTCTTTCAAATTGTTTCGATGCTGTAGCGGTGATCAAGTCGAATACATAATTAATTTTTAATTAGTCAATATAATTATTTGATATTATAAGTTGTATTGACCGACTCATAATCTATGATATGACAGCATTGAGATATTAGCATTACACCATCATTAAGTAATAGTAGCTTCAACTTGATTTAATTGTTGTAAATCCATAAAATTCAAAATCTGATTAAAATCTATCAATCATTGGGATCTTTGGCCAACAGTGGAACGAAATATGGTTAAGAAAAATCATTGAAGGTTTTCAATGATTTTTCTTAACCATATTTCGTGGTCAGGCGTAGAACGCTCTCGCTCACAAAATATATAGAATGACTATACGTTATAAGAATGATATAAAAGATCGAAATAGTTTTTGAAGTGAAAACTTCTTTAGCGGCGCTGGGTGGGTAAAAACTTTCAAACTCGCGTCAGGGTCACGTGACGTTGATCGAAGCGTAAGATCGAGGGAAAGGGAGAGGAACTAGTATCTCCCACTCTTTCTACCGTGCCTGAGTGTGCTGACTCTGTTTAGGCGGCACAGGGCGCTTGCGCGAATGTGTCTGTGTCATTGTGATTGTCATTGTCATTATGACGTCTGTGGTTATATTTTTATGTGAAAACTTAGAAGTGAAAACACAACGTTAATATTGAAGTTTTCACTTCTGCCGGCACTCCCGGAGTGCTACCTTTTTTTTATTAATATTATACGGAACACAATATAATTATAATGATGGACTTCTACTGGCCGATATTACGATGACGATGATAATATAATATATGATGTTGTATGATTCAAATGAAGGCTGCTAAAAACACTAAAAATTATCACTTATTTAAAACCTAAACTTAATTTATTAATTACATTCAAATTATACAAACCAGGGATAACAAGTTGGCAACGCAAAACTTTGGCCTGGTTTTATGTAAATCCCAGTTTTTTCCGCTAACTAACGCAACAGCTAAAGCCACAGAAAACATGCTAGTTTAACTAGATACTGCAGAAGTTTTACTTCAAGTTTCTCTGAAATTTTAGATAGTTAAAACAACTACCTAAAATATGATGTTTGTTTTGAGGTAAGGGTTTATTTTTCTATTGCCTCAGTCAAGTTGCCAAGTCATGGTAAACCGCATGTTGATCAGAGATGGCCAGAAATTGCTAAATTGAAATGAAATTAAATGAAATTTTATTAAGTTGTTACATACATTACAATTACATACAATTATAATAGGGTGCGATTAACAATGGGTATGAATCAATTCCTGGTTGGACAACATTGATACCCAAACTAAAGTTACCCTGTGTTATTATAATACATGTAATATATAAATAATAAAATAATAATAATATATGTATACATGTATGTAAAATAAATTTCCAGGAAAGATAACACAAATTTGAGACAGCAACTCGAACACATATTGCTTTCAATAACTTATGAAATATCTAGATGTATGTATGTATATGTATGACAATCTAAATTTCACAAATTCACGTTTGTGGCCTAAAGTAAATGTGATAATGCTATCCAGCTGTGGCCCAGTGACGCAGCCCTGCCAAAACACCGAAATCTGTAAAGCAAAGTGTCGGAACGCTCGCCAGCCGATATTAAACGCCATTATCCGGCCGAATATTCATGAGAGACCGCATCGCAAGCTACGCACGGCTCAGGCTCCATGCTAGTTAGGATTTCACGAGCACTGGATCAGCACGAGTTTGATACAATACGTTCAAGTAGGTTCAATATACATTGCGTGGAATTAGCCGTCCGACTGCAGAGCTGTACAGCCCTACCGCGCAGTGGATACCATACTCTTACAATGTGTGCGGGACTGTCTGCGATTCTGCAAGAACAGTCTGCTAGCAGTGCTTTGTCAACACGTTGCAAGCCGGATTCACGTAACAGCGCTGAGTAATGGGCATTGTGTAGTCAAAAGAGACGACTTCTCCAAAAGGTAAGAACATCTCATAATTTCGCAAAATTTGGGCATTATTTTCAATTAATCGTTTGTTGTTTTAGCTATATTTAAATAGTAACGTCCCACACCTTAGACCTATCTTAAATAAAATAAAATAAATATTTGAGATTTCACACAACGCTATCCATCCGAAACTAAGCAAAGTTTGAACTATATGAACTTGGTTGCTGATAGAAGAGAAGAGTAATAAGGTACTCCTTTTTTTCGTATGAATTTTAGTTTTTCTGAAAATATTGTAAAGCAAACATGCATATTGTATTGATAAGTTAGCTGGAACTGAAACTACTTGCTTAAATCTACCGAAAATGCTTTGTTACATTTTAAAGTTCATTGTAGTTCTATTCCTATAAAATCACTTTACCAAAACGCGAAATGGCACAAAAATCCAATTACCAAATACAATGTATGCCAATTGCACGATAATGCCGGTTCCAATCCCTCACAAATGGGTTATCCCTGGGAACCGAACCCACAGTGAAGAATAGACCAGCTAGGTCACTAATGAATGCAGAATGTAACCGATGACTAGAAGTCAAATATTGATTCTTTTAAAGTCAAAGTCAAAATTACTTTATTTAGAATGAATTACGAGTGTTGTAGCTTTTTAGATGAATAAAAGACGACTGGATTTGTACTGTTTTTATTTGAGAAAATGGTTCTATGTATATACTAAAGATGAACCTCGTACTTTGCTTCGATTGAAAACGGATTTGAGTTATAAATGATACAAAGATTGAAATCATTTATCTGGACCATTTGCGGCTTTCTGTGTCGCCCACACAAAGTCAAATAAATTGGATCAAACAGTTTGTTAAAAAATAGAATTAAATTGTCCGCAAATAGATATGGACGAATTAAATTATTTGTTATTTATTGTCATGCCTATTTTGAGACGTGAAAGTAATCTACTTTAAATTTCCATTCTACCTAAGTACATTTTATTTTTACAATAATTACATAAAATGACAAAGTCGTTAATCGTGTAGTAAAATAAATCAGACACAATTTCAAAGGTCTAAGTAGGTACACGATAAATAAGACTTTGATAAAATAAAATCTCTTCCAAAGTATCTTGTAACTTGTACCTAACCAGCAGTTTCCCAAAAGCTGTGGCTAAAGCTTCGAATGGACAGTGGGGATCAATAGAAAACACATCGGGCAAGATGAGGCAGGAGCTGCCGCAGGATTTACCAAATCGTGATCAATAAACGGTAGAATAGAAATAGATATTCTGGAAACTCTTACCGGATATAGAATCCCGGGGTTGGAAGATTCTTGATTTGAGTGAGTGTATTTTAGTACCCCGATCGCGCTAAATTGTAAAGTAAACGTTTCTTTTAAGCAGCAGCTAAGGTTCACCAACGTACGTAGCAACTTCGTATCGCTGTAAACAGCTAACCGCTCATCTTTTCCCGTTCGTGTGACAGCGGTTATGTCACCACCTTCGGCTTACTAACGTTCGAATGTCGAACATGTTCGCTTATCGCGATCATAAAATCTTTATAACGTAGGTCAGCTTCGTGTGTTAAAAAGTTAGCGCAATCGGGGCCCAGTTGGCACAATTTTAGTTCAAAAAACTCAGATAGTACACAAGGGACTAACATCACTATTTATGGTATTGCCTTTTAGCCAAAAGGGTTGTGAAGGCCTTGTCTTTAGTTTATTGAAATGAGTTTGGTGATACGTTTATTTTTATTGTGACTTAAGCATTTTTATTTCTTGAACACTATAATTAAATAGTTTACAAAGCAATCCGATAGTCTGGTTTACTCGTATTTCTTATTTAAATAAATATTTACGGACAAATTACACTTGAGTCCCAAACTAAGCCAAGCTTGTACTATGGGACCTAGATTGCTGATGGAATATTTATATACTTACCTACTTAATTTTTTATAAACATAAAATACATAATACAAATAAGATAGCTACGCACTATACCAAACCAAAAAAGTATAATGAAAAATTCTCCACGAATATTGAACCAGAGTGGTATATTCCCAAAGTAACAACGTTATGTGTCTGAGCTAACATGTCCTACACAATCCAGACCAAAATTCAACGCACCAGGCAAACCAAAATCCAGCTTCACAATGTGATCTGTAAACTCGTTTGTTCGTACTGTAACCGTACCCTAGTCTTTCAAAACCTGCCAGGTTTTATAACACGTCCACTTTCTATGTAAGTCATCGGTATTCTGTGGCATTTGTGCTGTATTAAATCCTATCGGTCTATCTTATAAAAAGTTAGCGCACACTTGATGTACTGATTACCATACGTAATGATGACGTAAAGTCTACGCTAACTTTTAATAAGATAAGGGGTAAGAATAATAACGACACAGATAGTCTTCAAGAAATGCCACAGAACACCGATAAGTTACTAATGGTTTTTGGGGAATCGAGACGATATTTTTCAGGAGTAATTAGGAACTTTATTAGGAGCGCACGCAAATTACATGAGTAAGAGAAAAAGAAAAAATCTTCTTCTAAATTACAAGTGACATTAACAACCTTTATTAGATCGGATTATAACTCCAACAGTTACTATAGAAACTGAACGTGATTTAAAACATGGCAGGTTTTGAGAGTCTAGGATAGGCCAGCAGTGCTAATAGTTTGATGTCATTTACTCAGTGCTTTTTCATAGGAGCATGTCTGGAAAATTTCTTAATGTGTTAATTTACAGTAAAGTTATTGTGGTAAAGGAATACCAGCGAAGTTTCTTCTAATGTTACTTCTTGTCAAGAATCTCAAAGTCTTTGAGGTTGTGTAACTTCTTACCAACTTTGCCTTATATAATACCTATAGGGTGGTCTGAAATCTCTAAGTTTCACACGAATTAGTAGATAATTAAAATTATAAAAAGTGAGTAGCCTAATTTAAAGTAAATATAAATGAATAAATATTCATGGACATTTCCCACATCACATTCTAGTCCCAAACAAAGCAAAGTGTCTGAATGTTACTATGTATTACAAAAAAATAAAAAGGTAGCACTCCAGGAGTGCCGGCAGAAGTGAAAACTTCAATATTAACGTTGTGTTTAATTATAAGTATAAAAGTACTATCATTTATGAGGTAGAATACAATGTTTATGTTTTTATTTTTTATTATTTTTTATTTTTCGCCCTGTGCCGCCTAAACAGAGCAGCACACTCAGGCACGGTAGAAAGAGTGGGAGATACTAGTTCCTCTCCCTTCCCCTCGATCTTACGCTTTTTCGATCAGCATCACGTGACCCTGACGCGAGTTTGAAAGTTTTTACCCATACAAAAAAAAGTGCTCAGCGCCGCTAAAGAAGTTTTCACTTCAAAAATGTAAGTAGGTACATAAGCATTCTATCAGCAATCTTAGTTCCCTTAGTTCAAGCTTTGCTTAGTTTGGGACAAGAGTGTGATGTGTGAAATGTTCGTGAATATTTATTAGCTATTAAATAAATATATAAATGGATTGACAGCGAAGTCACAACACACAAGATTCTGATGAATGCGCAGAACAGCGGTATCCGCTATGATTTAGTCCCGCGAGGCGACCAGTGTGCAACCCGCCTAAGTAAACAAAATGTAGATTTTTGGCCTAGCTGTGACGAGGAGAAATCTAATAACAGAATTATTGTTTAAACAAGGCCTCTACCCCAACATGCCCCTAGTCTGTTTACTTAGGTATTTCTAAATAACATAACTCACCTCTTTATTCTAACTCGTGGAATTCGAAGTTAGATCAGCAATTTTTACCATTTTTACAATTTACCGACATGGCTACTTTCAGAATTCCCTGAAAACTCTGGATTGTCAAGCAAACATTCTATCTATAAGGAATTCTTTGAGTTTAAATAATGTGAAGCTATGTAGCTTGTTTTTATAAAATTACAATGAAATAATTTAATTTATAATAACCATTTGGATAATATTTATGTACTTAAGTAATTTAATTTAACCTATAATGTTATTAATAAGTAATCTTACTGATTTAATGAAGCTTGGAATATATATAAAAGAAAAAAATAAAAAATTATATTAACAAACTAAAAAAATGGTTGTCTGTAAAGTCGGTTTACTGACGATAGTTGAACGTGACAACGTCAACGAACGGTATTGTAAGCGGTTCTGCAAAATAAATCGTCGTTCGAAACATCTTGGAACGCCTCAGAACGCCGGAACGCCGGAACGCTTCATGAGTCATGTTTTTTCGTGCGTGCAGCCGGCTCTATCGAATTATAAGACGTTGTCACGTCAAAAATGAGTTAGGTATTGTAGGTAATATGTCAACTAAACCTAATTAAAGCGCAAATTAAATCAGTTATAATTTTGTGGTTTGACAATCAATATTTTTGTTAATATTGATTTATGAATGAATGAATGAATAACACTTTATTGTACATACAAATTAATTGATTTATGTGATTGTTTGATCATGTTTACTTAACAAGACTAGTATAAACTAGTATCCTGACTCAGCGTAGGTTAGTTGGCAACTGTCGTCTTCCGTCAAAAAAAGCACGGTGATGCTTTTGATAAATCGAGTATTTTGTGACAAAACCCCATGGTACGGCCCACATTATTTTATGTGAAGTTAAATCATGTTTACTGTGTACTCTACGAGATAAAACAATATCTTGCGAGTTGGTAATCTCGTATGAAAGTTGTTCACATGTTAGCAAAGCTTTTATACATAAAAATTGTTGCTAAAACATAAAAATACGTTTTATTATTTTGTTTGCTTGAATGGTTTATATTTGTAAGAATTTAGGATTGAAGATCGGATTTTCTATACTAAAAAGGCTCCTCAAAAAGGTTTTTATTTTTCAATAGAATTGAAGAATTTTATTTTTAGGATTTTCGTTTCTAAAATGCTTTGTCAATAGTTACACAATGAAATTACTTTGCAGTTGAGCACGATAAAGTACCTAAAGTATATTCTCACTAAATACATATGATTTTTAAGGCATGTTTTTCAATTGTTATTAGGCAAAAGAAGTACTTTCTCTGCAATAAAGCACGTTTAAGTTAAACAAGTTCTATGGTTAATATCTCACCAAAATATTCCAAACCTTTAAAGAGTTTGCTTTGTTTATGGTGAAAAAAAAACAACAAACTCTATTGTAAATTTATTCAATAAAATACAAGAATCACTTTGAAACGTCGCATATACTAGATTATTCTAGGTGCCAGTTCGTCGCGATCAGAGTCTGGAAGAACAGGCAAAAAACTAGGTCTGGATCTTAGCGGTTTTGTTTTGCTTGATCTTAATTACAATTGTTTATTAAAGAAATTGGAGCTAGTTCGTAGCAAACTTGTTTGTCTTCTAAATAATCAAGCGTCTCAGCTGGTAGTAGCTCTGCCTTCCATGCTGTGGATCGTGGGTTCGATTCCCACCCAGAGCAAATGTTTGTGTGATGAACATAAATATTTGTTCTGTGTCTGGGTGTTACTTTGTATGTATTTGCAAAAAAAATATGTATATATAGGTATTTTATCAGCAATCTAATTCCCACAAGCTTTGCTTAGTTTGGGACTATAGTGTGTAGTTTTTTTTTGTGTAAATTGTCTATAAATATTTAATATTATTATATTTATAATAAACAAAATAAACAAAAGTAAAGCATTTTATAATATGCCTTTTAATAAGTTATCGTTTTGTTGATGTTTTACGAAATCCTTAGTTTATAATCAACTTTGAATCCATTTCTCTTTGCCTTTTGGTTAAGAGAAGCGGTGATGTCTCTTATCTTCGAGAACACCTCATGCAGGGTCAGATTCGACATGGACCTCTTCTTCTCATGAGGCACTGGTTTGAACATGTCCTTCTCTCGAAGTGCATGGCGTACGTATGATGGTACATCTGAAAATAAGAAATGTGTTTAACTACAAAACATAAAAGTTTATAAAAAATTGCGTATAATTATATATTTCGTTGTTTATATTTTTTTTGACGTGACAACGCCTTAGAATTCGATAGAGCCGGCTGCACGCACGAAAAAACATGACTCATGAGGCGTTCTGAGGCGTTCTGAGGCGTTCCATGAAGTGACGTTGTCACGTTCAACTATCGTCAGTAAACCGACTTTGCAGACAACCATTTTTTTTTCATAATGTTATTTCTCGGTTCTCTTGCTTTTTATGTCCAAAGTTACGGTGGAAACTTCACTGGTTTCTTTGCTATTTTAAGTCACTATTTTTATTACTATTATTCTGTTTGTTTTCTTAATAAAATAAAATGTTAATTCTAATTTTTTTCAAATGAGCTGTAATAAACAAACTCAATAAATGAAATAGTAATTGAAATATAAATCCTAGTTGTATTATTATAAATACAATTACTCAGCGCTCTTTACATCTTTTTAGAATCGGATTGATTATTTTAAATACGAAAAAAGCACAATAATTGTAAGACATAAAAAAAATGACGTAACCTAATTCTTAACCCCACAATTCAGAAAGTGTTTTTATTCGTAGTGTATAATTACATGCTAAAACATAAACTTACCCCGAGTTTCAGTAAATTGATATTGTGAAACGACAAAAGTAATTCCTAGGAACATCAAACACAGTCTGATCAACATATTTAACACTAACTTCTGATCGAGTGACTAAGAGAATTAAGATACAGTTCAGAATTTTAAGAAGTCACTTTTGACAGGAGTAATCGGATTGTTTTGTGCAATTTTTTTCCACTGTAGGTACTTTGTTTCACTTCTCTTAATAACACAATATTAAATTATGATTAAATGTTTATCAATTATTAAAAATAAATAATGCTGGACAATCCACACAACATCATCTAGCCCCAAGCTAAGCAGAGCTTGTGTTATGGGTACTAGAAGACTAACATACTTAATACAATACAATACATAGATACTTAGATATTTTTTATTTATACATATTAAATACCCAGAACACCCGGAATAAATATTTGCAGATCGTACAAACATTTATTCCAAGGCGGGAATCGAACCCGCAACCTTCCGCGTCGCAGGCGGACCTTCGCCCGCCGCGCCACACCGGTCGTCAAATCGTCGTGTGTGTTTCATATTGATTTTTAGTCTACACCTGTATCATAAAATTTGCTCATACTCATAATAAGAAGAAGTAATAACATAGATAAGTCTTCTTCTTCTTATCGTGTCGATGCTACAACTGTATTTTGTTGTAGCATCGTGTTGGAAAGATTAGCTAGACTAGACACTGCTTTACCGTGTGATAAGTGTTATATATGTTATAAATAAGAAATTTACTTTATTATTGTTGTCAATTGTTTTATAAATCAAAATATGCTAAGGTTTGTGAAGGTGCTACTTTGGATAAAAAATGCTATGTACTTATATACAGCAAAAAAGTTTTTGTCAAGTCTATCAGAAGACTTTATTATTATGGCAAGAAACACTATGTTGTCAAAAGTTACTAGCTAAAGTAACCGTAGACTTTAATATTTACCAAACAAAGTTCATTGAAACCATGTTTTCAGTTGCTAATGGTAGACAAATGAAGCAGTGCTGTAACAATCGTTTTCTGAACTATGTTTTTGAAATATTCTATTGCTTGAGGCTGGCTTAGTATGGACAATGCCCAATGGGCTATGGGAATCGGTATCAACTTGCATCATTTTGAATTTACTCTCAAAGCTCTAATTTTTATTTACCTTTTCGCTACCAACAATATTTTTTTCAATGTATTTCAATTTATTTAAAAATGTATTTTATTTTATATCATGTTTGTCTTCTCAGCTAAAGCTTACTTGGCAAACAAGATTTTTATGCTCAATGTCCACTCACGAAAATAGGTGACAGCTGGGATCGGAACACAATAGTTGACGTGCGGAAGGCTTAGTCCGAGCTTGCATTTTAAAACTCTCTACTCTCGAGCCGACAGTCGTCTCTCGGATGTCCTTGTATTTTTGTATGGATATCCTAAAGACGACTCTCGACTCTCGAGTAGGGAGTTTTAAAATGCAAGCTCGGACTAAGCACTCGGAAGTAGGAAATTGATAATCATGTTATGTATAATTAATTTTAATTTTCTAAACCCGGTTAAAAATGACGGTTAAAAATTAACAAAGTGCACGTATAAATAAAATATTAATTTTGATGATAATTAGCTTTTGATACAATCTGGTACAGGGTTTGGGCAACATTCGAACGACTTTTCAGAAATACTTACAAGACAGTTAAACAAATAATTAGCAATGTATTTTCCATTAATATTTCAGAAATTTGGGAAAACAACAAATAGGTTGGAAAAGTGATGCCTCTTTGAAAAACGTGTTCGGTGAGGCATTGTTATAAGTAGATGTAACCACTTAACACTTACCAATGACCATAGGTGGGCGATTTATTTGTTCATCATATACTCAAATAATTGTAAAAAATATACTTATATCATACTTTTCATAACTTTTTTTTGTAGTAAAAACTACGCGTTGCAAGCCGATTTCTTTCACGTCCAATAACAGTTATGACAGCAACAGAACTTCCCGCTGCAGTCAACATCTGTGCCGGATCCAGAATGGAAACTTTGCTAATATATCGCCGCTGTGATTTATGTAGAGGCTTGCTTCGAGACTTCTTTGGGGAATTGTCGATAATCTTGAAATATTTACTCGTATTTTAGATGTAAATAATTCCTTTTTTTTCAACAATCTGCACTGACGTCTCGCAATGAGGTGTATCAATTTGCTACAATAAATAAATAATGCTGGACAATCCACACAACATTATCTAACCCCAAGCTAAGCAGAGCCCGTGTTATGGGTACTAGAAGACTGATATACTTAATACAATACATTACATAGATAGAATTTTTTTATTATACATATAAAATACCCAGAATACCCGGAATAAATATTTGCGGATCGTACAAACATTTATCCCAAGGCTGGAATCGAACCCGCAATCTCCGCGTCGCAGGCGGACCTTCGCCCGCCGCGCCACATCGGCGGTCTGTATGTAAATAATTCCTTTTTTTTCTACAATCCTCGGGGGAATAAATTATCTGGAATAAATTAGCATTCCGTTCCTTGTATAAGTGGTTATTTTATTTACATACAAACTTACGACTGTTACATTACAGTATTTACAAAACTAATATAATATAAATAAAGTGCATGGTAAACAGTTGAGCTATCTGCAGACCGTAGCAAACGATCTATAGATAGCTGAATAATGTATGCCGGTGCAATCCGTAACAATACAAATAAAACAATGCATTGCAGTGATAGACGCTGTACAAAGCTTTACTAAGCACGTTCTCAGTGGACGTGCTTAGTGCGATAACGTGTTGTTATAGTCCGCTGTTCCCACTTAATATAAGGTGATATTCATTTCATTTCAATAAAAATAATCAAACACAATGAAAATTTATTCAATAAAATCACAAGGATCACTTTTAAATGTCTTACACTAGATGATTCTAGGCGCAAAAGTTTAATCAAAACTGAAAATAATTTAAGAAATGATAAAATGAAATGATATTTATTGTAAGAAAACTAATTATTTCTAAAAATGAACCAAGCATATAACAATCGAACCTACACACGACAATTCAATTAACTGATGTACCACAACCACTTGGCACTTGGACCCCAATATATTACTTTCCTAATACTGTTAAAACACAGACCCTACTCTTATCCTACTTGTAGTATAAGCTGCCGAGGTTGGTAAGCTTACGAACTACTTAGAAATAAATAAATACATAAATATTCACGGGCATTACATTTTATAATTATTATTTTTTTTTAATCTAGAATGGTAGACTTTATTTACAAACAAACTTACGACTATACAGTATTTACAAAATATACATAGTTTTTATTATTATTTTATAATTAAGTATAAAAAAAAAATACCGATTTTAATCGTCATCGATATGCGATTTTTGATGCTCAAATACATCATCAACGAAAAAAACACTAATTGAAAGAAATCTTAAGGTTGAGGTCTGAAAGCTAACGGTTGGTTTCTGGAAACCTAAATCACGATTGATCCGTGTTTGACACATAGTAATTATTTGACTTTTTCGTTGATCATCGTTCGAGAAACCGGCCGTAAGAATTCATTCGTAAAAAAAAGTGTTTTGACCGCATCATTACATAACATTAGAAGAGACAGTTGCCTATAACTTAATTACTATTGTCTTGCTTATTGTTTTTATTTATTTAATGAGGCTAAATATTAATAACCGCAGCTCCGTTTACTCTGACCAAGGGTCAATTTCCCAGCAGACGTGTCTAGGGACCTCTACCCAACCTTTTAACGTTGAAAACTTTTACAAAGGGTAATTTCAAATTAGCTTTATCTACTTGTAAATTACCCACATAAAAACCATGACAGCTACATTTGACTTGTAAAATGAACTTTTGAATATTTTAAGACAGAAATATTTTAAGACAGGGCTTATACTTTCATTTTAGAATTATTTTTAACGCCCACGTTGAGAAACTATGATAACTCATCTCTTTGAGAGTTAACGTTTTTTATACTATAGCAGACAGAAGAATAATAGTGCCACCGGGCCCAATCGCCCTAAATTGTAACGTAAACGGTTCGTATCAGTAGCAGCTTCGGTTCACTAACGTAACGTATACGTAGCGTGTGCAAATTCGTATTGCTGTAAACGGCTAACCGCTCATCTTTTTTCCCTTCGTGTGACAGCGGTTATGGCACCAACTTCGGTTAACTAACGTTTCGGTTACGGCTAGACGCTTATCGCGATGCCAAAATACGTACGTTAGTGAACCGTAGCTGCTACTGAAACGAACCGTTGACGTTACAATTTAAGGCGATTGGGCCCGAGCACGAATAAATGTGAGAATCGTAAACGCATCGAAACAGTGACGTATTTGAGATACATTGCGTGTCAACATCCGCTTTACTGTCAAACGTTGCGACCCTAGCGAACAATGTGTCGTAAATACATAACGTTTACGATTGTCGTTCACGGTTTATTCTTTGTAAAGTATTTATTTTAATAAATGAACTTATTTATACCTGCTATATAATTTAAGTAGGTATTTGTACTATATACCTATCCACTTTGTACCAGCCAAATATTTAACATTTTTTTTTATTGTCTTTTTACGATTTGAAGTAGATTCTTAACTTGCATTAACTTGATAATGCTTTAAACCCAATCCTATTAAGATTTCGAATATCGATAAAATTCAAGTGCCAACCCAAAAAAAACGCGCAACAGACACCTTGTAATCTTCTCATTGACATTTTCCAACTTGACGGAATGTAGAACTTTTATCCCGTCGCCGTAAGGTTCATAATTTGGTGCATTATTTTATGACAAGCAAGCGGCATTGAAGGGACCCTGTTTCGGTATAATAATGGAATTAATTAGGCGCTAGTGGATTAGCTGAGCGGACGGTGTAACGCTCAATCGGCGGCATCTGCCTTTTGGACGCGAAGATCTACAGGCGAGAAGAATGGTACATCAAAAAATATACTTACTTACTTAGTTCCTATTTTTATGAGACTTTGCTTAATGGTAGACCGTAAAATAATATTATCAAAAATACTTAGTTCCTGAACATACTAAGTGGGCCTGGGTACTAAAGTATGTCCAGGAAGTAGGTTTTAATATAAAAAGTTTCGTTTCAATTATTTATGAACAAAAATTCGCTCGTTTTATTCTTTATCTAGTATATTAATAAACTATAAGCAAAGGTTTGACCTTAATTACGACTGATGTTAAGGTGATACTTCTCGCTCTAGCGGGAAATTCAGTTTTTTTGTGTTTTTTTTATTGCGGCTGAACTGTTATATCTTTTACTAGTTTAAGCTATTTTGCGAACATAAATAATAATTTTCTGTGTAACCCTGTATCAATTTTTGAGATTGGTTCCTTAATTAACTTACTTAATTAGTGTTGTACAGTAAATTAACAGCTAAGCCGCAATAAAATAAAACCCTAAAAAATTTGAATTTCCCGCTAGAGCGAGATGTATCATCTTCAAATGAAAAAAGAATGTGCTCATTAATATATTTGTTTTAAGGTTACTTTTTCAAGTAAACCAAGAAACATCTTGAAAGAGATGACACATTTTGAAGCTAAAGATTGTACTCCCTAAAAAGTTAGTCACTAACTTTTAGTAGAAAAATAAGGCATTCCAACAAGTTTCCCAACTTAAACAGCAGTGTGTCACAAGCAAGGGACGTCGCAAAGTCATTTTACGCATTATCATAATACATTATTATAACCATCTACATCCATTTCGACTTGTGGTTATACGCAATTTGCTGGCTCGCCTTCGCAAATGTGTGTCCCCAAGTAATTACACAGATTAGGAAGTATAACCTCTTCGATACTAATTAATAAACACCCAGTGTTTTTAGAGCAGGATTGTGATTATCGGAAATTAATTTAATGAAGTTCCCTACAATGATAATAAAATAAACATGACTATGCTTTTAATCTTTTACTAATATAGCTAACGGTTATTTTTTATTATTTTTATTTAGTATGATTTTTGTTTTACTTTATTAAATATATAATATAACACTCTAGCCTCAAACTAAGCAAAACTTGTATTATATTATTAGGCTGCTGATAGAATACTTAAATACATTTTTTTTGTGTAAAATACATAAGAAACAGTTGAGCTATTTACAAACCGTTGCAAAAGATCTACTTATAGATAGTTCAACTGATCCAAATCAGTACCAATCGGAGCGTACCCAAGATACTGGCTGCATTGCCGCGCTGAATAGCAATGCTGATACGCTGGGCCAGATTTTTTTATATAAATACATACATAGTTACCCATTCTAATAAGTATATACAAATTCTATTAGGGTGGTATATACATATAAGGTATTTCAAATATTTTACCAGCTTTTCATATATTCTCATTAGCACCCTTTGAAATATTGACACATTGATCACACACCCCCCGCGAAAGTGACTTGTGATCTCATTGTGTCAAAAAATAAGCCCAAAAATTTCTCCTTCTATTTGTCAATGTCTCGGCTCATATTTTATCAACTCTGCGACAATGGTGACTATATTTTGATATTGCCGGTAGTTTTGAAACGTTTGATGGATAGCCAGGGGTCGACACATTTGTCTTGGGGTTTTGCGGAAAGTTTTTTCGGTAGCTTGATTTGGATTTATTCGACGGCACTTTGTTACTTATTTTTTGCGTATCTTTTTTGTTAGTCAACTATGTTATTTCTGGTTTTGTTTAATGGGTTTTGGTGAAAGTTTTAAGGTCAAGGTTTTTATGCTTGTCAAGTTGAAACAGGGTTGGAACAGAGTACCTACCGCATTATTTACGAAATAAATAAATAAACATTCACGACCAATTCACACATATCTAGTCCCAAACTAAGCTTTTATTGAGCTAGATTGCTGATGTAATATTTATATAAGTACCTACAATATTTTTTTTTGTAAATACATAAGTACATAGAACACAGTGACACCCAGACACATAGGTACACACAAATATTTATGTTCATCACTCAAACATTTGCTCTGGGTGGAAATCGAACCCACGACCCACAGTATGAAAGGCAGAGAGAGCTACTACCAACTGAGCTGTGACAAAATGATTATATTTCTTAGTCAATATGTTTACATTTATTTAGGTAAGTATTAATTAATATATCTTAGCGATTCAAATAAGTAACTTATAAAACCATGACCAACATGAACACAAACTATTTTTGACTAATATGTAATAAAAAATTTTTTGGATCTTCATAGCAAAACTTCTTCAAATCAGTCCGCCATTCAAACATAACCTCAAAGATTGCGAAAAGTATCCAAAGTCTAGATGACAAGACTTCTTAACTTCTAATCTCAGTTACTTTACGACACGTAATTCCAAATTGTCATAAAACAGTACTACAACTTCCAAAGACGTAAAAGCTCTTCAAAGTAACTCAAGACAAGTGTCACACTGACAGCGATATGTCAAAGTCCACAGCCTATTCACTGGAAGATAAATACTTGACGTGATAAGACTGATTCAGCTAACACAGTTTGTGATTAATGTGGGGGAATTGTGAGAGATGTTGGGCAAAAATCATGTCGTAACGTCAACAATGTTTTTGGTGACAGATTAGAGTTATGTTTGTGTAACGATGTTAACGGGTTATAGAAATCAAAGGTTATTTAGGCAATATGCTTTAAATGTTATATATGTATTTTTTTCTCTAGCTTACATTGTCCCACTGCTGGGCAAAGGTCTCTCCCAAACATTTCCACCTCTCTCTGTCCTTGGCAGTGTCCCACCAATCCAAATCGAATACGTCAACGCTTCCTCGACGCCTTAATGTTATATTGGTTATTAAAAAAACATTATTAATTTACTAACTGACAAAAAAGGTTTACGAATGAAAAAGGCTCATTTTATGTCAATTAATCATAAAAAAGTTAAAAATATTATTTAGAAAACCATTTCAAATGTCCCTCTAGCAATAAACAAAAACACTAAATCACTAAGTTCCAATACAGCGCCTATTAAACTACTTTTGTCTCTACCTCCATTATTAGTTCCCAGTTTAATATCAAAATGCTTATAATTAGAGATGGATCGCTTTAAACCATCAACCAATCAGGTGCGACCAATAAGTTAACTTTACCTTAGTATGGCAATGTATCATTACTATGTCATTGGTTCCCGATTTGGTATGATTAATGAACTAAGTAATTATTGTGATCGGAGCTTGGAGTCGATAAATTTGGTATAACGACGCCGAGTTCAACTGTTTGTTTGTACATACATATTAATTATAACTAGAATGTTGCCTCGAAATCTTGCTTGATAAAATTGTTTGCTTTTTGATATCTCTAGTTTTGTAACCTCATTTGTTTTGATCTCAAACGCTGTTTTAAATTTAGATCATAATTCTCATTTTAAAAATAAATAAATAAATAATGGGACAATCCACACAACATCATCTAGCGACTAGATGATGATGATGGGCTAGGTTCTAACCCCAAGCTTAGCAGAGCTTGTGTTATGGGTACCTAGTAACAGACTGACATACTTAATCCAATACATTACATAGATAGATATTTTTTTATTATACACATAAAATACCCAAAACACGGAATAAATATTTGCAGATGGTACACACATTTATACCAAGGCGGGAATCGAACCCGCAACCTCCGCGTCGCAAGCGGACCTTCGCCTGCCGCGCCACATCAACGTCAATTTGCAGAAAGTCATTAGTTCATTGACCACAAAGAGCATTTTAAATTTCAAAAAGCAAATTCTCATTTAAAAATTCGAATTATTTATGTAGTGTTGTACTAACATAGAAATCTCCGAGGGTAGAGGTTGGGTTGTAAAGTTTGTCAGCGAACAGTGCATAGAATGAATCTGTATTTTCAATTATATCGTCCCCTGACCACTGTCTCGTGTTAGCAATAGTTTAATACTGCCAGTAAACCAGCTCCCAATTCCAGTTCGCAGAACTAAAACGTCACTCCACATTGATATGGGTTAGAGTTACGCACTCCAGACCGACCAACTTCTCAACTTTTACAAGTATACCTACATCCATTGCCGGACCGTGTCGCTGTAACTTTCACGACTTTTGCGCAAAAGCTCAGAAGAATACCCGACAATCTTGTTTTGACAAGGTTCCAAAGTTGTACAGTTATTTATAAGCTGGTCTTGTGCCGACTAAATCGAGTTTTGCTTTTTATTTTTCGCATATTTCCTCGGGTTTTGGTTGAAAAGTTTTCAAAGTGTAGTTTGTGACAAAACCCTTTTTAGGTTTGAAGGGAAATTGGTTTCTTGTGTAACTAAGAATGAAATTGTTGGTCTGGAGTTGCTAGATACCGCTTACTGGGGAAATTAGGGTTTTCGCTATAGAGTAAAAAATACTTATAATTTTCGAGTCTTTGTTTTTAAAGGTTCTTTTTATATTGTTGCTACTTGACTAAGCTTTATTGTTAGCCTAGATTGAAGTAATACTTAAACACCCAAACAAAGACAACGTAATCCCCGCAAATGATTGAATATTACAAAGGTGAATCGAAACAATATAACTCAATTGAGTTAATATGTGGGCGATAGTAAATTTTCCACATCTCAGTTTCAAACAATCCTACATCCTAATATATTAACCTACGAATTTGTATCTTATCACGTTGTAATACAGTTGGTGTTCGTTAGTTGTATCGTATACAAGGTGACACAATGTATATTAGGGAATCCGAGTGAACCGATGTTGATAAGGGTCACAGTTCCTAAGGCGACGGTGTCCTATCGAGCTTTACTTCTACTTACAATAGTAGACCAAGTCATGAGAATAAGCGGAATCAATTCTTGTCCGTTCTTCTAGGCTCTGGTCGCGTGGAACTGGCACCTAGAATCACCTATGTAAGACGAATAAATAACTTTACTTACAATAAACTCCGTGACTTTTTTAATTTCGTGAAGCAATTTGAGAAAGTCAAAGTCAAGTCTAAGTCAAGAATTACTTTATTCAATCACTAGGATCATTTACAATCGTCTTACATACAAGGTGATTCTAGGAGAGTTGTAAGTTGAACAGTCTATATATTAGGTGGGATGTTCAGCTCGTCTCTTACATAACCAAATTTGACAAATGAGGTGTCAAATCACGAGTTTTGACAGTTCGGATGATGTTATCAATAATGTTTTTTTATGAGGTTAATCCTACTTTATTACTTACCTACTTACTAATAAAATCTAAATGTGTTGATTCCCATCAAGAGCAATAATTGACGTTTGTTCTGTGTCTAGGTAAGGTATGTAATTATAATGAAAACTTATATTAAAGTAAGTTATATAATTATTTTATTTTGTTACTTTTATTTTATAATGTTGTACTAACAAAAGTCATATAGTCCTTATAACTGTCAGTAAATCGCCCAATTTCTTTGACTTACAGCATGGTAACAAAGTCTCCCAATCCTTGGTAACAAATTGAGTTTACGAGATGGGATTAAAATCTAAATTAGATCATATTCGAGCCAGGTTTTGTTCTGATCATTCGGTTTTTAATGTTCAATGACATCACTACTGCAATTGTTTGTTTGAAAACTTCATACAAGTCTTTTTACGTCAAGAATATAATATCGTAGAAATCTTACTATCAAACAAACTTACGACTATTATAGTATTCAGAAAATGAACATAGGCATATAAAATACATAAGAAACAGTTGAGCTATCAATAGACCGCTGCAAACGATTTATAGATAGTTCAACTTGTGCAATAAATCTTTGTATCTTTTTTGAGCTATACTAAGAAAACTAAACAATTTTGTGAGTAATATCTCTTTAATTGTGAAACCTCAAAGGTAATACAACTTCATTGAACATCCTATCGAAGTGTCAAAAGTCAATTGAAAAAAAAGAACAATCTACAGATAAAAAACGAACAAAACGTAACTGTTAGCAAATCCGTTTGAACATCGAAACGTTTAGTTAAACCGTACAAACTCAATAAAATGGCGGGAAAAAAAACATCAAATTCAATGATACACAGTGGAATTTAAAGTGAGGAATATTTTACGAGTTTTGTTCAGCTGGTTTTCGATTCTGTGCTCAAAGGGTGAAGGAATCTTTTGTTTTTTCTGACGTATAGCTAATACTACATTCCTGAGTTTCAGTTTGGTAACTAGAGCGATTCTTGAAATCGTTACAGACATTGGAAAATCTTTAAATAAAATACTTAAATAAATACATATTCATGGACATATCAGACATCACACACTAGTTCCAAACTGAGCAACGCTTGTACTATGGGAAATAGACTGCTGATATAATACATTATATATAGTTTTTAAATAAGTACATATAGTAACACCCAGACACTGAACAAATATTTATGTTCATCACACAAACATTTGCCCTGGGTGGGAACCGAACCCACGACCCACAGCATAGAAGGCACAGCTACTACCAATTGAGCTGTGACGCCTGTCAATATAATAATATCTGAACTAGTTTTCGGTTTTTAGAACAAACCACTGGATCCTCCGTCTCATTTCCCTGTGACTCAGATCAGTAGGTCTACCATGAGTTGTCACAGTAAAATAGCCTGACTTTACTACAGTAGTTACGTCAATATTAGTACGACGAATTTTAGTACCCAACTATCCGCTAGAGGCGCTGTACAAATTTTCATACATTTTTTTAACTACAGACGCTAGCGAGTAAGTATAGTATAGTAAAAACTCATGGTAGAGCTACAGCTGATAAGACAATGAAATATAGCGGTAATAGCTTTTTGCTAATTGTTCAGCGCAACTCGATTTATGTGGGTCAATTATTTTTACGTTGCAAATGAGCACGGACCGACATTTAGCTGCGATAACATAATGGGTGAATTGAACAAAATGTTTTTGTGTTTTTCAAATTTTTTTATGATTTAACTGGATTAACTTAATTGTGACAGTATTTGTACAAAACAACACAAATATTTTAAGAACACAGCTTGTTTGGTAGTAAACATTGATGTTTGTTATTTAGCATAAGTACTTAAATATAAAAAAAAAAAAGTATTTTTAAAACATCCCAAAAAACAAGCTTTGGTTAGTTTAACATGGTGCTCTATGGTGTTTTAGAAAGTTTTCCAAGAATATTTTTTTAAGCTTTTGATTTTACCAAGCATAATACTAGAATAAATTAAAGTATATCAAACTATGACAATAGAATTACCATTTCGTAGAACAGTCAAAATCCGATCACCGCAGTTGTCTACCAAAGTATCCTATAAAAATGTCACTGACTAGTTACAAAGAAAAATAAAACCGAAAGTGGAACGAAAATATTATTCTTCTCTATCAGCTAAACAAAGAAGCATTATAGAACTTTCCCCCGTTCGCGGGTCATTAACAATAGCGAAGGTTTTTGTATTCAAAACGAGGGAAACTAAACTATATCAAAACCTGTTTCACTCTTTTTTTTATTTAGCATAGAGTGTAGAGTGTGGAGAGCGAATCCAGAAATTCCGTAACGAAAATAACCTAACACTGCGCATGCGTAATCCAACAAAAAATGTTATTCAATAACTTTACTGTGACAGTCCCCGAGTGCCACACGTCTTTTTTATATTTTTACTGGCTCGCATATTTTGTGCATTGCCATTTTCAAGTTATGTTTCATTATATACAAGATACAGTGAAAAAATAACCTTTTTGACCTCAAAAACGAAATTGCAGTCTGATTCTTAATATAAACTCGCCGTGTGTCATGGCGAGTTTAAAGAACTCAGACTTATTATTCCTATTTTTTTTACACTTTAATGCAAAATGTTGGCGTATATCAGTCGATGATATATATTTTCATAGCTATATTCAAAAGAAACAGTAAATTACTATGACTTAGGCTGACAAATCGGGGTTAACATGTTAGTCATCTTGTTTTCCACCTATTTTTTTACCATTCTTCTTCTTCTTAACGTGTCGATGCTAAATAAGTTTTGAGAGGTGTTTTGCAAGCTCTTACAGCACTACTTTTTTTTACCATGACAAAAATCCTCCCACTTTTTGAGCAGTGAGCTACTAAAATCCCGCGGTCTGACGGACACTTGACGAAGGAGACGCGAGTTTCTATAAAAAAAACCAAATTAGTAAAAAAAAAGTTAATCAAAAATGTTTGTAGAACAGAGTGAAACTACCCAATACGTAGGTAACTACAAAGTAACACTTGACCAAGGAGACTCGAGTTTTTCTATAAAAAAAAATCTGTCAAAAAAAATGTTATTCAAACAAAAGTATTTGTACAGAGTGAAACTACCCAATACGTAGGTAACTTGTAACTGTTAGATAATCTGTACTAAGTATTTTCTTTTTTTACGTGGAAAGCTCGAGTCCCTCGCACGTTGGGGTAGTTTATCAGAGTAAGTACCGATTTTCCGTGGCTCTGCTCTTCGCATGAATATGTTCAACTTTCATCTTAGAAGGTATGTTAGTTTTGGAAGTTCGAGCGTTTTATTTGCAAATGGAATAAACAAAATTCACAAACATTGTGGTTACCTGACTTGGTTGCGAAAAGATGAATGTGGGGTTTACGGAGAGCATAATTTTACTTGTATTATTTTATGATCCAAAGCGTTATACAATAAATAGTCATTGAATACTTATACTAAGCAATATATCTGGACGCCCAGGAGAAAGGTGAAGTGTCGCCAAAGATCGGGATAAGTGGAAGGCTTTGGGTGAGACCTTTGCCCAGCAGTGGGACAGTACAGAAATACTAAACAAACGCTAGATTTAAGTAAGTATACATTATTCATACACTAAGCAGACACAGAAAAAACAGTGTTGAACTTCCACAAATTATTGCTCTTGATTAGAATCAAACCCACGTCATCAAGGACTTAACCAACTTGTCACTATTGATATCATAGCATTTTTTTTAACAAATTATATTTTTTGTTTTATTAGCAAAAATCTAATTCCTAACATAATATTTACACGTCACAGCTACAAAAGGAATTAAAGTGGCAAAGTTATTTTTGAACTACAAAATATTCTCATTATTGACGACCGATGTGGTGCGGCGGGCAAAGGTCCGACTGCGACGCAAAGGTTGCGGGTACGATTCCCGCTTTGGGATTTATGTTTGTACGATCTGCAAATATTTCGGGTGTTTTGGGTATTTTATATGCATAATAAAAAATATCTACCTGTGTAATGTATTGTATTAAGTATTTAAGCCTTCTAGTACCCATAACACAAGCTTTGCTTAGCTTGGGGCTAGATGATGTTGTGTGGATTGTCCAGCATTATTTATTTTATTTAACATTACAAAGAAACATCAACGAAAGATTGTAGTCAATAAACTTAGCATCTAACTACGCACGTTGTTTGAAGATCTTAAAGTATTTGGTATATAGAAACGGCTGCGACTGAATATTCTTTCTTCCATTCACCCCTCGGTGGGAAATTGCTACCATATATTGAAGCTTATCTGCAGATCTATTCACATCTTCGTGTCACATCGGTCCCGTTTTTAACGCTCGAAAAAAGTTTTTGTCGATGTTTCTTGAATAAATCAATGATACGGTTTCGGATGTTATTATTTTACTTTGCTTTAGTCCTTAATATAGATAATTAACATACTTTAGTCTTAGGCTATATTTCACCGGGACGCCATAGCGCCGCAACTAGTCGCCGCCACCAACAAAATGTATACAGCTCTATAGAGAGTTACTCACCTGTGTGAGTGTCCGTTTGGTCGCGCAACCAAACGTACATTTTGTTGGTGGCGGCGACTGGTTGCGCCGCCATGGCGTCCCGGTAAAATATAGCCCTTAAGCTTATCAAAGCTTGTTCTAAGGAAACTAGATTGCTGATATTTTTTGTATTAATACATACATAGAATGCATTGTAACACACAAACACAAAACAAATATGAGTGTGCCCGCAAACGTTTGTTCTGGGAATCGATCCCACGACCAAAAAGCAGAGCTACTACCAACTGAGCTGTGACGCCTGTCATTATCTAAAACATTTTGTCAATGCCTGCAAAAAATTACATCGATTCATCACTTACTCAAAGATACACAAAACGAAGAAATATACATGATCTGAGTAAAATTGGGTTTGTGTAAATAAATGGAACTAGAACTTTTGATCAAAGAAATCTCCGAATACAGAAACTAGAGACAAACATCGATTTCAAATTAAATTCGACCATTCTGTAGACGACTATTTATATACGATTGATCAAAATTCAAATATTCATGGACATTTCACACATCACACTCTAGTCCCGAACTTAACAAAGCTTGTACCTACTATGGGACCTAGACTGCTGATAGAAAATTTATATACATATTTTTGTAAATACATACATAGAATACATAGTAACACCCAGACACAACAAATTATTTATGTTCATCACACAAACATTTGCTCTGGGTGTCAATCAAACCCACGACCCACAGCATGTAAGGCAGAGCTACTACCAACTGAGCTGTGACGCCTGCCGGTGATATATAACATAGAGCTTTTTATGTGTTAGGGAGAAGTCACACACAAGAACAGTATTCTACCGTTAATAATTATTATTATTTGAAAGGGAATCGCCAAGTAAAACAATCTCCCCATCTCTTTTCAAATCCTTCTAAATCATCTCGCTAACGCTTCTTAGGCCACGAGTTTGTTATTATAATTATATTATTTATTGATTGAGTATATTATTATACTATTTAAATAATAACTGTTTAAATTGGGTTTAGTGTCCTAATTCGCTGAATATATTAATTTCAGTACACAATGACGTTATTTCAAAAGGACTTTCGGTTCACGATTGGGTGGAGCTTGTAAATTCAATGAGTTGACGATAGGACACTTTTGATCAAAGTATATTAAAGGCTTATGAAAATTATTTCAGCGTATAACTTTGTTTATGCTTTAATTAATATGTTACATCAGTTTCCTTTGACGATAAAGCAATTTAAGTTATTAAAATTCAATAACAAACTTACAAAGTCAAAGTCAAAATCAAAGTCAAAATTGCTTTATTCCGTAAAATCACAAGGATCATTTAGAATCGTCTTACATACTAGGTGATTCTAGGTGCCAGTTCCACGCGACCAGAGCCTAGAAGAACGGGCAAGAAACGGGCTATTGAAGTACAAAAGGTATTATATAAAATCAATAAGAAAGTTGAGCATCTACGGACCGTTGCAAACGATCTGTAGATAGCAAATTAATCAGTATATAGTAGAACAGATATACAATTACTACTTTTGTTGGTGACTTTGTCTAGGTCTTGTTTGTTTATTTGAATAAAAAAAAACATTAAGAGCACTAGCTTTCAAACATAAAAAGGTAATAAAATGTTTAGATAACACACATAGAGAAAACAGTTGTATTTCGGACCTCTTTATATAGCAATCGAATAAAAGTAGGTAAGTAGATATTCAATACATAATTTCAGGTACAACATTTATTCCAAATTTATATCAATGAATTGTAAAATCCCTATAAATAGCTCATCATTTTAAAATAGTAATTTCCCAAACCAAAAACACTTCGAACCGCCCTAAACCAACATTAATACATTTCTGAACTATTCAAAACTCATAAAATAACTCGACTATAAAGGAGAGTACTTCAAAAATGTTTAAAAGCCTATTAAAATTTCTCCCGCAGTGTAAACTGGTATTTCAGACTGTTACAAAATTTAAATTCACTTTGGGCAGGTTCATCAAAGGCTGTGTCTGTTCCATCAGCTTTGTCGCCATTTCGGCACTGAGTTATTTAGGCTGGGTTAGTTCATTAATTAGGTATTAGATGGCGTTGTTTTACATGTCTATGATATTTTTTATTACGTACTTCATATCAATATTTTTATAGGAATCGAAAAGTACTTATTCGTCTATAAAGCTTTATTAATACTAACTATATTTGAGTTAGATCCAAAAAAATTACTAACAAAAAAAGTAACTCAGTAATAACCTTTTTCTAGCCTCAAAGGTTTGCTGGAAGAAAACTCTTTTTAGGGTTAAGCTTGCCTTGTCCTGTTTTTTGTTTTTATTATATAAGTTTATTGTGTACAATATATAATAAACGTTAAATTATTATTGATGTTAAAACATTAATAAATATTATTGAAGTGCTGCCAAACTAACAAAAATACAAGCATTTTTACACCCCCAAAAAATTAATTAAAACAATGCGTAGCGGTTGTCAAGAGTTCAAATCCTGCTCAAGTGATAACTTTTGAAGATTGTTTACTGTTACTATTGAGAAACAGATTACTGAGTACCTACTAGTTATATTCCAGGATTATACCTAAGTAATAGAAATTTCTCTAATATCATAATAACCACAACTAAGCCTATCATAAGATATAATACCTAGACGAGACATAATCAAGGCTCCTGTGATCAAGCCAAGACCCTTTCGCATCGCTACCTCTCATCTACAAATACCAAACTGTCTATTATCTACGGTTTATAATAGTTTCTACTGGTTACACACTATCACCGATACGATACCTACACGATATCGTTTTAGATTTCGCTTCTACACCGGGTGGGGGCACTGACGTCGATATTTCCGTTGTCAGTTGACTATGTTTGTCATTATTTTCAAACAAAATGTAACTAAGCTTGTATTTTCGATTTTATTGTTGATTGATATCTGCTGAATTTTATTTTACATATGTATACATATATTTTTTATACGAAGATTTATAAGCACAATGAAATTGTGCTTAATAAAACCTAACCACACACCACACCACACCAAAAAACTAACTAAAAAGGATTTATTATATTTATCCTTGAACGAAACTGCGTGAAACCGCGCTGTACCATAGTACTGTGACGTCTGCCGGTACACCGACAGACATCATGGCTTAAATTACATAGATTTATCGTATCGGTATCGGTCATTGTAGTGACTCCTAATAGTGTTGGGTGGATTCGAGCGCTGGGCGTTACTAAGTACTTGCCCAAATATATCGCCGGTAGGTACTGACGCTCGGCTCAACCCAATATAAAATGGCCATAGATCATGTATATGGCTTAGAGGCGTGAGCAGAACATTTTTTTATCGTTCAGCTTACCTTTTTTATGTTTTTGGAACTCAATCAAGTAAATGGTTCTAGATTTTTCAGTGACGGGATATTTTTTTAATAGATTTTTTATCATTCGCACTTATTTAGGACCATTATAAAATATTGCTGAAAAGGATATTGGTGTCGAGGTTGAAGGAAGATCTGGGATTTCTGGAGGAGACGTACACTAACCTTATGTTCTGGAAATCGTCTTCGTCCTTCCAGGGCGGCTGCGCAGGGTTCCACGAATAGCGAAACTTCACGACACAGTGTTTTTTCTTCACAACACCATATATTTTGGCGGTAAAAAGCGGGGGAAAATCACATCAATTACAATAACGATGCGTGCGCGGCGCGGGGTTTGCGTGGACTGTGTCACCCTCAGATGAAAGGTGACAGATGTCAAGCATTGGCTTGACATGCGATTCTTCCTTCCCTTGTAGATGGCGCTAAGTGTACGTCTTAAGGAAAGGGTGCGGAAGGAGGGGGAATAGGTATTTGTGTGAGTAGTAATCTCACTAAGCTAAAAGATGGCGTTACCAGATATGGTTAGATGTTTTGTACAAAATATTGGCATATACTTGTTTATTTTATTTTTAAAATTGTGTAAATAAACATAAAAAATAGTTTTTTTTTCCTTGAATAACTACTCTCGCTCAACTAAGCAAATAAAACGAATGTTTTTTGTATTGTACCAAAGACATGTCAATCAAAACATTATGTTACTGAGCAGAGCCTCTTTGAAGTCGCGCCTACAAAGGCATTAATTCTGACGTGAAATGAAGTACCATCTATTCTTATCCGATCTATTCCTATAGAAAACAAAAGAAAGATTGCTACTTATTTTTATGTGAGGATTCTTTGATAGATCGTAGTAATGCTTAAAAATAATAATGGATAGTTTTATGGGTTTCCGACTATTACTAATAATCCTACATCGTTTTTATATTATTTTTTTCTTGAACTCTTATATTGTTTTAATAAACAAATGGTGCAATATTCCTATCAAGCTGTCTAAATAGAAACTCATACAAAAAAAACTCGAGAGGTGTCAAGGGACACCCGGATGAAACGAAGTTCTTAATTTAATAACTGACTTGTTTTCTATGAGAGAGAGAAAAATAAAGGGAGATAGAATGAGATAGAGAGAGAAGTAAAGAAATAGAGAGAGAAAGAGACAAATAGTTAGTTAGTTAATAGGTTGCTGAGCAGTAAAATATTTGATTAGCAAGCAAATTGATGTACATATGTAACCTATCTATCGGTATGCATTGTTTTTGTTGTATCATTTTGTTAACATAATGCACATCAAGTAGGATTTAAGCAGTAGGTGGGATATATATATTGTTTTCTCACTTGAAACCCGTAGATAGACTTATTAGTATGACCACAGATAGTTTTGTTGCTTCACGTTTTGTCTTAGTAAGTACATAGGTAGATTTCTGAGTCTGTCAAAGATATACTGTATTATTTAGATTTATGTTTGCTTTATATAACTGTCTTGCGTTTTATTTCTAGTGTGTCACTATTCGTGAAAACCTATAATTGCTGATCCGGTTCTTAGTTTATAACTATATTAAGTTTCAAGCTGTTGGTTTTCCTTAAAATAAATAAATAAATAAATAAATAAATAAATAGGAAGAGAGATATAAATATAAAGAGAGAGCTATCTCTCTCTTTTTTTAGAGAGAAATACGCCGTACGGCTCTAACAAAAAGTGTCCTTACAACTTTGGTCTTAATTTTTTCCGTCTAGCTCTTTCGCAACGCGCAATAAGGAACTTAGTTCCAATATTTAAAGGCAAGGCATTTTGTTCTAAACTAATTTTGTGAGTGTATCATCTGTGCACTACTCATTGGTCAATGTTTACCGTGTGCAACGGATGCATGGTAGCGATGCCAAGCCCTTTGTACGGGTCTCCTACGTGCCCGCTTAATGTTTATTGTGAGGTACTTATTCCGATGGGTTGTCACAGGGATGCAAAATACACATTCGGTTCTCCAAAGCTGTTTTAGAGATAAATTTTATAGATATGTATACAGTAGCTCTACCATGAGTTTTTACTATACTATATTTACTATACTCGCTAGCGTCTGTAGTTAAAAAAATGTATGAAGATTTGTACAGCGCCTCTGGCTAGTTGGGTACTAAAATTCGTCATACTAATATTGACGTAACTACTGTAGTAAAGTCAGGCGATTTTACTGTGACAACTCATGGTAGAGGTACTGAGCTGGCTACGTTAGTACTGCTTAAGTTAAATAATCTGTTAATCCTATTTTAACTCACAAACTTACGACTATTACAGTATTTATAAAATGTACATAGGCATATAAAATACATAAGTAACAGTTGAGCTATCTTCAGAAGGTTGCAAACGATCTATAGTTCAACTGGTCCATATCAGTACCAATCGAAAGCCTACCCAAGATAAATTGTGTAAACTGATTTTCATGATACAAACTTGCGTAGTGTGAAGGTCACTTAAGTTTTAATTAAGAGAACATACAATAATTTACTTATATTCAAAAACGAAAATTAGCATTGGTGTCCATACACATAATACTATGCATGAAACTTGTGGGTGTTTATTATAGAACTCTCTTTCTAGTAACGTGTTTATATCTTGAAGTATTATAACATGATCTTTATACCTTCTTCTATGTAAATAAATAATGCTGGACAATCCACACAACATCATCTAGCCCAAGCTAAGCAGAGCTTGTGTGATGGGTACTAGAAGACTGACATACTTAATACTAAATACATAGATAGATTTTTTTATTATACATATAATATCCAGAACATCCGGAATAAATATTTGCAGAAAATACACACATTTATTTATTCCAAGGCGGGAATCGAACCCGCAACCTTCCGCGTCGCAGGCGGACCATCGCCCACCGCGCCACATCGGTCGTCGTCAGTGTAACTTAGCTGTAACTATGTATTTCTTATCTTGAAGTATACAAGTAGTTTCTAATGAAACTCGAACACTTGGCAACAAAACTGTCAGCCATATTACGTGATATAACATAGAGATTGCCAATACGAATACAATGTAAACATGGTCTCGGAAAGGATAATGTTGCACCTACAAAATGTATTTTATTAACCCTACAGTTTTACTTACACGGACATTTGTGACGACCGATGTGGCGCGGTGGGCGAAGGTCCGCCTGCGACGCGGAAGGTTGCGGGTTCGATTCCCGCCTTGGGATAAATGTTTGATCTGCAAATATTTATTCCGGGTGTTCTGGGTATTTTATATAAAAATATCTGTCTATGTTATGTATTGTATTAAGTATGTCAGTCTTCTAGTACCCATAACACAAGCTCTGCTTAGTTTGGGGCTAGATGATGTTGTGTGGATTGTCCAGCAATATTTATTTATTAAACTCTACTCCCAAACTAAGCAAAGCTTGTATGGGAACTAGACTGCTGATAGAATATACTTATATACATTTTGTAGGTGTGTATGGCAATCAAAAGATACCTCACAAATGCTGGAATTATTGAAGGCAATTGTTTTGCTTGGATGCCTCTTGTTACTAATTAACGTATTTACAAATACTATAATTAGTATTCAGGTAAATTCTAATACGTTCCTCGTTTTGAACAGCTTTTGTTACCATTACTTAATTAGTAATATATTGCATAACGGTAGGAATCAGGCAGTAGATTCTTGCCCGTCCTTCTAGGCTCCTGTAGCATGGAACTGGGAACTAGAATCACCTAGTATACAAGACTATCGGACTATCTTATAAAAAGTTAGCGCAGACTTGATGTATCAATTACCATACGTAATGATGACATATTTTTTTTATTATTTATTTATGTCAATCAAGTTCGGAGGCTAAGACTCATTTTGGGTCACTGCGCCATAGGAGTAAGTAAGTAAAATTAAATTAAATAACTTTTTATAAGATAGGGGTATATCTAAGACTATAAGGGATGTAAGTATAAAAAAATATCTGATAAATTAATATAAAAACAACTTAAAATACTAGTTTTCTTTATGCATCCAGATTTAATAAATATTCTACGTGTACCAATTCACGTAGTTGTAGTGTAAACTATTCCCCCTTATCGTACACAAAGCAAATGCGCTCGCACTTTATCGCGCATACTGTATCAGTGGCTCTACCATGAGATGTCACAGTACAATCGCCTGACTTTACTACAGTAGTTACGTCAATATTAGTATGGCGAATTTTAGTACCCAACTATCCGCTAGAGGCGCTGTACAAATCTTCATACATTTTTTAACTACAGACGCTAGCGAGTGTAGTAAATATAGTATAGTAAAAACTCATGGTAGAGCTACAGCGCACAAATAATAAAGTCGGCCAGCAAATCGAGTGGTTTGAGTTATGGGGAAACTTGTCCGATCTCTACATGAGCGTACATTTTGTACCAAAGAACTAGAGTCGTACTGGAACTGCTCGTAGTTTCCTACACTGAATACATATAGTTATTCACAAACAAACTATACAGTATTTACAAAATGTACATGTACATTGGCATATAAAATACATAAAAAACAGTTGAACTATCTACAGACCGTTGCAAAAGATCTATAGATAGTTCAACTGATCCAAATCAGTACCAATCGGAAGCGTACCCAAGATACTGGCTGCATTGCCGCGCTGAATAGCAGTGCTGATACGTTGGGCCAGATACTCTCCAGCCCATTTCTCACAACCAGAAACATTTTGTTACATGGTTTGAAAACCATGGCATGAGTTTCAGCATTTTTACAGTTTCATTACAGACATACAACTTCACAACTTTTTGTCTCATAGTACATTGTATGCCATGTATTACAGGGATGTGCTCAATAAGGCAATACTAATGCCGTGGTTATCATCGATTTTGTTTTATAATTTGTCACCATAAAAACCCATTCTAAAATCTCTACATCATTGTTAGGGTACATTCACCGCCATAAATAATAAGTGAGAGACCGGAGGCGCCGCGTTTTCATACAAAAAGTAACAAACAGATATCTTAAATAAAGAAAACACGGGCGTATGTTAACAGCTGTCGGTACAGTCGCACACACATGCCGGGAAAATAAATAGCGCGTCCGATCGATTGGTGGCACGACTGGCACGACTGGCACGACTCGCACGAGTTGACGACTTGCACGCTTTGATTTAAAGTTTGGCCTCTTGTGATTGGTAGATTTGTTTATTGAGAGGTCTATTAGTAGCTTGGCCGGGTAGTTTTCATTATTTTTCCGGACGAACATGTAGTTTTCTTATTTTGCTTACAAACTGACGGAAAAAATTAAGTTCTCAAGACGATACTTTTTACCCTGTGGTACTGTCCTATATGCTATTCTATATCTTTCGGAGACACAAAAGTGTTATCTCATGTACTTGAAATTGTGCGACAAACTTTCAAATCGGAACACAGGACTACCGGGCAGTGATGCTCGGTAGTCCTACCCAGTAGTACCTACACATAATGCCTAAGAAGATCTATTTTACAAGTATTTCAACTTTTATTATTATTTGACTTAAATCTTTAGCAAAACTAGCTTGCTTATGGCTTAGCATAAACCATATTTTTAATTTATTTATCATTTTGTTTTCTTACTCGGAAGCGTACCATAAGAAAATAGACTGAGGGCTCGGCACGAATAAATGTGACAATCGTAAACATAACACATTTAAGACACACTGCGCGCTACCGCTGCATCGTTCGACAGTAAAGCTGATGTTGTCGCGCAATGTATTCACGTCACTGTTTCAATACGTTTACGATTGTCACATTTATTCGTGCTCACCCTTCAGTACCTCTACCATGAGTTGTCACAGTAAAATCGCCTGACTTTACTACAGTAGTTACGTGAATATTAGTATTACGAATTTTAGTACCCAACTATCCGCTAGATGCGCTGTACAAATCTTCATACATTTTGTTAACTACAGACGCTAGCGAGTATAGAAACTCATGGTAGAGCTACAGATAAGAATTTAAATATTTTGCGTCAGAAACTGCTGATTCAATGATTTCAGGCGAAATTCCTTCTAAGCATTACATCTTCATATCTCTAGAATACCTCCGAGGTTTACGGCAACATTTCCGGACCCCAGGGTCCAAAGGCATCGGCGCACTTAAACAACCGGTAAAGGCTACTAGCCACTGCATTCAAATCTAATTAAATTATTCATATACATCAATTATTACAGGATAATGCGAACGCAATTGTGTACTCATAATTTCATTAATTTACTTACATTTCTCATTTTCATTAAATTTAGCATACGATAATAATAACAATTATTTTAAATGTGTGATAAAAAAGACAGATGGTTGATTGAATTGTGGAAAAGGTCTACCTTTTTCAATATTACACCATTGACGCAATAATATGCAAAGTCTATTAAAAAATATATGCAGTGCTACAGTGCACATCGGATTTGAGACAGTTTAACCGTTTGATATTCGATTTAAACATGAATCATCTGTGCTTCAGTCGACTTTGGACTTAAAACATATCAGTCTACAACATTCGGTCAAAGAAACATCTGTGGTACAGTGGACTTAGGACATTTTGGCTGATAAGCATTCGTTCCAAAAAAAACATTGTGCTACAGTGGACCGTGGCCTTTATACATTTCGGTTATTTAACATTCGGTCCTACGTTTCAGGTACATTTATATTTTCTAGCTTTGAAGCCTCCTCGTGAATTATAGAGGGTTTTTAACTTGAGCCGTTACCTTTTAGTGATTTCTTTATAAGAAGTAAAACCTAAAGGTGCGTTCAAAAAAATACAATAAAGATTAATTTAAAACAAAACTAATGAACAATGAACTTGATTTAAATTCATGATTCTTTGTGTAATTTAGCATATTGTTTTAGACTGACAGATAGACAGATATTTTAGTTTTTATTAGCTTTGTAGTGGAAAATAAAATGTAGTAATATATAAAATTACTAGAAAGAACTTGACTATGCATATCAAGCTTTTTAGAGTGCAAACATTCTAAGAAATGAAGATATTGAAGTCTTTCTTATAAGTAGCTTATGAAGTATTTATTTCCTATTCTACCGATTCATAAAATGAATAAACAGAGTGCTTTTTATATGAATAAACTTACCCAGATTTATAAGAAAATATGTATATGTGCTGGCAAGTCATCTATTTTTTTCTATTTTCTGTTATTGTGCTAAAGATACATAGGCCAAAGTAGAGTTAGAACGAAATAAATAAATAATGCTGGACAATGCACACAACATCATCTAGCCCCAAGCTAAGCAGAGCTTGTGTTATGGGTACTAGAAGATTGACATAATAAATACAATACATGACATAGATAGATATTTTTTATTAAACATATTAAATACCCAGAACACCCGGAATAAATATTTGCAGATTGAACAAACATTTATCCCAAAGCGGGAGTCGAACCCGCTACCTCCGCATCGCAGGCGGACCTTCGCCCGCCGCGCCATATCGGTCGTCTATGAAAATAAAAACTTGATCAATTCTATTTCAGAAAGTAAATTAAAAAAAACTTAACTAACTAGACAAAAAACTTAATAAATAAGTCTTAATTTTCACTACTATTCTACGCACAAATTAAATTATACTAAAATAGTAACTTCTATTTTGAACTTTATTTATTGAATAATAGAGTTTAATAAGTAGACCGGAAAATGGGTAACAAGCTTTCACCATACTATTGAAGGAAACAAATCCTAAATAGAACGAACGAATAAAATGCACTTTGATTGCTTTTTGATTTGTGGTGCACGTAAACATTGAAACGTACAAAACATTTCAGTCTCTATTGATAAGAAATAAAGCTCAAAATTGAATGAATCTTTAGAGTTTGTTTCAGTCAGAATTTATAAACTGAAGTGTAATTAGTTCTGGTTTTATTTCTCTTTGTATCGGGACACTTGTACGGTTATAAAGTAGAAAATACAAAACAGAAAATGTTCTCAATGTTTTATTTATTATATTAATTATTGCTTGAAAAATACTACACTCGTGAGCAACCGAATCGAATCACACCTACAAAATTTACATGTATAAGGAATGAATATAGAAGTTTACTTAGATATATCTCTTTCACTATAATTATTTTTATTGATTACTAATCCTTAATGACATTTTACAATTGCCCAATATTAAATTAAATTAATTGCCCAAAGCTAATCAAAGTATATACACTTTGTTAGACGGCAGGCACTTTGATAGGATAGGCCGGCAGAAACTTTGATACGATTGGCCGTCAGAAAGCAAAGTTTTACCAAAAACTGGGTGCATGGAAAGAGCCTCCTCGTGGCGCACACCGGTAACAGCTAGGCACGGTAAAGCAGTGTCTAGTCTGGCTAATCTTTCCAACACGATGCTACAACAAAATACAGTTGTAGCATCGACACGATAAGAAGAAGAACCAAAAACTAGAAATATTGATATCACTGACAAAAATTTTACCACAAGCACTTAACCCAAATATTTCTAACACATTCCAAACAGTACAAATGTATTCAGATAATCGAAACTGAATCGCAGTTTGGGGAATGTGAAAATATAAACAGGAAACGAGCAAAGGGAAATACTTTTCTTTTTTCCCCAAAAAAGAACGTAAACAAAAAGGGTAATTACGTGATTCAGGTAGCACCAGCAGATACGAAACTTCGAGATAAAGGGAATTAGACCAAGTTCATCGAGATGCTGACCGGGCGTTATTTTAACCGTGGGATATAGCAAGCTAATTGCTATGTCAGTTTGTCCTCTGACGATGTTCATCAAAGTCAAAGTCAAAATTACTTTATTCAGTAAAATCACAAGGATCATTTAGAATCGTCTTACATACTAAGTGATTTTAGGTGCCATGTTTTATTCATGTTTAATTAGCTGACTATAGCATACACAATTGATTGCGTTTGATTGAACCTACATAAAATTAGTAAAGTCTCAAGTATAGACTAATATATCTACTTTTAAAAAATGTATAATACTTATTCTATAAATATTTTATAAAGACTTTTTGTTCTTAACTGAACCCAACATAATGTCATCTAAACAGTTTTCAAAATCAGAAACGAAATTTTTTGCATGTTTATTAACTAGAGCTTGGTTTTGTCTAATTATTATTGTTAAATGAGATTGAAAATACATTGAATATTAATTTATTTTGCTTGTTTTGGCACTTATTTTACAAACAATTATGTAATTTGACTGGTTAAGATAATCAGTTGTTTATTATGTAGTTCGAGCAGGTACAGTATGACTCGAGATTTCTATCCCAAAAAATTGTTATTGTTTGTTATTTTAAGTTTGTATCTTATACTGACAAAACAAAACTTATAAATTTAATAATTTTTTTAGTGAATCTAAAATAGGGTCAATGTTTGTTTGAAGATTACAAAAATAATCTAGTTTTTAGCCTTACACAATGGGCACTAAAACCCAACCTATAAAACATTATTAGCTCACAATAACGCTATTGGGATAATATTTAATTATTTTTTATCTTTGCTGAATTAAAATCCATGTATTTTATCTGATAGATAATTGTATTTAGAGTTGGTTAGTTAGTTTGTAAGTAGTAAATGATACTTATGTAAAAATAGTCATTAGTTTTTTTAATATATGATATAAAAAACTAATTATTTCCAAACTAATTAGTTTCGTAATCATTATTTCCAAACGAAACTGTACACGTACACTCAGTGACAAATTACCGCTTAAATCTGAGTTCAAAGTATCAACAAAAATAAATTCAGATACAGAATAGTAATTTTTAAAGTTCCCCTTGCAAGTCAGTTTAGATGTTTCGCATTTGTCAAGATTTACAGATCGTTCTATAAATAAATCGCATTATTTCTGAGAATCAAAGGACCAAAGAGAATTGGAGAAGCAATTTCGAACGTGTTTCTTGTTGAGTCGAAGCCATTTCTTGCTGAGTTTTGGTTTGAAGCATAATAATGCATTTACTAGCTCCTACTTCTTTAATAAACAATTGTTGTACAACAATTGGTTTGGATCCTTGTGGATCCAAACCTTTCTTGCCTGTTCTTCTAGGCTGGCGGCGATCCGGCACCTAGACACACCTAGTATGTAAGACGTTTCAAAGTGATCCTTGTGATTTATTGAATTTTACATTTGATTTGATTTGGCTGTTAAACTTTTTTTTGTTAAACTAATAAAACAAGAAAATTTATTCCTATTCTTTTTTATTATTCAGTTATCAGTTTAGAATATTAAAATAGTATTATAGTAGTACAATTTATAGATATTTATTGTTAAATATGGTTACTAGTTAATTAAGATTCAGACCGTCTATCTATAATAAAAAAAACAATTTTACGTTCGTTTTAGAGATTCTGAAGCGTTTGCTGTTAGATGAACTAATAAAAAAAATAAGATGTCAAAAACAACTTCTCTTCATTATACCAAGAAACATAAAAAAATATATCAAAGAACTAATTTCAAAAGCCGCTTCTAATGAGTCAAGGCAATTTGATGCACTAATTTTGTATCAAGCTATTTTTATTGTTTTCTTTATAAAATGAAGCGACGTTCTTAAAGGTTACTTAAAAAAATATATAAATTAGTAGATAAAACTTTCTTATCTATAAATTAATTCGTAGAAGAATCTCCAATACACAAAATAATATTAAAATCCAGTTTTTAGCGACTAAAACCTTAAAAAATAAGCAACAAACTCACTACAACATTTTGTCGTGTTTTTGTGATGCACTAGGTACCTTTAATCATTGTATTTTTTAATCGAAAATATCACTGGGTACATCAAGAATCGTCTTATATATTAGGTTATTTTAGGTGCCAGTTCCTCGCGACAAGCATTTCGAACGGGCAAAAAACTTACGGCCTTGTTTCTACCGTTTTCTTGTATGATCCTATTTACAAAGACTTAAAACAAATGTCAAACAAATTAGAAACAATAACTAAGCAACGTCATACAGAGGAACGGGCAAGAAACTTATGGTTGGGTTCTTACAGTTTTATATGCATTTACTTAAATAAATTAAATTTTTAATTAAATCTTCTTACAAATGTCTTACAAAGATAATATCATATAAGCAAAAAGATTATGACGAAAATGATATAATCTCTGCTCACTTTCCTCGCGTTTTCAATTATTCAAATCGTTTAGTTCCGTATCGGTTGTTGAAAATTCAGATCCGAAACAATCCGGTTAATTCCGGTATTGAAAGGGACAGCTGAATTAATGGCTGGTTTACTTAAAGCTGAAGGGTTTTGGTTAAATATTATGTAGGTGATTTGACAGCATCATTGCGATACTAATATAAAATAATTAGGCACGGACACTTCACTCATTTCGCTCTGGTCACATACTAAACAAAAATTGTACTATGATGACTAGTTTTTTTTTTGTAAATACACATAGAGAATGTATAGTACCTAAACACAGAACAAACATGTATAGTACCTAACCACAGAACAAACATCAGTGTTCATCACTCAAATGTTTTCGTTGGGAATCGAACCCACGACCCTTCACTCAGTCCTTCATGAACGCTCTCAGTGTAACAAAGCTTTGTTTTATGCACAGTATACCATTTACCTAATTATTATTAGTCAGCCATTGCTGTCCTACTGCAGGGCAAAGGCCTTCCCTCTTTTCTTCCACTCTTCTCGATTTAATGCTGTTACAGGCCAAGATGATAGGATCTTCTCCTGGGTCTTCCACGTCATCGGGTTTACTTACCTTTATTTATTTTTTATTTGCCTAGTATTAAATTATAATTATGAGTGGTTAGAAAACAATCAGTAAAGAAATAAAACTGTTGTTGCCACACTCTCCCACTGCTCAGAAAATATGTCACATTTTAAGATTGTTTACAAATCAATTTGACAGAAGACAAAATTTGAATTTTATCGCTCACGAACAAGGTAAAACATTTTATAAGCGGAAGTAATACCCTCAAAGCTTTTAAACACTGATTTAGAATTGATTTAGGAAGAGTAAACATTAAAGAATCTGAAACATTTACAACTCAAAGATGTAGCTCTTATTTCTAAGAAGATTAAGATCAAAATACATTGAAGAAATGGAACACGGAGGATGTAAAAATAGGTCGGACAATGGAAGGGGGACGGATTTATAATTAACTGCAATCAACACTGACGTATTGAATTTCAAGTATTCTGTACAGTCCAGCGCAAAATGTGGTAAAACGATATAAATATTTATAAAGATTAACTTGATACAAAATGATATTACATTTTTAAATCATGTAGAATAATCCCCAGTTTTTACCAGTTTGTATGGGTGTATGTATGTTTGTTAGTCTTTCGAGCATAAATTACTGAATGGATTTGAATGAAGTTTTACAATAATGCCGTCAGACATCGGAATAACACATAGTCTATAATTTACTATATTAGATGAATTGTCAAAATATAGAGAAAGCAAGACGAAGTCACGGGTACCAGTTAGTAGATCATACTAAGCATAACGTAAGCAGAGAGATGAGTTTCTTCTGCGTGTCAATGAACACATCAAAAATTTTAGACGCATTTCATGTAGAACTTTGCCACATTTATCTCCTTGTCTGTACTATTGTACTATTGATGAGGTCATCTCTTGTGCAGGTATTAGGGCACAAGGGGCAAACGAGCATGTGGGACATTGTATAATAAAAATATCTATCTACGTTATGTATTTTATTAAGTATGTCAGTCTTCTAGTACCCATAACACAAGCTCTGCTTAGCTTGGAGCTAGATGATGGTGTGTGGATTGTCCAGTATTATTTATTTATTTATGGATTGTATGGGAGATGATGATGATTATAAGAAATGTTGCTAAGCGTTTTGTTCGCGTCTGTACCGCTCGTGCCGCGACAGATGTTAACACACGCTGTTTGTTTTCTTACTTTGAGAGATATGTTTGTTATTTTTTCCCTTCGAGGGAATGCCCTCCGTTTTTATTTATGTCACGTAAAATTAACTGTCGCTTGTAGATGCTGCTGCAAAAGATAAAATTGCTAAGGTATTTTTCATACAAGTGTACTTGTAGTAACTAAACTTTTTCAAGTTATAGTAAAATTTATAGTAAATTTTTAGGTATTTGATGATATAAATCTAATTATGTTATCTACTTAAAAACAAAATTAGATTGTTTTTTTTAAGTTTTATTTAAAACAGACTTGATCCTTGTAATACAGATTGTGTTGTAATTTTAAAATAAAACCAAAACTCCAAATATTTCATTTGCTTAAATTCGAAAATTCATTATTACACATAAAAAATCCAAAGGCGAGCTTAATGCTAAAAGCAATAAATATTTATTTTTTCAAACAGTAATCTGTATACATTGTGTACTAAGCTTAGTTATTAAAGTATGAACAACAATGTAAACCCGCCTTTAAATGAGTTGCCAAACCACTTCTAAAGATAAAATAAAAATTTATAGTTTAGTGAATTTAATTTGACGTTTTTGTTTGACATTTTATTTGTTTGCACTAATTGACACTGATTTGGGTTAAATTATTCGGAGAATGGAGCTTTTAATTTGTTTATACGTCTGCGTCTTAATTTTGTTAGGGCATTCTTAATTCTGTCATGAATGAAAATGTATTACATTTTTACTTAGTTTTATTTATATGTTAAAGTTTTTTTAATTTTAATAACAAATTAGAAACTTAGTTAGGTAAGAGGCAGGTATTCATTATCGAGTAACAGTCATAATTTGCGGTTGAACTATTCGTATTGGATATAATTTCAATGAAATTACAACCAATTTATTGTATGTAGCAAAAAACCAATAAATGAAATTCATCATAGAGATAGACGCAGAGTATTGATCCTAAAAAAGAAAAAAAATACATTTTATATTCAAATAAAATAATGTTTGGTACACACACGTCACAGACACATTGAATTTTAAAAAAAAGGTAGCACTCCGGGAGTGCCGGCAGAAGTGAAAACTTCAATATTAACGTTGTGTTTAATTATAAGTATAAAAGTACTATCATTTATGAGGTAGAATACAACGTTTATGTTTTTATTTTTTTTTATTTTTTATTTTTCGCCCTGTGCCGCCTAAACAGAGCAGCACACTCAGGCACGGTAGAAAGAGTGGGAGATACTAGTTCCTCTCCCTTCCCCTCGATCTTACGCTTTTTCGATCAGCATCACGTGACCCTGACGCGAGTTTGAAAGTTTTTACCCACCCAGCGCCGCTAAAGAAGTTTTCACTTCAAAAAAAGCAATTAGAGTTCGAAAATAACATTCTTTAATTCAAAGTACCTAAATAGTTTTCAGTAGGTACAGCAAAGAACTTAAGAAGATATCTACTTAAAAAACCTTCTTGAGGCCAATCTTTTATAAATCAAAATGTGGGTAAATAAAATTGTCGGGAGCAATTTGTACCAAGCCCTTACGAGTCTAGGATTTGATTTAGATGGATTAGACTTGCCCAGTTCTTATTAATTCTCTCAATCCAGTAATCCTTATCTATAAAAAATTCAACATGTATTATATGTATGTTTTACTGCTAAAAATTACTGATATTTTTTTTTAATTTAACGGATTTAATATATTTTTTGACAGACAATAAACAAGTTTTATTAAGAACACTTGAAAGCTAAATAATATATATGTAAGGTAAACTCTAAAACTGTATATAACATTTTGCGTTACACTGCGCGGCACAATACCCGCATTAATAATACACTGAGCGGCGCAGACGACTGTCAAATGTGACACACAACGTCAAATAAACCTCCAAACGAATCTATAGGATCTCGAGCTTATCAATTCGTTCGCATCTGGTGACATACGTTTCCAAATTACAAGTACACTCAGCAGCTTCCAATCCCTAAGCTACCCTACTACCCCATTTACTACCCCTCTACTACCCTGCCCTTTAATCTTCATTACAATGTAAGCCTGAATCAATATTGGCGAAGATGACCCTTATTAGTCGTTGTTTTTGTAAGAGCCGCCTGTCTTCATTTGACAGCTTTGGATGATTAAACATGAGAGAAAATTGACAGGTGTCAGATATGTAAGAGTGTGCGCACAAGACATGACAGTTTATTTAACGTCACTCTTCAGCTCATGGTGGGTTGATTAACCGTTTAACTAACACAATGGGTTAATAAAACTAACTCATTTGAGTTAGTTAAACTAACCCACTATGGGTAAGTTAACGTCAAGTCACGTGACTTTAAAAGACGTTTTGACGTTCAGCCCTGTAGGTAGTAGGTTTGATACCCACTTAAAACAAGCAATCGTGTGATAGCTAATATTAATGTTAGTTCTGTGTTTGGGTGCTATTGTTCAAATATAATAGTTTGTAAAAGTATTCTTATTAAATCAGTCAATAGATTGGACGCACAATATGTTTAACTACAATAAGTTTTGTGATGACTACTAACTGCTGTTCTGCGCTACTACTAACGTCCGCGATTTGAGCCACGTTTTGGTGTCTTTGAGATTGTTTTTTTTTATTTTGTAATATAAACTTTGTAGTAAAAGTGTAATTGATAACCAAAAAATACTAATAGAATAGTATCTCAGAATATTATGTCAAACGTTTACCTATAAAATACAAAACAAACAGTTGATAAACAAGAAAACCCGCGGACAGAAACTAGTAATAAAAAACATGAGCCCCAAAATATGATTAACGATTATGAATGCTGGAGTAACTTGGAGTCAGAAATGATTACCTCACCCCAATTCTTAATGAAGTGAGGAACTCAATAAAAACTTTTCTCTTCGTTATTTTGCAGAGGAATCGTTTTGGATTATTCTACTTACTAATAAAAAGCTGAAGTTTGAGCGGATTGTTCATCAACTTCGATATTTTTTACGATTTTGTACTATTTCAGAAGTTATAAAAATATCCTTGCGACTTTTGCTTGTTGACCCGAAAAATTCATGATTGTTATTGTAAAAATAAATAATATATACATTTATATATTTATAGATCGTTTGCAACGGTCTGTAGATAGCTCAACTGTTTCTTATGTTCTTGTTTTTTCTATGCCTATGTAGGTACCTACATTTCGTAAATACTGTAATAATACTGTAAAAGTTTGTTTGTGAATGAATAGCTATAGTTTAAATATACATTTACACATCTATATCATATTACGAGGAAAGTTATGAATATGAGTGTTGGCTGGGCGTGCAAGTAGAAGAAAGTCGAAAAGACATGGATTGTGTGAAAGAGGATGTGAGAGGAGTAGATTCAGAACTGACGAATGTGACGAGTGACTGGAGAATAAGAACTTGTTGTGCCGACCCCACTTAACGTGAGATAAGGGCAGGGAAATGATCTTCTTCTTCTTCTTCGTGTCGACATTCCCACTTGTCAAATGTGTCTGGCCCAAAATCGGGCCACGTTAATGGCACTGATGGGGAATAATGATGATAACATTTAACGCATCTACTTGTGCTATGAACATAGATGATTGATAAATATTTAATTATTTTTTGTAAATACAAACGAGTACTTATATTGAATACATTGTAACAACTTCTCAATAGTACTTGCACAATATGTTTTGCTCATTGTAATGGTTTGCAGCTTGATAATGAAAAGTTCTATTGAAAGTAGGTAGTCAATGTGTATAATGTATGTAATAAATAACTGTTTATTAATTCATTTTCAGACTTAAAAAAAATATACTTACTTAGATGAATAAAACCGCAGCTTCTATCTAAAGCATATAAATAAAATGGTAAGTATAGAAGGCCACAGTAATACCTAGATCCTAAGGGTAAACAAAAAATAGGTTTAATTAATTTTCATATTTAAGTTGAATCCCTCAATATGCTAAATATCGAAATACCCAATTTTGATGAGTACACAAGGTATCATCTAAAATCCTTTCTGAGTTAAACAAATAGGTGGAAAAGCTATTAAATGGTAGATTAAACACTTATTAACTCGGATGTGTTGCCTCGCGAACTTATCTCTCCCAGATTTATGTACATTTTAATTGCGTCTTCACACAGGATTCCGACGTTTCCAGTCCAGGCTCTACTGTGGAAATGTGTTTTGTCCTTTTCCTTTCAGGAGAACGCGACCTGCAACCCTTACGGGAAACCATCCCCATCCCGCTCTGGCAGACGCGCCGCAGCCAAAGCAAATTCCTTATGTAAGTCAGTGCTTTCGCGGCGACCGATGTGATCAGTCGCACGTTGTCCTCGCGCCGCCCCTCACGAAAATGCCGAAATTCTCGGCCGGCCCCTACTCTGAAACAGACAAGATCGCTGGAGATCCAAGTGCTTCCAAACTATAAACAAAAGTGAACAAAGTGCAGTGCTCGTAAATTAGAACCAGCGGAAATGCCGTGCCGAAGCGAAATTTCCTTTAAACTTGCGCGTGGATTAAATAAGATTTATCTTTGAAAACAACGGATAATTCTTTTTAAAATAGATGCGACATTATGTTGCGCGCGGTAATCCCTGCACGCTTATGTTTAAAAACCATCTCCGCCTCGGAGAGTTTTATGCGTAAATGTTTAAGAGTAAAATAAAAATAGAAAACGGAAACTTTAATAGACGATGCGGCATCTTTTTAAGGGTTCTAGTGTCATAAAGTTATTTGTCAACGTATTAATTAGGTGAAATAAATGTTGACAGAGATAGTGACATATAACAAGACGGTTTTTAACCAATTAGAGGATGATTAGTTGTAGAACTAGTGTAAGCGAGTGATGAGGAAACGAAGTGTCAAATTAGATATAGCATAGTAAGAAATAATGTTCAAGATGGGTGATGGCTTGGATAGACTGAAGAGGCATTCGTACATAGTGAATGCTGTGCTGCTAATTGCTACGATGATATACGGTGAGTGCTTGATTGTATTTCGTACGTGGAGCGTAGAGTTAATTACTTTTAAGTATAAGAACAAACGTTCATGGGATATTTATGATCTTAACAACATTAAGTAATAAATTAAGTTTTCAATACAACTTTATGAGAACTAATTTGCAATTGATAATTAATTTGCTTTATGTCTAAACTAACTTTAGCTGCTTGGAATGATTAATTGAATACGCAAAGATTTCGATATTGTTTTTACTGATTTAATATATAAGTAGTTTTAGAGTGATTGATATGGTATGAAGTCTAACAAGTTCTGTTTTCAATGCACATGCAATGCTTTATGCAACGAGTTCCATAGACTTACAGTCTATCTTATAAAAAGTTAGCGCAGACTTGATGTATTGATTACCACACGTAACGATGACATAAAATCAACGCTCACTTTTTATAAGACAGGTGTATAGTCTTTTACGTATCAAATCTAAGTACAAGCAGAACTGATACTTTTATATTATGCAGTTGAAATCTTTAGAATAGTTTTTTTTGATACGTGAGCATCTTATTTGTTTGAACTCCATTCAGTCATTTTTATTATACGTACATACTTATACCATCTCAAAAATATGTTTTTCTTATAAGTGTCGAAATGATTGTGAAAGTAGAGCAGCTATAGAGTAGACATTGGATAGGAAAAGCAGGTAAAAATATGTTTTATTTCGCTATGAGGTTTTTGTTTGTAGTTTCATCTAAAAATAATAACAACAACAGAAAACAAATCAAACAAAACTTCAACCTCTAGCTAAACCTAACTACGCTAACATTAGTAGCATATTGCGTTATCAATAAAAGCTTCTAAAAGAAACTAATTAAACAATAGTTTAAAAAATCAACAATTTATGTTAATCCATTCCAATACCAATGTACTGAATCTATGTTTTGTATGAAACGCATATCAAATTTTGATTTACTTTTCATACATCGCGTCTACTTCAAGAGTTCTAGGCTGGAATTCATTTCGAGAGGAGTATTACGTGTCGCCCTTAGTGATATTTCACAGCGCATGGTAAATATCGTTTTAATTACTGTCTGTAATTACACGAACCTACTTTTACATCTTAAAAGGGCTTCGTTCAAATAAAACCCCGTGTAATATTATTCAAATATTTCCAAGAAATAGCTTCATTTAATCGCACAATTAAGGGAACAAAGAGATGTTGATTTATATTTAAATACTTGTAATAGGTTTATGTTTCTTTGACCAAGTTTATAAAAATCTAGATTATTTCACACACCATCTAGCCCCAAATTCAACCAAACTAGTACTATATGAATTAGATTTCTGGATGAAAAATAGTAACCCACCACCTTAGCTAGTCCCGAACTACGCCAAACTTGTACTATTAGAAATAGACTGATTAAAACCTAGATTTTTTTAAAGCACAGTGTAAAACAGTAGAAAAGGGAGGCCTATGCCCAGCAGTGGGCGGAATCTGGCTGCGGATGATGATGATGATGAACGTCCTCAATGGAATTACTCTGTAAACTGAATCATTCTTTTCGGAAAAGTAACTGCTTCAGGTACATCCAATTGTTTCATCACAAAACAAAAACAATTAAATTGAAAAACAATTTTGTAATTCTTCTCACTAAATTGTAAGGTACAATAATGTGTTTTCATTCATTTATTCATTCAATTTGTGGATCAACTTATGTTGCCGACTGTACCTTATTGAAACTCACTTTAAAGTGTAAACCGGAATACGTAATGGAGGAAATTTCGTAAGTTAATTCCTGCTACAGGATTGTATACCTAGTTTTGTTACAATAAGGTACATTTTTCTTCGAAAAAATTCAACAAAATGAAAGAACTAAGTAGAGTAAAAAATGAGAGTGCTTAGTATGTTTGATGTTTTTGGCGCAAAAAACTTATTGATATTTTATGTAAAATCGGAATATCGTATATATATTAAGTATATAGCTTTCATATTTTTCATTTCTGTTTTATATTTAAGTTCTGGGTAAGCTTTCTGCTTATTTACTATTTATTTTTCTTATATTTTTATTCTCTTTCCACCATAAGTGTATTTTTTTGTTTTTCAAAAGAGTAAACATTTTTTTTGGGATCTGTACAATCTTCCGTAAGACAGTTTTTTCTTAAACTAAAACAGAAGTTAGGGCCTACCTTATTTTTGTATACTTACTTATGTATTTTTCAGATATAAAGAATTTTGTGTTAATATTTTTGTAGTATTTGAAGATATCAAAAAAATTAAAATAAAACAATCTCGAGGTAGACAGAAAAGAAAAAAAAAACATACAATAAATACGAAGGGTGTCTCAAAGATAGCAGGAATATAGCGAACCTGAATGCCTATCGATTCGTAGTTTTTGGGATTTTAGAATGATGATTGTGCTAATATACTTGTTTTTTCCTAACCTATCTCATCCAAGTCCCTCCATTCAACCTTATTCTCAACTATTTTCTACAATAAACGCGTTTTTTATGAATTTTATAGGTAAACGCTTGGCCGCAATCACATCTGATGTTAATGATGATGCGGCCTATGTATACACTTAAATTAAATTGAGCAAGTTACGTATACACGCTATTACCCAACTGACATACATAAAAAAACTGCAGTCACTCCATTTTATAGTTTAATTAATGTTTCCTACTTCTTTTGTCCTATTCATTAGCACCCATAAAACGACGTCCAGTGTGGGTCATTAACCGATAAAACTAATTGTACCTTTCCTACTTATGTGACTAAAGCTAGTCTTTTTATCCAACCTTCAAAAAAAGAGGTTCGCTATTCGATTGGATTTTATTCTACTTTTACTCAATTTTAATGAGTATTTTCATATTTAATAAGTGAAGGCTTAGATTTGTCGTGTCTATTGACTAAGAATTGATCAGTAAGTTTGGTCATCATTGAAATGTGTGTGACGTAAACCTAAATATTCGAATTACACTACGCGTCAACGCTCGACTATAGGTACTAAAAGTTTCTAACTCACTGCGCAGTGTATCGTGAATACCTTTACAAATACTGACGTAAGTTTATCAAGTACCATCAAGCACTAACCTACATTTCATAGAAACGGCTACGTTGGAACAATGGGTAGATCGAAGCGAGAGATTTCACTATCTTAAGGAGCTACGAAACATACCTACAGACGACGTAAATAATGTGCTAAGGTTTTTTTATCTATACCTACTATATACTAAATATATTATAAAGAAGTAAAGTTTGTATATTTGTTAAATTGTAAGGGGTACCTAATCTCGGGATCTACTGAACCGATTTTAAAAAAATATTTCACCAATAGAAAGCCACATTATTGCTGAGTGTCATAGGCTATATAAAAACCCGAAAAATAAAAAGGCTTTTAGTGGTAGTCCGTTTTGCAAAGTCAATCGGAGATCAAACGGTCGAATTATGCCCAACGAAGAGGGCACGGGTCAGCTAGTACTATATAAACGCCGGTAATCGTAAGTCGATTTATGACAGTGTAAAACTACTGAGGCTTGATCATGAATGAATGTGACAATGGTAAACGTATCGAAACAGTGACGTATTTTAGATACACTGCGCGTCAACATCAGCTTTACTGTAGAATGTTGAGGTGTTAGCGCGCAGTGTATCTTAAATACGTTCCGTTTGCGATTGTCACATTTCGTGATTAGCTCAAAGCCCAAAGGAGTGTAGAAAACTCTTTTCTAAGCATTTTTGTCTTGCACTGTTTTTGTTTTCTTGTCTGTTTCAGGTTAAAGAGGGACAGCCATAGAGTTTTAGCGTTTTCTTTGTTATGTTTTTTCTAGGAAAATGGAACAAAAAACTAACAATTTATGTCGGTCATAGTGTTTGCAAGGTCTACTACCAAAACAACAAAAAAGACGTGGCACTCGGGAACTGCCGCGGTAAAGCTATTGCATATCATTTTTTGCTGGATTACGCATGCGCAGTGTTAGGTTATTTTCGTTACTTAATTTCTGGATTCGGTCTCCACGCTCAAGGCCTGCAATTCTATCGCAGGTTAGGTTAGCAGCAATGCAACAGATTAAAAATCTGTGTCTCAAGAAAAGTGGATAGTTTAAATGAAAATATAGACTTCGGAGGGTAGTCAGAGACAATTTGAAACGTTAAACATTTTATTGGAAAAAAGGCTTGATTACTTCCAATCGCTATTTATTTATTATCATATTTTACTGCTTTTTCTGTCATAAAATTTTACGAGCTAAGTAAAAGTTTGATAGTATAAAACAGTTTCTCACATCATTCTACTCCAAGAAATAACAACTACAACATTTACAAAATACATAATATATTAAGTCAAGATTACATTAAAAACCTCATAGGACTATATTGAAATGTGAACAACACCACTCTGCTTTTTACTTCGACTATGCGGAAGCAAAGAGGTTATAGAGAATAGAATAGACAAATAAATAAATAATGCTGGACAATCCACACAACATCATCATCCCCAAGCTAAGCAGAGCTTGTGTTATGGGTACTAGAAGACTAGATACTTAATACAATACATTACATAGATAGATACTTTTTATTATACATATAAAACACCCAGAGCACCCGGGATAAATATTTGCAGATCGTACAAACATTTATCCCAAGGCGGGAATCGAACCCGCAACCTTCCGCGTCGCAGGCGGACCATCGCCCACCGCGCCACATCCGTCGTCAAACATTTAAGACATTTAAGTTGTTTAGAGGGTGAAGAGAAGGGTGGTGAAGGCCAAGTCTGAAACCATCATAATTTCTTTTTAGATTATCATTTGAGTATTTAGCATATAAACAACTTAGCACATTTTGACAGGAGATATTAGAGTTCCCGCAGACTGCAGACTTTTTATCGGCCGATAGTTTGGTCGGCTTCTTAATCAGTATGAAGACTGAATTACTGTAATGTACGCAACTGCATACATCTTCATATTGATTAAGAAGCCGACCAAACTATCGGCCGATAAAAAGTGTGCAGTTTGCGGGGGCCCATAAAAGACGCATCTTGTCTATCCTAGTCTGACGTAATTTTTTGTATGCAATAAATAAAATCATATATTATTATTTTAAAACAAAAAATAATGTCTTAGCTCGCTATTTTTCATTATGCTATATCACGTACTTCTTCTTCTTTTATTAGTGGTTTTTTTTTTCAGTGGCTAGGGCTGCCAATCACACACTTAATGTCACTGGTCATATCAAGACATATCATTTTACAGTTTATGTGTCAAATTCGAAGGACACAGACTACAAAAAAAATCGTTTTTTTTATTATTTGTTGATGTCACATGGTTGATTAGAGACCCTATTCGGAAAGGATTCTAAGTTAAGTAAAGTTTTAAGACGAACGAGCCGGGCCCATTCAGGACAAGTTCGGTTTAATTGTGAATTCCTAAGGCGCGCTTCTTGTTTGTTTTGGACGTATGTTTATTTTATTTATGAGTGTTCTTTCCGTTTGTTACATAAAGTGTGTACCACCGGATTATGTACATAATTGATAAGATAAAGAGTTTATTCAAGATATATTATTTGACATTTCACACATCATACTCTAATCACAAATATATATATCGAAAAAATTTGATCATTAAAATGGATTACCAAAAATCTAAGGTAAAAAATCAAAAATTCTTTATTCAGTAAAATCACAACGATCATTTAGAATCGTCATAGATACCTACTAGGTGATCCTTGGTAGATTAGGTTGCACACAAAAGAATAAAATGAAAACCTCCTTTTCTCAAAGTTGGTAAAATTACAGCAATCATACAAACCTACGCATGTTTTTATTATAATAATATATTTTGTTTTTTTCCTAAATTGAGGGCTAGTATTTACATATTGTATAATAAATACTTCATGTTATTCAAATTTTTTCGGTTATGCTTGTTCCACACGTCGAGTTGGTACGTCAAAGTGTGTACTCTCCATTTAGTCCAGTCAAAATAGACTAAAATTATGACTTCAGCTTGCATTAATTCCCAACAAGCTGGATTTTTGTGCAGGCCTTGAATACGTCATTACAAATGATATGTCAAAAGTCCCCATCGATTCCGCTTGTGCGTTGTTTTTTATTCGAGATCAAAGGTCATAAATTTGTATTTTTTGCGTATATCTCTGAAACAACGAAAGCTATCGAAAAGTGGTTCAGGCAAAGTTTGTACATCGTAAAATTGTCTACAAAAATACCTCAACACTTTTCTTCTAAAAGCATCGATTTCGAGATACAGTGACTTTAGACCGCAGGAAAATCGTCGAAGATGCTGCGTTTTTTTCATTTCAGCCGTTTTATCTTCTTCATTGCCACAGAACAAATAGTATTTCTTGAAATTTACTGAAAGGGGTGATGGGTTCGATGGGTTAGTTCTCCTCCGAGGTAACTTTGCCTGAACCATTTTTCGATAACTCTCGTTGTTTCAGAGATATACGCGAAAAACGCAAATACCCAAGTTAAAGTCATAAATTTGCGTTTAAAAGTCATAAACGAGAGCTATCGAAAAATAGTTCCGACAAAGTTTGTAGATCGTAACATTGTCTACAAAAATATCTCAACACTTTTCTTCTACAAAGCATCGCTTTCGAGATATAGTGACTTTAGACCGCAGGAAAATCTAAAATGCTGCGTTTTTTTCAATTCAGCCGTTTTATCTGCTTCATTGCCATAGAACGAACAGTATTTCTTGAAACAAAAAGACGATTCATTACCTCGGAGGAGAACTAACCCATCGAACCCATCACCCCTTTCAGTAAATTTCAAGAAATACTATTTGTTCTGTGGCAATGAAGCAGATAAAACGGCTGAAATGAAAAAAACGCAGCATCTTCGACGATTTTCCTGCGGTCTAAAGTCACTGTATCTCGAAAACGATGCTTTGTAGAAGAAAAGTGTTGAAATATTTTTGTAGACAATTTTACGATGTACAAACTTTGCCTGAACCACTTTTCGATAGCTTTCGTTGTTTCAGAGATATACGCAAAAAATACAAATTTATGACCTTTGACCTCGAATAAAAAACAACGCACAAGCGGAATCGATGGGGACTTTTGACATATCATTTGTAATGACGTAATCAAGGCCTGCACAAAAATCCAGCTTGTTGGGAATTAATGCAAACTGGAATGTCTATTTTGACTGGACTAATTATTTAGATACATTTTTTATGTTGTGTGTGACAAGTTGTTCTGTGACTTTGAAAATAAGTATATCCATTTTTTTTAATAAAGTTGAATTCTATTTTTCTAATAAAACTACACATCGTGTGCGTGTTTTTTACAAAATAAAATACAAATCAATAAACATTATTAAAAGTGAGTGCGCTCTTGAGAATTTTCAGTGGTTTACTAACTTAGAAGTTTGGTAAAAATTATTTTATAATTTTATCTTGTTTTAATTGCTTACAAAATGTCTGAAACGAATTAAACTTTTCACAAGCTTATGTAAAATTCTCTTAATTACAATTACAAACCTTTTTTAAACTCGGAAGTTCACAAAATAACTTCCTAAAATTTCGTCTTAAAGACAAAAGACAGAAGTCAGGACGTCGTAACTTGTAATTGCCGAAATCTTTGTGCTTCCTCTCACAATGTCCTAATTTGTGACTTACGAATGAGCCGACGAATTTCTATGGACATGAGTTAAAAGACCAAGTTGAGACTGTGTTGTAACTTTGTTACGTCTTTATTAGAAGTACAGTCGGCGGCAGTTGCTTGACTGTGACGAAGGTCGTCGTTCGAACATAGTTAGTCTTTTGTTTTTATTTTGTTGGACAATCTGTATTTTGAACGATTGAATGGTTCACGATCAAACGAATCAATGAACGAGAATGAACGAACTAAATTGCTATTATAACGTAAAAATAATAGTTTCATTTATCGGTATAACATAAAATTTATATCTACTTGATTCATAATTATTTAATACAATAAATAATAATCTTAATATCATCATCATATAAATATATACATTTTACAATGCCATTCTCTCAGCCTAGACAGGCTCATTTCAAGACTTAGCGGCTCAGACCAAAAAGGGTAATAAATCTAGTTGTAAAGACGTTTTTGTTGTCGACTGTACATCTTTATTAGACGTGTGAGCTGGAATAATTCGCTCGAAGGCTTCCGAACATCATCCTGTCTTGAACGAAGAATTCAGAAAGCAGCCTCGTTATTCAATTTGTCGGGTTGATATCATAATATATTATTTGAGTTGGGTAATATTGTGACTTTTGCTCCTTTAGCGGAAACTTTTGGGAAAATATTAATATTGATTTTGTAAAAGTTTTTTAAATTTCATTTATTTATTTATTTTATTTCGTCATTATTACAGAAAATATTCGTTGTGACACATTTTTTGTAATTATTGTTGTTCGCACTATACTTATCTACCTATTATTATTATAACCTTTTTTATTTCCTTAATAAAATCAAACATACAATATACTTATTTATGAGCATGCAAAATAAATTAATCTAATTTAAGTAATAATAATTGAAATTAATCTACCTATATAATTATATAATAATCGTAGTGGTGTTAAGTTATTTCCATATTAAAGTTTCAGAGTGAAAAACATACTGCTCTGTTTCACAAAGTATGTTCAGAGTGGACTTGTTCTGTAAAGTGTATTGTTATATAGTAGTGCCCTTTATGATGAAGCTTGTACGGGCAGTACTATTACCGTAACTATTTCAGATATGATTTTACTTATGTTTACAATACATAGCTTAACAGTACCTCTACCATGAGATGTCACAGTAAAATCGCCTGACTTTACTACAGTAGTTACGTCAATATTAGTATTACAAATTTTAGTACCCAACTATCCGCTAGAGGCGCTGTACAAATCTTCATACATTTTTTTAACTACAGACGTTAGCGAGTGTAGTAAATATAGTACAATTGACAACGTTCAATCAGGTTTTACCATGATTTTTCTGCAAAAATGTCATAAGAAAATGGATATACCAAGACAAGAAACACGTTTTACTATACATACTTACTTGTATTTTATAATATCACAAAGTATATAATGCGTTGGTACTTACTGTGAAATGTAATAAATAAATAAATATTCATGGAAAAACACATCAAACTCTAGTCCCAAACTAAGCAAAGCTACTGTGGAAACTAGCATGCTGATATTTCCACCCAAAACTTATGGGTGGAAATCGAACCCACGACCCACAGCATGAGGCAGAGTTACTATCAACTGAGCTGTGACGCCTGTCAAAATGTGATGATTGTAATCCTTTTGCCACTATTACCTGTATTTATTAATAAGACTAATTGCAAAGAAATCTTCAATTTTCTATCAATTTCAAAGTTCTCCACGTAATCAAAGCGCGATTGAAATAGTTTCATCCGTATGTGCCTTTAATTGCTAGAATTCTATGAAACTTTTACCTCTGCCTCGCTTTAACGTTTTAGAAGAGTATGCTTTACAACTCTGGATATAGCATTCAAAATCGCAAGTGCAAGCGATAAGTGAGTTTTTATTGGATTTTTCGAGATGATTTGCCGAAATGATTTTAACGCTCATAAATTTAAGCTTCAATATCGCTTGCACACCTTTTACTATCCTACAGTGCATATTTTATAAAGGTTCTGGATCTATCATACTTTCTGTGACATAGTTCTTTAACTTCAATTTTATTGGCAGATCTTCTCTCTCACCCTCATTAGTGTCACGTATAGCTGTCTCATTCAAGCACGTCTATATTTTCCCTGGAATAATTTTCTATAATGGAACGGTGATTTCGATGAGCGGTTTTCGCGGTTGAAACGTGATTTAATCCAGAAATAAGTGCTAAAGTGCTCGAGCTATTTTTTGATTGAAAGTAAAGAAATGTGACACTTTTTTTATTTTATTCTAGGATTTCACTCTACGTGTGTGTTATTTCTATAGTTTAGTTTATACACTGTCAATGGCCACTTTAGGGATGCTAAATAGGGCCGGAGGCATTTTGAAATGGAGTAGGCTTGTCCAGTATCTACCTATCCCACCCTCACAGCCTAGTCGGCTTTATTTATAGAAAAAACAAGATTAGTACATCCGAAGCTAGTCAAGCTGCGGGTTTTTATGATGTTTTCTTTCACCGTTTGAGAGCACTGGTATTGTGTGCATAAATTATACAGATATAAGTTTATGAGTGCACGATCAGGTTGTTTTTTTGTCTATGTTTTTTGGGGCATTTTACCACGCCAACATATTTACCCCTATCTTATAAAAAGTAAGCGTTAACATTATGTCACCATTACGTATGGTAATCAAGTTATCAAGTCTGCGCTAACATTTTATAAGATAGTCCGTTACTCTTTTTTCTAATTACGCCGTGTTCAGACAAGTCGTTGACACAAAGATATACAGTAAGAATAAATGTTTACAAAAATGGTGCAATTTCCTAAGAAAAACACCCGACAAAGTAACGCAATTAATTATTATCTTCCTCTTGTTTTGTAGTCAGTTTTTCCACCATTAAATACAAGCTTAAACCCGACTGTATTGCATCCGCTAACAATGAATAATGGAAAAACACATTATGAACACAAAGTTGTTGCGTTTTATACCATTAATACTAAATAATCCTTTGTAAAGCATACTGTAAACGATTCCATTTTATACATAGGTATTTAAAAGATAAGTGAATGTATGAGGCCGAACGTAACATCATCATCATCATCAACCTACATCAGTCCACTGCTGGACGTAGGTCTCTCCCAAGACGCGCCACTGAGCCCGGTCTTCGTCTTTTCTCATCCAGTTTTTGATGCAGTTTTTGATTCATGAACGTAACATAATAAATCATAATACTTCTTCCTACTAATATTATAAACGCAAAAGTTTGTATGGATGGATGTTGGGATGTTTGTTACTCTTTCACGCTAAAACTACTAAATGATTTTTGATGTTCGTTAATTTTATCATTAGAATAAAACAGACAAAAAATTATAAAGATATTATGCGAATTGTCAAATATATAACGATAGCAAGACAAACAATAACTTATGTATAATAATTATTCTTAAAAAATGTCTTTGACAATTTCATAATGATGTTTCTTATTAAATAAACAAATCAATATAATGACCACTTCATAGATTTTAATATATTTTTTTACAAGTATATTTTTATATAGTGTGCTCTGTAAGATAATTACAAAACCCGACACATTTTATAGTAAGATCTTTATTTCCTGCATCAATACTCAGGGAGATTTTTAAAAAAGTCGTGTAATTTTCCTTAATTTCCAAACAATTTAATATTACGTCTCTTAATCATCATGATATATTAGCACTCGATTTTTCTTCCAAAAACGTTAAATTGCAAAAATATTAATCAAACTGCCAAAGCTGATAACGCGAGCAGTAAATCAACAGCAAAATCACTAATGAGAGGCCACGACAGCGGAATTCAGGGGTCGAACCTAGTATCAAGTATCCTAGAACTGAAACTCCCACAAGGCAAATATACGTTATTACAATAATACGTAATAAGCAATTAATCAGAATACATCGTATTATACACCTAACTTAAATTATTGCATTTTTCAAATAAATAATGTAATCAAATCTTATTTTAAATCTGTACCTACATTTCATTACTAAGCCTTCTTCTTCATTTGACACGAAGAAGAAGATCACAAAGCCACCAATACCGAATCAATAGATGGATTGCGACATCCCAACTCACAAAGTGAATTCACATTTGGAGCCAACTATATTCCCAACTCCCAACTCACGCACGCAGGCTGACGTCATCAAACAAACAAAGATCAATGCAAAGAGTTTCCTGGAGTTTCACTTCTATGTTGTTATTATATAAAAAAGTTCCATTACACTTTTTTACGCAATCTGAAATATTGGTTTCATTTCGTTTGGGTACGGTACTTAAAATCGTATATATTTATAAAAATATTATAGAAGTGGCCAAGTTTTGGGAAAACACTGTTTGAGATCATCGACACAAAAAAGAAGAAGATAAAAATATTTTGACAGATCCTAAAGCCAAAATATACGCAAATAAATTAACGTTTCACAGATCTAGGTTTTTTTTTTAATGTTAGTTTTCTGTAATGTGAACCTTTGACCGTAAATATGCGATAAAAATGTTATTTTTACACCCTTTATGCGAGTGTAATGTACCGTGAAGTACAGGGTGGGGATAGGCAAGAAAGTGGTACAAAAAGGAAAAGGTACAAAACGGTTATAAGAAAGGTTCCATTGTTGCCGAGTTAACAATTTCGTTGCTTGATGTATTCCGGCGTTTCTAAGCCACATTGCGTCGCTTGCTTTCACCTGTGGTTTCTTTCACTAATATTAAAATCAAAATAGCTTTGCATTTTTTATTCCCGTCATGTAAGGGATAACGTGGCGGTATGAAGCTTAGGATTTTCTCTTATTCTCAATCATAACAAAGATTTGCTTAGACAGATAGTAATGGCATCATTTAATGATATTTATTATGCTTACTAGCTTACCCGATTGTACTATATTATTACGTAAACGGTTCGTTTAACCAGCAGCTAAGGTTCACCACGTACGTATTTCGGAATCGCCAAAAACGTTGAAGATTTCGAACATAGTGAGCCGAATATAATAGAAGATTGTGACATAACATGTTACGTTGGTGAACCTTAGCTGTTGCTTAAGCGAACCGTTTACGTTACAATTAAGCACAATCAAATCAGGAATCAGAACCAGAAATAAATGTGCCAATCATTAATGTTTCAAATCAGTAGCGTATTCGATTTGACAACGTCAGCTTGACAACGGAACGTTGCTGTCAACGCGCAGTGTATCACGTACTTTACTTTTACGATACGTTTACGATTGTCACATTCATTTATGATGTCTGGAGCTCTACCATGAGTTTTTACTATACTATATATTATACTATACTCGCTAGCGTCTGTAGTTAAAAAAATGTATGAAGATTTGTACAGCGCCTCTAGCGGATAGTTGGGTACTAAAATTTGTAATACTAATATTGACGTAACTACTGTAGTAAAGTCAGGCAATTTTACTGTGACAACTCATGGGAGAGGTATACAGGTTTTTTTGCGACGACGTATGAGTATGACGCAAGTAAAAATGTTACAATATTCAATGTTTTTCTTACTGGATATCTTATATTCTTATCTTATATTATCTTATAGGTTTTATATATCTGAAAGGAGTATTCAATTTTCTATTCTGTGCGAAATGTAGTGCTTTTGAGCGCAGTATTCTGCTTGTAAGTTCTCGACAGGTCGGCTCTACATTGTGGCTCAGCAAGTTGCTCGTGTTTTGAGTGTTCCTAAAAATCTGTAGAAATGTTTATACAAAAAAAATATATTGTTTTTAAAGTAACCCTAGAAATAAGGTAACGAAAGAAGTAAGGACCTTTAAAACGGCTAGATCGCTTTATGTTGAATAAATAAATAAATGATAAATAATGCTGGACAATCCACACAGCATCCTCTAGCCACAAGCTAAGCAGAGCTTGTATTATGGGTACTAGAAGACTGACATACTTAATACAATACATTACATAGATAGATTTTTTTTATTATACATATAAAATACCCAGAACACCCGGAATACATATTTGCAGATCGTACAAACATTTATCTCAAGGCGGGAATCGAACCCGCGTCGCAGGCGGACCTTCACCCGCCGCGCCACATCGGTCGTCAAAATGTAGATAAGAATAGAGTAGATAAGAACCAATTCGAATCAATCACGTTAAGACATCAGCTTGATCTATCGGACTTCGTGTTTTAATAGTTGATTATGATGATGAGACTATTTAAAAAACTTTTTGATAGAAAAATTCGCCGTTATATTACGTTCGTTTTTACATTTACAGTTTTATAAAAACCGTAGCTCTACGTAGAAACCACAAGAGTACTACGCGAGGCCTTTCGAATGTCGGCGGTAAATTGTGTGCGAATAATTTTACTTCACTGAAGAATTTTATTCTTAGCCTATATCATTCACTTGTATATTCTACTTTTGTGGAGTTTTTCCTATTTTCTTTTCTATTTATACACCAAAAATGCAACTACTATTATATTAGATATTAGTTAGATATAACTATTGGGGGGCGACCACATAATAGATGTGCCAATCGTTAACATATTGAAACAATGATGTATATGAGATACATTGCGCGTCAATATAAACTTTACTGTCGAACGTTGCAGCGGTAGCGCGCAGTGAGGCTTATGATACGTTTATGTCACATTTATTAAGTGACACTGATATCCGCGTTTAGCTGTTGTCTTTATTTTCTTTTTAACTGATTTTATCACGAAATCTAAACATAACCTTCAATAAAGTAGCTCTACCATGAGTTTTTACAATCTATACTCGCTAGCGTCTGTAGTTAAAAAAATGTAAAAAGATTTGTACAGCGCCTCTAGCGGATAGTTGGGTATTAAAATTTGTAATACTAATATTTACGTAATACTGTAGTAAAGTCAGGCGATTTTACTGTGACAACTCATGGTAGAGGTACAGTATAATCGTTTGCTCTAACTACCTACTCATTACACCAATATAGTGACGTTTAATTGTTAGTTATCTATTAAGAGCAGTTTGTAAACTGACTAAATTCAGTGACTTCGATTCTTAATCAGTTCCTATCAAAATACGAGTCATGTGCAATATATCTTGCACACGTTCCCGATTGGACTTGCTCCCATTAGGTTGCCAATACACTCTTAATGCTATCAATATTTGCACAGTCAAATAGCTTTGAGGCTCGTTTACACTGTATTTAATAAAAGTTTTACACTGTATTCAATTTCTGAGTACATTTATTGAGGATGTGCTGCATTATACTTTGGTAAGTAGATAAACAGGGTGGCAAAAAGTCGTGGATCAAACAAAACTAGGGGTTAGATGGGGCCATCAGCTGCAAAAAATTGTTTTTGCAGCTGATGGCCCCATCTAACCCCTAGTTTTGTTTGATCCACGACTTTTTGGCCACCCTGTATGAAAATGTTTGTCATGCATCAGCATACATACTAAAATTAAGCAAAACAAAAAAAAGTATTTGCGATCAAAACCATTAAAATCTCTTTATTTAATAAAGCTTATTACTACCTAATTTATTTTAATATTTTGTAAACTAACTGTAATAAATAAAAAAAAAAAAAAAAAAAAAAAAAACTAACTGTACCTCCTCGTAAATACAGTGAGTTTACAAAAAAACAAATATTTTGTAATAAGTATTAGATTTATTATCTAATACTTATTACAAAATTATATTGTATTATATTTTTATAAAATTATTAATAAGTATTAGATTTATTATCTCATACTTATTACAAAATTGCATACATGTAACTTAACAACAAATATCTAGTAGTACCTATATCTAAATTGCTACACATACTTCAATTATTTACACATACATGAATAATAAAAATACATAAGATATCTCTAAATCAAAATATTTGCAAAAGATCACAGCATCTTTCTCACATAATAGTTGTATCATACCTGGAACATAAAAATAGGTAAGATACTGATACTTAGACAGTGAAAATGATTTACTACGATAACCTTTTCTGTCTGAGAAACATGTCCCAGGCGTAAATATAAATACTAACATGGATAAAAAGTTGCCAATGTCACAATATAAATCACTCGGAGTACATGTCTGCTTACTTCTTACCATCTGAATTTGGTAGGATTACCGAAATTTTAGGTAGAACTTTCGTAGTACCCTTCGCTTGAGTGCATTTAGTATAACGATACTAAATTGAAAAGGCATATATTATAACTTCTAAGTTTAAGTGTGTTTACATGCTTTTTGACTGTTATATACTTAAGTAGCTAGAAAGTGTTCCTTGAAAATGACCTAATGTATTTTGAATTAATAAAATAAATAAATATTCACGGATATTTCACACAAGGCGCTCTAGTCTCAAACTAAGCAAAGCTTGTACTATGGGAACTAGATTGCTGATAGAATACTTACTAGTACATTAATATTTTTTTGTGTATACATACATAGTAACACCCAGACACAAAACAGATATTTATGTTCAACATATTTACATTGTTCTGGGTGGGAATAGAACCCATGACCCATAGCATGAGAGGCAGAGCAACCTGAGCTGCAACTGAGCTGTGACGCCTGTCAAATGAGTTGTTTAGATTGCTTTGGTTGTGGTAGGTTTTGTATTTCAATATTATCTATCAAACTACACTGGCCTGCAAAACTAAGTATCACACTTTTTAAATTGCAATAACTTTTTAAGTAAACAAGATATACTTTGATCTCAACCCAATTGAGCACGCCTGGGACGAGCTGGGAAGGCTATTCAGAAGCCGCAGACCACCATCTACCACCCTCAGGGCACTAAAACAGGCCCTGATAGAAGACAATGTATTTCTAACGCGTTGTCGCCAGTTCGACTACCGAACGTTGTGGCGTCACCGCGCAGTGTGTTACCGTTATGATTGTCACATTTTTCCATGCCTTTGACCGCAAAATGAACATTTTTGACGTGGCAACGTCTTATAATTCGATAGCTGCGTGCTGGCTGCACGCACGAAAAAACATGACTCATGAGGCGTTCTGAGGCGTTCTTAGGCGTTCCATGAAGTAACGTTGTCACGTTCTACTATCGTCAGTAAACCGACTTTACAGACCATTTTTTTTATACATTTTAATCCGTCTTATAATGTAAACTCTAGACGTAGCGTAAGTAATGAATTTTGAACATTCTACAGTTAAACCTTAACCTTGGTTCAAACTTGAAAGTCGCTTCTGAATTCGGTCTAAGTAATAAACTTCCAGGGCACTGAAGATATTACTATTGTTTTGATGTATGGGTTAGACTTAGTACTAAAGTTGTTATTGTGTCTTGAGGATTTAAACTAGTTACTCTCAATGTCGAAATCCAAACCTAGGTGTTGAAATTAATGCCTGCTTATATTTACCTTATTGTTGCCTATTTCATTATTTTATTACAAAACTAGACAAGTACATATACAATACATTAACTAAGGAAATGTTAATACTTTGATAAGCGTTTTTTATTCATGAATCTTATAATGGAGCTATATGGTGAAGGAATAAAGACAAAAAAAAAACATTTTCTTTTTCATCGTCAATCATATTTTAAAAATAGTGTACTTATCAAATAAATATTACAAGTTTTATTTTGCGTCATATTTCTATCTTGTGCTTCAAATATCCATTAATATATGTATTTACATTATAATGATTACATACAAACATATTACCGAAAAGCCACTGGCTCCTGAAACACAGTTCAACTTTATAAACAACATAATATATAAGTCAGTATTAAATGAGTATAGATATTTTTATTATATCTACATATAAAACACCCAGAACACGGTATAAATATTTGCAGATCGTACAAACATTTATCCCAAGGCGGGAATCGAACCCGCAACCTTTCGCGTCGCAGGCGGACCATCGCCCACCGCACCACATCGGTCGTCAAACCCCACTTTCAATCTTGTGTACTAAGAAGCCAAGTCAGTGTACACTCGCCTTTATCCTAGGTGCACATAATACCGTTCATTAGTAACCTCAACCTCTGATTGGTTCTTGGGGTCTACAAACATTTACCCCGAATGCCCGCCCGCTGCAATATTAGACTTGACACGTTGATCAAAGACTTATTAGTTTAGTTGAAGCGTTCGAACTAAGGATTTCAGTTTAATTAAGAAACTGTATTTGTATTAGAATATATTGTAATGCTCTTTAAGCAGGGTTCATATGTGACACCTACTTACATCATACTACCATTTATTATGTACTACCATATGACAACAATAAATGTATTGAGTATAGAATAATCAATTAATTGATAAATATACTAATTAGCTGTTTTTTTTTACAATAGAAATGAAAACAAAAACATGTCTTATCTTTATTTTTATCTCTTTTGTAACCCACTCTGTGAAATTGTTGTGAAGAGAAAATAAACCTAGTTTTGTATATTGACAGGCGTCACAGCTCACTTGGTAGTATGGCTCTGCCTTTCATGCTGCGGGTAGTGGGTTCGATACCCACCCAGAGCAAATGATTGTGTGATGAACATAAATATTTGTTCTGTGTCTAGGTGTTACTATGTATTCTAGGTTTGCATTTACAAAAAAATATCAGCAATCTAGTTCCAATAATATAGGCTTTGCTTGGTTTGGGAATAAAGTGTGTTGTATGATATGTCCAGGGATATTATTTATTTATTTAAAATAATAGATACAGCATGCATTTAGTGGGTTTGAAGGCACTTGACATATGATATTTGATATAAGATCTTTTATGCCAGGTAACGGTCTGCCTACCATCCTATTATATTGCAATGCCCTCAAACAGGGTTAATATGTTGTACCAATTCATTCTAACAACTAGTTTTAAACCATGTGATCGCAATAAATGTATTGAGTAGAAAGATGATGATGATTTCTTGTTTCAAAGCATAGTTTCAAAACTCCCCGAAGCCACAAAACCTTGAGCATGATCAAGACAGAGTGACGGAGAATAAAACTCAACTATCGAGGTAGTTAATAATCTTGGAAAAGGCAATCTCTCAGCGTTGTGAATGAGTGATGACCCTCGTGCGATCTATCAGCTGATGTCTCCTAGGAGTTACCACACACTGTATAAATCAGGATATTGAACGATATCTGAAGAAAAACTACTCATGTATTCATTGATCGAGCGAGCGAAGCGAAAGAAGAGATACTTTACTGCAATAATCTTAGCATTGTCAACGAATGTAGAAAATAGTTTCTACTGCAAGCAGATAACTCACCTGATTTAAAATGGCGAATTCTGCCTGTAACATTACATTTTCTAAGCAATCATCATTGAAAAGTGCCTTTGAGACATCACAGCTTCACTCACTCTGAGACGAAATAATGCGAGTGTTGTGCCTATAATTACTTAAAAAAATGGTTGTCTGTCGGTTTACTGACGATAGTTGAACGTGACAACGTCAACGAACGGTATTGTAAGCGGTTCTGCAAAATAAATCGTCGTTCGAAACATCTTGGAACGCCTCAGAACGCCGGAACGCCGGAACGCTTCATGAGTCATGTTTTTTCGTGCGTGCAGCCGGCTCTATCGAATTATAAGACGTTGTCACGTCAAAAGAAATACCTCAACACCCAACCAAACCCTTCGATCTGGAACACAAAAACGCGACTATACACTGAAAGAAAGAAAATATAATAATATTTATCTAACCTAAAAAACGCAGTTGAGCTCAATTTGTATGTATTTCCTCTGAATACTGTAATAGTTTGCTTGCGAATAAAAAATCTTGTGGGTTACCTGATTAAAAATAGACATTTAAATAATTACAAACGGGATTAACGACAGAACAATGAGATATAGAAAGTTGTCAAAAATATTATAATGAATAGTTTACAAAAAATTATATTTACTCCTAAGCTTTTTGCCTAGACCTGCTGGAGAATCAAGTAGGACAACAATCAATCAACCCCTGTTTTCCTATCCTTAAAGTATGTTTTTTAAGTTTATATGGGACCTCTCTCGGAGTGTACTCTTTTCAATGAAAGAAAAAGTATCAAAATCGGAATACTCTAGCAAAAGTACTGCGAAAACACACAAAAATAATAAATACTGGTTGACTTAAGAACCTCCTCCGTTTTTTTCGTCTTACAGTAGCAGTACTGGTACATTACCAAAGATCTTTCATAACCTTTACCACCTCCAGTTGTGGGGTGTTATATACCCTGGGGGGATATCCAGCAAGGAGGAACTTGCGTGACCGAATATCCTTTCAGTTGCAGTCGATGATTTTACTATAGTAACTCATTTTACTATAGTATTCCGTGGCATTTTTGTGGACTGACGTGACTGAGCTTTATAAAATTATATGACTGACCTGTTAAAAATGACGTCAATGCCGCGGTTTAGCACGTGGTCTACCTGATTTGAGCATGGCCTACCTGATTTTTCGTTAATTCTATCAAACGGTATGAAAATCGATCATTCAAAATATCAATAAAAGACGAAGAAGAAAACTGAACTGCAATTTGATCAAATAACAGTTCAAAAACATTTCACTTGTCAGGATACCCCCACTTGTTAGTAACTGAAGCAAAATCCACTCAGTGTTGGCACAACTTCAGTCAGCTACTCGCGTTGCGTGAAATCAACAAATTACAAACACAAGTTATAATAACTTTGCAGTTCGGTCTGATACACCCCACGGCAACGGTGGTTAAAACGCGGTTAGCGGCTAAACTTTATACAACTTAAGATGGTGTAGTTACAACTAAATATAAATTGTTGTACCTGAACGTCTTCTCTTTTCCGCCCTTATCCTAGGTGGGGTTGGAACAACGTGTTCTTTACTTTAACACTTTACCATTCAAAGTCAAAGTCAAAATTGCTTTATTTAAAATCACGCGGATCATTTAGAATCGTCTTACACACTAGGTGATTCTAGGTGCCAGTTCGATAGAAGAACGGACAAGAAACTTACGGCCTGGTTCCTACCGTTTTTATTGGTGATTCTAGGTGCCAGTTCCAAGCGACCAGAGCCTAGAAGAACGGGCAAGAAACTTACGGCCTGGTTCCTACCGTTTTTATTCTCCTCTATCATCCGTCATCACAGTAATCACTTCTCTCAAATCCATATATCCAATGCCTGCAAGAAATCGCTATCAGCGATAAGGCCGCCCATTGTACTAAATTAAGTGTTATTGTGTTCTATGTGCAATAAAGTGATAAGTATCTATAATTTATCACACAAACCAATTTAAAATATGATTACCTGTCCAAAACAGTAAGACCTCTACCCACTTAACAGTATAGTAGTAAGTTCAGTTCATTTTAAAACGGTATTAAAGATTACTTTTCCGTAGAGCTTTTGATGATAGCAAACACGTCAGTCCAAAACATACCATATCGTATTTCAAAAAGTCTATCTATTGATAAACAAGTACAAAAAGCTCAGCTTTTTCAAACTGCAATCTATAAACGAAGCTCTCGATGCCGTCAAAAATAGAAAACTTGTGCAAAATAAAACTGAGAAAAATGTATACGGCCATCTGACACAGTCGAGTTTACAATATCTAAACTAGGATGACAGTGAGTGACGGTTGTTCGAGAAAACTCCGAATGTTGGCCTTGTCTGACCCGTAGGACTGAGCTTATGCGGAAAACAGAGGCATAGCTAGGCAGTTTTGTTTTTGTTTTTAACAGACGACGAGGTCCTTTATTGAACCAAACCTAGGTACTTTGTTTTTTTAAGCTATTGCATAGTTTGCATAGTGTCGCGAGTCTTGAGCGTAGAGACCAAATCCAGAAATTCCGTAACGAAATAACCTAACACTGAGCATGCGTAATCCAGCAAAAAAATGCTATGCAATAGCTACAACAAATACCAATAAATTTCGATGAGTTACTATAGAAACTGAACTTGATTTAAAACCTGGTTTTGAGAGGCTAGGATAATCCGGCTGCCAGTTTTCTGTGTAAATGCGCTCCATGTAACGTGCAGTTGCCGTGCCAAAACTGGAAAAATCTATCTATTCCTTATGCGTGATTTGTCCTCGTTTATGTCCAGCTGTCTTTCAATTGGAGATTAGCTGTGCTAATACTAATAGACGTTATTAATCGTATCTGACAGATCTGGGACACAGCCAGAGATAAATGGCTGGGTAACTTCAGTATAGTAGAGATCAATCACGGAATGAACGAACCGAATTAGCAAAATACAATGTCATCACTCATTAGAAGTAGTCTAGATAATAATTTAATAACACTATTGTTTGAAACAAGCAATTGACTCATTTTGTGTCATTATTACATATTAGCGCACACCGAGGACAAAACGTCTTTTGATTTAAAGTGACTATGTGTATCGGGTAGAAAGTGACGTAAAATAAAATGTCTTACTGCAGTCTTGTTGTTGGTGTGCGCACACCCTAATATGCTTTCCATATTATGGGTCAATCCACAACACAACATATACACATGTTCAAAAAATCCAGTAGTACAAGCTTTGCTTAGTTTTGGACTAAATGGTGTTATGTGAAATGTCCATAAATTATGTGTCTATGTATCATAATTACTTATAGCATTCTTTTATGATAAAAATGATTATTAATGTGATTTGACTATCCTGTGCTGTCTACCTATACCTACTTATATCTAGGAACATCTTCTTGTATATAGACGTGGGGATATTGGTTTTAGCAACCTAATGAGGATTTAGTCTAAGCTCTTAGTTAAATAAATGTTTAACTAACTAAGTGCTTTCCTCATGTAGGACGGGTTTCCTCATTATGTTTTTCTTCGCAGTTTTAAAATATTAAGCTAAAGACAAACACCAATATACTTTATTACGCGAATATAAAAGATATATATTTATTCATAAAAGTCAAAGTCAAAATTATTTTATTCGGTAAAATCACAAGGATCATTTAGAATCGTCTTACATACTAGGTGATTCTAGGTGCTAGTTCCACGCGACCAGAGCCTAGAAGAACGGGCAAGAAACTTACAGTTTATTGTTTGGGTAGTATCTTGTAGTTGTATTTTAAAGCAGTAATCCACAATTATTGATATGTTTTTCTCAACAGCCTTCAAAAAAGGAGGTTTTCTATTCGTCTGCACGTTTTTTTTATGACAACGCATGGTTAGCTTAGTCGCTTCATTCTAAATCCAATATGGCGGACGATGGACTCGATATTGTTTGTTTCATCCAATAACATATGAATGAAGAAGTTTGCTAAGAATATAAAAAGTAAAACAACATACTTAATCTAAATTAAATATTGTATTAAAATATATTTATTTTATAAGTATGTAAGTATTATCGACACCGCTTATAGTTCATTTATTTCCAATATACCTTTGCCCTACCTTTCAGACACGATGACACGAACCTATAAAATTGTTTAAATATTTTGTTTTGTTCATTGGAAAACTCATTTTCATCACGATAAACCAAGTGACTTCAGTGGAAACTCATTGTGCTAAAACTGGGGACGCAATACAAATATTTGAATGAATAGCTTGCGAGACAAAAGGATTCAATTTATCGAAAAATCGCTGTTTTCACGGTACCCAGCCCAGACCCACAAGGGGCTTCGAAAATAATGGATTTTGACCCCGAAAGGTGTTCATGAAATTGATTTTCACGTCACCAAAAAGAGGTCTTTGTTTTGAATTAAATTGACATTGTTATAAATTTATATAAATAGTTTTATACCGTTCTGTTGGGCGTGGCTGGGTATGTAAGTAGAGAGAAGGCCGAGAAAGAAGTGGCTGAATTGTGTGAAAGAGAATACGAATTCGAAAGGAGTAGACTCAGAGTTGACGAATGAGAGGAGTGAGTGGAAGAAAAAAACATGTTGTGCCGACCCCACTTATACGTGGGATAAGGGCAGGGGAATGATGTTTCATACCGTTCTGTCACAATGACTGTAACTTACTTTGTCTTTATAAATGTATATATTAGAGTTTATAATTAAATATTTTTAATAACAGTAAAGTTATTAATTGTTCCTACATTAGTTTCGGTTAAGATGACATTGTACAACGTCATTAAGTCCCAAACTACAAAATGATGGTCATTTCATGGATCTTGAGCAAGTACAGTCAGCTACAACAACTGATGTAAATTAAGTTTTAAGTGAGACGTCAAAGTGCCTCAACTCTTCAAGCCGAACCCAATCTCATCCAATGCAATCATATTTCAGTAAAATCACTTCCAATTTCCGTTCACCAAAATTGCTCAATAACCCTTCTCATAAAACTTAAAGGCCACTTTGCCTATCAAGTTACTAACAACCAAGATGAATCAAATATTGGCTAGTTACTGGCTAAAACCAGTTATAACTGGTTCAAAGGACGTACCGGATACCATAACCTTCCCTTTGATGACTCCCTTTACGATATATCGGGTCATAATGTGAGGAATGAAATAAAAACGAAGTCAATACAAGACTATCTTATTTCAGCGTATGTTTAAGGAATTTGTGTTCTATTTCTATAGCAATAAAATCTGATATTGTATGTGAATAGGAAAAATGATTTATCCTATGTAAATGTTGAGAGTAAATATAATAACTAATAGCAAACAAGCTACCGTGAGCTTATATTAGATAAAAATACACGGTAATATAAGAATGAAAATACTCTTCTAAGGTAAATTAGGAAATTCGCATCGTCAAATAAAAACAATCAATGTTGTGAAATATTATCTTTATAGATCGAAGTATACCTAAACATATATTGTTATTTTTCAGACAGCGCTCAGCAGTCTGAAACTTAGGATAGCTTGTATTAAGGAAACTAGACTACTGATATAATATACTTTAATACTTTTTTGGCAAATGTTTGCGTGATGAACATAAATATTTTTTCTGTGTCTGGGTGTTACTATGTTTTCTATATATGTATTTTCAAAAAAAAAGTACTTAAACAAGTAGTAGGGTTAGTACAGTGTCTTGGGTACGCTTTCGATTGGTACTGATTTGGATCAGTTGAACTATCTATAGATCGTTTGCAACGGTCTGTAGATAGCTCAACTGTTTCTTATGTATTTTATATGACAATGTACATTTTGTAAATACTGTATAGTCGTAAGTTTGTTTGTGAAGTAGTAGGTATATCAGCAGTCTAGTTTTCATAGTACAAGCTTTGCTTAGTTTGGGACTATAGAGTGTGATGTGTGAAAGGTCCGTGAATATTTATAATATTTATATATTCATTGAAATAAGTTTCCAGTTTCCTTTCATGTTACTAAATGAATAAAGCACTCGATATTGGATTTTATCCTCAAACGTAATCAAGATAATACAGTTTTCTAAATTATTTTCAAGCGTAAGAACTTGAATTTTAATTATATTAAAGTTCTTTGTGGAATTTATTTGAAAGCTAGATTAGGTTTACTTTCTTGGAATATGAATGATTAAGAAAGTTACATTCATTGCTGATTGCAGGTGACAAAGTAAAGGTACGCGCGCACTTGATAGACCACTGTACCTCTACCATGAGTTGTCACAGTAAAATCGCCTGACTTTACTACAGTAGTTACGTCAATATTAGTATGACGAATTTTAGTACCCAACTTCAAACTTCAAACTTCAAACTTCAAATTCATTTATTCAATAAAATCACAAGGATCACTTTGAAACGTCTTACATACTAGATGATTCTAGGCGCCAGTTCGTCGCGACCAGTGTCTAGAAGAACTGGCAAGAAACTAGACCTGGATTCTAACGTTTTTTTCATATGATCCTTCTTACAATTGTTTAACAAAGTTGGAGCTAGTTCGTCCCAAGCTTGCTTGTCTTCTAAATAGTCAGATATTTTATAATATGCTTTTGATAAGAGTTTTCGTTTTATTACGTTTTTGAACTTGCCAATCGGCAATTGACAAACATAGCTTGGTGGGACTATGTTATAGAAGCGTACACATTGCCCTTATGACATTATTTGCACAATGCCGTATGACATAATGCTATGAAAGTAGCTGAAATAAACTAGTCTAGCTGTATCCACGTCTGTAAGGAAGCGGATCTTTTTGACTGCATATGCTGCAGAACTAAGCTTTTTCGATAATTTGTCTATGTGTGGGCCCCATTGAAGTTTATTATCTAAGGTTATTCCTAAAAACACTGTGGTGTCCACTAGATCTATGTTTACATCTTTAATTTTGACATTAGCTAGCGATTGTGCGACATTTGGTAAAACAAATCGTATACATTTAGTTTTTTTTTCGTTTAATAATAAGTTGTTTACATTGAATCCGCTATCCGCCAGAGGCGCTGTACAAATCTTCCTACATTTTTTTAACTACAGACGCTAGCAAGTAGTATAGTAAATATAGTATAGTAAAAACTCATGGTAGAGCTACTACTAAAAAAAGTGTAGTAAATGGCAAATTAATGCTAATACACATTTATGCTGTCAAGCGTCTCAGGTCAGCCCGAGCCTATATTTTTACGCGTCGTGGGTTCGATCCCCACAAAAAAACAAAATATTTGTGTCACTAACATTAATTGATTTTTGTCGCGGTGTTATTTCTCTACTTCGTGATTAGTTTGTTTATTTGGAACATATATTCTTAGCCCAAAAAGTAACAGCTACCTAAAACAATCTATAGTAGTAATCTCAAAAGATAACTATGTACAAAAGTCGCTTACGAGTTATAACTGTATGTGTAAAAAGAAAAAAGTATACCAGTTTCCAAAGTAAGCTTTCAGGCTTGACAGACGTCAAAAGCTCAGTTTATAGTAGCTCTGCTCTCCATGCTGTGGATCATTGGTTCGATTCCCACCTAGAACAAATGTTTGTACGTCGAACATAAATATTGTGTGGCTATCTGTTACAATGTATTCTGTATATATTTTAAAAAAATATGTAGGTACATACGTATACTTTCAGCAATCTGGTTCCCATATTACAAGCTTTGCTTAGTTTGGGATTAGAGTGTGATGTGTGAAAGTTTTCTCAAAATATATGATCATACCAACAATTCACAATTCAAGCTCAAACGATTCAAAACCACAAATTTGAACCGCCATCTCACTTTACAGAGAGGAACGTATAAATCTAGGTTAATCCTTGCCGACACGACTAATCCTATCACATCGCCTAGCAGTAGCACAAAATACATTGCGAGTTTCCGCTAGAAATGGCCGTAATTTTGCGTATTACTTAAACATAAGCTGAAATGTATGTAACCTAATTGTAAAGCTTGGTGAAGTGAATTATGCTAGTTGAGTTAGCAAAGGGAGCTTTGCACATGTCTTAGTAAGACGAATGTACTTTGCACATGTCTTAGTAAGACGAATAGCATATGCAATTGTGTTTTCAAGTCATAATTGTCTTATAACTAAATTAAATTGACACCGCACTGGAACTTCGGTATATACTTAATTTAGTTTAATAGTAATTCTTTGTAAGAAGGATCATATAAAAAAAAAACGGTAGGAACCAGGCCGTAAGATTCTTGCCCGTTCTTCTAGGCTCTGGTCGCGTGGAAATGGCACCTAGAATCACCTAGTATGTAAGACGATTCTAAATGATCCTTGTGATTTTACTGAATAAAGTAGTTTTGACTTTGACTTTGAAAAAAAATTAAGGTATGTAGCTAAGTACTAAGTGTATGTAAAACTAAAATCATGTTAATAATTATTTATTCATTATCATCATCATCTACTGTTACTGACGTCATTTTAGATTTTGGAATGTAAATAAACTACTGTAGGATAGAAGATTCAGATGCACCAAAAGATTCAGATGTGTTGACTACCCCTCATATACATTCCTAAATAATTGTAATAATCGATAAATACAGACGAATTGAGAGTCTACTCATTTTTTTAAGTCGGTTAAAAATCAACACATTATTTATTTACCAACAAAGTATCATTTAAGTGAAAAAGTACTTAGAAATACAAGTTAGGTACTAATGAGGCCGACCCATGCACTTAATATTTTTACATAAAAATTACATAATATCTATTATGTAATTATTATGTAATTATTATGGTGTTTTTGCCGGGTCAAGTTAATTTATTCATTTTCATAAATAATAAATCCATAACCTAGTAAAATTGTCAAGTGAAAATCTCCAAAGTTTATTACAACGCAAAAAATATAAACTTTATCTTTTAAAAAGTTAATGTACTATCTTAAACTTGTTAATCAAGTTCCATTGACCTACTTGGACTCACAAATTGCCTTCTCAGAGCTCCCTTTAAACATTTCCAGTGGCGCCCTCTATCCAATCTGGTTTCCAAGAGATTCAAGATTAATTTTGAACCGTTGGTATCTATACTCGAATAGGATGATCACTTTCAATTTGTCGGCAAATTTTTTTATCCACTGATTTCGTGTACGAAAATCCGGTATTATTTTTCTTTGATTTATTACGGATTCTCTATTTAGGGAGTACAAAACTTTTTCTGAAACTTGATATTGTTTGAGAAGTATGGAAGGTTTTTTACCTGAGACGGGGTGAGGTATAATAATAGCTGTACGTCGATCGCCATTTTTCATCCAAATCCTTATTTTTCTATAGATAATTATATCAAACATGAGTTTTATACCAATTTCAAAAAACTAAATATTACCTACGTAACTACACCACTTTTGTATTACCTTGATTCACAGACAATAAATTGATTTGATTCACCTAAAATTATATCTATTTACCACAAACGTTTTTGCACCATTATATTATACCAATGATTTTTAATAATCCTATAGACTATACTAATCATGAAAAGTGATTTAGCTAAATAAATTAAATACTTACTTTTCTTTGACCACCAAGTATCACAAGTTATATACTGTATTTTATTTAAAAGAAAAGAATTAGTTTCACAAATGCGGAACCTCTATGTGCTATCTTTTGTTCGGACACAGACACAGTAACAGTTGGTACGGAATCCTGAAGCGCCTGGGAGACTTATTAACGCATTCCTCTCTCCCCTCTGTGATTCAGCGGCGTATTTCTAACGGTTTATACCGAGTGGTATCGGGCAAAAGATGTAGCGTATTATGTAAAAGCTATGGGCATAAGGGTGAAATTGTAGACCTAGAGACTGGATTGTGTATTCCATCCAGAAGACTGTATTACGTAACTAACGGCCGGTTTCTCGAACGATGATCAACGAAAAAATTAAATAATTACTATGTGTCAAACTTGGATCAATCGTGATTTGGGTTTCCAGAAACCGGCCGTTAGGGTGGTAAAGTGTGTGAGAGAGAAAACAATTATGGAGCCAGTAGGTAGTCAACCCACCTTGGTAAAGACCTAAAATAAACAAGTATTGGTAGCAAAAAGTGGTTAATTCTATGAGTTTATGACTCCATTTTTTACGTCTGTGAATTTAACATCGCACATGCGCGTGTGACATTGATGCTGCTGTCAAGTTCAGCTGTCAAACTGGCGTTGACGTGCATCACTATGCACGTCAACGCCGCAATTAAATTTAATTCGGCATATTCAATTCACTAATTGAATACTCCGAATTAAAACAATTAGCCGCAAAGGTCATAACATAAGCAAATGAAACGAGTTGAATACGGTACGTAGGATTTTTTAAATTACATAAAATACACAGTAACACCCAGACACAAAACAAATATTTATGTTCATCACACAAACATTTGCTCTGCGTGGGGATCGAACTCACGACCCACAGCATGGAAGGTAAAGCTGCTCAACTGAACTGTGACGCTTGTCAAATTATCGATTATTAGTTGTTATTACCATTTTTAATCTACCTAATTATCGCGTCCGCTTTTGACTTCCACAGGCACTCATTCAAAGAGCTGTCCTGATTTTTCTCTCTTGTTTTAAAAATGCTTTTATGATTTCAGAAGGAGGCATATGATTTGTTGACGCGCATATTTTGAATACCCAGCCACTTAGGAGGAGATTCACTAAAAATAAAAATAATTTTCTTTGTCAAAAAAAAAAAACAATATATTGATTTATATACATATATTTATAGGAAGGGTAACTTTGTTTTTTAGGGCTAATAATATAAAGAAAGAGTTACATAATGGCTCTGGATCATAGAGGCACCGGTTTTTTTTATTTAATAACTTAAATACTTACCAATATTTTATTTTTAATTAATCTCATTAAATGTCCTACTACAACAGCAACTATCTATCATTATTATTTGTAAAGCTGTTCTCAAACAGAGCTTTCATCTAAATATTTGTTAAAAAAACAAACTACCGAGTGATAGGAAGCACCGTGGGCACTTAACAAAGGAATCTCAGTATGATTGTTTGTTTGTTTGTTCGTTATGAGCCGGCCCACCGTGGTCTGTTTGACTAATGCGTTTCTGTTTGTAAAAGATTTGTGTATACTACACTTACCGGGATCAAATAGAAAAAATTACTCATTTAATTAATTACTTACTTCCTTACTCATTTAATTAATTTATTACTTACTTAGTCCCAAGCAATGTTTGTCAATTGCCGATTGGCAAGTTCAAAAACGTAATGAAACAAAAACTCCTTATTATAAAAATATTTGATTATTTAGAAGACAAGCTTGGGACGAACTAGCTCCAACTTCTTTATTAAACAATTGTATGACTTACCTATTTTTGTTTTACGTAAAATGTATGTCCACAACGTTCCTATAATCTCACCTCCAAGGTTTGCTGGAAGAAACTCACGTTAGAGTTAAGCTCGCCGTTGTAAATGCAATATTTCTGAACTTTTCTTACTTATTTTAAATCAGCAGCACAACTATCCTAAAATAAAATAATTCGAACATCAGAAATAGATAGGTATAACAAAGAAATACGTTCCCGGACAAGTTCTTTCACAAAGCGTCGTCTAAAACCTTACATAGCAATAATAAACAACATTTTATCAGCATACAGTTAGTTCTCAGAAATATTTTCAGTTTTTTAGGTTCACTTCACACGGGCGAAAGTTTCACAAAGAAATATCGGTTCTTCGACCCCGATCTCCAAATACAATGTTTCGAACTATTTCACTCGATATTTTCCTACTTCATGTCATTCGTGATCAGTGATACGTAGCTTGAGCTTCAAATCGATTTTTCCTTGTATCTAGTATTTCTTTGAGATGAGGAAATGTATTTTCCAGTTCTAGTGGATATCCGAGTCACAGGTGACTTGCGTTTTATGTGATGTGTTTGTTAGTTTTTTTACTTTATTAGTTTACGTTGAGCCCCTTTGTTTTGTTTCACTGTTCGACTGTAATAATGAAAGTAAAATGTATTACAATTTAACATAAGAAAAAATACTAATTAGAGAGTAAAGTTTTAGTGTAGATGTATAGAACTGAATACATGAATATATAGTTAAACCCAAATATCGATACATAAAGCTTAGAAATTGATACATCTAAAAAGCAGTAATGCACTAGGATCGATATATTGAGTCCTACCAACTTTTGTCAAAAATTTCAAAAACAATCAACCAACCATTTTCTTTGAAAATCAATATTTTGTTCAAGAAAGAGCGGAACTGCCAATAGCAGACGTCTTTATACTTAAGTCGATAGTTTGAAAGGAAATGTTAAAGTTACGATGGGTCTTCATAACCAGTTTCTTATAGAATGAAATCGGGCTTTTACTGAGTCAATTAATTGAGAGACATTGAAGCGATAATAAGGCTTCTAGATATCGTTTTCAGGCTTCTTTCTCTTGTTATTGTTACTTTATACTATCTTAGTTTTATTCTTTCAACAACTACATATTTTGTCATTACGCGTTTTCTATGAATTGATACTGACAGAATACTAAGTAAAATATCGGTGTCGGAACCGATGCTAAATAAAGTATCTAGTGCTAGTAAATTTATGCCGGTAACGTTTAAATATAGAAGTTTAGAAACTCAAATTAATATAACTTTTTTACTCTCATAACGATACGACTCCTACACAATATCGAAGGTACTTAATTACATCCAATACGTCTAAAACGTCTTACAACGATAACGATATTATTATTGTACCGATACGACATGCCATCATAATACATTAATACACGATATCGTGTTTTTATCGTCCCACTGTTTAGTTAACAAAATGATTAAGAAAACCCTTTGTTTAGTTGAAATAATTTCGTGTTCTATCTAATCTTTTTTAGAATCTTATATCGTATCTTTTTGTAGTGCTTAGTAAAGTTTATGATAAATGTGCTATGCAACGGCTGCATGTTTTATCCCGATTATTCAAAGTTTTCTCGTTTTGGTGTGAAGCGGCCATTACTTTGAGTCAGCGTCGCTTGTGGACTTTTAATAAAAGAATATTATTGGTTGAGATACAACACTGATAAATGAGTTTTTAATGTAAAAATGTTTTTATGTTTGGGATAACAAAAGTGTCTCGAAATAATGTTTTCTTTGTTCGGAAAAAGTTGGTAATGCTTACTTTCTATTGGTATCTGTATTTGTGTTTAAGGGGTTTTTAGAAGGTTACTAGGTATCGTAATTTTATTGAAAAACAGCAGCTATGACATTCTCGAACCAACTCTAACAGAGTTGGATACATTATAACGTGGTTGACTCATTACAACCGTCGATACTTATCTGATACCGTTATCAAACTATTTGAGCTTTTTTAGAATTAATTTATACACTACGTTAAGGACCACTTCCGATATTTTTATTCGAGCTGGTATAGTGATGTATATCGTGTAGGTATCGTTTATTATGCAAAAGGTATCCAATAAGCGTAGCTATTATTTTTAATACTTTTTAACTCTACTGCTCTCATGTGGTCCAATTAAAAACCATGATAGTAAGTATCTACTTTTATATTCTGTGAATTGTCTAGACCAAAACCCAAAATAGTCTTAAATAATGGTGTCTAGACCTTAAACCAGTTTAGATAAATTTTATTCCACATCGATAAAGCTCAAAATTGAACTTAAGCATTTTCAATTTCCATTCAAATCGTGGAATAAAACGGTATTCTCTTCAAACACATTAAAACTTTAACCATTCTTGTTGAAACATCAAATACTAACGATTCGATTGTTGGATGATAAACGAAGATACTTAATTTTTAAAATGTTATATTTTTATTCAAATTAATTTATTATTTAAATTGAGTTTTTGTTATATAGTTGATAGAACTAGTTGATGACCGTTATACAAAATTGTAACAAGACATAGACGTAAAATTATTTTTGCAACTAAAACTCACAAACATAAATAAATATAAATTTACAACTTTGAGGACATAAGAATATTTATCATTCAACACTAGAACACTAGAAGTAATTAAAATAAAAAAGTTTACCCAAAAATATATACAACAAAATTTTCTTTATAAGTCTACGTAGATTAACTTATCTTTCGCTATTTGTATAATTTCTGTAACTCATGTCAAGAATTACAAGCGACTTCAAGAATGTCGTGTTTACAATTCAAGGGGAGTTTCTTGTTGTAATTTGTATGTTTACAATGTCTCTGTTTCATGGGCTATTAAACAAAGAAACTGCGTATCGACGCGGCAATTCGTTCGTGACATATCGACATAATCTCACAGCCTCTGAGCATTTGTTTGATCCGACACGATAACTATAAAACTGAACAAAAATGTCGTTGTCGTAAAGTGTGAAAGCTTAGTTTTTTTATGAAAGTAATGTAATATGGACGGCCCTGATAACTCATAACGAACCTATTATAAAGTCAATTACAGTCCTACAAAATGAGTCCATTGAGGACGTACGCTATGAGGCAATGCGCTGCGGCCATATCCACTACTTCATATCCATGAAGGATTACGTAGAAGAAGGACGGTAACACAGCAAGCATACATCATTGATTGTAGTTTTTATTATTAGGTGGTACTACGACTTTAGTTTTTTTTTAAAAGAACCCTACTAGTATCAAACGTAAGCAAATAACTACTAGGCCTATACCATATCAGTGTTGGTAAAAAATAAAAAACTAGTATACTTAGATTATTCTTTTGTTCATATGGCTTCTGTCTGTCAATACGACAGGAAATTCTGCCAGTGTGCTTTCGGCACGACAGAAATTTCTTACTTTGATACAAAAGAAACACGAATATCGGTGTCGCGTCGGTCGTAGTTAACAGACGACCCAGACGCGCAAGTTTAATGCGTAAATTATTATCTACTAATTTGAAGTTTATTTACAGTCTAGTAAGTATTCTATTTAAACGGCTTATACCTATTTTATTAATAGTTTTTCAATAGCTTTGATATAACAGCATCACAAGAGCTACAGATATTTTACTATCTGATCTTAGTTGTCGTAATTTAAGAATTACTTTATACGCCCTGTACCTACTTATTCAGTTAAAGTTATTTTAAACTTACGATTTGTAATGACCGACCATAATATTTGCGTGACCCGAGGGCTGGTGAGTATCTGGCCCAACGTATCAGCATTGCTATTCAGCGCGGCAATGCAGCCAGTGTCTTGGGTACGCTTCCGATTGGTACTGATTTCGATCAGTTGAGCTATCTATAGATCGTTTGCAACGGTCTGTAGATAGCTCAACTGTTTCTTATGTATTTTATAATGACTATGTACATTTTGTAAATACTGTATAGTCGTAAGTTTATTTGTAATAACCTAGATACAGTGTGTTTTTATAACTAGGTTGCTAACATTTCATATAAAAATCTATGAAAAAATTATATATATTCTTTTGTTACTCTTTCTAAATTATCTTTTTGACAAAGTTCTTAAATGTGAAAGAGTTAATTAAAAATAAAGATAATCAATGTATCCCTCGAATCCAAGATTTCAGATCTTGAATTTTTTAATAAAATTCTCATTTTCTATGCATCACAATGAGATTTGTTCTTGCTAAAGGTGTTTTCAAACAGAACTAATAAAACTAAACTTTTAACTGTAACTTTTTTTTTACTAAGAAATTTTTTTATTCACAAACTTTCGACTATTACAGTATTAACACGATGAACATAGGCATATAAAATACATTAGAAACAGTTGAGCTATCTACTACCGTTGCAAACGATCTATAGATAGTTCAACTATTAGTTCATTCTTTTATCGTGATTTAGTAAAATAATTAATATGTAGTAATACAATAATTTAATAAAATAATGTAAGGAATGATTTCTATACCACGATCCACTAGTGGAGAAATAATACGTTTTGAAGAAAACATTGTATGAAAACCTCTTTAGAACAGCGTAGTCCGTATCATAACGTAAATGTTCCCTAGAGAGTTAGCAAAACCAAACAATGAATATAAAAAGGTTTTATCTTTATCTACAGTGGGGCTATCCTTTCAGTTGCAGTTCAGTTTTCAATGATTTTACTATAGTAACTCATCAGTAATCCGTGGCATTTTTGTGGACTGACGTGACTGAGCTGTTAAAAATGATGTCAATGTCGCGGTTTAGGGCGTGGCCTACCTGATTTTAGCATGGCCTACCTGATTTTTCGTTAATTCTATCAAACGGTATGAAAATCGATAATTAAAAATATCAATAAAAGACGAAGAAAACTGAACCGCAATTTGATCAAATAACAGTTCAAAAACATTTCAGTTGTCAGGATACCCCCCTAGGATGAATTATTTTATACCGATCTTCGGCAGTGAACTCTAGAGGCATAAATAACTAAGTTCTACTATACAGACGTTTTTACTACTTTTTTTTTATGAAGGAGCATTTTGGGCCAGATCAAAAAACTGTTCTTTCAGAGTGGCCCCATAATACGTTTCACAGCCCTACCTTTAATTATGGAATCATCAAAGTCAAAGTCAAAATTACTTTATTCAGTAAAATCACAAGGATCATTTAGAATCGTCTTACATACTAGGTGATTCTAGGTGCCAGTTCCACGGGACCAGAGCCTAGAAGAACGGGCAAGAAACTTACGGCCTGGTTCCCATGGAATAGCTTAGTCCTTTCAAACGTACTAAGTAGCTACCCAAAGAGAAAAGTTTTTTAACCCCGGCCCACGCTCCATAAAGAATTGCCCATTCTCCTTTGTCACAAAACGAAATCCTGATTGAATTGTTCACTCTCGATTACTACCATCCAAATAGTCTGAATGCTCACGTCTCGCAGAACACCATCCATCAAGCAGCTTACTCCGAAATACTCCGCCGTACGCTGTCGCTATAAAATTCGGTAGTTTATAAAAAGTGAAATAAATCCTACGCTAAACGCTGGCACATCACTCCGACTAGAAACTGGATTAATGTGTTTTGTACCTTGATGCTGATGTATTAGGATTCAAAATAGCGATATAATATTTAACCAATAACTCCGAAGAGATTCTTTTTAGTGCAAGTTTATGAATTTGTTTCACCATACCAAGAAACTTAATACCTAGGTACATATTTTATTTGTAATAAATATTTAAGATCTAGATAATTATTCCTACATTATACATTAACTATTACAAGCATGAATTTTATAATAATAAATAAATATAAATAAATTGGTTAATCAAGTAAACTAATGATGATATTATTATTAGACAGGTGGCACAGCTCAGTTGGTGGTTCGATTCCCACCCAGAGCAAATGTAAATAAATGCCTATTTTGCCAATCATTGTAAGATAGTCAATTCAAAATCATTGTAGAGTAGGAAGCTAAATCTCAAAGCTATAAGTATCGTAAGAAATATATCGTAAGAATACAAATATACGTTTCTGATACATACTGAGTCGTTACTGGTACGCACCTGCTCACGTCCAAGTAGCAATATTTCTCTCTGTCTTTGGATTTTGTTTTTTTATTGGGGGATTAGGCAGAAGCGGGAGCGACTGTACAAAACACTAAAGATTTTATTCTATGAATGTAATAATGGAAAAATAATAGTTTATATAAACTACAGCTAGACTAGTAAAATAATGTTTTTTTTTTAAGTTTATATACATGTTACTTTTTTTTATTATTTCATAGTTTATTACTTGAAACGGAAATCTAAATTTAAATAAAGATGTTTAATACTGAGACAATCTCTACTATGCTTGACATAAAATCGTAATCTATCTTTATAATGTGTAACTAAATAAAATAAATATTTTGTGCCAAGCTTATTTACCTTAAAATCACAATATAAATAAATAAATAAATAAATAATGCTGGACAATCCACACAACATCATCTAGCCCCAAGCTAAGCAGAGCTTGTGTTATGGGTACTAGAAGACTGACATACTTAATATAATACATTACATAGATAGATATTTTTTATTATACATATAATACCCAGAACACCCGGAATAAATATTTGCAGAACATACAAACATTTATCCCGGGGCGGGAATCGAACCCGCAACCTTCCGCGTCGCAGGCGGACCATCGCCCACCGCGCCACATCGGTCGTCATATAAAAAAGTTAAAAAATAAAAGTTTCATATAAAAGGAAAAAAATCTGCACAAATTTTGCTATGATATTTTTTTCTTTTTTATATTCCGCTCAGTATGTATGAGGAAAAAATCTGCATAAACTTGGCTATAGTGTATCAGATTTTTTTGAATTTGCCTCAGTAGGTACTTATAAAAGGAAAAAAATCTGCACAAACTTGGCTATAGTGTTAATTTTTTTTTTAATTTCCCGCTCTCTCTTACCCCTTCGACTGCTCATCAGGCCGCAGTTGTTGTATGTATCCATTCTCGGTATAATTCAATGTTTTGTCATTTTATCCGCGCGTCGATTCGTTTCGTTTGATTGGTTTATTTGAACGTTGTTTATGAACGTTCACGCTGTTTGTAGCGTGTTATGCGACAGATGTGTCGCTTCTCATTTTTTACGAGTTATCGAGAACTTATTTTTCTTATATTTATTTGTTTCAAAGCGGTAAGGCTCAATAATATAAGTAGCTACCTTTCTTATAAGGTAAAGAATAGTTATTTATGTGCTTTGATTAAAATAATTAATAGTGAGTTAAATAAACAGGTTGGTGATAGTCTGTGAAATTTAGTTACAAAAAAGATATTACATCTAATTGTAAAAAAGATTTTTAGTACCTACATTCTACAAGTTCTATCACAATGATCGTGACTAACACTGTCAAACCTACTTGTAGAACTGGCTGGTTTCAACTAGAGACTGCAAGTAGTTCCTTTTTGAGTATCGATTGTGTTCAATCATGTTTTATTTTACAAAAGTCCTTTTTGTGCATCAAAAATTGTAGATCTAACTTATTTATTAAAAACTGTGTCTAATATGAACAAACCATTTAACATTTCCTTTTAAATATGACATATAAAAAGAATTCTAAATTAAAGAATATCTGTGAACAAAAATACTCTTAGTCCGAAAGTCACATAGTACTAAGCTATTTAAATTGAAACAAGAGCTAAGCACTAGATTTGTATTCGTATCAAAGGAGCCGAGTGCCACTCAGACCGCGCTTCGAATCACTTATGCACTACCTAATGGAATACACAGATTTATTTGTAGTTTGCTATCTCGACTGACATTAGAAATGATTTTTTACTTAAAAGAAGCTTATAGAAATATGCAAGTAGCATCTGAACTTTCAAAAAAACTTACGACTATACAGTATTTACAAAATATACATAGTCATATAAAATACATAAGAAACAGTTGAACTATCTACAGACCGTTGCAAACGATCTATAGTTCAACTGATCCAAATCAGTACCAATCGGAAGCGTACCCAAGACACTGGCTGCATTGCCGCGCTGAATAGCAATGCTGATACGTTGGGCCAGATACTCACCAGCCCTCGGGTCACGCGTCGCTTCGACTAGACGCCCAGAAATAATTTTGAAAACGCGGTGGGCCTCGGTACCCCACGGACCTAGAGTCTCGACCCCAAGAGGAGCAAATATGTATGCCCTGTCGAGACCTGCATATTTGCGTCTCTTGAGATCAAAATGATTCAAGATCTCAAAGTTTTTACTCTTTAAAGACATAAACATTTTATTAGTGCAAATAATTTTATTTTTTATGTTCGTCCCTAATCTTTTATGATCTGTCTATCCGAATGTTTTCTGTCTATCCAAAGGTTGTCTGAAAGATATCGTTTATAGCGATAAGAGCGCCCATTGTACGTCCTATTTTTAATTGTTTGTTTCTGTGTGTTTCTTTTATTGGTGTACAATAAAGTTATATTCTATTCTATTATATAATATTATTCACAAAAAAGTATTCCATTCCATCATCAAGCTAGTTCTCATAGCATAAACTTTGCTAGGTTTAAGAGACTGTGTGTGAGATGTCAATGAATATTAATATATTTTTTATATGGCTCAGTTTCAAATAAACAAAACATAAGTCAGTACACACTCGAAATATCATCAACAGGAAACACATAAAAACGTCTCAGAAAAGTATGGCGCAGCTTATTTATCCCAAAGGAAGAATTACTGAAACGGGGGCAACCAGAACAGGAGGCAAGTGAGAATCGTGCTAATGATAGCTTTGGACACAGTACTAGGGATGAAGCTGGATCACTTTATGACTATTAACAATATTTATTCGCAAATCTATATAAAAATATATCCATATTTACCTGGGTCACGTGTAAACGGCTAAACTTTCACCATTTTTTTGTTGTGTTTGTTAATTTTAGGATTTGAAAAATTGCACGGGATAATTTAAGATCACTTACGGCCGGTTTCTGGAAACCCAAATCACGATTGATCCGAGTTGGACACATAGTAATTATTAGATTTTTTCGTTGATCATCGTTCGAGAAACCGGTCGTTAATCGTTAAGACATGACAACGTCTGTCGGGTCAGCTATTACGGTATAAAATCTAATCTAAAATAAGTTACTACGATCTATTGATTGATTTTTAGCCACTATCTATTTTTTTACACTGAAGGAATCTGACATCCATGTCCAATAAACTAATGAATAACATTTACGATTGAATAATTTCACATCGACGTCAAGTTTGAATAACGCATTCAGTGGCTCTACCATGAGATGTCACAGTAAAATCGTCTGACTTTACTACAGTAGTTACGTCAATATTAGTATTACGAATTTTAGTACCCAACTATCCGCTAGAGGCGCTGTACAAATCTTCATACATTTTTTTAACTACAGACGCTAGCGAGTATAGTAAATATGGTATAGTAAAAACTCATGGTAGAGCCACTGTTTAAAATGTCAACTTTAATGAAAGGACCGGCTCGTCTATAAACTGTGGTCCAGTAAAAACCATCTGAGATCAAAGATGAATGCGACAACACATAAACTTGTCCTAAAATTGTCGTAAAATGAAGTTTTATAAACATAAAAGTGAGGCAGCTTTTCTCTTAGCCCAGTTTCAGATCTAAGAGGCTTTGTTTGTTGGCTTTTTGGCTGTGACGTTATTTATTAGGAGCATTGAATCGTTGAGCAGATAAATGGCAGAGAGCTTTGTGGCAACGGGAATGCCAGATAGTAAAGTTTCCAACTATCCGGGAAATTTAGGTATTGAAAGTTGTTCGTTGATGGACGGTCTAGATTGCGAGTTTAGGACTAAGTAATAATATGGAATATTAAAATATCTAGAAACTAGTTTGTTCTATATTGAATGAAAAATATAAGTTAGTTTTAAAAATAATGAATTACATCCAACAGTACACCGATGTTTATAATAGGATGATATTCATTTAGATTATGAACTTTATTTTCGATTATGTGCAATCAAATCAAATGTTTATAGATGATGATAAAATATGATATGTATTTTACTTTTAATCGACGAATAATGGAGGATTGTACTTTAAAAGTTTATCTGTCTTGTTCTCAGGCGCAGACGGCCTTCGCAGCACAGAGCTCCGGGTATTCCCACGCGTGGTCCAACGCGGGAGGAACGTGACCATGGCCTGTCTCTACGACCTGCAGGACTACGGAGTGTATTCCGTCAAGTGGTACAAGGGCACCCAGGAGTTCTATAGATACTCCCCACTAGAGGCTCCCACAACAAAAGTGTCTAATGTAGCTGGAATTAAAATTGATGTGAGTATTTATGAAGATTAGTTTACTTATAGATAGTTGCCAAACATTTTAGCACTTAAAAAATATGAAAAATGGGCCCTGATGTCAATAAGTAATATTTGAATAACTCACTTATTTGACGTATTATAATCTGATTAGTTTTAAATAGATAGGTACATACGCCTGTGAAGGAAGCCTTCAAATAGATAAAGAATTTTCAAAATAGGTTTAGGCATTTTTGAGTAATTGTGTTAACTGATAGACATTTTTAAATATTCTTTTGAAGTTAGAAGTGAACAAAATATAATTGATATTGTCTTTTATTACCAAATTAAGTAGATACCATAATTGTGCTATACTAAGGCATTTCAGCTGTATGCAGCTCTTTTAAAAACAATTCAATAAAGCTACTCATTGAATCAACTTTATAGATAAGCCAAATATACCTATTTTAGAATAGAATATCTAATTTCACGTATCATTACACAAAAATTTGTTAACTTTTTGTCCTGCTTCTGTACATCAAAATTACTCTCGCACTGTACATTTGGGAATGCACTCTGCAAACCTACATTGGCTCCCTTAACTCACCAGAAGCTATCGCGGTGTTCCTTGCCAATAAATAAGCGTTTGACTGCTCGCCAAGCGCAAGCTTAGATCCAGACTACACTATAGTTCCTTACAAACCAGATACCGTCATAAAACAGCAAATTAATTAAAAGTACATGTAAAGATAAAGATAAGATAATTATTTTCTATACAAACCAGGGACAGTTATAAAACAGAAAAGTATTTAAAATATATTTAAAGATAAAAATAAGATAATTATGTTTTGGTAAACACGCATGATATAGCTTACAGAAGATAGACCTTAAAAATACAAAAATGTACGGATAAAAGTAGAAAAAATGTGGCTATAAAACAGAAAAGTAATTAAAAATACATGTAATAAGATATAGATAAGATAATTATTTATTTGGTAAACACAAAACATAAAGCTTATAGAAAATATACCTTAATAATACAAATATTTACAGATAAGCGTAGAAAAATGTGGCGTATTAATATAATTTAATAACAAAATATTTCATAAAGCTTTATTATTAAAGAACATTTAACAATACAAAATTAGAAGAGGAAAAAATGAACAGTTATTCATGTTTCTAGAAAATTAATCTGTGTTATTTTTTCTACACAAATATTCACATTACAATATTTGCTCTCGGCGGAAATTGAACCCACGACCCACAGCATAGAAGGCTTTGAACAACTGAGCTGTGACGCATATATTTACTTTTTACTCTTTTAATTCATAGCGACGTTCAATCATTTAAGATAAGATAAAGATAAATTTATTGTTTAACAGTTGTACATAAAAGATCTTAATGGTAAAGTAGTACAAGTTTATACAGTTGTCCAGTCCGGACGTACAATAAGAGGGTAATGAACAGAGTCATACCCACAAAATATAAAAGAAATCTAAATATTTTATTTAATTACGGTCTTGCTATTATTACGGTATCCGTAATATAGCGACCGTAATCTTACAAACCAAACCTCTAGATCCAGACTAACATATTGCCGTTGTTCGGTTCTTGGCTCGAATGCCGCTTTTGAGCTAACTTTAATCTTAATATGACCGTAAAAGGTCAGGAAAACCGACTCATAAAGATAACTGCATGTTGTTTTGATCTAGCTCCAGATTTTACACAATTTCAATATATTTTTCAGTATAAAATATGTGTAAATATATTTTAAAAAGTCAATGAGGGTGTAATATATATATTTACCTATAGATACACCATATTTAAACATGGGAAGACTGGTAGACAATGCTCTTAGCATTAAGTCCTACCACTAAATATTTGTGTATTTTAAAATAAATTAGTGAGAGGTCTCAAATAAATAAGTACCTAATAAATATTCATGGAAATTTCACGCTCTTTCAAGAACAAATTAAAGCTATACTATTGGAATTAGATTGTTGATGTAAACTAGGTTCTTGGTATAAGTTCTATATAGAACTGCCATCACTGTAGGTTCTTTGTAGGGGTCGAACCCACGGTCCAAAGCACAATGTGCAACGCTAAGCCTGTCACATAAAAAAAAATACACTAAACACCATCTAGTACCAAACCAAGCAATACTTGTCTCGAAAACTAGATTTTTGTTTTTTTTTTTAAATTTTGATTTGATTAACACTTGGTAAACCTATTTTCTTTTGCAGAGGTTTAATTCAAACGAAACACACGTCATTCTCCTGCGGGTAGTTCCAAGCCAGAGTGGTAACTACAGCTGCGAAGTGATACAAAACGCGCCTTCCTACCCTCACTATGTAGCGGTAGGCCGGCTAGATGTTGTTGGTAAGTTCGACCTTATGGTAATAATTATAAGGTCTAAAATAGCGTCTTCAAATGACTTATGAAAATGCGATTAAAAGACCACATTCCTTATGCTAGTTACTATAAAGTCTAAAATAGCGCACATAAATTGCGTATAAAATTGATAGTGCAAAATCAAAATTTTGAGGTTACATGCTTAAGTTAGACTACTACTATTCCTACGCCAATTGAAAAGCTTAAAAACGTGAAACATTTATTTAGAAAAATAAGCAAACCACACTCTTTTTTAGAATTTATTTAACTTAACCCAAGCGTTCTTCAAGGTTAGTTATTTTATCTCCTATATTTCCTGACGTCCTTTAGTAAAAAGAACCGCCAAGGTCAGCAGAACTTTTTACGGTTCCTCTTAGTTTTAGCCACAAAGTAGTTAAGGTTTGAAGTTTATAGGTTTTCTTCAGCCTATAAAGTTAACCACAAGAGCTCGCCGTTATTATCCCACATCAATGAACACAAGTATTGAATTACGTAAACTATTACTTTCAGAATTAACGGGTAGTTCAGAATTCACAAACAAGTCACAATACCAAATTAGTGGTGCTCCGCAAACCGTGAACGTATCAGAAACTTGTTTATTGCTTGTAGGTGCGGAGATAGCGGTGGTTTACTTACGTCAACCATTTCGAGTTGAATTTGAAATTGTTTGGAGCATTATATAGCTCACAGTTGAATTATAATACGAGTACTTAGCTGTCTTTTGTACATTGTGACACATTTCATCATAACCAAGAAGAAACATTAGTATTTTGTTTAGAAATAAATACTTAATTTTATGTATAATAATTCAAGTTTTAACAACATAATACAATTATAGCATCTAAAAACCACTAAGGTTTAACACGGTACTATCCTGAGTTTACAAAATAATAATAATCAGATTTATTTATTTTTTAACATAGGAGCAAATAACTACACGCATAGTGAGTTTAAGCAATATTATTTCAGTTTCTAATTAAAAAGTAAAAGTAAAAATTGTTTTATTGTCAATTTTTACTTTTTTTGTTTTAATGTGTATAACCTGTCAATTAAAGTTTAGGAAACGAATTTTTGTTATATTTTTTGATCTAGAGTATGATGTAAGAAAATAATGGTTGGCTCTTGGATCATCGGTTTCATTGCTCTGTTTTGGTAGCTAAGTTGGCAAATAAGTTAGCCAATATCTGGCCGAAGTTGGTCGATAAACTCTTTAATAAAGAGGACGTTGATTAATGTTTTATATCACCAAGCAAATTATATTTGATAATATCGATATCATAGAAAACTAATTATACTTATTTAACTAATATATTATGTAGATTTAAATCTAAATCAGAGTATTATTATTTTAAATCAAATTGAATGCAAAACATAGTATTAATTATGTAAATTTTTTGAATTGTTATTAAATAAAAAATAAAAATATGAAATGAAAATGGAAATAAATACCTAAGTAAATTCTTTTTTTCTTCAGTTATTGAAAAAAAAACAGGTTTTTGAGTAAAAGTTATAAAACATTTATTACAATAAAATATTGATAAATTGACAAATATTTGCATTTTTTACATAACTAAATAATGACCCCTGATGTTATGTAAACACTGCCTATAAATATGCATTCAGGTGCACTGAGGACGGGTATTGCGATGCATTGCTTATATTACTCAGATTAAAAGGTTGTACAGACCTCTACGGACCTCTACGAGCGCAAACGCGTAGAACTTTCGTAGAGCCGTCGTAGACCTTCGTAGCACATAAGCCAAATCGTAGCGGAATTTCAATAGTCATTCTATGGGTAGTTTATGCGATGTATTCACATTTATCGCTGTTTCTGTCTAATAATACCCAAATGAAAGGGACACAAACAACCCAGTAGAGATATTACGATCGTTTCGCCCATAAACGGTTGTCTGTAATAAAAGGCCGATGAAAAATGATTACCAATTTACAAGAAATTCTTTTATTTGATGTAATTGAATAGAAAACATGTCCTTGATGAGCTGTTGTAAGAAAACGAGAATAAACCAAAAAAATCTAAGAGATAAATAAGGTTGACCTACTTTCGGCCGTTCCTAATGAGATTACGTTTTAGTTACTAACATAATAGTAGCACACACAGCTACAATTCAAACAGCTGGGTAAGTTTTTAAACTTTGTCTATGAAATGGGGCCTATGACATGTTCAATATTAATTCATTGATATTATAACACTCCGCCGTAAGTTTCTTGCCCGTTCTTCTAGGCTCTGGTCGCGTGGAACTGGCACCTAGAATCACCTAGTATGTAAGACGATTCTAAATGATCCTTGTGATTTTATTGAATAAAGAATATTTGATTTGATTTGACTCACAATCTAGTCCTAAACAAAGATATTTTAGAATATTTGCTAGGAAATAATATGTATGATTGCCGATATATCAGTTTAGTTGAGTTGGATCAGTTGAGCTATCTATAGATCGTTTGCGACATTCTGTAGATCAACTTTTTTTTATGTATTTTGCGATCCGTGTGTGCACAAACTCGTACTTGGGGTACTGGTCCAGCCATTCTCAAATAAGCTGCTGACCTCTAATCATCTAATGATGTCAACATACTTTTGTGTGATTTCAATTCGTCTAATTGACGAGAAAACATCTACGGCTTTTACAAGTTTGGGCAATGTTTTTTTTTTTTTTACAAATGTTATTTTGTTATCACTAATAGGACAAACTAACACGAGACAAGGGTAGTAAAACATGTACTTAATGAAAAATTCGTAATAGCGTAACAGTTTTGGAAATCTCCGTAAACAATACTTGTGTTAGGAGATCCCGCTCTAGCCAAAGTATATAACTAGTTAACTAAAAACTAAAACTAAAATACTTTTAGTATAAATCAAAATGAATAAAAATTAGAATAAACGAGTCAGTGAATATGTGAAGTTTAGTGTATAACTGAAAATGATGACACACATGATGATGACATGAGATGGACAAATATGATAATGAAGAAGAAAAATAAAAATTTACACTATTAAGGAAAAATAGAAGAGTTACAAAATGACCACAACGCAGTATATGCAAGTGGTATTTACGCTGGTCTTCAGTTGAATTGTCGTTTTAAAGAATTTTGTCAGAGGCCACATATAGGACAGTTACAAATTCAATATACCTATTTTAATGATTGGTACTGATTTGGATCAGTTTAGCTATCTATAGATCGTTTGTAACGATCGTTTTGACATTTGAACGTTTGTAGATATCTCAACTGTTTCTTATGTATTTTATATATTTTGTACATTATGTAAATACTGTAATAGTCGTAAGTTTGTTTGTGAATAAAGTAGTAAAATATATACGTATAGAATCTGTAACCTTCTAAGCCATTCGAAGCATACCGTCCCAAATACTTTCCAGCCGACCAAGCCTGACTCTTACCTTTTGTTGCGAAGTCTCAGAGCGAGGTCACAGGTGTCAACGATTTTGCCAACACATAAAATAAAACGGTTTTTTGATTAGCTATACATTTTTGTTTTTTGTAGAAAGGAGGTTATTTATTTAAAGTTGCATGCGCCATGATCACGGGTCGAAATATCCCGTTTATAATGAAAACTATGTTCAAAACCGTGATAGTTTCATATATTATACTTACATATATCATTACAGAATTATCCTAATGCAAAAGCGTAGTCATATTTTCATAATTTAACGGCCGATGTGACGCGCGGGTGAAGGTCTACCTGAGACGCGGAGGTTGCGAGTTCGATTCCCGCCTTGGGATAAATGTTTGTACGATCTGCAAATATTTTATATGTGTGCAATTCTATTTTACGAGAATTATGAGTTTAACAATTTCCTCTTAGTGGTCCTAATGACGTCATAGTTTATTGGTTATGTCAAAATAGTCATGATTCGATAGAAAACAGACTGAAAATGAATATTATTGAGTTAATTCTGGATTTTCGACAGCTGTCATGTCATTCTGATAAACGCTTGCGTCTGAAAAACAACTTGAAATGAAATCAATTGGCATATTTATCGGTCCTGTAAAAAATAAATTCATGTATTTATTTATTTATTTTAAAATTTCACACATAGCGTTAGTGCTAGGAGGACTTAATGCTAAGAGCATTGTCTGCCAGTCTTCCTGGATGTGCAGAAAGATGGTGTGGCGTGTTATAAAGACAAAAACAAGTTGTACCGGTACTTATTATTCAATAAAAAACGGTATATAGGTACATTGTGCCTAATATCACGCACAAAGAAATACATTCTAAAACACGTGTCATTATACAATTGTACAATGAGGGTACCGAGGCCCACCGCGTTTACAAAATTATTTCTGGGCGTCTAGTCGAAGCGACGCGTGACCCGAGGGCTGGTGAGTATCTGGCCCAGCGTATTAGCATTGCTATTCAGCGCGGCAATGCAGCCAGTGTCTTGGGTACGCTTCCGATTGGTACTGATTTGGATCAGTTGAGCTTTCTATAGATCGTTTGCAACAGTCTGTAGATAGGTCAACTGTTTCTTATGTATTTTATATGAAAATGTACATTTTGTAAATGTCGTAAGTTTGTTTGTGAATAAAGTGTATTTGAATAAAAAAAAATAATTGTACAATACAATAATATAGTTAATACAGAATAACACATAGGCTATAATTTTTGAATATATTGAGTGAATATACTTACCAAAATATAATGATTACGTAATGGGGCGTCTAAACGGGCAATATTTTACGGCAATTTGTGGCTGCAATTATTGGCAAACATTGCCCAGCCATCAATAAAACATTTTAGTACATTTTATGGCTGAGCAATCAATTACAGGCAACATGTTGCAATATGTTATATTTTGTCGTGGCTACACATAAAAACATTTTGACATATCAAAAAATATGTGGCTATAATGCCGGGCCATCCTTAAAATATTGCCCGTTTAGACGCCCCATAAGATGAAGTCGGGCATCAGCTAGTTGTAGATAAAGTCTGTCCTCATTTGGTATCCATAAAATGGCGTATCCTTCACAAAGTGGGTTTTAAAAATAGTTTTCCATTTGAACGCGGTTTCGCAAAACTTTTAGTTCTTGTTTTAACTGTCGCCACATCCGTAGAATTTTTGCGATTCCGCTTTTGTCCATTCACTCACGGTCAAAGAGTTTCAATTACGTGTTTGGTTTTGGCGGAAATAAATTTTGTGTATGTCCATTTTATGTGGCGTGGATGAGATATTTTGTTTATTTATTTTATACCTGTGTCTGTACACAAAATAATTTTAGCAAACTGTTTGGTTTGTTTATTTGCAAATAAAATTCAAAAACACGTTATTATGAATTGGCTGGGCAATCTGCAGACTATTTTAAATAAAATAGATAAAAAAGTATGTAAGTATTATAATTACAACCCTGTGTATGAGAGTATCATGTACCTAGCATTGGCCTATCTGTTGGTGTACCTTTTTTACAGGAACTCAACAATCATCAATACTTTATGGCAGAAATATTATATATATTTTTGTTCGCTTTTGGTAGGTACATATCAGATTACAAATAAATAAAATCGCAGTACTTTTAACGAACGAGTTTTTACCACAAAAAGATTTTTGTATATTTTGTTAATAAATATATACGACAATCGTAAACTATCGAAACAGTGACATATTTGAGATACATTGCGCGTCAACATAAGCTTTACTGTCAAACGTTGAGGTGTTAGCGGGCAATGTATCTCAAATAGGTTACGTTTACGATTGTCACATTTATTTGTGCTTAGCCCTCTAACCTTTGTGAAGTAAACGAGTGTAGCCGTATAGGTGTAGGTCGAGCATGTTCCTTACATTAAATGTGCTTTTTTGGCAGAATTGAATGATAGGAGTGAGAGAAAGAGACCATGTCGTGCCGACCCCACTTAAATAATAAATAAATAATGCTGGACAATCCACACAACATCATCTAGCCCCAAGCTAAACAGAGCTTGTGTTATGGGTACTAGAAGACTGACATACTTAATACAATACATTACATAGATAGATATTTTTTATTATACATATAAAATACCCAGAGCACCCGGAATAAATATTTGCAGATCGTACAAACATTTATTCCAAGGCGGGAATCGAACCTGCAACTTTCCGCGTCGCAGGCGGACCTTCGCCCGCCGCGCCAAATCGGTCGTCACTTAAGGTGACGGGTATAGCCAAATGCGTGTTTTTGGGGAAACCGAAAACTGTTTTCAGAAAAAGTGATAGCATGTGGAGTTGTGAAACTTATTATTTCCTATAACACATATATTGAACTAGTGTATTGTTACTCAAAATTTGTGCTCTTGGATATAGTTTACTTTTAAATGTAAGTTTAGTACCAACACCTTTTGCAAAAGTGTGGTTTAAGATCCCATTTTTATGGGTTTGGCAGATTTGTTTGGTACCAAACTCAGCACAGCTATTCTTATGGTTCGTATCTTGTGACTCTAAAGAAAACATTTCTACATTAAGGTGTTTAAAGAAGAAGAAGAGTAGCGCCTTAGGAATTATAAGTGTTTGATTGCTGTGTGCTCGCAAATATACATAAGGCACTGCTTTAGAGTTTGACTATCCGAACTGTGCGCGGCTCATTATGTGATTTGCGCCGTTGTCAGCATTTTTGTTGAAATTGAAATTGTGACGTTGCCACGCTGACTGTCTAGAGTTTAACCACCACGGCAAAAACTATGCCGTGTTACAAGTTTAACTTGTGTATAGATATAATAAATAAATAATAAACTTGGAAGTTATTGACATTTTTATTTATTATGAAAAATTTCACCCTACCCGTCGCCTTAACGTGGGATAAGGGCAGGGGAATGATGATGATTTTTTCCTTGGCAGGTGTTGGAGGTCTAAGAGCAACCGAGCTACGGATATCGCCACCCGTGGTAGAACGCGGTAGTACTGCGACTCTAGCCTGTCTATACGAGCTCACAGACGCGCCTCTGTACTCTGTGAAGTGGTACAGAGGGCGCCACGAGTTCTACCGGTACTCGCCGACTGAGACACCTGCTACGAAGATCTTCCCCTTTGCTGGGATTAACGTTGATGTGAGTATCAATAGTGTAGTGTTTTGTATTGTTTTTTTTTGGGTTTGGTTTCTGTGGTTCCATCTAAATGTTGATGTTTCTAACTATCTGTTTAAGAAATCTTTTAAGCATCTTGGCTACATCCATAACAGACTAGCCAAGACTAACACAGTCGTATTCTACGCAAATTTCTCAATATTTCACATACTCGTTTGCCCCTTGTGCCCTAATACCTGCACAAGGGATGACCTCATCAATGGTACAGATGGTACAGATAAGGGGTATCTGCTTATCTGTACCATTGATGAGGTATACAGGGTGGAATTTTGTAATGCCACCTGAAGGGGAAATACTCTTAATACTTTAGATAGAACAAGTGCTTTAACTTGACCCATTGAATTAATAATTTAAGATTTCATTGTTTTCCTTTCATTTAACTTATGAAGTTTGTTAAAGAGATTTCATAATCCTTATTGACCCTAACGATCGATGCAATAAAAGTACAGGGTGCAACTTTTACAGATTTTAATCGGTTCGATTACCGTGTGTGGCAAGCGAATTTTTAAAAATCTTTGAATGCCGTTTTCTTTCTTTTCAAAAATAAAGGAATGTTTTCTTTGAGTAAAATGTTCTATCTAAAGTATTAAGAGTATTTCCCCTTCAGGTGGCATTACAAAATTCCACCCTGTATATAGGTATATAGATAGACATGAACTATGTTTGTTAATGTTGTGTTCAATTGACACGCAAGAAGAAGAAGAACGCAAGTTGCTTTATTCTTTATTGTACACAAAATAAGGCATAGGTACACACGACAGAAATAGATGACATGTACAAATGATGACATGACATGTAACTTTCTTGATGTAGGTATCTGAGTATTTTGTCATGAACAAAATTATCAGCTCATACAAGAACGCCTCGAGCGAGCTATCTAACTACCGTAAATATGCGTACCTACACTTACACGTATATTTACGTAAATACCAGGAAGTTTGTCATTTGGGACGATTAGTCTTCGCGAAACTGTCACAACCCACTGTTAGTCATGTAAATGCAACTTATAAGGCTTGTATTCCTTTGAGATGCGACGCGTTACTATAAAATTTGTTTTGGCTGACGGATATTTGTCGTACGACAAAATAGTTCCAGATAAATAATAAATATTAATGGACATTTCACACATCATACTCTAAACCCGAACTTAGCAAAGCTTGTACTATGGTAATCATATTGCTGATAGAATATTTTAAACATTTTTTTTGTAAGTACCTACCTACCACCGGTAATGCTACCATAGAACTAATGGTTATGTTCATCACACAAACATTTGTTCTTGGTGGCAATCAAACCCATGACCCACAGCATGGAAGACAGAGCTACTTTCAACTGGAGCTGTGGGATGACTCGATAGTTTTTATTTCAAGTTTTATTCGGAATTGAATCGTGGCTCTAAACATGATTTTTTTACAATTATGGAGTAGGTACCAACATTAATAGAGTTTAAAATAAATATGATAGACACTAAATGAGATTGACGGACTCTATTTAATTAAAAATGTTAGTAAAAGATGAAAATTCAATCATAAACTTTATGCCTTTCAATATAATTAAAAATTTAAAAAAAAAATTGTCTGAGATAAAGTTTAGTAGGTATACTTAAGTAATTATTTTTATACTTAATTAAAACTTTAATAAAATCAAATGAAATTAGAATAATTTTACAACGTACTAGCCAATTTTCATTAACAACAAACAATCAAGCAATTTTTTCAACAAGTTGCAAAACGACGGCTTCTTTTATTGAACGTGCACAGCGAGATACAATAGCATCGCCGTCAGTGTACAGCGTTCTTTACATTTCATTTTACGACGTGAACATTTATTACGTCTACTATTAAAGCTTGTTGTACTGGAAAATATGCGAATCTCAAACTTTCTGGAGAAAAATCTGGGACATCAAACGGAACCGTAACTTGAGCACAGTGTTATTTGAAGTAGCTGGTGCAATGTATACGAATATCATCATCAACCTATATCAGTCTACTGCTGGACGTAAGTCTCCCAATACGCGCCACTGAGCCCGGTCTTCGGCTTTTCTCATGTTGTGTTTGCCAGCTACACTCCGCAGATCGTCGCTCCATCTCACCGGAGGGCGTCCTACACTACGCTAGTCTACACGGGGTCTCCACTCTAGTATCTGTTCGCTTCAACGGTTGTCGGTTCTTGGGCAGGCATAATGATATATGATACGAAATGTAATGCAACTGAATTACCAGTTTAAGAAGAGCCAAAGACTAGGCTAACAGTGGCGCGTCTTGGGAGAGACTGATATCCAGCAATTGACTAATGTAGTTTGATGATGGACCAGTTTAATAAAACATATCTTATTATATGACAGATATTAAAATGTAAATATTGTAAGACAATAAACTACAAAACTGGTTAATCATATTTTACAGAAAAAACGTAGAATGTTTGTGCTCATGAAACTTCTCCTGTTTTTAGTTCTTTTTTCCATTTTCAATAGTTGTAAATAATATCTATACATATTATATTTAACAAAATCAATAGGTTTTAAAACGGAAGTAACTGTAAACCGAAGTCAAGTAAAGCAGACGCTAAACTCTCCCAGGCTTTTAAATATAGGCCAAGTTTATTGCACACTATTATTCTTAGCTTAGAGGGTTCCGTAGAATTATTTTTACCTGTTGAGTAGAAACAATGTACTTTATGGCGTGGAATTTGGTAAATATTCCTTAAGTTCAATTTAGTGGAAGAGAAATGCGGTCTTGTTTTACTTTCCTTGAGATATTAGCGGGACGCTGAGGTGTTTTAGGCAGATTGCTCTTATACTGGGTGACAAAATTAAAAATAGGTATATTCTTCATAATTTTTTTTGTAAGTACATACATACAACAAATATTTATGTTCACCACACAAACATTTGCCTGGGTGGGAATCGAACCTACGAATCACAGTATGGAAGGCAGAGCTACTACCAACTGAGCTGTGACGCCTGTCGACACTAAATCAAAATATTGTGTAGCAAAATTGGATACCTAAAAACATTTTTGAGATATAGTTTTTACTCTTTCAAACGATCACAACAGAACATTTTAGGTATTAGACAGAGCTGTGTTAAAAAAACAATGTGAAAGTAAATGCAAACAAATATATCTAATTATAATAAAAAATTCAACAAATTAACACATTATAATGCTTACTGCGTAGCATTGTTTGAATTCAACGCACTGCAATGTGTTTTCTTACGTTACTTAAATACTAATTACTATTAACTTGCGTTCATAAAAGCTATTCAGTACACCCTGTATAAGCGAGCGAAGCGTTGAAGTGTTTAGGCAGATTTTCTCTTTATATCACAATTTGCTGGTATTACAGTTATAATGTTGGGGCGAATGGCCAAAATTATGGTTTGTGCTGATAATGTTCGCGCTAATGGTATAGGTGTTCGGGGAATAACAGGTACATAATCACATTTCTTTTTCACTTTTTAATGATATTGCTTTGGATATTGCTCATTTTACTGGATAAAAAAATGGCGACATTTTATAAAATAGACTTACCATTGGTGAGTGCTTTTATAACTGATCGGTGTAAATGTGCTCTGATGAAGGACGCAATCATATTTTTGGGTTGTAGGTTCCTTGAACATAAAAATGGCATAACATAAAAAAACGTAGACGTTCGAAGGTGCGTTTTTCATAAAAATATGTGTATAATGTTATAAAGAAAATATCAAAATCAATTACCAGAAGTATTAGTATATTTTAAATGAATTTTAGTAATTGAATGTAACAAAAGAGATATTAATTCAAATGAATTAATCTAGAGGCGGTGAACTGAAAACGTTGTTTATAGAAACTTTGGTGTAATTTGAAAGGAGCAAAACAATAATAAATATTTAACACGTTAAATACACTTTATCCTTTTAGTTTATTTACTATATAAGATCACAATAGGCCATCTAGGCCGCAGTGATATGAAAGCCGCAAAAAATCAAATACTATATATATAGTTTAGTTTAGTTTATTAACTTTAAATATATACTTATATATATATATAGTTAATAAACTAAAAGGATGAAGTGTATGTAATACTAATATAACTTTAATGATCTTCTACATAATATTATAGATTTACTATCGTAACGAAAATTGCTAACTTACTTAAACAATTCTGTAATAATATAAGATGATTTATTATAAAATAACTGAGCTAACTTTTAAAATTATATTCTAAATGCACTGCTTTTTTATACAAACTAAAAACTAACGTTTTCTAGATTCATTTATTTATTTATTTCTTAAATTTGAAGGACTTTGAGTCGGTATTCTAGATAGACTGAGGTACGTCATAAAGTCGTAAGCATTCAGAATTACATTTGTACATTGTGAATATGGAGTAGTTTTCGGCATGTTCAAACAGTATACGTCATTTATGCATAGATTAATCTAATAAACCTGGTTTATTGGTGCTCTTGACAACCCCAAACTCTCTAAAACTAAGAACTAGAAATTCAAATGTAACCAGACGTCCCCCAATTACACAACTCTAATTTCAACTCTAATATTTATCCCCTCGTAACTTGTACCAGCCCTCTAAATTAAGGGCCCGGGACTAGGAATTTAATTAATTCAAAAGGGAAACAGAGGTGCGTATTGTTTATAACGTAAATAAATGGACTATGGAATCCGATTATTCCGTTTCGATTCTTGATTTACATTCAGTTGACTAAATATAGGGTTTGAATTGAATTGTAATTAACTACCATAGAATACAATATTTTTGTACAGCTTGCGCAGAATGTCATAATAATATAATATTTTATAGTGTATGTCACGGAATTTCTGATAGTATGTGCTGAAGAATATGTTTTATAGTGTGTGTCACAAAATACGAAGCACGGTTTACGTCTCTTCATCCTTTTTTGCATGTTTTAGGTTACTTATGTACTAACCATCGAAACCTAAGGTTAGTTAAGGGTGGTAAGTCAATTAAATGTGATAATAACCTTAGGTACCTATGTACCTATCACATTTAATTATTTACTGAGCGTAAAAGGCGAGTCTCGTCAAGTGGTTGGATAAGTCTGCTCATAAAAATAATATGTTTTTTTTCTTTAAATGTTTTTTATCTGAAGAAACAAAGTCCTGACCGACTGTTCTACAATATTTTACAATACTTTCATATCATTGAAATACGGACAACATCCGCAAAAACTACCACATGCCATTGTAACCAAAGCTAAAATTACGAAACTTGCTAATCTGTAACAAAACCCACATATTCATAGATATCACTCTGTTTATTCATTTCAAGATGGCGCTCATTCATAATGTATGGGTCGTCAAAATCTCAAGCACCAATCGCGGTAATCCTATCGCGAGAGCGCCACACAATTTCCTCTCAAAGCATCAAATTGATCAATCCCGAATGGATATTGAGTTATAAAAACTCGCGAGCACATTCCCACTCCGTAAGAATATAAGAGAAACAAAACGCTAGTTATTATCGCCATAGTACTGTCGAAACAGCTGGTTCAAAACAAAAGACGAAAAAAGTTTTCATCTCTAACATTGCCTATTAATTTATGCTTTGAACTTAAGGTCTATGGCTTGTTGTTCATTTTCAGCAAACTTTTTAAAAATTGCTATCGATAACATAGTTTTCAAGAAATACCGTGATATGCGACCGACGATAATAAATATGAATTATAAAAAAGTCAAATAATAAAAAGTTTTTGATATGACACGTCAAACTACATAATTATATGTTATGTGACTATTGTTTTTGACATGTATCTTACTCAGTAAAATAAAAAAGATCATTTAAAATCGTCAAATATTTCGTTCCTCACAACCGGAGCATAAAATAACGGGCAAAAAACTTACGGTCTTGGTCCAGCGTTTTTTGTATAATACCTAATCAAAGCCTGTGAAGAACATAAATATTTGTTCTGTGTCTGGGTGTTATATATATTTAGGTGCTATGTATTCTATGTATAGATATATTTACAAAAATAATAAGTAGATATTCTATCAGCAATCTTATTTCTATACTAGTACCTACAAGCTTTGCTTAGTATGGGACTAGAGTGTGAGGTGTGAAATGTCCGTAAATATTAATTTATAATATGATTCTTCATACAATTAATGACAACTAAATACAGTACAAACCAAACCAGCTATTTCACTCTGTCACTTCAATGTGAAAAAGGAGGGCATGATAAGGATTGAATGTATGAACATCTGCTGCGTCGCAGACGGGGAAAGATGGCTACGTCCTCAGAAAAAATGTAGTCGGAGACGCTTTGAGATATGCTGCCTAGAGAGGTTTCTTGATTGTGTTTCAAGCTAGTTTCTTTGTCTTTGTTGACGCGTGTCATTACGGCTCTGTTTACTGCAAGAATAAAAATGACATTTCTTATCAAAAGTGAAGTACTTATAACCTAAAATAGAATAGAATTATTTATTTCAGTTATTATTATAAAACTTAATGCTAGGACATATTAAACGATATTATTATACTATGTTAGGTCTGTTTCCCAAATAAAATAAAATAAAATAAAATAAATAAAATAACTAAAAATGCTCATCACTCAGTTGGGCTGGTGTAGAACCATTGGGCTCTACACCAGCGCTGGTTTTCAGTAATGCCAAATACATTAGTAGAGTCTTATGCATGGCGTCGGCATCAATGACAGTTTCGACAAATTATACGTTAACTGTAATTTGAAAACATTTTAATTAACCTAAATACAAGTGCTTTTAATCTTCTTTTAAAGTTTAATCAAAAAGTTTTTTCATTTCAGTTTTTGACAATATATCGTCAAACTAAGAAAATGAAAATGAAACAATACAATATTAACATTTAAAAATAAACCCGTACATTTCAACGGGTTACATCTAGTAAGGTTATAAAAATGACATAAAATTTTACAACAGTTTGCTATGTAGGTCATAATAATACTAATAACAAAATACGAGTAGGTACGCCGTTCCGAAGTAAAACAATGCTCGGAAGACGCCATCTTTCGAGCAATCAAAACATTCGCTATTTGTCTTCTAAAGTTGTCGTTCAAACTTTGCAGCTCAATATTTACTTACCTATAAAGTATTTACAGACAGTATAAAAAGAAAACAAATCAATGGAGGTATTTTATACGGGTTTTCATTTTATTAGACAGTTTTTTAGAATGGCTGTACAGTAAATTATTTAGTGTGTATTAGTCATGTGAACAAACAACAAAACCCAAAGTAACCCTTAGTGCACCTGCTCGAGAACAAATATAGAATGAAATGAGATGTCTGATGCATTTGTTTAATATGCTTTGGTTTGCTTAAAAACCGCACCACACTAAACCGTACCGTACTAAAGAAATGATCATAAATGATTGTGATAATCGTTCGATCGTAATGTTAGAGGTGTGATACACTGCGTGGTGGCGATACGAAATTGGCTATCGAGTCGGCGTTAACGCGCAATGTCACAATTATAAGCCTGCCGAAAAGGTATCGACTACGTGGTGAACCAACTTGTTATGCTTAGATAGTTGATTTAAAACGTATCTATTAAAAGTATTCAAAACCCGTTTGCACCAAATTATTTAGATTTTTGTCAGAAATCCATGGTATCAAAGCCCAAATTATTTAGATTTTTGTTAAAAATCCATAATAAGTACTTAATCAAAATAAAGAAATATAAGAATAAAGAGAATATTCACAAAATATTTGTGATTTAATTAGTATTTAGTTTCACCGTCATTGTTAGATAATACGGTCGTTATTATCAAGACTCACTCACTGTCACAATTAATTTACAATTCCCGTGTTTAAGTCACGCTCCGTTAAAGTTAGACGTTATTAAGCATGCACATTGATTTATAACTTGCTGGTCCACTGTTGTTTGAACAGAGGTTTTTTTGCTCGTGGTTGAAGACTGAGAAATCTGTATCTAATTTTATATGAAACAAGAAAACAACGTAAGTAGGTAGTAATGTTTTGATTTTGCGTAGTATGGATCAGTTCACAGTCCTGGTCTGCCTAAGTATTGGCCGAGGACGGGCGTAGAATGGTTTTGAATGCAAGATCCAAGCTTCTCAATGAATCCCCTAGGGATATGGCTAGTATAAATCATCATTATCACTTATCAAGCTTTTGACGAAAAAACTATAGATTAAATTAAATATTTCCGCGCTAACATTATAGAATATTTCTTTATTTATTCATCAAAGCTTGACAAGAAAATAATTTCCCAAAAGCTGGGTAAAATTTTAACAGTAAGATTGGTTCATAAGTGAGACATTATTGGTCAAACGTTTTTCATAAGCTAAATTTACAACAAAAAATACCTAGTCAATAGCTAGCAAATAAGATTGGCTCATGACTCATCTTCGATCATTTTTTTTATTTACTAAATTCTCATCAAAATTATACTTTGTCAACAGCTAGCAAACTCGAACCAGAGTCAAGTGGTCCTGACGAAGGTTGGCTTCGGGCTGTCGGGGAACTTCAGCTGCGAGGTGACTGCTGACGCACCTTCCTTCGCCACCTCCATAGTCTCCAATAACATGGAGGTTGTTGGTCAGTATCTTAAGGCTTACGACCTTTTTATTTCTATAAGAAGTTTTCAAATATTTTTTTTTTCATGAACTTACACAACTAATTCAAATTAGATAATTATTAGTATTAAAATTAGATATAATTGGAAAGTTAACTCGCGGATTCAAGCGAGTTTCGTATCTGCGAGTTGATACGAAACTTGTTGAACTAGTTTTTATTAGTTATACACAAAGAATTTTGAAAATCAACCACATTATTCACAAACTTACGACTATTACAGTATTTAAAAATACATAGGTTTATATAAAACACATGAAAAATAGTTGAGCAATCTACAGACCGTTGCATACGATCTATAGATAGCTCAACTGATCCAAATTAGAAGCAATATACGCTCCCGGCGTATAAACTTAAATAAGTTCATAACTATTCTAATTTTTTAATCTCTTTTTTCCCAATCTGATTAAGTAAAGACAAACACATGTTTATAACTACTTCTACTCTTTACTATGATATAATCTATATCTATAGATACTTCTATACTTACTAATATTATAAAGAAGTAAAGTTTGTGTGTTTGGGGTAATCTCGGGATCTACTGAACTGATTTTAAAAATTCTTTCGCCAATAGAAAGCCACATTATTGCTGAGTGTCAAAGGTTATATAAAAAACCGAAAAATTAAAAGGCTTTTACGTGGTAGTCCGTTTTGCAAAGTGAATCGGAGAAAAAACGGTCGATTTATGCCCAACGAAGTGAGCGCGGGTCAGCTAGTGTAACATATATAGGTATATATTAATATAATATATATTCCTAATCGATCAATGTTGATTAACGATATCTTAGCACTGAAACGTGCCATGTTCACCCGAACACTTGGAACTTTCGAGAACAAAGTTACTTCAGTCATTAATTTTAGATCAATACCTTTGGATACCTTTGAATATTAATATTAAATACCGATTTTAGAAGTACAAGCCAAATATAGTTTGACACATATAAATTTGTATGTACATTGATTTATAATTTTATTTTATGAATGCCTTTAAAGATTGACTCATTTTGTCTCACTGAGCACATCTCTTGAGGACGTGTCTTGTGCATTGCAATGCGCCTATAAATGTGTCTTGTTTGTAACTGCATCGACCCCGATCATCAAACCGAAACCCAGCAAAGCAAGCACTGCTTAGCGGCAGCGATAGGTTATAAATAAATATTCAAGGACATTTCACACATCTCTAGTCCCAAACTAAGCAAAGCTTGTACTATAGGAACTAGATTAATGATCGATTACAAATATATACTTTTTTTTAAATACATCTAAAGAATAATACATAGTAAGACCCACATAAGGTAGGAATCAAACCCACGGCTCACAGCATGGAAGGCAGAGTTCCTACCAACTGAATTGTGACGCCTGTCAATGTATGGTGGTAGAACTTTTAAGCTCATTCATAAAAAGCTTTGTTACCTTTTAAACATTTCATCATCATCATCATCAACCTATATCAATCCACTGCTGGACGTAGGTCTCTCCCAAGACGCGCCACTGAGCCCGGTCATCGGCTCTAAAACATTTACTAGTTAAAAAAACTCTAAGTTTTTTGAAACTAAAACATTTTTCTTCCACAGTTCTCCATCCGAAGTTTTTATTTAACAAAGTTTTATAACAAAGAATTTGAAAAATCAACTAAGTACTTTATTCACAAACTTACGACTATTACAGTATTTACAATATGTACATAGGTATATATTATGAAACACATAAAAATAGTTGAGCAGATCTACAGATCCAAATTAGTAGCAATCAGAAGCGTATAAACTTAAATAAGTTCATAACTATTATTTTTTCATTTCTTTTTTCGCAATTAACTAAAACTACTAAAACGTTTTTCTTCTACAGTTCTCCCTCCGAAGCCTCCGTCGCTGGTGACGAGTCAGCACTACTACACTCCCGGAGACATCCTCAGAGCAAACTGCTCGTCAGGTCCCAGTCGCCCGCCGTCCGAACTCACATTCTACATCAATGATGCACCTGTGAGTCTTTTAATCAACTTTAAAAGTCATTTTGTGTGATCAACGAAAAAATCAAAAAATTACTATTTGTCAAACTCGGATCAATCGTCGCCTGGAAACCCAAATCACGATTGATCCGAGATTGACACATAGTAATTTTTTGATTTTTTTTCGTTGATCATCGTTCACCCGCCGTTAGTGTAGGTTTCAATACCTACTTATTTGCATTCCACATAAGAAAAAAACATAAAACAACCTTAAAGTAATAAAAGTAATATTAACTAGTTTGTAGGTACAATGGGCGGCCTTATTGCAATTTCTTCCAGACAACCTTTGGATGGACAGGATCATTTATTTAATAAACTTTAAAAAATATTATTTAAATTTTAAACCTTGTTTGAGGGTCCGCGTCTCGCGTAAATTTTAGTACTGTATGTTAGCTTATAGTTGCTATATATGTGATACACGTCGATGACATTAGGTAAGCTAGTCTACAAAAAATTGTCGCTTAGTAAAAAAAACTTGGATGGTACAGCTACATGATGTTGTTAGCCGTACTGATGTTGTAGTGTACTAAGAAAGTTTGGATTTAGTTACGGATTCTAATTCCTTGATCACACGTACCGAGTAAACCGGCGAGACAGTGACGTATTTAAGATACACTGCGCGCTAACGCTGCAACGTTCAACAGTAAAACTGAAGTCGACGCGCAGTGTATCTCAAATACGTCACTGTCTCGCCGGTTTACTCGGTACGTGTGATCAAGGTATGAGAAACTTAGAAAGTAGGTAAGTTGGTAAGGCTATCAACATAAAAACTCTGATACGAACGATGACTTCAAGACACATTGCGCATTATTGACCGCTCAACTACGGAAGGTTACAGCATCACCACGCAATGCATTAGCACGTTAAAACACATTTAAGATTGACAGATTTATTCATGTTGACCTCTCTGAACTCTGTTTTTTGTTCTTCAGCATACTTACGATAAAACTTGAAGTTCAACAAAAAATAAGTTTCCAAGTAGAATTACTGTAGCTTACAAACTTCGGAAACCTCCACAGAATAACTTTTTAGTACACGCCTGTTGGTGTTTTGAAACTCATCAAACTGTAATTTTAATTAGCATCTACCCGCAACTTTTCTAATATCAAAATAACAAAAATAATACTAATAATTTGTACGCGAAAGCGTGTCTGTTTGTGTAGGTACAATTTTATAATTATGACCAACATTTTTTCTAAACTAACCTCTTTATTAGCTAGCATTATCATTTTCTTTAAGGACAAAGAAATAGCAACATTTTTAGAACTGTCAAATTAGTTTTTAGTTATAGTCTGTGGTGTATATTTAAATTATTTTCATGTTTTACTAGTAGATATAATAGTTGCCTTGTGTACATCTATGATGTGATTATAAAATACTTATTCATCCGGTTCAGTAAAACAATTCTGGTCAGCGGAAATAGACAAGGTAAAGTCACAGGCAAGAGTATATTTTTTGTTTTAATATTTTCACCTACTCTCTACGAATAAATCTATGTTGGTCGATTACAATCGCTATTTATTGATCGCATTTTGCGGACCGTTTTTTGGCAATTATTATGATCGGTAGTATTATTTAAAAATATATACTATTTATACTGTTGTCATCATTATATTATTCTTAATATCAACTTGTACTTTTTATGTTAATGTGAACTTAATAAAACAATCTAGCAGACTAGACTTAAAAAATGATCGAATTAGTAACTTTTCATATTATACTTATACGACAGGCGTCACAGCTCAGTTGGTAGTAGCTCTGCTTTCCATGTTGTGGGTTCGATTCCCATCCAGAATAAATGTTTGTGTGATGAACATAAATATTTGTTCTGTGTCTGGATGTTTCTATGTATTGTTCTTTATAGGTATCTATGTATTTATAAAGAACATGTACCTATGTAAGTATTCTATCAGTAATCTAGTTCCCATAGTACAAGTTTTGCTTGGCTTGGGATTAGAGAAATGTGTGAAATGTCCGTGAATTCAAATATAGATAGTTAAGGCCCATTTCAATTTATATTTTACTTACCAAAAAAGTAATAACTTTAAACTAAAGACGTATATAAGTTTAACTAACTTCAATTCACTTAAAACTCTAGAACCGTGCGACTGAACCAAAGAATCTCTACAAAAGACTGAAATTCCAACTTTAGAAATTCTACGAAGATGTATTGTGTAGGTAGATTTAATTCCGCAGCATAAACAAAACGCGATTCAAATATACTTTAGTAGCATAGTTTACTTTTGAGTTGAAACCACAAAACTGCAGCAATTCATAAGCTGAGCGTCAAGCGAAGCGATTCTGAACAAAGAATTATTAATTATTTAACTTTGTTTGCTTTTTGTGAGCATACTCTTCTGTATCCAATTGCGTTGAGTCACAGGATAAATCCTATAGAGATTTATTCTTTAAAGTAATACAGTTTTAGAGACCTTACTTAGAGCTTAGACTTACCTTAGCCATGTCGATAATAATTGACATTATCTATTACTACATTACCTACTAAGACCATAAACCAAGTAAATTTTGCCCGTTTCGTTTAAGCCATAAAGCTATCATTCAACGCTTGTCTCTCAGCTAAGCCGCCAGTCGGAGGCTTAGCTACAATTCTATAGTGGCAAGTTTTAATGCTTTTCGAAACTCGCGAATCTCCAAGAGCTACGGATTTTCGAATCTAGGACGGATTTTAACACTATTGTTTCCGTGTCTGATGTGTAAGGCCATGTGTCTACTAGATGAGAATCAACACGCAACATTGTTGCGCAATAAAATATCAACTCGCAACATACAGGTAAAAATAGTAAAGTGATAATAATGCTTTATTTTAATAGACGTAGACATAGACAGACATTTATTTGCACAAATAACAAACAGTACACAATATTAATTACAATATTAATTATTTATCTTTAAAATTTTTGTGATAAATCAATTGTGTTTTTATCCCGAAATAAAATTTAAGAACGTGGTAAAAGATATTAAACAAACAAATACACAGAAATTGTTCTTAGTAAGAATCCGCAACCCACAAAGTGGAAGGCAAAACTACCGCAGTAATAAATCAAATATGTAAAGAGTTATGTAGAACAACTGATACAAAACTTGAAGCGCATTAAGATTGTTAAAACGCTAACGTACAGCTGTTTCGTAAATTTAAACGTTGCGTTGCTTCATCATCAACCTATATCAGTCCACTGCTGGACGTAGGTCTCTCCCAACACGCGCCACTGAGCCCGGTCTTCCACTCTTCTCATCCAGTGTTTGCAAGCTACACTCCGCAGATCGTCGCTCCATCTCGCCGGAGAGCGTCCTACACTACGCTTGCCTAAACGCGATCTCCACTCCAGTATCCGTTTGCTCCAACGATTGTCGGTTATTCAGCAAACATGGCCGGCCCACTGCCACTTCAGCTTGCTTATTCTTTGAGCTATGTAACACCTTGGTTTTCTGACGAATAACCCTATTCCGTTTTCGATCTCTCAAAGAAATTCTGAGCATAGCTCTCTCCATAGCACGCTGAGCGACTTTCAGCTTGTGGACCAACCCCACTGTCAGTGTCCACGTTTCAGCAGCATAGGTCATAACGGGTAGGACGCACTGGTTGAAAACAGTCGTTGCTTGCTGTATTGCAATGTTGCTATGTATACCATGTTGAGCAATAATTGTTGCTAGTTTAGTAAGTTACCTAAGAATTTCATATTGCGTATGAGAAACAACATAATGATCGTAGGCGTAGACCACTGTCTATTTCCGGAATATTGAGTATAATCTGTTGTTTTTCTCAATAGGAGATATCAATACCGTAACCTTTTTACTCGCAGAATATTCCACATAATGACAAACAATTGCGTAGTTCGTGCGGTAACAACTAGACTGGAGAGTGTGTTGACGCGCAATGTACCTACCCCACAAATAAATCCAACCTTCTTTGATCGTGTAGACTTCCAATGCCTTACAAAATATTGTATTTTTGTCAACAACATTGAATAACTTGTTGGTACTTATTACTAAAGATATTTTTTTAACCTAGATAGAAATCGGTGTCTAATTTTCAAAATCCAATTTGTATTTTAATTTTAACTATATTTGCGTATTCACGTCCTGTTTTATTGGTTTGTATTTATATAAATTATGTACATTTTGTTATGAACAGTCCAATGTTGATTATTTACTGATCTCACGAGTGATTAGTTTGTATGATACTGCAATTATTAATTTGTTAGAATTATTATTTGGAAATTGATAAAATGGTAAAGGATTAACGAATAAAGATAATTTATTTGTCTAAACCAAACAAAAAGCGAAAATCACAAAAAAAATATTGGTCTTATTGCTAAAAGTGTTCCGTTCCAGACAACATTTTTGTATTTAGTGTTTGCAAAGGTCATTTCAAGATTGGAATCCTGATTTCAGCGGAATATTGTAATATATTCGAAATAGTGGTATCCTATTGATAAATAGTTTTATGTCGGTGCATACCATAAATCAAACTGCAGTAAAACCCTGATGGATTATTTTTACAGTTTATAAATATGAATATGGGATTTTAGTATACCTACTTGGTACGAATATAATAGTCTAACGGCCGGTTTCTCGAACGATGATCAAAATCAAATAATTACTATATAAATAATTACTATATCGGATCAATCTTGATTTGGGTTTCCAGAAACCGGCCGTAAGACTCGTTTTCAATAATTGAGGGTCGGGTTATTCTTGTACAATAAGATCGTCATTTACATTGTCATACAAAACCTTGAATTAAGAGGATATAGGTATAATCGGTAACGTTAACAGTGAAGAATTGTAACATTATTTATTAAGATAAAAAAGTTATTACATAAAAGTAAAGCTTGTCTTAATAGGTAGGTAAGTAGGTACCTAGATGTTATTTAAATATAACACAATTCAATGTTAATAAATAAATAATGTTGGAATAAATAATGCACACCACATCATAGAGCCCCAAGCTAAGCAGAGTTTGTGTTATATGTATTTAATACATAGGTACCTACTATGGGTATACTTAATAGAATACATAGTTATTTTATTATAGGTACATATAAAATACCCAGAACACCCGGAATAAATATTTGCATCGTACAAACGTTTATCTCAAGGCGGGAATCGAACCTGAAACCTCCGCGTCGCAGGCGGACCTTCGCCCGCCGCGCCACATCAGTCGTCATAGAAATAAAGATATGTTCTTGATTTTCGAGTTTCCGTAAAAACCAACACTCTTCGAGACAAAAAAAAGTTATCTAACAGAGTTTACATTGTACTCGTACCATTTCATGGGTAAAATTGTTTGTTCATTGTTCGTTATGTTGATATTAGCAATTTTCAGCTTAATACACGTTCCGGGGACGAGTTTATTCAATAATGTCTGAATTTTGAACAGGTTTCTACGTAAGTAGAGCCCGCTGGTTGTAAATCTTGCGACAGTTTTGCTATAACGTCAAGTTTTTTAAGCTATTGCATAGCTTCTATCGCGGGCCTTGAGCGTGGAGACCAAATCCAGAAATTCCGTAACGAAATAACCTAACACTGTACATGCGTAATCCAGCAAAAAATGCTATGCAATAACAAGATATGCATTTGCTCTGCCCTTATTGAAAAAAATGCACATCAAATAGAATTTAAAATCAAATTTATATGCAAAGGTCTGTAGATAGCTCAACTGTTTCTTATGTATTTTATATGACTATGTACATTTTGTAAATACTGTATAGTCGTAAGTTTGTTTGTGAATAAAGTTTTATACATTAATTTATATGAAAATACGTAGAACGCAGTTTATTTATTTTTCGCTGAATTTTCGTGAATAATAATATTTTTGACAAAATGAACATAACCGATTTCCCCTTAGTCATCGACAAGTAATAAACTCATTTTAATCCAAAAAACCACCTATAAAAAATGATCTATCAAACTAAATAAACGGTTTACAATTACCGGAGTAATTATGTAATATACTTCGAAAAATAACATAAACAATTGTATTGAAAATCTCATTTTTTAAAATCTGCTGAAAAGTACTGCTTACAAATACTACGTAGGTACTTTTGTAGCTGTGGGCGATGCCGTGGGCGAGTTGTATTGTAATACACAACGTAGGTAGGTACACAATGTACCATGTAGGCGGATTCACTCTAATTAATACTAATTTTATGTATGTCTACATGCATGTTTTCTTTAGAATCTTAGTATATACGAAAATTTATGTATAAAGAGATAAATGAGAGAGAGATACATATTTATTGCTTAGTCTTAAAATTATACCAAATTACTCTTGTGTTTATAAAGGTTATGGCACAAATTTAACCAAAAGATAAGATAAAGATAATAAATAAATAATAATAAATAATGCCGGACAATCCACACAACATCATCTAGCCCCAAGCTAAGCAGAGCTTGTGTTATGGGTACTAGAAGACTGACATACTTAATACAATACATTACATAGATAGATATTTTTTATTATACATATAAAATACCCAGAGCACCCGGAATAAATATTTGCAGATCGTATAAACATTTATCCCAAGGCGGGAATCGAACCCGCAACCTTCCGTGTCGCAGGCGGACCTTCACCCACCGCGCCACATCGGTCGTCATAAGATAAGATAAAGACCTTTGGTTAGACAAACCACGGTGTTCCTTGCTCTAACTAAGCTTAGAATTTACATACAAGCTTATAAGCTTGTATGTAAATTCTTGTTATGGTGTGGGAAGTGACTGAAAAGCTATAAAGAGTTACATTTTATGTAAAATACGTTTATGATCTAAAATACTTTGATGCGACATTAAAGCTTACTTCATTTATGCATGAGAATATGTGAGATTGCCCACCTGATGCAGTAACCTCTGCTTGTAATGTTTTATTTCAACAACTTACAATGCTGCTATCAAGTATTGTTTGATTCAGATATATTGGAAAACAATCATAAAAACGCTAAATTTCATGAAAAATGTCACAGCTGGAAACCGTGAAGTCTATTTGTTAAGACCGTTAAGTCTAATTAGCATAATATATATAAGCCTAAAATTCTAAAACGCCCACATTAGTCAGCTACCCGCACTTTAAACGTGACCAGATTTACAACTAACCACAGATATTCCTACCACAGGTAACGCCAGGGCAGTATCAAGTGCATCCAGTCGCCGAGGGCCTTCTCCGGGCTGACCTGAACGTGCAAGTCCAGCTCTGGCCGGCGCACTACGAGCGAGGCGCACCGATCTTACGCTGCGAAGCTAAAGTGGGGGACCTGTATAGAGAAGATAATACAGTGGCGTTGTACTCCGCGAATAGTGATCCTAAGATTGAACGAGGTGAGTAAATGACACAAAAAAAATATATGTATAAGTAAGCGTAGACTTGAGAACCTCTATTTTTAGTTAAAAATAGCAATTGATTGCTTGAATCATCTTTACTAGCACCATAAAAGATCTTAGCGAACGTACAGAGAGTTTTGACGTAGCCCGTTTCTGGGCAAAGCACATTTGACAAGGGCCAATCGCCGACACGAAAGAGAAGAGCATCAAAACCAACATTGCTCATCGTATATGAAGGGCACAGGGGAAAAACATGCTATGTCACTAAGACAATGAACTGAGAAATTGTTAAATAAACATTTTGATCCTTGAAAAAAGGTACATTAAAGCCTGAAATAAAACGGAAATATATAATATATAAAGAAAATATATTTGTTTTGAGTTTACAGTACAAAAAAACCCTTCTTGGTTGTATTTATTGAGTTATGAGAAAAAAAGTGAACAAAGTCAGAAAATACAGGAATAAAATATGCAATGTCCACAAAATTGTCATAAAATACAGGAAAAAAATATGCAATGTCCGCTTAATCGATAATGTTTAAGCATATTATACTTGTGGGAAATATTGCTTAGCTCTTGGCCCACAAAACTTTGACAAGGCCTGTATATCCACGAATTTGCCTTTGAAACTGGTAGGCTCTCATTAAATGATTGTACCGGCTGTAAAAACTCTGAGACACCAATGGTATGAGAGGAGTTCTTCAAATTTTTTTTAGGTCCCATGAGAACAGATGACGACCAAGTGGAATTGTAATGTTCTCTATGAAAAATTAATCTAGGGTGATCCTTTTCAATCCTGATTTCTCTTATAGGTCGAGATAAAAAAGGGCATGCCTTCTTATACATAGGTCACAAAAATGTTGTTCATTGTCTGACAAGTGGTTGATCAACTTCAATCACTTGAAAGGTAAACAGGAAACCATAAGACAGAAGCCATCCCGGCTTCTGTCTAGCTTCACGAATCACTTTTACCCAGTCATCAGGTGTTTCGCAGGGTGATTTCTGGTTTATGCAACCCATATTTCTGTGACCATATTTCATGGACAAAGCTTGTTTTTTTCCTGTTCGAATGGGACATTGCTTGATAATGCACTGTATCAATATTTTTCAATGAAGATTACTAAGTGACTGAGCATGGTATTGCAAAGTATGTTTTGGGGTATCATTCTAACGCGATTGGACTATAAAATTGCATTGCCAGTTGAAAAAATATAAAAATGTGACATTGCATGTTCTTCCCCTGTGCCCTTCATATGTTTTATTAGTGCTCAGTATATCAAACCATAACAGGTAAAAACTACTCATTAATAAGCCATTTTGAAGAAATAGCTTAGTTATATCGGTAATGCTTGAATAGGTACCATAAATAAATAGGCAAAATAAGTGTGCTAAGCACCCTTTTTCGTTTTCATTTCTTTGAAGATAAAAAGCGACTAATAGTATGCTTAATATATATAATATATAAATATACAGAACGAAGTGAAATGTATTCAAAGTGGATTTACAAAAATGTTACAAAAAAGGAATATTTAAGGATAAAAATACCTAAATCATTCCAATTCAAACATTCATTCACCCTCGCCGATGACCATAAAGCGCTTGAAGCGCTGACAATGCTAAACATGTCATTACCCTCTATAATACAAGGCAATTATAGTGGCAGCAAACGAGCGATTAAAATTGAAACGTCCAGTTAAAGTATCTTTATAATCTGAAGCGAACATAAAAATAAACTTAAACTCGCTTAACCGTTAACGTTTTCTAGAAAATATTAGTAGAGATCATAAAAATACTTCTAGCGCAGAGTGTTCTGTAGTCCCCTTTGTTCAGTTCAGCTGTAAAAGTTAGCAGACATTTTAGTAGTTACTTATTTGAGCAAAAATTTGAGATATTTATTTTTCTCATTATTTTTCAGTTGTACTTATACATTTTTATGAAGTTTGTGTGTTTTTGGGGACAAAAAAATAATTATTTTATTTTATCTTATTTTTGAATTTACTCCGTAAAATGGCAAAAACGAATTATGTGATTTAACTATAATTCCCCTAAAAAGTTTTATTCAGCAATTTGTCGACGCTGGCGTCTAAACCAAAAACTATTACAAAACTTCATCAGTATCAGTAACTTTAGAATTAGATCAACGTCTTTAAGAAAAATAAACTTTGAATTTATTGCAAACTATTCTATGACAAAAAGTGGCTCTATGTTGCATCGTACGTCACGTGATAGACGATTTTCTTTCGAAGTTGCTCGTTTGTTAACCTTGACCGGTCATATCAAAAGCACCATTAAAACGGCTAAAATAGTCTGTTTAGTTCAAAGTGAACATAGCGAATTAATTGCCAGCAAATAATGCAGCACATGCAAAGGATAATGTTCTAAACGTTGTTTAGCATGAATTCATTGGAATAATTAACGTTCTTGCTAGATAAGTTCATAATTTTTATTTTTAAGTATTTTTGTTTTTGCAAATGTGGAGATATATTGTAGGATTATAACAGACTATTATGACAGGCGTCACAGCTCAGTTGGTAGTAGAATACTATAGTTTAAAAATAACATAGAATACATAGAAACACCCAGACACAACAAATATTTATGTTCATCAAACAAACATTTGCTCTGGGTGGGAATCGAACCCACTACCCACAGCATGGAAGGCAGAGACTACCAACTGAGCTGTCACGACTGTCAAATAAGAAATGCCTGTAAAGATTATAAGTTTATTAAAAAAAAAACTTAAATATGTTGAGTTTTGATCATATTATTTTAGTACTCATCTTTAAATGAGATTTTATTCATTTAAAGATTTTTTAATTTTTTTAGTCTTTTTTAAATGATTTTTGGATCAGTTGAACTATCTATAGATCGTTTGCAACGGCCTGTAGATATCTCAACTGTTTCTTATGTATTTTATATGACAATGTACATTTTGTAAATACTGTATAGTCGTAAGTTTGTTTGTGACTAAAGTAATACCTTTTTTTTTAATGTGTAAGTATAGATTTCTTTCAACCATTTATTTTATGTTGTATGCAAGTTCTGTGAACTCAATACAAAGTGGCTTATGTCGAAGATAAATCTATTATCGTAACAACGATCCTCTGTGGTCATGGAGGAAATTACCTCAAATAAGCTGTAACCAAGTCTTTGACACTGCTAATCTGCAATCATTGTAAAGTGAACTCTATTGCTAAGTAGTTAGAATTGAATTTGAATTAATGGTACCTAATAGCTCTGCCTTCTTTCTGTGGGTTGTGTGTTCAACTCCGAAAGCAAATGTTTGTATGATATTATAAAAATAAAGTTTTCTATTCTAAGTTTCCATAGCTTTGCTTAGTTTGAGAGATTTGAGGCTAGAGCACTTTATGTGAAAGTCCATGAATATTTTTTATATAATGTGCATAACGACAGATGTGGCGCGGAAGGCGAAGGTTCGCCTGCGACGCGGAGGTGGCGGGTTCGATTCCCGCCTTGGGATAAATGTTTGTACGATCTGAAAATATTTATTCCGGGTGTTTTATATGTATAACAAAAAATATCTATCTATGTAATGTATTATATTAAGTATGTCAATCTTCTAGTACCCATAACACAAGCTCTGCTTATCTTGGGGCTAGATGATGTTGTGTGGATTGCCCAGCATTATTTATTTATTTATTTTTTACAATGTTCTAAAACTTTTATTTTAAGGGGTTTACCCTACTCGACTGAGATAGTGGTTTAGCAATCTAGCAACATATAAGAGTGAATCTTTGTGCTTACAATATCTTTAGAGTCATAACTCATTCGTCTCTCAATGCCCTCTTTGGTTCTCTTAATCTCATTACGCCATAGAATAACCAATAGTTATTGTGCCCACTTCCTGTTATATTATTAACACAAGAAGATTACTTTTCGCGGAACTGCGGTTTGGAGGGACGGCGAAAGTTAATCATTGTCTGTATTGAAAAAGGTTGACTGGTTTGCCTTTTTATCTGAATAAAAAATCTATATAGGAGTAATACCTAAATGCTAATTAAAAATAATTTTAAAAAAATTGTCAAAGTAAAGCAATTGGAATGGTGTCAGCAACCATTCATATGAAATTAATGTTGTGTGAATTGACCGAATATTTATTTATTTAATAGATATTCTATACTATAATGTTTTATTAAATTGACATTTTGATTTAAGTATTTACTTCTTGATTACAGCATTGGACACTTTAGCAATCACAACTCTAGTTTCTATAGATTTTTATATCATCAACGATAATTAAAAGAACAAAGATTAGCGCAATATTATCATTCCTGTAAAAATCATTGAAGCTATCAAACGAAAAGTGAAAAATAAGTAGTAGATATTTTTATTGCATATACTCTCTCGTCAAATCATCGAAACTGATAAACAAAAAAAAACAAAGAGAATGTAGATCGCAAAAATACTTAAGATATGTTTGTCTGGCTACTTATGGCACTAACATCATCATCATCAATCTATATCACTCTATTGCTGGACGTAGGTCTATATCAAGACGCACCACTGAGCCTGGTCTTCGTCTCCTCCCAGTGTTTTCCAGCTACATTCCGCAGATCGTCGCTCCTTCTCTCAGGGCATTTTAACTGCACTAACACAAATAATTCAAAACCCATCAAACACCAAGAATAGAAGTACTTAAAAACGGTTGTATATACGCCTAAATAGGCTGTAACTGCTCAAAACGACCGACGGATGTGTTCGTATGGTTTACGGTGTTCATGTTGAGTACGAATTTGTTAAGTGCTCGTATACTTTTAACTGGTTCCGATTAGTAATGGCTGTTTGAGCGGTAATTTTCGAGGAAATACAGGGTGTAAACTAACGGTTTACGGTTTTTGGTGAAGTTATGGGGTGTAGGTAATTTTTTTAAATGATTATATATGCACTCATTATGCAGACAAGAGCGTAGCTCTTAAAATAAGAAGAATCATTACATTCATATTCATGGACAATTCTCACATCACTCTAGTCCCAAACTAAGCAAAGCTTGTATTTTGAGAACTAGATTGCTGATACAATACTTATCTGGGTGGGAATCGAACCCACGACCCACAGCATGGAAAGCAGAGCTACTACCAACTAAGTTTTGACGCCTGCCATTTGCATACTATGCACCTACCTATATTTGAGATGGTTTTTTTCCTAAATAGTGACAAACTCGCAAAATAAAACATTTTCATAAGTAGATATTAAAAATGAAACGAACTAATCCTTGTTCTATTTTAAAAACTTTTAATACAATTTTTTTGTTTAACTTTGAAACCTGTAACTATTAGTGTTTCTGCAATTTTTTTTCCGCTGATAAGGCCCGTATATTTGTATATCGGTTTTATACATTTTTGTCATAGGCGATTTTACATTACACTGTTTTTTAAAACGTGGAAAAATGTTTTTCATAAAGTAATCCCTTCCTTAAAACTTGTGTGAACATACATTATTAATATTTTATATCGTGATTTTTTTTTTATGTTTTGAATTTATAGCGTATGAAACTGTCGTGTAATAAAAGTTTTAAATTATTGCGTATTTAAAAACGTATAATATTTTGATGACCAACAAAATATATTTCATAATTTACAGATTTACTGATAGTTGCACAGCATAAGTATACATATGTACATAAATAAATATAAAATAAATATTCACGAACATTTCAAACATCACACTCTAGTCCCAAACTAAGCTCAAAGCTTGGGAACTAGATTGCTGACAGAATACTTATATACAATTTTTTTTCATATAGGTACATAGGAACACCAAGACACAGAACAATATTAATGTACATCACACACACATTTGTTCTGGGCGGAAATCGAACCCACGACCCACAGTATGGAAGGCAGAGCTACTACCAACTGAGCTGTCTGTTACTATAAAAATACCTTTAACATAATATTTAAAACAAGCCAGTTTTAAATGATATACGATAGTCAATAACTTTTTAATATCTCTAACTAACCCACTCTTATACATCTTCTTCTTAATAAATGTTTCTTTACTAAAGTTTTTTTCCATTGTTCCAGTGACGTCACCAGGGGCTGCAGCCAAACTCCCTATCTGCCAAATAATACCACTAGTCCTAATAATAGTTTGGGCAAACAACACATAGGTTTATAAAATACTAATAAAATAAAAAACCTGTAAAAATAATAAAATTATAAATTAAGTAGGTGTCTAGGCTAACGTTGGCGGATAAAATGTGAATTTAAAAATAAATTAAATATAGTTAAATGTACCTAAACGAGCTGATAATTACGCCAAAGAATTGTAAAGACTAAGGATATTGTTGATTTAATACAAATTATATGTCGGATATTGTGTTTTATTTATACAAACATAATAATGAAAATTAAGTAAGTACACGAAAATCAAAATTTTCAAACTTAGAAACAGATTTTTAGGTATATTGTATCATTTTTTTGTCTCAAAAATTATGAGTAGGTATAAAGAAGTTTCATAACTGTGCATGACTATGTAACAATTAATAAAATAAAATACTATTCGCGATCTATTTATACATAGTACAAACTTTGGTAGTTAGACGTTGTTTTGTGTAATTCCAAGTTCTATTCAAATTGGTTTTAGGTTAATTCAGGATCACGCTGAACATTTCAAATTCTTGAAAATAAGTAATATGGCTGCATAATAAGGTTACAAACGCAGTTGTCACTTGAAACAGTTAAGTTAGCCAATAGCAAATGCAGCTCCAAATCGAACGGAAAGAGTAATTAAAAAAGTTCGTTCGGTAACTTTAAAGGCTTTATTGCGTTTCGGCAAACAGCTACTCGTAGTTTTATTGGTTCCCTTTCATAGTCGTGCCACTCGCCTCATAAAGAACACGAGTTTTTCCAAAGAATGATGACACTCGAAATGTTTATCACTAAGGGCTAGCGCATACATACAACTTTTAGTTGAACAACTATTTTGTTGTGTATCATATGTTTAAGAGAATATATGAAAGCGCAAATACAGTCAACTCGATAGTTGCTCGACAAAAAAGTCAAAAAGCTATATCGATTTGCTTTTGATTTAAAAGTTGGACAACTATCGATCAAGCTTCAATTTGTATTGCATTGTATTGATGTGCGCAGACCATCGACTAAACAGTCGATCCGCGACTGACCGCGATTGTATGTATGCGCTAGCCCTTACACTTGGAGTGATAAACCTAGTTCGAATCAACATAAATTGGACTGAACAAAGCCATTTTGTTTCAATGTAGCAACGACGTAGAGTGCAGTGTGACTTAATCTCTGGTTACAAAACATACTCGTATAGAATGAAAAGCTTGTACTGAAAAAGGTTCTGGAATATCATCATCATCAATCTATACTGTAGTGTAGGACGCCCTCCGGCGAGATGGAGCGACGATCTGCGGAGTGTAGCTGGCAAACACTGGATGAGAAGAGCCGAAGACCGGGCTCAGTGGCGCGTCTTGGGAGAGACCTACGTCCAGCAGTGGACTGACATAGGTTGATGATGATGAACCTATACTGCTGGGCGTAAGTTACTTGCAAGATGCGCTTTCTGAGTCCGGTCTGCGGCTCTTTTCAGTGTTTGCCAGCTACATTCTGAAGATCGTCGCTCTATCGCGCCCGAGGACGTCCTACACTACGCATGCATAAACGTCCTCTAGAAAGTATTACTGTACATATAATATTTGAAACTATCATGGTTTTGAATATAGTTTTCAAATAGTTTTCAAATCACTGTACAACTTTCTGCCCCAAAGCTGCCTTGCTGTGTTTTAATTCAAAGGATCGAGATACTAGTGCAATTATATCTACCTTTATATTTCAAAGTGATTGACGCAGTTTAGGATACTTTAGGGCATGGCTTAAGTGACTTTAGCTATGTTGTACTATTATCTGCTTGTACCAAAACAGTAAAAAACATCAATAAATTGTTTTTCTATTATAACTTATAAAAATAAGTAGGATGAACTATCTACTAAATCTGTCGAGTATTTGCATAAAGCTCTGAGAAATCTTTGTAGTAAAGAAAAGTGATCGTTGCACATTTCATTACAAATTCGAAAATTGCTGCAACGTGAATACAAACGGAAATATTTCAAAGCCTCTACAAGCAAAAATGAAAAAGCTGCTGTTAATAATGTTAATAGAATGCGATGCCTCTGCTCTGAACCTTTGTGCTTGCAGTGCAGCCTACCCCTTTATTTACAAGTATACACTTTGTACTTCACGGGGAGTATCCTGACAACTGAAATGTTTTTGAACAGTTATTTGATCAAATTGCAGTTCAGTTTTCTTCTTCGTCTTTTATTGATATTTTTAATGATCGAAGAATTAACGAAAAATCAGGTAGGCCATGCTCAAATCTGGTTGGTCATGCTTAAATCAGGTAGGCCATGCTCAAATCAGGTAGGCCATGCTCAAATCAGGTAGGCCACGCCCTAAACCGCGGCATTGACGTCATTTTTAACAGCTCTGTCACGTCAGTCCACAAAAATGCCACGGATTACTGATGAGTTACTATAGTAAACTGAACTGCAACTGAAAGGATATTTGGTCACGCAAGTTTCCCCTTGCTGGATAGCCCTACAGTCCTTTTGGCATGAGATAATGTAAGCGTGAATGCACTAGCAGCTGCTGTCGGCTTTGACTCATTTAATTCAATAGTGCTTATTACATAATAAGTTTTAATGTTAAGAGAACACAAAACGGTGACATGTTTTGTAGTGTAGTCTTAGGTTTTTGAATGCAACTATTGACCATTGAGCCATACGAGTTCTTCAAAAGTTTTGAAAGGAAGTAGGTTCATGTTTATTTATTTTACCACAAAGTATTACTCGCGTTGCTGTTTTCAATTTGAAGGTACTTATAAATTTAAGTAACAAGATAAATTATATTTTATTATAAGTATTTTCAGGTCCAAATAATAATCACAAAACACACATGACGAATTCATCTATCTACATATAAGTAGCTCAAAGTATAATTTATTCGATATTTCTTTTCACGAAAATGAAAGTTTTATAACGGACACTAGGATGTTTAAAACTCCAGCTGTAGCAGCAAGTTTTTCCAGCTCTCCAGCTGCCAACTTCCAAAGTCTTAGATAAGTCCAAGAAAAACAGCGTCTCAGGAATGTTTGACGTGTTTTCCAATACGGAAACTTCTACACTTCGCTGGCAAAAAGGTAGGCGAGTTTTTAATTTAACTTTAAAGCTATGTTTTCAGAATGCTTGTATTATAATAAGTAATTTGCACGAATCAGCACAGATATCTGGAAACCATAAAGTACAATTTATACTGCGCGGTGACAAGCAAAATCCAGTGGTTTAGTGTGTCATTAGTGCGCAATGTAACTCTGAATGATGACGATTGTCATATTTTTGGTGCTTAGTTACTCAACAAATCGCTGATGATATTTCATTTCAGTGTTGTAATTTCACAACTTTTTTAGAAAAAGTACAGTTTTATTATTTTTATAATTAAGTTTTAGGTAAGAAGACTATTTTAAAGAGAATAATTTGAATTATTTAATAAATTATAATTTGTTGTATATATAAAACTCTGTATAAAACGTCTGTACATAAAAAAGTAAATCAACGTGATACCTAAGGGGATAATAGGTTTGAAATGATCGAAATAAAAATGTTTCAGTATCACGTTCTAGCTTAAGTAGTAATTTCGAAAAATCATAAAAATGTTCTGATTTTTGTTTATTTCTGATACAAACTGCAGTATTTATGGATACTTCAGTTTTATGATTCCAATACAAAGTTGGTTTAGTATTTGTAGTTGCAACATTATTCTTAGTTTCGATAAAATTTATTTTCCTGTTCGAAATATTTATGTTCGTAGCCAGTATTCCCAAAAGAAAACATTAATCTATAAGCAACCTGGGATAAAAATGCAACCTGCCACCTAATAGGTAGGTACTTATCGAGTGAAAAATAGTCAATTTCTAACTGTACCACGATGAGACGAGTGCGTTGGAGAGCAGTGGAGCCGTATACATTTTAAAAATAATTCAAACGCTTCGGTAACGCATTTATTATGCGAACCGCCAAGGAGTGGAACTCGTTGCCGGCTTCTGTCTTTCCCGACCACTACAATCTTGGTCTTTTCAAGGCACGAGTGAACAGGTGTCTCATAGATCGTCCTGCTCCATTGTCGGCCACAACATCATTTTCCATCATGTGAGTATGTAAAAAAAAATGTTTGTCTGTAAAGTGGGTTTACTGACGATAGTTGAACGTGACAACTTCACTTCATGGAACGTCTCAGAACGCCTCAAAACGCCTCATGAGTCATGTTTTTTCGTGCGTGCAGCCGGCTCTATCGAATTATAAGACGTTGTCACGTCAAAAAAATATGACTATTCCCTCTTTCACAAAGTGCTGATCGGTAGTATAGCAGTGGTCCGTGAAAACTGTAAAAGACTATTAAAGGTTCAGATTATACAGGAACCACAAAGGTTTTATGTATCTAAAACCTTTTTCTGGGAGGCTATACAGCAAGGGCAAACTTGCGTGACCGAATATCCTTTCAGTTGCAGTTCAGTTTTCGATGATTTTACTATTTTTACTTTGTAATCTTATATCAATAAAAGACGAAGAAGAAAACTGAACTGCAATTTGATCAAATAACAGTTCAAAAACATTTCAGTTGTCAGGATACCCCCCCTGAGTCCCAAGGTTCCAGTCTTTTTGTCTTTAGGTTACTCGTTCGATCACTACAAAGTTTTAGTTCAAAGGATAGTTTGTATTTTTACTCTCGACGAAGTGAACGTTAGGGGAATAGGGTGCGGTTGTGATGTTATACAGTTCACTGCATTTTACGGTACGTATATATTACTAGGACATAAAAGTGAATCTTATTTTACGGTGAGAAAACTACAGAAAATGTTAAAAAAGCTATAATAACTGATTTTTGTAGAAGTGTCTGGGACATTTAGATAGTTGATAGCTTGACCAACACGATTGTCTTAGCCTAGTCGGTATCAGTTTTTAGACATGTTCATTACTTAAAGAACTCAGTAAATCATATATTTTTTCGCTTAATTAAATATATATAACAAAATTTATGGAAATAATTAAACTATACTTGTACATCGTTTGTAATTATTTTGCGTGTTCTATAAGTACATGAAGTGACAGTAATGTAGATGATAATAATTACAAACTTATTATATTAGTAGGCCGATAGTTTGGTCGGCTTCTTAATCAGTATGAAGATTACAGTGATTCAGTCTTTATACTGATTAAGAAGCCGACCAAACTATCGGCCGATAAAAAGTCTGCAGTCTGCGGGGACTCTAAAAGTACACCGTGGAAAAAATAGTACCTTTTATGGACCCAATTCTATTGTGCCATTTTGGTGAAATGTCGATTATAATATCTTCACCAAAATTGTGGGGTAATGGACGGTCACTGTCCACTCATAAAAGGCATTTACTGCCCATTCCGATGCCGCGAATAGCGTTCACGAACAATGTTTTTGAAATCACGGCTACATGCGCGGAACCTATTAAATTAATTACAGTTTTTTTTATCGTTTGTTTTTGTCATCGGCTATTTCAATTTACATTTTAAATATCTATCTATGTATTATATTGTATTAAGTATGTCAGTCTTCTAGTACCCATAACTCAAGCTCTGCTTAGCTTGGGGCTAGATGATGTTGTGTGGATTGTCCAGTATTATCTATCTATCTATCTATCTATTTTTGGAATAGATTTTCGAGGTATCCGTTTTTTGCAGCTCTTTTTTTAGGTTTTTTTATTATTTTTTAAGTATCTACCTATATGTATATTTGTTCATGTAGTTTCAACACACTAATTAATTGATAGTGAGATATTGATATGTCATTTAGATAAAAACGCAAGATCGTATTGATAATCTGAAAAGATAGAAATCATTGCATAAAAGGCTTTATTGATAAGAACAAATACCAACTTAGATCGAAGCTGCACTTAAATCTTAGCAGACTTATTTGTATATTTTTGAAGATATTAATAGCGTATACAAACCTATCACAAAGCGTGGTATGGACATGTTATGAGGAGGGATGAAAATCATATTACAAAGAAAGTTATGAATGTGAGCGTGGCTGGGTATGCAAGTAGAGGAAGGCCGAAAAAAAAGTGGTTGGATTGTGTGAAAGAGGATATGAATGTGAAAGGAGTGGACTCTGATTTGACGAATGATAGGAGTGAGTGGAAGAAAAAGACATGTTGTGCCGACCCCACTTAACGTGGGATAAGGGCAGGGGAATGATGATGACAAACCTACCACAAAGGTTTGCTGGAAGACAATTCTTCTTAGGTTTGAGCTCGCCTTGTACGTACATGTCAATTATGTCTTGAGTCATATTTTGTGTACAAGAAAGAATACTATAATAAAAACACTTGCGCAATTGCCAGTATAAAAGTGTTGCAAAACCAATTCAAAAAAGCAAAGAATAAGCAATCGCTGAATCCTAAATCTAGCAACAAATCGAGTAAGCTCGCTCGCTCAGTTGGATGGATCCAAATGAAATGAAGCCTGCTCTAATTACTAGCATTCCGCAAAACGGGGCGCAGTCACGCGAGGCACGCGAGCTCGGATACATACCCCTATCTATAGCTTTATTATACATGCTATGCTTCTATCTATAGATAGATGTGTATTCACACTTGCAATGACAAATGATATTGGCGGGAAACAATCATTTCACACATGTTTTATAGGTTATGTTGTGTATCTTTCTAGAAGATTTGCCTGTAGCGGTTTTTCTAATAAAAATGTAGCGCAGATATGATGTCTGGATTACCATACGTAATGGTGACAAAATGTCAATGCTTACTTTTTATATGGTGGGGTTAAAGTTAGCGTTGACATTATGTCACCATTAAATATGGTAATCAAGACATCAAGTCTGCGCTAAATTTTTATAAAATAGACCGAAAGATTATACCCCATCATATAAAAAGTAAGTATTGACATTGTTGTGATTTAATATAGTATCAATAGTTTAATTCCTACAAAAGTTGTGCTTAGTTTGGGACTAGACGTTGTGAAAAATAATTTTACATTATTTTATGTAGATATTTTTTATCTTGTATGTAGTAAAAAAAAGACATTAAAAACAAAAGAAAAATTAATATATTCAATTCTGATAAAGTGGTATAAGTACGTCTGTAGCTGACAGTACTAGACGAGTTGACCGTGGCGACACCGATTTTATTCTCAAACTAGCTGACACGTGCCCACTTCGTTGGGGATAATTTTTATTAAATAAAAAAGTAAGACATATGCTGTCGTTGACTTGTGGCTTTTTTGTAGGCATTATCAAGCTCAACATCTTTTCTCTAGAACACTTCTTTCATAGTTAAGGCAGCGTTCGTAAGAAACGCTTTTATTCGACCCTTTTTTCTCCGATTCATTTTGCAAAATGGACTACCACGTAAAAGCCTTTTTATTTTTCAGCAATAATGTAACTTTCTATTGGTGAAAGAATTTTTAAAATCGGTTCAGTAGATCCCGAGATTACCCCTTACAATTTAACAAATACACAAACTAACTACCTAACTCTTTATAATATTAGTATAGATTAAGTAAGTATATTATTATTTTTTCCTAACCTATCTCGTCCCACTGCTGGGCAAAGGTCTCCCCCAAATCCTTCTCTCTGCTTTCCGCTTTCGTCCACCAATCCCTCTCGAAAGCATCGAGGTCGTCCCGCCATCGCCTTTTTGGTCGGCCTTTACGCCGCCTTCCGTCTTCAGGCAGCCACGGTGTCACGATTTTGGACCATTTCTCTGGGTCCATCCGGCTAATATGACCTGCCCAGTCCCACTTAAGCCTCGCGGTTTTATTGCCTACATCTGCAATACCAGTGAGCAAACGCAGCGTAGTGTTTCGCACTCGATCGATGCGCTTGAAACCAAAGATGCTACGTTCCATTGCTCTTTGGCAAATCTTGAGTCTGGATTTCTGTGCTTCAGTCAGTGACTATGTCTGCGCACCGTAGGTTAGGACGGGCAGGATGCACATGTCGATGAGTTGGCGTTTAAGCGTAAGTGGAAGGTCGCCTTTCATGTGTTCCTTCATGGACCAGTAGCTCTTCCAGGCGTTCTAGATGCGGCGATCGATCTCCTTATCCTGCCTGTTTTCGAAGCTCGCTAACTGGCCCAAGTAAATGTACTCATCAAAAACAATATATTTTTTATAAAATATTATATATAAAAAACACAAACCATCTAAGTAAATTAAGTTTTTGTATGAGATTATGAGCACCCCCTTGAATATTTAATATTTTGTTTTTAAATATTTATTCTTCATTCAAGCGGTAATCGGATACGCAACCCTAAATAACTTATCAAGATAACTCAATTTAACGAAACTCTTGCTAAATACCGACCGACTTATAACACATTGCCAAAACGCACCGATAGCGCGATCTAGGATTTGTGCACAGTAGCGCCATCTAGTGGTAAACACAACAAATTTCAAACTTTACTCGATTTGAGTATTCAAGTGCGACGGCGCGATGGCTTATTTCATGTATAAGTTTGGTGTTTCTATACCGATTTCTATGATTCTTTTTTTATTGAATAGGTAATAATGTTAACTTTTTTAAATTTGGGATGACTGAGAGTCTTATAAACGTAAGAGTAAACAAATATAATCAGAATGCTCCGAACTGCTAAGCTATCAGGAGTTACACGTGTTATTGTGAGTCAACCATAAAAGATAGACATATGTTCTTCAGGGATATTTTTTAGACAATTTAATGTAGAATATTTCTGTCATACATGATTTCTATGTAACTTTAACCATTAAGGCTGCACAAACGACGGAAGCTTAAAAAACGGAGTAACTTCTCCCGTTTTCCCTTCACTACTCTGCTCCTATTGATTGTAGCGTGATGAAAAGTATCCTATAACCTGCCCAGAAGTATGAAGAATAATTGTACCAAGTTTCGTTAAAATCCGTCGAGTAGTTTTTGTTTCTATAAGGAACATACAGACAGACAGACAGACAGACAGACAGACAGACAGACAGACAAAAATTTTACTGATTGCATTTTTGGCATCAGTATCGATCACTTATCACCCCCTGATAGTTTTTTTTTTAATATATTTTATGTACAGAATTGACCTCTCTACAGTTTTATTATAAGTAAGTATAGAAGAAGATATCGTGTCAGTTGACCAGCGTGAAACGTGCTATACTGAAATACTATTTTCAGAGTCATTTTTCATTTCATATGCATTTTTGCCGTAGAAAGTATCCAGCCAAATAAAAGCACGCTCCAGTTGTATATTGCACGTTTATTGCAAACATACAAACATACTTAAATAAATAAATATTCACGGACATTTCACACATCACACTCTAGTCCCATGTATATTGTACCATTCATCGTATGCTATTCGCCCCAAAATAAAATCTCGCAATTTTCATCCTTTTTACTGTTTTAGCATAATTATTGTTGGTTGATATTCTGGTATTAATAGGGTGAACGCAGGTTCGAATTCTACTTGACTCTTAACTGAGAATCTCCGTTTACATAATTTATTTTTTTAATAAAATCAGAAAAAATAGCAACATTTGCCTTTGAATTTTGTTTTGTAGAACATTAAAGTAATAACAAGTATGTTGATGTTCAATACCGTGAATTTTATAAAAGTCAGCAAAAGCTCAAATTAATATGAATTCAAAACACGAGAAAGCAATGAAGTCTGAGAACGCACGAGCGGCCTCCAGACAGCCGTGAAATACCGCTAACGTACTGTGTGGGTACACTCAGTTACATTACATACTACAACATCACGGACATTTCACACATCACACTCTAGTCCCAAACTAAACAAAGCTTGCACAATGGGAACTAGATGGCTGATAGAATACTTAAATACTTAATTTTCTTTTATAAATCCATACATAGAATACATAGTGACATCTGGGTGTCACTATGTATTCTGTATACAGAATACTTACATACATATTTTTTTGTAAATATATACAAAGAATACATAGTGGCACCCAGACACAGAACAAAGATATATGTTCATCTCATAAACATTTGCTCTGGGTGGAAATATACCAACATACAACAACATCAAACGCATGACTAACTACATTTACCAAATATCTAAAGCAACAGAGGGCTTATGAAGGAATGTAACAATCGTAAACGTAACATATTTGAGATACACTGCACCATAATGCCATAACATTCGACAGTAAAGCTGATGTAGGCACGCGATGTATCTCAAATATATCACTGTTTTGCCACTTTGAGTGCATTTATGTACAAGTTACTAGCAATTTGTGTAACAGCTTGCGTCACACCTGTTTTTGTAACTCTGGATTAAAAAAAACATGATTTCTAATATTTATGAGTAACCTTTCTATAAATGTTCTTGTTGTAGTTACTAACCAACTTTACCTACCTTTACATGAGTACATAAAGCAATGATAAAATAAGACAAATAAAGCATTTTTCTTTAATTTATTTATTTAATTTGACCGGTGAAAACCAATTACATTAATATGTCAAATAATTTACAGTCATAGTGTCTAGTCAAAAATAATATTTACACAAACAAAGATAATAATAGTATACAAATGTCAACAAATAGATTAATAATAAAAATAAATGCAATTCAATCTTCACTCTCACAGAGCAATATAGATATGAATTTAAGTAACTAATCAATTGATGGCGCTTACTGTACCCACTCAATACCGCTGTAGAATGTTAAACGATGTTCACAAAGTTATGAGTAACGGGTCACTCAAGCTCCAAATAAATGAATGTTTTTCTGTAATATGAAAAAAGGTCACTGCGGATAAAACCTGAAAAAAATTAACGACCTAACTGCTATAATTCTTAATTAACCTTTAAAAATTAAAGTATGTAGATAGTCAAAAACTGGAACTTATCTGGAAGAGATCCCTAAGACGGCTCAAATAAAGAGTATAAAAGTCTGTTATATCAGTTATCTAGTTCTCATAATACAAACTATGCTTAGTTTGGTACTAGAGCGATGGGAAATGTCTGTGAATAATAATAATTGTTTTTTTAATTATGTACTTTAAACACAGAACCAACATGTTTTTCAATTCGTAGTAACAGCGTTGTTTGATTTCGTAAAACTTTTCCCTTTTTCGAGAAATCCTCTGACAACTTTCCCTTTGATTTCTTCCTCATTTTTTACTGTCATACTTTTCTCTATTAGTTTCATTTAACAACCTCCAAGGTACATAAAAGATAAGATAAAAGTTCTATCGCCAGAGAGCACAGTTTCATAGCATCTACTAGAGGTTGTAAACTTCTGGACAATATTTTAAAAAAGGTTTGACGATCGTAAAAGGTTTTATTTTTGTCATATACGTATAACAAAGTAAGCTTTTTGGGCTTCGTATAAGACTAGTGAAAAATTATGTTGCGTATATCTCACGCAACAATTGCAATTTATAATTTTTATAATTGTTTTTGACGACAGACTTTAATTAGGTATATTTTCGACATTTGTGATAGGCGTCAGTTGATAGCAGCTCTGCCTTCCGTGCTGTGGGTAGAGGGTTCGATTCCCACCCAGAGCAAATGTTTGTGTGATGAACATAAATATTTGTTCTGTGTCTGGGTATTATTATGTATGTAGGTATTTAAAAAAATATTCTATCAGTAATTTAGTTCTAAAACTAAGCTTTGCTTAGTTTTAGACTGTAGTGTGAAGTGTGAAATGTCCATTAAAAAAAATCAATTACATTTCATTGAAGTAAAACAAACGATACTTTCAAACGACGACATGACATTTGCTGGAAACAAAAGATGTCGAGGATAAATGTTTGTACGATCTGCAAATATTTATTCCGGGTGTTCTGGGTATTTAATATGTATGATAAAAATATCTATATGTAATGTATTGTATTAAGTATATCAGTCTTCTAGTACCCATAACATAAGCTCTGCTTAGCTTGGGGCTAGATGAAGTTGTGTAAATTGTCCAGCATTATTTATTTATTTATTATTAGTATTTTCTGGTCCAGTGTCAGATCTGTGAAACCCTCAGACCAGCACTTTTAAAATTTTTCATTTCAATGTTTCAAGCGATTAAATTTAAGGGTGTTGTAAATGCTTTTACAATGCTGTTACACTGTTGTTTGGGTATTCTGAACCGTTAGCGGACGGGATATTGTTGATTCGAGCTTGGATAAGTTGGATATGTATAAGTTCTTGTGATATTTTCTTAGAAACTTTAGACAAATAAAAATAAACAGCAGTAGCTTAGCTGATATGGAAAACATTTTTAGCAAACTCTCCCCGTCTAAATGGGCCTTTATTCTAGATCTTGCACAAAATGAAATGTAAAAAAAATATTTTTCTTGTCTCTTAAAGTTTTTTTAAAGACACAATCTGAAATAAATATTATTTAATTTAATTTAAAGTTTATTTCAATTTAGCATTACTTATTTTTTTTAAAGTTTCACTTAGAAGCTAAGATTTTTTTATCTAAAGTATTACTTACACAAAAGTACAAAAAGATACGTAGGTATAATGTGAATTCATTAAGAAAATAATCTCGATATCAAAATGGCCTCTTCTAATTCGATTGCTTTCCATTAATTTTGATGGATTAGCCAAAATTCTATAAATTCCCATCTTGAAGTTTTGGATTGAACCAATTCGCCGAATCGATCTATCAGGTAAGGGTTTTATGAAGTTTACAATTTTACTATACATTTTCTATAGTGTAAAATGTAGATAAATAAATAAATATTCATGGACAATTTTCACATCATATCTACTAAGAAAAGCTACTAAGCAAAGCTTGTACTATGGTAACTAGATTGCTATAGAATACTACATATTTTAGTGTATATACCTTATTTTAGTGTACTTACCCTTAGAACGTCATTTAAATTAGTTTAGAAACCCAGTAGTTATTGTGTCTTAAATTTTAGATTTTTATTTTTAGTCAATGTTCGACATTTTTTTTGCCAGATTTTTTACTTTATTTAAATATTACACCGGGTACCTACTTCCTGGAACGCACTCAATAGATTGGCTATAAAATCTTTGCAGATAAAAGTTTAGATAAAATCCGTTGCTTGACAACCTGGTTTGAAATCAGCTGACTCAAGCAATGCTTTCAGATTTATCGGTGTCGAGTAAAGTGATCCAGGATTTTTAAAGTAGGTTTACTATCAAGGAGGTATTTTGAAGAATGGTCCGTGTTTTCTTTCAAGGCGGGCTTAACGCGTGCTTTCATAATTACAGGGTACCACAGTTACCTATAAATAAAAGTCTACTTATAGTATTCTTACTAAAGTCTAGTTTTCATAGAACTAGTTTTCTTGGGACCTTGGAAAAATAAATAATAAAACCATCATCATTATACGGTTACCTGGAAGTAATCACTATTTTACTGAATAAAGCAATTTTGACTTTGACTTTAACTTTGACTTTATCACCGATAAGTCCACTCATTGTACTTAATCAATTATCAAATTGCCAAATTATCAAATTGGGTGCATGGAAAGAGCCTCCTCGTGGCGCACACCGGTAACAGCTAGGCACGCAAAGCAGTGTCTAGTCTGGCTAATCTTTCCAACACGATGCTACAACAAAATACAGTTGTAGCATCGACACGATAAGAAGAAGAATTATCAAATCATTTATTTAAAACATTTTACAATAAATGATAAGTCCCCGTTACCGCGTGGTCAAGCACAACGTAAATGGTAGGTATTACTGCGGTTTCAAACTAAATAATTTGCAATTTAGTTTTAAAACTAAGTAGCAACCACAGATGTTGAACACAACCACATAGTTTCATAATAACTTTAATATTTAATGTTTTGGTAACTTAACCGCACAATCATACTGCACACACAATCATACTACATTATTAGCATCAATTATAAGCATTTAAAAAAACCTTTTGTAAAAAAAATTACAAATTAATTAAAATAATGTAAAAAAATATCTCAACTAACTATTTCCGGTTAAAAGTTATCAAAAAACAGTATGTACCTATAGAAAATGGGCATCAATCACATAGACTATTTTTTAACAAAACACTAAGCGACAAAAAAGTTCGTATAAAACTAAAACTTTGACGATAGTGCCTAATGAGGGTTAATCTATAACATATTCATTAATATTTGGCGCGAATTCATCAAGTATAATAGATTTTTTAGAAAAATACCAGAGACATTGTACGCGCAATTACCTACGTGTTTTGGAAGATTTAGTGAAAATCTTTGTTGTGAACGTACGCATAATACCATTTTTTTTCTTATTTAATCTATTTATATGTCTATTATACTCAAAAAAATATTTACTAATAGTCCAATGAAAATAATTCAGAAAAATGAAACAACATGATACTTTTTAGATCAGTAGATCTGTGACATCCAGGATTTATAATCTGATATATAATTTAATTACCTTACCTACTAATAATAATTTAAAAAATTAACGAAACATAAAAAGTGTGATTAAATAGCAGCAGATAGTAGATAGGTACCTAATAGCGGCGATTCACCAAACAAGGGCTTAAATCAAAATTTCAAATTATTCCATCCCCTTTCTGGGAATAAACTAGGAATGCGTAGGATACGGCTGGTTTACTTTTTTTATTCCTCTTCTTCTTTTTATTTTTTGACACATTAAAAAAGTATGGTTTCATCTGTCGAAAATTTATTTGAGTTCTAATATAAATTAATGTTCAAAAAACAAAACTGTAAATAACATAATATCATTGCTTACGCATGTCACAAAATTATTTTATAGGCGTTATGAGCTTTAACTGCTACATCATAATCAAACCTTCAAGGATATTCTCAAGCATACCTTAAGCTTCGTTATTTACATTTTAGAACAATGGAACAATTTTGGAAGTATTCTGAGATAATATGTTCTGTGCAAACCAAATACAATCATTCACTCATTCGTTCTTCTATCTGTTACAGAATGTTTAAGTCGGGTTGTCTTAAAGTGTTCGGCGCATTGCATTGTCTATGATAAGACTATGAGTTTTTGAGGTATCTATAAATCAAGGTGCAATTACTCTCCCTTTCTCCTCCCCTTTCCCCCCGCGCGGAATGCTTGTGAGACTCAACTTTCCAGTTGTACTTGCACGTCTTGGCGGGTTTTGATGTCAACTTTTCATTTGACAGTAGAATTTTTATAATGACAACAGTCCGAAGCGGACCGTAAGCTATCCAGCGATGATCCAGTGATCCTCGGTTACCTGCAAACGGGCTGTATCCGTGAAATCGCATTCATCAAAACTTGGAAATTAGCTCGATCCTCTAATTAAAGCCGAAGGTTGTTAACTTCGTCCGTTCCTTCGGGAACCTCGAGACTTACGCAAATATTAGGTTTGAATAAAAGTTTTATTATTATAGCTTTATTGGCGCTTACTGATCCTTTTGTCGGAAAAGTAATTTGTGGAACCCGCACTTTTATTTACGACTTCGGAATAACACTGCAGCTAGGGGCTTATTCTGAATCTATAAAATGAATGAAGATCAGATTTTATGCTGCTACTCTGTTATTGCTCGCGTTAAATAGTGTCGAAATATAAAAATGCTTTAAGAGCTATAAATGGGAGACTTGATGTTAAGTTGTTACCAATATATACGTTAAACGCCTCAATTGAAGACATACCTCTACTATTTAAGGCAATGTACTGCATTCATAAAGCATAGTTTGTTATTTTTTCGGCGTATAAGAATGAATGAGTGAAAGATATTTGCATCCACATAACTATTGCTCACTCCGTATCAAAACTATTCCGCGGTTCTAAGAGTAATGTTGTAAATCATCAACCAAAATCCAAATCAAGTGTCTGTCGGCTAATAATATCCGGCGGGGACATTCTGTGGATTTACGACCCTCGTTTGTTGGAGCAGGTGGCACCAGTAGGATTATTGCGGTCAAACCGGGCCCAAACAAGCTCAAGGAAAAACAAGCAACAACCGTGTTTATACGCATGCTTTTTTAGGATTCCGTACCAAAAGGATGAAGCAAAACCCTCGTAAGCTATCCAGCGATGATCCAGTGATCCTCGGTTACCTGCAAACGGGCTGTATCCGTGAAATCGCATTCATCAAAACTTGGAAATTAGCTCGATCCTCTAATTAAAGCCGAAGGTTGTTAACTTCGTCCGTTCCTTCGGGAACCTCGAGACTTACGCAAATATTAGGTTTGAATAAAAGTTTTATTATTATAGCTTTATTGGCGCTTACTGATCCTTTTGTCGGAAAAGTAATTTGTGGAACCCGCACTTTTATTTACGACTTCGGAATAACACTGCAGCTAGGGGCTTATTCTGAATCTATAAAATGAATGAAGATCAGATTTTATGCTGCTACTCTGTTATTGCTCGCGTTAAATAGTGTCGAAATATAAAAATGCTTTAAGAGCTATAAATGGGAGACTTGATGTTAAGTTGTTACCAATATATACGTTAAACGCCTCAATTGAAGACATACCTCTACTATTTAAGGCAATGTACTGCATTCATAAAGCATAGTTTGTTATTTTTTCGGCGTATAAGAATGAATGAGTGAAAGATATTTGCATCCACATAACTATTGCTCACTCCGTATCAAAACTATTCCGCGGTTCTAAGAGTAATGTTGTAAATCATCAACCAAAATCCAAATCAAGTGTCTGTCGGCTAATAATATCCGGCGGGGACATTCTGTGGATTTACGACCCTCGTTTGTTGGAGCAGGTGGCACCAGTAGGATTATTGCGGTCAAACCGGGCCCAAACAAGCTCAAGGAAAAACAAGCAACAACCGTGTTTATACGCATGCTTTTTTAGGATTCCGTACCAAAAGGATGAAGCAAAACCCTAGTACTTAGACTCCACTGTCTGTCTGTTTGTATGTTTGTCTGTCTGACTGTCACCAAGCTAAATTTTTTTACAGATGATATATTGATATTGCGGCTATAACAAGAATTACTAAAAATCGAACAAAATAATAAATATTTAAAAATCACGTTTTTGAAAAACGTTATTTAATAAAACTTGTAGGTACTAGAACGACATTGCCTTACAATATACTAGTACATACTAAGCATAGTTAGTACTATGTAACTAATGCAGAGTTGAACATTGTCGACGACAAATTAGCATATAATTTTTTGTCAAAAGTAGTTTTTTGAGCAGCATGAATAGATAATTTAGACAGATTTAGAGACAGAAAAAGTACATAATAATAAAAAAAATATATAAAATCTTACGAATCCCCTAGAAGTGGCACAAACTAGAAGATTAAAGTTGAAACTCTATGAAGAATTGTAAACTTTATTTTCCAACTTCACACACTTTTAAAAGTTTCACATTTTTCAGTACTCACATCTTCCAACACTTATCATTTTTATATCGTTATCACAAAGTGATTTGGTGCAGTTTTTCCGACACATAGAATGTTTTTCCAAAAAATATTCTGTGTATAGCGTATATTATTATATAAAATCCACGTGCCTCGTACCATCAAGAGCTTATCCAAACAATCAATTTGAGTGGCTATTGTAATTAACGTCTACTGGCATTAAGGACAATGACTACGACAGAGGATATAAACGGACCCTGCCTACAGTTTGAATCGTCCACGCCGAAAATAATGGTTTAAGTTGAGGTTTGGAGTACATTGCGGGGTGACTCGGTCTTTTTGCGAGAAATATTATGTGACAATCAAGGCGGCCGCGCATTGTACTAAACACAAACAAATTTTCAGTTAAGACGTTTATTTTAATAAGTTATAGCAAGAGCTAATTATATGCTGTAACTCCAGCTTACAATAATATATAGCTTAATTGGGCATGTGTATTGAGGACGTGCTCTGTGAAGTATCACATTGCGTCCATCAGCCTGAAGCTTAAAGATGTTATATTGCAATTGGCGTAAATATCCTTCAAGCTGAATTACAAATGATTGCACAATAGTACAAGTGATTCAAAGTAATCTGTTATTATTTTATAATAAATAAACAAACTTTCAGTAAAAAAGATACCTAACGTACGAGTATTTCTATCACTCTGTATTCCTACATTAAGTTAGCAAACAGTAATTTTATTTCACAAGAAAATAAAAAGTTCACCGATAATTGAGCACTCCGAACTTAATGCGAGAAGGTTCTATTGTCGCGAAACCAATATACGTGTGGAACCTTATCCAATTCCCGCTCCAGAAAGCACTTTGTTCTTTGAGGATAGATAGGGATCACGTATGGAATACTAAGCTGTGATATTGTGTCTAGCGCGGAGTGTGATACGAATTCTATAAATGGCCACGCGTGGCTGATATCGTTATTTTAATGGACCTACAACATTAAACTATTTGTACCTGTAACCTTTGCATGTTAAACAATAATTTTAGTTATCATAGTACGAAAGTGATTAATAGAGCAATATCAGAAAATGGGTTTTGTTTGAGATATAAATTTGCAAAATTAGGTTTATTTTTACTTAATTATTTTTAAAAACTATTATTTATTATAACATTTGAAAGTCTAGATATAATAATATAAGTTATATGACATCATTTTTCAGTCACTATGACAGAAAAAAAAGCCACAATTGAACCAAAAGTTTACGTGTTTTAGTTTTTATGTTTCCTTACTCAAGTGAATTAAAATATAAACTATCTACATTGGTACTGATTTGGATAAGTTGAACTATCTATAGATCGTTTGGGTCTGTAGATAGCTCAGCTGTTTCTTATGTATTTTAAATGCCAATGTACATTTTGTAAATACTGTATAGTCGTAAGTTTGTTTGTGAATAAATAACAACTATCTACATAGATTACATAACGTGCCATAGTATTTCAAGCAATATCAGTCTTCAAATCAAGCACAATAAAATACTTATAACAAATCAAAGTTCTACTCAATATCAAACTTTGAAGTTCACTTCGAATACGGCAATATTGAAGAAAAATATGACATACTTTGAGAATAAACAGTAACTTATGTTGGAGATATGGAACTTTGGAAAGTCCTACGTGATCGGGACGAGCCGAAACTGCTTGATACAATTAGGGTTTGGTTACACCAAATTGTAACCAATTTATAGCTATTTATTTATTTCGGGTGTTCTGGGTATATTATAGACTAGCTGATCTGTGCCCACTTCGTTGGGCATTATTCGACCGTTTTTTTCTCCGATTCACTTTGCGAAACAGACTACCACGTAAAAGCCTTTTTATTTTTCGGTTTTTTATATAACCTATGGCAATCAGCAATAATGTGGCTTTTTATTGGTGAAAGAATTTTTAAAATCTAAATAGATCTCAAAATTACCCCTTACAATTTAACAAATATACAAACACCTTTACTTTTGTATAATATTCGTATAGATGTAAGTATAATAAAATATATCTATCTATGTAATGTATTGAATTAGTTATGTCAGTCTTTTAGTACCCATAACACAAGCTCTGCTTAGCTTGGGGCTAGATGATGTTGTGTGGACTGTCCAGGATTTTTTTTTCTTGGCATGCAACGTCAAAAACACACTTAAATTAATTCATTGTAATCAAATAAAACTAAATATGTCTATGTATTTTGAAACGTAATTACTTCAGAATATCTTTGTTCTTAAAGATAAGTATAAAATAGAAATAAATCTCTTATCTGTTCCTAAAAACGTAATGTAAAAGAAAAGCTTGAAATAAAAAAAAGGTAAAAATAAAACATACATCGCAAACATTTTTTTATTAAAAAACAAAATAATTCAAAAGATACAGTTACGATACAGTATGAAAGCCGCCGAGTCCGGCATGCGAAAGGTTGCCGAGCTCTGAAAAGAATGCGCTTATTTTTTATTTTAACTTTAAAATTGTTAATGTTCCAGTATTTCACTGCAGTTTCATACCAAAAATATAATTTTAAGTTTCAAAATGTATGAGAACATTTAAAAATACTTTAAATATTTTTTATAACTTAATAAAAATTAGATTGCTGATAGAATACATATATATTTTTTATGTAAATACATACATAGAATACATAGTAACATCCAGAGCAGAACAAACATAATAATGTGTAGGCTTTATTCACAAACAAACTTACGACTATTACAGTATTTACAAAATGTGCATTAGCATATAAAATACATAAGAAACAGTTGAGCTATATAATTATTATAAGTATGAGTCATATTAACATTCTCTTTAGACAAATTTTATATAATTTAAGTTGGTTTTTTTTAGTTAATTGTAAAATAAAATAAACTAAATATGCAATAGTTCATCTATTTTATAAGGGCCTACATTGTCAATTTTATTAGAAGAAATTATAATTTTGTTTGTTTTGAAGATTTAAGTAGGTAAACATTTAAATTCAAAGGTTGATTATGATATGTTTTACTTTCATTTTGCTACCACTGTTTATTACCAATACAATCCCGGGACTATCCCGGGATCCCGGTATTAACTGTTGAAAATCCCGAATCCCGGGATTAGAAAAATTCGTCCGGGATCGAATCCTCTACCTGTAGCTCTACCATGAGTTTTTACTATACTATATTTACTACACTCGCTAGCGTCTGTAGTTAAAAAAATGTATGAAGATTTGTACAGCGCCTCTAGCGGATAGTTGGGTACTAAAATTCGTCATACTAATATTGACGTAACTACTGTAGTAAAGTCAGGCGATTTTACTGTGACAACTCATGGTAGAGCCACTGTAATATTATAAGTGATTCTCGTTTTACATTAAAACACGGACTTAAACGAATTTTCTCGGTTCCATTTTTCCATTACCGTTTATGTCAATTTAATCAAACATCTACCAATCGGAATCCAGTAAAATTCTAATGTCAACACGTCCGTGTTGATTTAACGTGAAATCACGATTCAACTCGATTCATTGTTTCAAAAATGATTTATGATTCTTTTATTATTTTTAGATCAACGCGATTTGTGTTTGTATTGCGCAACTATTTTTTTAATTTATTTCTAAAAAAATAATAAAAATATGCCCAGCTGCATGACGATAGGTTACATTAAAAAAACACCAAAACAGTAGATATGGCATATGCTTTACAATGTTTTTCCGTAGTAAAATGACCTCTAAGTTAAGTTAGAAATGTATAAATAGATATAATTCTAACTTATTTATTTATTGCATAAAATAATTACTTGTTTCTAGAAACAAGCTTTGAAACTCAATTAAGCAAATTCAAAGCTTTTATTTACATTTCACACTTAATTCGTAACAATTCAAATTCAGATTTGCATTGACAAAGTTCTATCTCCCTTTAATTCAACAACTTTACTTGTCAACAAAACTGTACCGCCCAGAATTCTGTTTTTGGACGAGAACATTTTAATTCTTTGGTTTTAAAGGTTCTTATTATCTCAACCTTTTAAAATTGACATTTGAGGTTCGAAATCAAAAGTATCTTAGAAATAATATTTTTTTTCTAATACTGCAAAATATTAGTTAAAATAGAATTGGAGTGCTTTTAACTGATTATTTAACAACAGATACCTATATAACGTTATCATGTCTTTTTTAAGTTTTTCAACGTTTTTTCATACATTCCTAATCTTTCATAATGTATTCCATAGATCTCAATTTATAATTAAAATGAATCTACACTATTATATTCAGTTTCTTTATCACAGAGACAATGCAGTTACTGCAACAGACTGCAGTAAAATTACCCGATGCTTACTTATGAATAAAACATTGGCAATTAGAGCAACTAACAAATTCTACAATTTAAATCCGTTCTGCTTAGCGACTGGAACGCTTCGACCAATCAGATAGCGAGGCCTGAATCGCGCAAACGATATTTTTCTGCATATTGTGTATTAGTAGAGATGGTGTGAAATTAGCTGTGGGGAGTCCGTTGCTACTGAGAAGACTGGCATTGGCGAGTGCCTGACTCAACCCTCGCTACTATCCGCATTGTTTAATTCATAATCGGTAGAGTGGTGTTTCTGAAAAGTTAGTTGATAAGTTGAATGGTGATTGAACGCTTGGAATTCCCTCTTCTTCGTCAGGTAGCAAGTTTGACTTCCTTTTGTTTTTACGGCAGATTTCTATCGGTATTATCTGGTTTTCTTTTTACATTTTCTTTTCCTCAATTCATTTACCTTTAACGAGCGTGGCTTTTAGCTGAAAATATGTGATTTATGGAATCAAAACTTTTAATCTTTATCTTCTTAAGCGCCAGATAAGTACCTAGCGTATGTAAAGTTTGATATCTTGAAATATTTTTTTCAGATTAACATACTACAGTCTCTTGAAAACAAAAAGCTCGAGAATTACACTACGTTCAAAATAATGTTTTAATTTCTTATTATTATAAAAACCCTATTTAGCTACCGTGAATCACAATCACAGCATAAAAACTAGTGTGATGAATGTGATGAAATCGTCCTCAAAGACAAGACAATTGTTTCCTAACCCATTAGTCTTAATTCGAGGTAGTGCAATTGTCGTCAGTAGGGTTTAAGGCTGTCTGAACAATGGCAACTGACTAATCCTAGATCTCAATTACACTAACAAGATTGCACTGACACGACTGGCCCTTTAGCCCGGTATTACTCTAGCTAATATTGAACAGCTTTCTCATCTAATCCTGCTACCGTTTAATTGAGGTATATCATATGTAAGAGGAATCAAAATCATTTATTCACGAAGAAAATTACAAGTAATACAATATTAATAATCTATATATATAAAAATGAAACCCGTTTTCCGTCGTCACGACATAGCATGAAAACGGCTTGACCGATTTGGCTGATATTTTTTTGTAGTTTTCTAATACTCTATACAAGGTTCTTACGGAAATTTACGCTAAGGCGGTACGAAGTTCGTCGGGACAGCTAATACTCAATACATATGAAACTGCTGCGTTATGTTTCAACCGTTGAAATGTTCTACAAAGTCTAGTAGCCTCTCAAAACCTGCCAGGTTTTAAATAACGTTCCGAACAGACATTGGCTTCTACCTTGTGACAGTTACAAACATATGAAAAAATAAGTCCATACAGAGCCGACTCCCTCCAGATCACTGACTCTGGTCAGTGTTCTAAACTTGCTCCATCTTTGCCGTAGCTGTTCTGTCTTCAGCTATATCTTTACCCAGGAGCCTAATAAACCAGGTTCTATACAGTAAATCTTTTCGGCTGAATCGTAAAAGTACGACTTTACGATGCGTTTACCGCAAAATATATGGCAACTCCCAAAACCCCTCCTTAAGCCGAAGAACGCAATTAAGCAGGTACCTTCTTGGTTATGTTTATTGATATTTTTATGAACGCTTCAAGGGTTGAATGAAGCTAAAAGGGGCTTCTTAAGTGTAAATGAGGTAGTTGTTATGCTTCATTTTTTGGCCTTAGAAACATTTTCGTTTTAAAATTCACAACAGCGCAGTGACACAGTTTTAAGAGACTTTACTGTCTGGTTCTTAAGCTATGTTGAACTAAAATATTACTACATTAATATAAAACTTTAAGTTTAACCAATTTATATAAACGAATTATAATCAACCTACAAATTCTTTTTATATCTGTATTTTTGCGGAATTTCAAAAATTCTGCTCATCAAAAAAATATCTCAATCTTTCAATCACACCTATAAAATGAAGATGAATCAAACAAACCAATCAAGTGGAAAACGAGGTGCCTCTGTTCGTCCAATTAAAATTTTATTGACTCTCAGTCTGAGGCAGTCATTTTTATGATTATCTAGGCCGCATTTACAAAGGTTCAACCTTGAGCTATTCAAACTTAAATTATGCTGAATTTGTCATTTATTGCCATTCTAATACAATCAAAATCAAGTTTTCTTAGTCAGCAAAATCAATGATATTCCAAGAGAGTTTAAAACTTCGATTCTATACTAACTGCCATATCAGGACTTATAAGCTTATATGGAATGGAACATATATGTTGAAAAATTTGCGAAATAAACAAATAAAACATCAAATTGGATACATAAAAATATTCGCGTTTTTTAAGTCAACGTATTCAAAGCGTAAATAGTAATTTATGTTACTAAAATAATAATATAATCATTCCTGTTTATTTTTATAAAAATATGAAATACTAACAATTGTTATCGAAATACCAAATCCAAATGGTATATTTTATTTAATATCTCATCATACCAAATTGAATATATTGAGTCTGATCTTACAGAACACTTTTAGATGTACCTACACTCTAAATGCAAGGATTAGTTTAGCGAGTTTCAAACCCAAAAAAAAACAACTACAATTTTTCCACAAGCCTAAACAATCCATCTCAAATAAAAAATGATCAATCTAGTATTTCATATAAAACCTAGATCGAAATAACCCGCTTTCTCTTTGATCCTAAGATATTTAATCATTGAAATCTATCAAACTTTTACGAGGACATCAACCTTAGGCGAACGCTACACGTCAATAAATATTGTGATAATTATCATGATATTTACTTATGCATCTTGGTTTTTGTATGTTATGTATATTGTGATCCGTCAATACATTACCCTACACGTCAATATATATCGTAATCCGATAGTATAATATATTGACGGATCATAATATGGATCTTGCGTGTAGCATTCGCCTTAGTATTAGGTACTTGTATTGTTTCTAACAGAAATGTGATGAATAGATGAATCTCGTTTCATTTTAGTTCTACGACTCATGTCATTCTATCTATCAGGTCTAAATATCAATTAGATTGTTTTTTCGACTGATAAAAAGTATCAGTGGTATCTACCGGTGACCCCGTCAAAGGCCAGTGTAGAATCATCAGTAATAAAACAATTAGTGACCTATTGCCAATGCCGTAGTAGGTCACTCGTACTACTGGTAGTACAAGTGATACACAAGCTGTCATTTTTCCTTTACATTTACATTTTCCATACACATTGTTCCGTTTAGTAGTAGGTACGAATGACACGGCGGCGAATAGTGATCGGGAGTTTGAATCCAGTAGAAATGTGTGTCATACCAGCACTCTTAAACAATGAAGGAAATTCGTAAAGAAAATCAGTTTCTGAAACTGATTAGTAAATATTAATACACAGTAATCCATACACAACAAACAAAGAACAATGTTTGACTTAACACTATTGTTTGTTCTTCGTGGAGGAACCAATGATCTGCATATTAGCTTTGCCCTCAAAGCTAATATCAACTGAGCTGTGACGTCTGTCAAATGTTTGGTAACGCTGTAAGAGGACCCGACAACAAGCATTATTTATTTATTTGATGTTTACACAAATGTCCTTATTATAAAGGTATAAAGAGCAGTATAAATAGCTACACCTAAAAATGTATGTTAAAAACAATCAATGTTAGAGTATATCACAATTAGACCTAATAAGAGGAAATATCTAACAACTGAATTAGGATTAAAACCTGTGTCTCAGCATTAAAAAGAAAAACACAAATTTTTACGGTGGTTTAAAATTAGGTCACAAAAAACCTTATCTAGTTATATAAAAATAGCTGTTTGCAACACTAACAATAGTCTGCGAATTTCCACAATTCACGGTAGCTCGCACCGAAGCCTTTGCTTACACGAAACTGAATTTTTATAAGAAAAAATGTAAAAACCACCCAGTGGCCGCCCGGAAAGGTTCGACCCAGCCATATGTTCTATCGAAAGTCACTTAGTGAGGTAAAATATAGCAATGTTCGACACTGTCTGACATAACTGAATTAGCCTTTTGGTAAGTTCAAGGTATTTTTTTTGGTAACTTTTATTATTTTTTGTAGATCGTGAATTTCCTTTCTTGGTATTATATAAAGTTCGTGTTTACTTTATTGAGCAAAAGTTATGGAATAAAATCCTACTGGTTTTTAATTACTTTTAGCAATTTAATTTCACGTCGTATCTACATGTACCTAGATAATTACAAAAATAATTATTTTTAATAAAAATTTCACTAATTATAATTAGTGAAATTTTTATTTTTCAGAAACATATATCATGTAACTACTCCTGTGTGTGCAGTATCTGTAATGTTAAATATGTTAAATAAATACTAAATTAACGTCCGGTTTCTGGAAACACAAATCACAATTGATCCGAGTTTAACACATAGTAATTATTTGATTTTTCGTTGATCTTCGTTCGAGAAACCGGCCGTAAGTAATAGAAGTGTCAATCATTTCACCAAATCTTAGATTTTAATAATTTAAATATTAATTTGGTCCACAATCAAAAGTCAGCATATAAAGAACTTGTTAAAGTTTAAGATCAACCAATAAACACAAATGACATCTACTGTACCTCTACCATGAGTTGTCACAGTAAAATCGCCTGACTTTGCTACAGTATGTGTATGTATGTGTTACGTCAATATTAGTATTACGAATTTCAGTACCCAACTATCCGCTAGAGGCGCTTTACAAATCTTCATACATTTTTTTAACTACAGACGCTAGCGAGTGTAGTATATTATTATATAGTATAGTAAAAACTCGTGGTAGAGCTACAGGTCTTAAGAAACAACGTTAGAAACAAAACACAACATTTAACGGACCCCAATAACTAAAGCCTTTCAATTAGCACCATTTAATTAGGTTTTCGAGAAATTTACTTCTGCACTAAGGCCTGAAACGGTTAGGTATCTTTGAATTAATAAAACCTTTGTTTAAGGTAAAGTGTTCGGCCCTAAAGTTTCTACGTTTATTCTTTAACTTGACTAGTTTATTTAGACTAGTCTAAGTTAGAAACAGAATTTATAGGCACATTGTAACGTCTCACAAAACTAACTTAAAATTAACAAAAAATGGCTTAATAAATGGCTTGATACAACGCTATCCAGTCTCATACTTAGCAAAGCTTGTACTAAGGTACAAGAGTAAATTACTGATAGGTCACTTGTATTTTTTTATACCTACATTTTATAAGGTGTACATTTTTCAGTAACTGCACTCTAGAAGACCAAAATACCAAGCTTAAAGCTTAGTTTGGTTTTCGCTGACAAACCATTGTAAAAAGTAATAATTTTATTAATGTTCTTAATGTATTAATGTTAGGAATTCTTACTGGTGCAAGATTTAAGATTACATTTTGTACATGTGCAATTACAAATGTCTATTTTAACTGAGTATGTGTCAAACTTCAAACTTGAAATTCATTTATTCAATTAAATCACAAGGATCACTTTCAAAGTGTGAATGCCTGTGGCTCTACCATGAGTTTTTACTATACTATATTTACTATACTCGCTAGCGTCTGTAGTTAAAAAAATGTATGAAGATTTGTACAGCGCCTCTAGCGGATAGTTGGGTACTAAAATTCGTCATACTAATATTGACGTAACTACTGTAGTAAAGTCAGGCGATTTTACTGTGACATCTCATGGTAGAGGTACTGATCTTCAAACAGACAGTAGATTACAAACAGTAGGTAGATTACAGTTTTTCCTCTCAGTAATCTGAATTTAAAATATTTTATAATATCATTGTCCGTGATGTTCCTGACATTACGCTGACAGTAATATCGATGAGCTCTCAGGGGTATTGTCAGAGAGTAATGTCACACCTTTTATCGGTTCACTGTGATTTTAGTGCAAAAATCACAAAATGGTTTCAAAACTTCAACACTAACGGCCGGTTTCTGGAAACCCAAATCACGATTGATCCGAGTTTGACACATAGTAATTGTTTGATTTTTTCGTTGATCATCGTTCGAGAAACCGGCCGTAATAATGCATAAATAATGTTTATGAACATTTTACACGACGAAATAAATCATACAAAACAAATGAAGCATTACATGTATTATATAAAACATTTTAATGAATTCGATATTATCGAATGACCGTTATCGTATCGGATACGTTATCGTCCGATATATTCTGCTTGGTGACGATATTTATCCGGCAGTAGCTAATGAGTATTGAAACATTACCATACTAAGTGCTTCAATAAGTACTTTGTGCCAAATAAGTTCTTGTCATGAAATTAAATATTGAATATGAAAAATGAGTATACCTAAAGAGCTTTTAGTATGATTTTTATTTATTTATACTCCTTTTAATCTGCTCAAGATCAAACAAATCCAAAGCACTCCATCTTCAATACTTTAGCTAATGAAATGTAATGTGGCTCGGAATTTAAATGAGGATGAAAAATAAAAAAATAAAAATAAAAATGAAAATAAGTCATTTGTATTCAAGTTCCGTACACACCTTCAGGTCGGCTCCGGAGAAATGTTTACAAATCATGATGGACAGATAGACGGCTCACGCAAATTCAGAGTGATGGTAAAAATATATTTTGTTCCTCGGAACTTGGGACACGCGCTTCTCAAACGGCAAAGATGGATTGATCATATAAAAAAACGGTAGGAACCAGGCTGTAAGTTTGTTGCCCGTTCTTCTAGGCTCTGGTCGCGTGGAACTGGCACCTAGAATCACCTAGTATGTAAGACGATTCTAAATGATCCGCGTGATTTTACTGAATAAAGAAATTTTGACTTTGACTTTGATCTCGTCACACAATATCAGCCGCTAGGTTTTTTGAAGTGAAAACTTCTTTAGCGGCGCTGGGTGGGTAAAAACTTTCAAACTCGCGTCAGGGTCACGTGACGTTGATAAAAAGCGTAAGATCGAGGGAAAGGGAGAGGAACTAGTATCTCCCACTCTTTCTACCGTGCCTGAGTGTGCTCTGTTTAGGCGGCACACAGTGTCTGTGTCAGTGTGTCTGTGTCATTGTGATTGTCATTGTCATTATGACGTCTGTGGTTATATTTTTGAAGTGAAAACTTAAAAGTGAAAACACAACGTTAATATTGAAGTTTTCACTTCTGCCGGCACTCCCGGAGTGCTACCTTTTTTTTTCTAAGAGATATTATACACTATTTTGGCAAAGGATGATGAATACCACGTAACACCACCCACGGAAGGTTGCGGGTTCGATTCCCGCCTTGGGATAAATGTTTGTTCAAAAATATCTATCTATGTAATGTATTGTTTTAAGTATGTCAGTCTTCTAGTACCCATAACACAGCTCTGCTTATGGGGCTAGATAATGTATAGATTGTCCAGCATTATTTATTTATTTTTATTTATTTAAGTGTAGTTCTTAGTATTTTAGGCTTTAGCTACATTACAGAATATAATTTTTATTTTATGCAAATCAGCTAACTCATTTGCATAAAAATTCTAATTACATACTTGTTCAAACAATTATTTCGATATTATACGTTCAGGTAATTTCATTCATCACCGGCAGCCCGTACTAGCCCACTGCTGGGTATAAGCCTCCTCCCTCAAACGCAATTGAAGGAGGGTTTTTTAGCCTTAAAACGCCACGCTGGCCAGTGCGTCTTGGCGAGTTGACGTCAGAGCCTTGTTCGTTGATCAGCAGGGCGTACCACTTGCAGGAAAGGTTGACTTGGGCGGCTAGATGTTATGCTGCTCCTTACGCCCCAATTTTATTATTAAATACAATATAATAATATAAATTAAATACAATACAATAATACAATACAATAATATAAATTAAATTAAACAACAATACATACAATACAATTAATTTCATTACCAGCTATTTTTAGTATTGTACTTAGGTGGGTATCAGTTATTTTTATATTCTATTTATTAATATAAAAGAAGCGGTACGATAACATTAAATACAAAATACATTTTTCCAAAAACTTCAAAAACAACCCTTTCATGGAAATCAAACCCGCCCTTCTGGTTAAACAGTGCCACTACCAGGGTTCGTTAAAAAAGTACTAAAAATAACTCTTAATTTCCAAAAAAGGTTCCCGCCATTGTAACAACGTCCAATAAAAATTAATCACATCGAGCTCATACAACGACCGTTTTTAAAAGCGAGTAGCGTACGATTAACCGACTCATTTAAAATGATACAAGGCTCCAAAATACTTGTTCTTAATATTACGGTGACCGTCTTATTTGGCACGGTTATACTTAGTTGGGTACCGTCTGGGCTAAGATTCGAGACATGCCAAGATGGCTTATTCTTTTCTCGGCACGACAGAGTTAAGTTCATTTATTTTATTTAGTCGTCCTAAAACAATTTTATTATAGAAATCTTTAATGACTTTTTGAGTACTGTTTTATTAACCCTCGGCATGCCTGGTAGGGTCTGAGAGACCCACCGCTGCAGTTAAATCGTTACAATTCATTTAAATTTGAATTCTGCTCGTAACTGCTCTCAGTAGCTGACCATAGTGAACTTAGTTACGCTCGCCGCCCGCTACCTCAGTTCGGGGCACGCTCCAGTATAGATAGGATGTGTGTGAAGTGCTTTCGGGTCTCACTGACCCCACCAGGCATACGGCGTGACATTTTTATGTAAGTATTGATTATGTTTTTCTGTGAGTTTGTTAATAATAAATATTATTTTTTAGTGGGAACGGACACGTCTTTTTATGAAATGATAGATTTTCATTGTTTTTAGTTTGGTGTCCTGCAGATTTTACAAATTTAATGGGTTTTATTTATGTAGGTTTTCACTTTACTTCGAATTCAACTTATGCTATCGTATTCTTTTATTTATAGTTCAAAATGGAGAGCCACCTATGTGACAGGACATCATAAGTTTGCTACTTGAGGAGGTGGAAGTTTTATCAAAAATCTGGGTATCGCACTGATAGAATCACATCTACATCAAGACAGAAAAACACTAGTCTTTCTACAGATCTTCGCAAACGAATTCCCAACCGTATTGGTCTCCAAAAAGGCCCACCTGTAAAAAAAACAGCTCCAGGTGTAAGACGTAGATGTCAAGTGTGTCCGTCAATGAAAGACCGCAAAACGCAATACATCTGTGAGATACGCAAGGGCCACTTGTGCCTGGATCATGCAATTTTCCAGTGCGAAAATTTCTTCGGAAACAAACCTCGTGAAGATGATGTTGGAAATGAAGAAGACTAATTACTTTAGCTTAGAATATAAGATAATATATGTGCCTAACGTTTCCCAAAGTCTGATTAGGATATATCTATGGTTTAAGTTGATTTTGCATGTTTTTAAACATAAGATGTTAATTTTACGTTGAAAAACGTATACAGTTTAATTAAAAAAAATATTAAAAGATATTGTTGATTCGACAACGAATTTTATTTAAAACCCTTTAAAGCTTCTTTAATTTTAATATTAAATCACAAATGTTGCTAATTGACAACAATTTGTAGACTAAAAAAATTTTTGAAATTTAGGGTCTCACAGACCCACCAGGCATGCCATGTAACTTTTTTCCACCAGGCATGCCGAGGGTTAAAGCTTAGGTTAAACTGGATCAAACTAAATCAAACAATCGCGATTACAATCTTAATATTTCACAGACTGTTCAAACGTTTGATGTTTTCGACGTACTTAATTAAATCGTAATGACCGAATTAATTTCAATGAAATACGGAATAAATTTTTATGGCCCAAAATAGGTTTCGTAAACAAAATTGCGGGTCATAGAAACGTCTATGACTTTCAAACTTCCGTAGTTTGTTGTTTAGTTTGCCATAAATTGACTTGTCTTGTGCGTATACACATAAACAATTGAAATAAATGAATTACATTGTATTTACATTATCCAAAATGTATTGCTCTGTGTGAGAATCGAACCTACGACCGACAGCATGAAAGGCAGAGCTACCAACTGAGCTGTGATCTATACGATAGGTGTCAGAGCTCAGTAGCTCTACCATGAGTTTTTACAATCTATACTCGCTAGCGTCTGTAGTTAAAAAAATGTATGAAGATTTGTTAGCTTATTATTATTATTATTTTATTTAATAGCTTGGGGCTAGATGACGTTGTATGGATTGTCCAGCATTATTTATTTATTATTATTTATTGTACAGCGCCTCTAGCGGATAGTTGGGTACTAAATTCGTAATACTAATATTTACGTAACTACTGTAGTTAAGTCAGGCGATTTTACTGTGACAACTCATGGTAGAGGTACAGTAGTAAGTGTTGTTGTTATAAATAAATACATAACAGAAGTGATATAACGGTGGCAGTTTCTTAGGGGAGAGAAATGTAGCTGCTTTAGCGTTGCCAAGCTCATGTTCCAGCGGTTTGCAGTATATCCGGAACATGCTAATTTTTAACTTGCTTAAGTCAGCGACTTCGTACATATTGCTCCAAAACGTTCACGAAATTCCAATGTTTATTCAAGTGGAGTAATGTGAACAAATGCGAGTGAAAATGTATATTATGTAACTTATATTATGTTTTTCTTATTCGAAATATTAAGGAAACTTTTTGAGGTACACTGCATGGTGACGTATAGCGTCGTTTGTTACAAGTTATTGGTACTGTGCAATGTAACACAAATTACTGATCTGTTTTGCGCTGTATTAGATATTTTTACATAATTTCTCGATTAAATAATAACAAATTTGTAAGGAAGATCTAAGATAAATAATAATTAATAAGACGAAAGCGGAAAGCACAGATGAATGAAAGGATTTGGGGGAGACCTTTGCCCAGCAGAGGGACGAGATAGGTTAGAAAAAAAAGGAAGATCATATATAAAAGCGGTAGGAACCAGGCCATAAGTTTCTTGCCCGTTATTTTAGGCTCTGATTGCATGAAACTGGCACCTAGAATCACCTAGTATATAAAACAATTCTAAATGATCTTTATGATTTTACTGAATAAGGTATTTTTGTTTTTTGATTCTCAAGAAAGAATTAAATATTCACTTTAAATATAAAAGATCGTATTGTCTAGTTAAGTACGTAGATTGATCTGAATAGGTATTTTAAGTCCAGCTGTAGATCGATGATAATGTAAACACAAAAGCAATAACCTTTCCAGGTCCGCAGTTTACGCGTCGTGTCGTTGGAAATATTTACACGGTATGGAGCCAAATTTAACAGAATGCATAAATAATGAGCTTAATTGGGGATAAAATCGGTGCACTTTGATGAACGACTTACAACTTTAATGGCGATTTTTTTGGCGCAGCGGAAATAATGTCTGTCTGAGACGCTAAAGAGCGGGTTCAATTTCTGTATTCAATATTTGTTTATTGTTTTTACGTTTTTGTTAATATTTTTCATATTCCTTGTTGATTTATTAGTATGTTTTGCTTAGATTTCTAAACAAGATAAATAAATAATAGATACTTATTTACTACTAACATTATTATTAGTGTTCATAAATTAATTACATAATCTCCAATACAGACATTGAAATAGTGTACTAAAAGCTGTTAATTAATATTAATTATCTCCTGCAATTGTTAATTAGTAATTAGCTCCGCTTGACTGATTTCATGCTATGAGCTATTCGTAAAGTACATTTAAAACTTTGCCCTCTGAGATGCATGCTTTAGATCTTATTGAAAAGAAAAAAAGTCGATATAATTTCTGCACTTTCTACACACAGTTTTTTACACAGTAACACAGTTTTTTCTAAAACTAAAACAGAAGTCAGGGCCTATCCTATTTTTGTACATATATTTTCCAGATATAAAGAATTTCGTATTTGTATAATGAATGATGTAATACCAAAGTTATTTTTAACGGTATTTTTGTACGTTTCTTTATTATAGTGTTAGTATATCTAGAAGATGCTGAGTTAAACAGGGGACTAGTACCTACTTTGACAAGAGCGACTGTTTCGAGATCTATGCTGCCCTGGTATTTTAGATGGATATTTTTTTAAAAGAATCGGCAATTTGACTGATATTAATTAAAAAAATCAATTATATTATGAATTTATAGTTACTGAAATCGCAAATACAGTGAGTGGTGATATTCTTTTACAAATAAGTTTTCATAATAAAAGCACTTTACGGGTGTAAATGATGAAAAAGTTTTGTACCTAACTCAGATATTATAACCCTTGGGAATAAAATCGTTCAGCTCCATTAGAAAAATGGAAATTTCGCTTGCAGAAAGTAATTTTCCATAAAACAATTTGTCGTCGCGAACAGTTCTACACATCTGTGCTCGGCGTCGATTTTTAGAGTTCCGCAAACTAAATATCTAAGTGAAACCCTACTACTTACACGTACGAATCTGTTTTACTGATATTTATATTATATTTTATTTGCTTTAGAGTGGTATTTCCTTGCGGGCATGTTGTATTCATAAAAACTTACACGGTGTTCTGGCTACTTATTTTTTTCCATTTTGTGTAAAATCTTGCTTGAATTAGATATTAAAATATAAATCAATCAATCAATATTCATAGATATTTCGCATTATAATAACAGATCACATGAATGTTTGTTTGTAGTGAACCAAACCCACGAAGGCAGAGTTTATATAGATACTATACATATACTTACTATAGTGTTTCTCAATCATTCGCACCTATTTATTTACGTGAAAATAATGGATACCTACCTGCTTACCTATTACCTATGTCATACTTAAGCTGACTAAAACCTCACAGACCGTCAGGCACTTTGGCCAGGAGACGCACTAAATATATTATTAAAATACTTACATATAAAAAATCATGAAAGGTTCCCAAGATTTAAAATGTATTAATTAATAAAATACTAAACATTCTACTAAACAGATTAAAAAACGCTATAGTCACACTAAATTAAACTAACAGATCATAAAACTTTTCTAATGTAATTATAGTTCTGTAGGAAAATAAATAGCCCTTTTTTGGAAGTCGGACAAAAACTCACTTAACCGAGGACATCGATCTTTTGAAATGGTATAGAGTGAGTTTTACTTGCGAAAGAAAGTGAATGATAAACTAGGTTAAAGGGTTCCGTACTCAAACAATTGTGAAGTTACTTAAAATGTTAGCCTTGATAAGTTCTCTTAGAATAAATTAATCTGAATCTACGTAAAAATCTATTACACAAAATATTCTAGTGGACAATTAATAAGATCTAGTTCCAAACGAAGCAGTTTTTTGGATAAAACTATGGTAGTACTTACATATAATAATATATAAAATTGTCGTGTCTGTTTAAAGACACAAAAATAACATACAGCACGCAGCATGTTATTTATTTTCCAAACAAACTGTTACTTTTGGGTCTAGATAACCGTCGTATACATTTTTAACAAAATCAAAATGATGTTAAATTTTTGTTTGTTATTGTTGCCGATCTCTAAAAACACAAAAAATAATCGGAAAAGTTAAACGAGTACTTGTCAACAGCGGGGCCAAGTTGAGTGATTTCCAAAGTTACCTTCGGATTCGGCGCACGTAATGACACCGAGAGTCGTAAAATCGCTGGTTTTGTTGGACTTTTTAAACCTTTTGTTTGAAAGCTTTTGTTATTTTAGGTAATTTTGAAGTGGAAAGTAAACTTTAGAACGATTTACGAAGATAATGATGGAGCTCGGCGTTGGTATAATTAGCTATGAACATTATTATGAATTTTGAATTGGTGATGTAAAAATGGAATCGAACTTGGAGAATATTATTATCTTTACGATATCGAGATTAGAGAGAATTTGTGATCAGAACTTTAGTAAAGAGATTTATTATACGGGTTTTATTACGCGATTATAATATGTAACAAACATCTGTTAACTATAAGTTTTATATCACTGTAAAATTAAATAATATAATAATATTTTCGCTAAAAGAGAGATATTTGTTTGACACAAAACAAGTACAACCTAGTGATACGGTAAAAAACATACATAAACAATAAAACCATCGCATCGGAAGGTTAGGTACTGAAACAAAATACATACACATCATTCGTCGACATCGTTAAAAGCGCATACATATCACAATAGTTTTCACTCAAAACCAGAATTAAATTACTTAGACATTTAATTATTTGATATTATTTTCTGATTAAACTCACCAAATCACTTAATAAATAAGTTATAAATAGGCCGTAAGTAAGTTCCCGTTCTTCAAAGCCTTGACCCTAAGAAATTGGCACGTAGAATCAATAAATATTTAATATTCTAAATAATCCTTTTGATTATACTAAATTATATACAACTTTAGCATAGTATTCGTATATATCTCGTTTGTACGTGGTATTAGAGATATTTTTTTTATATTGAATTGTTAATCATTATTAGCCCAAGACCGAGATTAGTGAAAGGAGGAAAGGGAGACCTTTGCCCTACAGAAGGAAACATCCAGCTTATAAATAAAAAAAATATATATTTACAGGGCACAGTTTAAATATAGCATAAAATCAAAAAAATACATTGTTTTATATATTTTATTAATTTGTGTAATGATTTGTGTTTTTAACTGAAGCAACAGTAAAAAGTATTTTTATTATGTTGGTATTTTTAGAAATAAAAGTTCTATAAGTAGAAAAAACTATTGTTATTAGTAGGAAAAGTCAACACACTTAACAAAAGCATCAAATAACAACACAATTTCAGTCTGACCTTAACAAAATTGGTGTCTATACCAATAGCTAGGAGATATTGCTTTTTATATCTATGTAACAAGAAAACTTTGGCGAAAACAAAAATAATACTCTTTGTTAGTATGCTTAAAATTGTGCTCTAAGATAAATAAATTACAAGCCATTAAGGCCGCCTCAATAGAACCTCAACTAGATGTTTTAAAAAACGGAGACCGCTATCATAATGACGGTCTAAATTTTACTAAAATTCACGTCTTTTTTATTTTAGACTCTTATTTAAATAAATAAAAAAGACGAGTGGCACTCGGGGACTGCCGCGGTTAAGCTATTGCATAGCATTGTTTGCTGGATTACGCATGCTTAGTGTTAGGTTATTTCGTTACGGAATTTCTGAATTCGGTCTCCACGCTCAAGGCCTGCGATATAATCGAATAATTATGCAATAGCTTAAAATTAGGTTGGTTCTGAAAAAAATACATTTTAGTAAAACATAAATACTTAAGTTGTTAAAGTACGATCAGCAATATATTAGTATCAACATGTTTGCTATTCAGTGCGGTAGTGCAGCCAGTTTTTTGGGTTCGCTTTCGACTGATTTGGATCAGTTGAGCTATCTATAGATCGTTTGCTACGGCCTGCAAAAAGCTCAACAGCTTTTTTTTAAAGTTGGATATTTTTAAAATGCTGGGGCTTGTAAAGTTTGATGATGATATCAGAAACGCAAGTGACGTAGCGGGGACTTCATTTCAAAACTCATAGGCGTACTCAAACACTGTTCTCAACTCATACTCAAGCCATGTCTATTGAAGTCTACGATCAGTTTCCATCCCAATCGCATACATAAACCTTAATGGTACAACTTGGGCCATAATCATCCGTTCACATCGATTGCTGTAATAATAATATTCGTTTATTTGTTTACAGGCTGAGGACTGGGATGGAAGAGCAAAACAAGCCTATCTACTGATTTTAATAGTAATCTTTTTGTATATATTTTTTTATGTCTAGTCGAAGCGACGCGTGACCCGAGGGCTGGTGAGTATCTGGCCCAACGTATCAGCATTGCTATTCAGCGCGGCAATGCAGCCAGTGTCTTGGGTACGCTTCCGATTGGTACTGATTTGGATCAGTTGAACTATCTATAGATCGTTTGCAAAATTCTGTAGATAGCTTAACTGTTTCTTATGTATTTTATATGACAATGTTTATTTTGTAAATACTGTATAGTCGTAAGTTTGTTTGTGAATAAAGTGTTATTTTTTTATGTATACTCTACAGTGACCACCGGTAGAACGGACTTGCCACGCTTCCAACAGCAATCTAGTTTGAAGTTTTTTTTTTATAATATCTGTTAAATAAATTGTTTAACATATGCTAATAATAATATTCATTTATTTGTTTGGGAGGTGAAAAAATCTTATCTACTTTCTGATTCAACTTTTTTTGTATTTAATTTTAATATAACTTTCGTAGACTTCAATCTGACACAGGCACGTAAAGACACTAATTTCAAAGATGGCTAACAAAATTACGATATTGAAGTTTTGAATATTAAAAATCTTGTAGATTTAACAGAGCACGTTTACTAAAAATGAAAAAAGCTGTAAAGATTTCAAGAATTCTCAATTCAATTAATTAATAACGTTTTTTTGTGTCTATATTTATAAGACGAATACTCATAGATATTTAAGTAAAGCAGAAGCTAAAAAAGTCACTGTACAAAACATTTTCGAAAACGTCAATTTAATTTCATTACATTTATTTGTTTGTTGTATTATTATGTTTAACATTATTAAATGTAGATAAACTCAGAGGCTCTGAACATATAAATAATTCTGTTTTATTATCTGTCAAAAAGCTCTACAATGTCATACAAAGAAAAGCGAATTCATATTCCACAAATTCATAAAAGTAAAAAGAAAATTCATCTTTGTTATGAGACGGTTAAAGCATAAATTCGAATATTAACTCACAGATAAACGGTTTAGATGCATAGAACGCCACTAAATCACTTGAGAGAAATTCGCTCGTCAATTTATACGTGAAGAATAAATCTGACGATGGGTATGGCTGGGTATACTCAATAAATTTCAACACAGTGTAAACAACACAGAAGGCCATGAAACTAGATGATTTCTGTAAAGTAGCAGTCAAAACAAGTAGTGAAGTGACGCCTGAAATGTCAAATTTGCAAAACCCGAATATTTTTTGCTACCACGCTTTTTGATGACGTCATATTGTCGCGGTATTTAGGTGACAGAAAGAATATCAGTTCTAATAAAGGGGACAAGATTTGCATTGACGTCTCGCATTGTGCTGCTAACGTCACCCCAGCCAGCACAACTACATAAAGTAATGGAGTAAAACTTTGGAATTGTTGCGGCAGTGTTCTAGCATCGTCTATGGTTCCACAAAGTAATGAAGAAAGAGTTCCGGTTGGTAGCAGCAACGTTCTAGCATTCTTTAAGGTTTTATGGATGCCAAAGAGCGAGAATTTTATCTAACTCGATTTGTATCTAAAGTTTACATATAATCCAATAGACTACATAGTATAATGTACACATGCAAGCAAATATGTAGTCGCAAAACACGTAGCAAAAATCCATGTGCCTATGCGCGGCAATTTTGTTTGTGGTTGTCAGTTTGAGTATCTGCTATATGTTGCACTGTGGTAGCGTCAGATGTAGGTGGATTTCGACGTTTCATTAAGGAAACGAGTGAATCTTTACTCGGCGCCGTGTGAGCTCACAATTTGATTTCGAGGCTGGTTATACGCAGATGGCCTAAATTTATTCAACGCAAATACATAGTGTTTTGTACATTTTTTATAAGGTAGTTAAAAATTTACACGTCAAGTTTGTATACAGACTGCTGATTTCAAATTGAATTTAATTTGCTTTTGTATTTTAGGTGTTACAAAAACAGAGGTTTTTACGGATTTAGTGTGAAGTAGAAAGGTTTAGGTGGAGAAGAAATATTATTGTTTTTGTGTTTCAAGCCAACCATTTCTATAAACTTTGCTAGGGGATTACAGCAATCTTGTTCATTAGTTCATAATACAAAATTAAATGTAAAAGTAACCAATAAATTGTGTGGCAATAATCAATACAAAATATTTAGAAAACTTAAGAGTACTAGTATTCGTTTCAAACCAGTATTGAGAATATTTATTTCTAAGCAGAAAAAATATCAATGTTTTACTCATCTTTGAAACTTTTCTATCTCTTCGATAGGAATCGAAGCCTGACACATGCAGAAGTTTTCCAACTTGCTGCTAAAGGAGAATGGGCACTTTGGGCCACGACTAAAAAAAATTGTCCCTCAAGGTTGCGACATAGTACGTTTATAAGGGCTTTTATAAGCCAATATTTTACTATAATTACGGAAAAAATCCATCCCATGGAAATCGAGATATTTCGATGAAATTGTTTTTCATTTAACATCATATTACTCAGAATTTTGAAAGTCCACAAGAATAACTGTGATGGCGTTTAAAAGAGCATTAAAAGGGCTTTAATTATTTCTCAGACTGTTTAAAAATCCAACCTGTGGAAATTGAGTTATTCCTGAAAAACTGTAGTATTGCAAAAAATAAATACAGTTTTTCGGAAATATCTCGATTCGCACAGGTTGGATTTTCAAACAATCTAATAACAAATAAAGCCCGTTTTATGCCCTTTTCAACGCAACTGCAGGCATTATTGTGGGCCTTCAAAATTCGGAGTAATACGACGTTAAAATAAAAAACTGTTTATCAAAATATATTGATTTCCATGGGATGGATTTTTTAAATAAAAATAGTAAAAGGTAGGCCTTTAAAAGCCCTTTTAAACATATTATGTGGCAACCCTGAGGGACGAGTTTTTTAGTCGTGGCCCACGCTCCATACAGAATCGCCCATTCTCCTTTTTATATTATTTTCACTTAGAACTTGAAGAAAATTCTTGACGCCGTTCATAAACAATAGTAAACTTATAAAAGGGTAAATATGACGAGGCATAGTCGCGGTGACCATACTTTCTACATACTTTTTCAAAAAGTATTCAAGAATAAAATTTTTTTATGAACATTGAATTTTAATGTTTTTAGAAACGCTTCAATTAACGCAGAAAAGCCGAAAATAATATTGGAGAGTTGATGTTTTAACAAAATCTGAAATTTGTTGTAAGTTAACATACATTTTGATGATATTTATTTAAAATTATATATCTAATATATTTAGAAAGTTATTTAAAACGCGAAATAAGAAAAAAGAGATGATAAAAAAATTAAACAAAAAATACGTATTGACGAAACAGACAGGTATTTGATAGAATTTTGCGAGCGTTCATGAATATAATGTAGTACCTATTAGTATATCTATTTAAAAATAAAAAAATCCGCAATAAATGTTGTTAAACTGAAAAAAACATTTGAAAACTACCAGACACTAACTTAAAAAGTTCTAAAATATATTTTGTGATCCGAATCCCAAGTTACTTTTCCCCAGTTTCCAAAAAAAGCTGGTCAGCACAGCGTCCATTTATCCAAGATAAAGTTCCGGTAACTTATCGTTCTCAATCAATACTTATTGAGAAGTTTCCCGGAGCGCTCCCGGCTGCATTCACCAAGACGTACCACGGGGACTCATGGTGGGAATTTAATAACCACTGGACTATACGACTTCTTTTAGGCGTCACAGCTCAGTTGGTAGTAGCTTTGCTTTCCATGCTGTGGATAGTGCGTTCGATTCCCACCCAGAACAAATTTTTGTGTTGAAATTAATATTTGTTCTGTCTGGGTGATTCTATGTATGTATTAACAAAATGTATAAGTATAAGTATTGGGTCAGCAATTTAGTTACCATAGTACAAGCTTTGCTTAGTTTGGGACTACTTACTTTGGGAGCGTGATGTGTGAAATGAAATGTCCGTGAAATAAATTACCTAAATAGAATATTTTAATTTACTTATTTTGTATTGTCCTGTTGTGTTGTGACAGTTCACTTTAAATTTGTTGTGCTCAAAAGCAAGCTACATCAATAGCACTTTCTGTTCCATCGCGAAGATCTTTTATAGAGCTGGTGCTTTTTGAGTTCTTTGATAATTTGTTCATGTCGAAGTAGTATTTTTTAGTTTATTATTTTTATAGAATGATCTTAAAAAACTGATCTATCTTTTTTACCACCATGTTATGACAATTGGATAGGAATCGAATCCTGACCAGCAAAGAACGAAGAACAAATAAAACATGCAATTTTGTATTGTAAAAATTATCGTCCATTAAATGAATCCTTCAAGATGTTGGATAAAAGTTATTTATTTTGTGCCGGACAGCAACCAGGGGCGGTTTTTGTATGGACAAGTTTGTGGCATCAACAACACACCCTACACTTTTTATTGAATCAAAACAATCCTTGTTTTGGATCCCTTATTTTTACAAAGTTTAGTTACTTTTACCAGAAAAAAATCGAAGTTACGGTTTTGTAGCAGTTTATTTTGCAGAATAAATAAATATTCATGGACATTTCACACGAACATCAACGTAAATATTTGTGTTCGGTGCCATGTATTCTATTAATGGATTAAAAAAAAAGTACTTATATAAGTATTCTTTCAGCTATTTGGTTTGCATAAGCTTTGCTTAGTTTGGGACCAGAGTATGATTTGTGTGAATTATTTATATGTAATTTTTCTAAAAAAACTGCTGTCAAAATGAAAATCGAAGGCTGATCAACCTAATTACAATCTCATCAAATTACGCGAGTACACAATAAACCCTGACCCAGGCTATAATTACAGCACCTATTAATTAAAACTTACCGGAATCCGATTATCGGTAGTGCCCGTTTGACCCGATAAGCTGGGACACAACAGCGGTATGTGATTATACCGGTATTAGGACTTTGTATGGATGGGTGACCGCTACTTGACATTTAGTATGGAACAATTTGGTGTTAGAGCAGGTTGACTGGGTCGGCTGAAGTCTGTACAATTGTTACTGTTTTAAAAGCACTCTTAGTAAAATAAATAAAAGGACTGCTAGTGAAGTATTTTCACAACTACTTGTAACGTTAGGACAAGGCACACTGCGCGGTGACGCTGCAACGTTCGGCGATCAAGCCGGCGTCAACGCGTAGTGTCAACCGAATACACCACCGTTTTAATACGTTTGCAACACGATGCATTATTAGTACGAATATACGTACAAATAATGCATTCATACAATATTATGATAGATTCACACATGATGTATCTCTTCTAGTCAGGTTGATTTTAATAGAGTTTGCAGTTACAAACCTACCTACATTATAAGTTACATTATCATGATTTTTTGTAATTCCAAATATAAGAATATAGATTTATATTAACAGTTTTACTTAGTTTTTTACTACTTAACAATATTTTGTTTGAAACTAGCTGGAGCCCACGACTTCGTCTTCCTATTTTTAACAATTCCCACAATATCTTAACAAATTATAGTTTTGTGTTATTCTGATGTATAAACTACATTATTGCAAAGTTTCATATAAATCCATATGGTACTTTTTGCGTGAGAGTAACAAACAAACATACATCCATCAATCCCAACCATACACACTTTTGCGTTTATAATATTTTTAGGCTTTTTTTCTGTAGATAGATAGATAGATAGAAAACTCTTTATTGTACACACACACAGAGACATTTCTTATTATACTTTTATCTATTACAATGAAGTACAATGGGCGGCCTTATCGCTATGAGCGATCTCTTCCAGGCAACCTTGGGATGGACTCAACTTAAAAGTAAAATAGTGACGGTGTAATAAAAACAGACTACATATAAACAGATTAATAAACAATAACATATATGTATAATCATTAATATATATAATAATATAAGTAGTATACATAACAAGAATCTGTATTACTTCTTCTAATCAGTAAGAAGTCGTGTAGATGTCGTATCGTAGCAGTAAATAGTCCGATGTTTCCAGCCGTGGACATTCAAGTGGAGCCTTTTAGTCTTTGTTGACTTGTTCCCTGCAATGTTGTGAATAAAACAATGTCCGGAGCTAAAGAGATTCGCTAATAGGAAGTGTCGTTATAGAGGACAATGCGATTTTTTCCTTTGAATTTAAATCTTTGAAAGAAGATCTGCATTCAGTATTTTTGTATCTGTTTATTGAAAACAATTAAACAAGATTGATTTACATATTGTCTTTCGGTCTATCTTATAAAAGTTAGCGTAGACTTGATGTATTGATTACCATACGTATAACATAAAGTCAACGCTAACTTTTATAAGATTGGGGGTTCATCAATATTACATCAACCAGTTATTAATTAGTATTCCAGCTTACGTCCTTATTTTAGTAGTTTGAAGGATTCATACTAATTATTCATCTTGATTTCACAATAATATAATTTTAGCATTGAACTAACATTATATAGGTGATTTAATTTTGAACGTGCAAAATAATAATCAAAGTTAATGCTGTAGTCACACAAATAGACAAAATAATAGTAAATTATATGATTTATTTAATTCTTTTCTTATGATTAACTTCTACTACTTGTTTTTTTTCCTATTGCATTTTCAAAATATTTATAAGCGCAATACACAGAATTCAAATAAAATGAAAATAAAATAGGTACCCAAACTTGCTGATTATTTAAATAAAGTTTAGAAACTCGAACCAATGAGGACTACCCTTAATTTGTTTGTGTTTAAATGAGGGTAAAAAGTCAACATACGCACGGACGACACGATTTCCGTTGTCTGTTTATTTAATCGTTGAAGTGTCACTTGCAACAAGGTTTTATTTAGTTGATTGACTTCTTTTATATTGGAAAAAAACAGTTCAGTTTATTTAATACTAGCTGGTGCCCGCAACTTCGTCTTGTTATTGTTATATTTTAGTTAATTGGTACAATATTATTATAAATTATTAATATTCAAATGTATAAACTACATTTTTGTAAATGTACATTAAAATCCAGGCTACAGATTGAGGAACCTTCGGACAATGAGTGCCGTGTCGAGGATCACTGCCTTCTGCATCTGCCCCTTGAGCCTACCTTCTAGCGAGAGCCTCTTTAGATGTTGGTCGAGGCTCTTCGCTATTAGGCCGTTCGCCGAAACGACTATCGGGACACTGATCGTATTCTCTAGCTACTGATAGCAACTCCTTAATACGAAGTTATTTGATAAATTATTAATGATTTTAAACAACTTCATCATAAATAAATAAATAAATAATGCTGGACAATCCACACAACATCATCTAGCCCCAAGCTAAGCAGAGCTTGTGTTATGGGTACTAGAAGACTGACATACTTAATATAATACATTACATAGATAGATATTTTTTATTATACATATAATACCCAGAACACCCGGAATAAATATTTGCAGAACATACAAACATTTATCCCAAGGCGGGAATCGAACCCGCAACCTTCCGCGTCGCAGGTGGACCATCGCCCACCGCGCCACATCGGTCGTCATAATTATTATTATTATTCATCATAATTAAAGACTTCCATAAAGCCTTTAGTTATGTTAGCACCTTTATGTATTTCCAAATCTAATGCTAAATTCACATTTATTTTGATTTAAAGAAGCGAAAATCTCTTCAAAATCGTACAAGAACAAATTGAATTTTTATTGAATGTGAAAAGATTTCAAATCGTATAAAATAAAAGATGAAATTGCACAGATTCTACGTATTCTACGGTTTGTTAGTTCCTTCGATAGTATTTTTTCATAGAATATTTAATACTTGTTAATAAATTAGTATAAAACCAATATTCCTAGTTTATTTTTATAGATGGAACCTTTTCGAATATTTTTAATTGTTAGTTTTTAGGTATTTATTTTCTGTATTTAATATAATCTCTGTAATTTGTCTGATGAAAAACATGGATTTTCCAAGAACTAATTACAGATATACTTAGTACTTAATCATTATTATAGATTAAAATACCTGTCTTAATAATACTTTGAGTTTGTAATTATTTTGAGGCGTTTTTATTTTATTTTGACAAAATATTGTAAACAAAGTGTTTTTATTTCAAAAATTAAGGGTCGCGAAATTCAAATTCTTTATTATCTAATAATGTAACATTACAGACATTCCATAGCGCTAAAAAACATTCTCTAAAACTTCTGCACAAGATACAATGTAAATATCCAAGTAAGGATAGACAAAGGCATATGCATATATTTCTCATTATTTTAACTTCAAATCCATATTCTTGTGTTAATAACAAGTACAAGATATAGAACAATGCGTCAGGTGTTGTAAGTACAATGCTATTATGATTATTGCGATAACCTAGTTACCTTAGATTACCTGTGAGTACAGCTTAACCCTTTAACCACTTTAAAATCAAAAGTGAAATTATATTTTTGACAGACGTCACAACTGCCTCATATTTGGTATTATCCACAGACTTAGAAAATGGATTGAGGCTATGCTATGTTTGGGTGTTGTTAAGTACCTGATTTAACAAAAAAAAAATATTTTATTAACTTCGGGTTTTACAGCTTTTATTAGTTTAGGGCTGAATAATGTTGCGTGATATCTTAATTCAAAGTCAAATATTTCTTCTTTGTTCAATAAAATCACAATGATCCTTCATTTAGAATCGTCTTACATACTAGGTAATTCTAGGTGCCAGTTCCACGCGACCAGAGCCTAGATTAATATTGGAATCAAAATGTCCCGATGTACAACGATGATAAAATCTATTAACTGTCTTTTAAAAATGTCTTTTATCTTTTCTCAAATTGGAGTAACACAAACTCAAATAAATAAGATGTTAGTATAACAGCCGCGTACATGTGAAAAGGCTCTCATTATTCTTATCATTTCATTGAGCAGTAGCCAAACCTACTTACATGTCTAATATAAATTGATCACTGTTCAGAAATGTTAATAAGATTACAAATTGGTCAATTTGACTTGCATGGTTTTAGATACTGTAAATGCTCACTTAACATACTAAGCTTCTCGACCACGAATAGGGAAACTGAGAAACAAATGACTGAACTGCTTGACAGACTGATGATGATAGAGACGGCTCTAAATAATCCTTGTGATTTTACTAAATAAACTATTTTTGATTTGATAATGAAGGCCGGAAAAAAAAACCTTTGTAATATCTAGTTGTTTGAAATATGCTCCTTGTTCTCTAACAAAATAAAACTAAAAAACTGGTAACAAAAAAGTCTGTCATTTACTAAAGGTACATGTAAAAATAAATTATAATTACTTTATCTATTCAATTTTCTAAATTTTAATAAAGAAGGCCACATTTTTGGTAACAGCAACTCGATACCTAAAATAACAACAAAAACTCTTTCCTCTTTTTAAATAATCCCGTATTCCTGAAAATAAACCCGTCATCTCAAATCCCATTACAGGGACGAGGGAAGCTCATCACAAAATTAAAAACATAATATTTCACCTGAAACTGTGAGATAAAACATGAACCTAAATCATGGAACGAAAACCACGTGTACGCGAGGGTTAAGAGATTAACACCGAACGAATGTCATTGTGCGGATTTTTTATTCATTTTTCTTTACGCTTTTTCATTTTTTCCCCTTTTCTTTCGCTAGTTTCGGTATAAAACACCTGGTGACGTCTGGTGTCACGTACAATTGTCTGCCTCTTCAATATGAGTGTCAGAGTTACGCAGCTGTTGAGTTTTGTGGTTATCGGATATGTGTGCTCGCAGGAATATTTTGAAGGTAACATACAAGCGAACGCGGATTTCAATTTAATCAAAATTTATGCTCTAGAAGTGTCAGGTGCCAAATAAATTTAAAAAATGTTTGCTTATGAGTTTGCGCGTACTTTTATCTAATTAAATATATGTTATAAACTTATTCGACTCACAAATCACAGTTATATTATCAAAATTTAATTAAACCTGTTTCAGAACTCCACATGGCACGCTTTTCACCAAAACTTGCGAAAATACCAAAGAAATTCGAAATTAGGAGCAGCGACGTGAACGCAGCGAGAACAGAGTTCGAAAATTACGCAAACCAAATACAACACCTTGCAAAAACAGAAAACGCAACCGTAATTTACAAAGTAAAAGTGGAGGTACTAAAACAACACAAGAAAAACTTCATAAAAAAGTTACTGAAGAAGGGCAAGACAAAGAAATACAACGTTCCGCTAAAGAAAAACAGCATGAAACTGTCCAACTTCGAGAGTTTTTTGAGAAAAATGGCGGAGCAGAATAATCATAACTCTCAGAAGAATGACTTCTACTTGCCAACGTCGACGGAATCTCAGCAAATATTAACTACAAAGGTAATTAAGATGAAATTCAGACCAATTCCTTCGACTCTCAACAACTACGCTAAAGTTATACAGCCTGTCCGGAATAGACTTATAACTTTGACCGTTTAGAATTGTTTCTTTTGTACTATTTGTAAATAAAATATGTTGTAAATCTTTGATTGTTTCAAATCATTTTTCTTACCTCTACATAAATAAATATTAACGGACATTTCACACATCACACTCCATTCCCAAACTTAGCAAAGCTTGCACTATGGAAGTTAGACTGCTGGTAGAATACTTATACCTATACATTTTTTTGTGAATACCTACATAGAATACACCAAATAATATCTTTGAATACAAACACGTAATAGCAAGCTGTAATCTCTAATTTCCTGCAATTAGAGGCAGGTAAAGAGCATCCCCAAACGCTGTAGGTAATTTAGAAATTGATTATGTAAATTGACGGTTTACTAGTTCAAATATCAGTTAGTATTTTGAGTGTTACACGAAATACAGAGAGAATTTTCCAATATAATTTACTAATATAAATAGCGTAATATAATCGAAAATACATATTATTACATACATATAAAACTACACTTGTATCTAACTTGTTTACACTTGTATTTAACATTTGCTCTGGATGGGAATCGAACCCACGACCCACAGCATGGAAAGCAGAGCTACTACCAACTGAGCTGTGATTGAAATTGAAAAAATTGAAAATTATTTATTTAGAACATAACACAATATAACATTAAAACATCTAAAAATAAAGTGCAAAATGGCCACCAAGCATAAGGTCAGGTAAGAAATAAAAAAAAAAAAAAAAAAAAAAAACATGATTAGGTACCCAATGTATGTGTTATGAGTATTTTGCAACAACAATACATCCATACAAATGACGAGTTGGTTACAGCTGGTCGATTTGTCCCATTGTTTGTGACGTCACAGTGTTGCCACACGGCAGATTAAACTCCAATACAAACGTATTTCATTTGACATTACACCGTTTTGTTCGTGTTTTGAACCCGTTAGTTAATAACTAGGGACTTATCTATTGGCGTTTTTTATAGTTAAATATAGAATTTATTTCAACAAAATTTTGACCGACTATTACAGTACATATTTAAAAATTTATAAGACTGTGTACATCACAGTCTTATAAAATGAAGACTCAATGTAGCATTAAATCTACAAACCTAGTGGTTTTCTTGATGCTATTTTAGATTACGTAATTATGTTAACTTTTTAAATGGTAAATAAACAATAAAAAAATAAAAACATAAGAAACAGTTGAGCTATCTACAGACCGTTGCAAACGATCTATAGATAGCTCAACTGATCCAAATCAGTACCAATCGGTAGCGTTCCCAAGATACTGGCTGCAGTGTGGCGCTGAATAGCAATGCTGATATGCTGGGCCAGATACTCACCAGCCCTCGGGACACGCGTCGCTGCGACTAGTCGCCCAGAAATAATTTTGAATAAATACTTAATCTTATACTTGATCTCGTTAACTCAGCGCTTAAATATTTTTAAATATTTAAAATAATATACTACAAAAAATAGTCGTAACATGATCATAAAGGTCCCGCTACACTCATCACATCACAGTCACTTATCTCGAGTCGTGGGTGGCGCATAAAGGAGCCTTCTCACTGGAGCTTTTAAGGAGCTTACATTAGTCGCGAGCCGTCTCATCCCGCCGGGCGATACCATCAACACTTTCTCGACATGCAGCGCTTTGTGGACTAGGGATGGGGTAAAATTAAGGCTTAGTTTATCGATATTTTAGAATCGATAAATTTAGTTTTTATTTGTCACTTTGATTGGTAAGATTTGGTTAGTAACATTCATAATCATAACCCTTATTTATCTTTAGACATCTCACATGTAACTTAGATACGTCAATAACCATTTTCAATAAATTTAAATTATTTTTTTAAGATTGATAGGTTACCACGGTATTTTTACATCTAAATAATCCAAAATAGAGTAAAAATTTATAAATACACAATTGTTTAGAAAAAATGCTAAAAGCCTTAGGAAGATTACATAATAAGGTAACGTAGATTTTTAGGGAACAAAGGTAAAACAATAACGTATTAAAGTTAATAAAATAAGATAAAACAATTATAATAACAAAAAAATCCTCTTCAATATTATGTAGGTATTATGGAAATTCCATATGTACTTACCTTCAGATACAATGCTTAGTAAAAATATAGTTTACCGATACAACCTGTCCCATACTTACAAGGATCAAATTCATACTTCAAAATTTAAAGTTTCAATTTCAAAGTTAAAGTTAAACTATCGATAAGTCCAATGTCCCATCCCTATAAAAAGGGGGGTGAACACAAGGTAAGTGGTGGACGGCTATCACGATGCATCACTTCGCTAAGCTGTTCCCGGGAACAACATTTACCGTTGAAGATCTGATTACAGAGAAGTTTCGAGCGGTTTTCGATTTGATTTCGATTGTTCGTTATCTTTTGAATAGAATAAGTGCTTTTTTTCAACAAAGTTTTTTTTTTCACAAATTGTTTGAAATAAATAGTTTTTTGCAGAACTCACAAGTGCGGTTTTGTTTTTCGTGAAATGATTTAATATATAGATAGAAATCGTTATTTTTTTTCCTGAAAACCAGATTTCAGTCCAAAATATAACGGTAGCAAGACGAAGTACAAGCAAAGGATAGGCGTCACAGCTTAGTTAGTAGAAGCTCTGTCTTTCATACTGTGAGTTCGATTCCCACTCCGAGCAAAATGTGATGAACATAAATATTTGTTGTGTCTAGGTGTTACTATGAATGTATTTCCTAAAAATGTATTTATATATTCCAACAGCAATCTAGTTTCCATAGTACAAGCTTTGCTTAGTTTGGGACTAGAGTGTGATTTGTAATTTGTCAGTGTGTATTATTTTATTACTTTACTTTGTCCGTGAAAATTATTTTTATATTTTATTTTACTTACCTACGTCACGGGCACCCAACTCCGCTATACAAAGCCCATCAAAAACCGCCTGCATCCAGAACACATAACTTAATCATTTATATCGTTGAAGTGTTCCGGAGAGTGCTTACAATGCCGTAATCCACCATTCTACAATGTACTTGAAAAATGCGGCATTTTAAGCAGTACTTTTTGACAATATTTTGTTAGTACTCGTGAAGTAAAACATGAGCTACATTTTATACGCTCTCTCGAAATACTATAAGATAAGATAAATTTTATTTGTCCCCAAACAAACTTATAACGGACTTATAACTTATTCACGTCTACTAAACTTATAATTATAACAGTATAGTAGACGTGAATATTTTGATTTAGTTCCTGATTTACTTTAATTTAATTTATTCATTTTAATAATTTTGATTATAATTTCAATTTAGGGTTTTAAGAACCATCAAAAATTATTTGAAATATTTGCTTGTACACATTGATAATTATTGATAAATACTATACTAATGCATCATTAAGTACCACGTGGGCAATTGGTATGTTTCATCGTTTCATCTATAGTTATCGTTTTCTTACACAAATACAACACAGTAAGTTCGATCGTAATTTATTTTTGGGTTCCAGTTTTACCGTTTATGATCAGACAAATGTACTTTATTCACAAACAAACTTACGACAGTAGTCACATAATGTACTTAAGCATATAAAATACATAAGAAAAAGTTGAGCTATCTACAGACCGTTGCAAACGATCTATAGATAGTTCATCTGATCCAAATCAGTCGAATAAATTGAATTTTAAATATATTGTCAATATAAACTTACAAAAACGCGACTATCTCGATAAGAGCAAAACCAAACAAGTACATAAATTAAATCGAGAAGTTTCTCGAATCAGGCGGCACTTGTGAGGGTATGGGTATCGCTGAAATGAGCTTTAGGGTCCCGCCGGCAGTGTGGCAAACCCTTCGGATGTGCACATCGAATGTAATCAACTACTTTGCAACCTTTGTCTTTTAGAATTGATGCGTATTTAGAATTAACAAAATATACCTACTAGTATTTGTATATATTGGATATCTTTTTGAGGAAAACTCCTACCATAAAGTATAGTTTTTAATAGGTAATTATGAAAAAATTACGAAATACCTACTTATATCTAAAACTTAGCTGTTTACTGTACGTTTAGGTAACTAACCTACGAACGCATTTAATGAGAGGAATTAATACACGTATTTTGATATTGAAAGAGGTTTTTGACTGTCCAATATGGTTGTTTTTTTTTCTTTTTTGACTTGCTTTTGTACGGAACCGTTGTTACTCGGAAACTGATACATAATATCACTACATGAAACTTTTATGCACAATCAACGCATATTCACAAGTTGTCACCCAGGGCCGAGAAGTTACGAAGTCGGTCGGCAGTCAATTCAGAGGACCCAAGTTCGGTCCCCGGTCGTGCCTTAATTCGACACGTCACGCTTCTGATTCGGGACAACTCGATTCGAACTTATACTTCGTGACTCTTAAGACCCAAAAGACTTATTTTTTTCTAAGATTTTATTATTATGATACTCATCCAATAAATGTATCTTTATCGTTAAATGTCTGTAAGATTAGAAAAGTATAGTTTTCAAGTGCAAAAATCATTAAAAATATCTTCTATCTATCTATCTATCTATCTATATCTATACTTATAATAAAACTGTTGAGAGGTCAATTCTGTACATGAAATATATTTTAAAAAAAACTATCAGGGGGTGATTAGTGGTCGATACTGATGCCAAAAATGCAATCAGTAAAATTTTTGTCTGTCTGTCTGTCTGTCTGTCTGTCTGTATGTTCCTTATAGAAACAAAAACTACTCGACGGATTTTAACGAAACTTGGTACAATTATTTTTCATACTCCTGGGCAGGTTATAGGATACTTTTCATCACGCTACAATCAATAGGAGCAGAGTAGTGAAGGAAAATGTTGGGAAAACGGGAGAAGTTACTCCATTTTTTCCGTCGCGTGTGCAGCCTTAATGGTTAAAGTTACATAGAAATCATGTATGACGGAAATATTGTACATGAAATTGTCTAAAAAATATTCCGCAACAGCATACGTCTATCTTTTATGGTTGACTCACAATAACACGTGTAACTTTTGATAGCTTAGCAGTTCGGAGCATTCTGATTATATTTGTTTACTAAGAGTAAATACGTTTATAATACTCTCACTCATCCCTAATTTAAAAAAGTTAACATAATTACCTATTCAATAAAAAAATAATCATAGAAATCGGTATAGAAACACCAAACTTATACATGAAATAAGCCATCGCGCCGTCGCACGTAAATACTCAAATCGAGTAAAGTTTGAAATTTGTTGTTGCTGCTAGATGGCGCTACTGTGCACAAATCCTAGATCGCGCTATCGGTGCGTTTTGGCAATGTGTTATAAGTCGGTCGGTATTTAGCAATAGTTTCGTTAAATTGAGTTATTTTGATAGGTTATTTAGTGTTGCGTACCCGATTACCGCTTTAATGACGAATAAATATTTAAAAACAAAATGTTAAATAATCAAGGGGGCGCTCTTATTCTCATACAAAAACATAATTTATTTAGATGGTTTGTTTTAAATAATATTTTATAAATAATATATATATACTTAATCTATACTAATATTACGAAGAGGTAAAGTTTGTGTATTTGTTAAATTGTAAGGGGTAATCTCGGGATCTACTGAACCGATTTTTAAAATTCTTTCACCAATAGAAAGTTACATTATTGCTGAGTGTCATAGGCTTTATAAAAACCCGAAAAAAAAGGCTTTTACGTGGTTGTCCATGTGTCCGTGGTTGAGAAAAAACGGTCGAATGAAAGCGTTTTTTACGAACTCTGCCTTAACTATGATATATTTTTGTGTTCTAGAGAAAAAATGTGGAGCTTGATAATGCTTACAAAGTATACAAGTCAACGACAGCATATGTCTTACTTTTATATTTAATAAAAATTATGCCCAACGTAGTGGGCACGTGTCAGCTAGTAAACAATAATTGTATAGTTTTGAGAGGGCTACAAAAAAAACAAATATATAAATAAATAATGCTGGACAATCCACACAATAACAGCCCCAAGCTAAGCAGAGCTTGTGTTATGGGTACTAGAAGACTGACATACTTAATACAATACATTACATAGATAGATATTTCTTATTATACATATCAAATACCCAGAACACCCAGAATAAATATTTGCTAATCGTACAAACATTTATGCCAAGGCGGGAATCGAACCCGCAACCTCTGCGCCACATCGGTCGTCATGTCTTTTGTGTACATTCTTAAATCAGTCGACTTTCATCTGACAAAGATCAAACGCTTAAATGAGATTAAATATCGATAGTGTTGCGTCGTTTTCCTAAACAAACTTTATCTAAACTTTCGGCACAAAGCTCAGAATCCAGGTCTACATTGTTTACAAAGCCTAGTTCTAGGCAAACCTGACAAATTATGAATTGGTAAATTCTTTAGTACAATCAGGGAATTTGATTTAGGATCCTATTATGTTTAATGTTACTAACCAACGTGAATATCGTATTTCGCAGGTTATTTATTTATTGTGAATTACCGCAAAAAGATGCATAAAATTATTCTACTACTGCTTTTCTTTGTGATCTTGGAAATGTCTAATGTTGAAGTAGATACTTACTATGTAAAGTGGACATATTTTATGACCTGGCTACCTACATGTATTTTATGAAATAAACACACTTTTTACTTTACTTTTTTTTTTTAATTATTAATGTTGCAAATAAAATTGTGCTATACAATTACAAAAATCACAGCATGCATTCTTATGAAAATGTAATGACAACTAAACAAATATTATTCGAATAAAATCATGAATCTACAAACCATTTAAAATCATTTACTGGTTTGATCAATAAACATTTGGAAGGACCTACATGCATAACTGCAATGTACGACAAACATACTACTGGATGTAAAATGGTATTTTGTGCTTAAAATACATACCTAATCAGAATCATCAATTTGTCGGTAAAGTCTGTTTACAGGTCAAATAAATTAAGTTTTTTTTTTTTTAATATTTATAAAATTATCATTTGTATTATTTTAAAATTTAAATATATCTAGATCTACTTTATTTATTTTATGTACACGGAAATCTATTTCCAACTTTTAACTTTACATATATTAGGTATGCAATTTAGTATCTATGTGCTAAGACACGGTTACATGGTGGGTCTACAATCGGATTCCCTGATAGACATTCTGTAAGTCGGACTTACAAGCCGTTGTTATGCTGAGACACGGATACGATAACTTGTACGTGACGACTACTACCTAACGGAATTATGGACTATGCCAACTTTACCTTACTCTCAAAGACAACCTTAATAGTTCATACATAAGGTGCATTTTAGCTAAGAAAATGGACAGTAAAATTTGGCAGAAATTTTGCCAGATGGCGCAGTCAATTTCAATCTTATTGCCATTGGTTTGAGTGCAATTTCAAGATAATATATTCGGTTGATATAAATAGTTCTTTTATCATTGTCTTCCGCTTAAAGTTAGGTTATATTATTTTTTTCCAGAAGCCTTATCCTAGTCTCTTTAAACCTGCCAGGTTTGAAATCATTCAGTTTCTTTGTAGGTCACCGGTTTGGTGGACTGATGTAACAGTCAATAATAACGCCAAAGACACATCAATCTACAAGAAATGCCACAAAATATCGATGAGTTACTATAAAAATTAAACGTGATTTAAAACCTAGCCGGTTTTGAGGGGCTAGATGGTCAGGTTTTCCTTAAGACAGATATAAAAAAGTGGTTTTTTTTATATTTAATTTATTGTCTTAATAGTATGAAGATATATGACATATTATCAAATTATTATTAATTTCACCCTAAGGTAGGTTCGATTCCCGCCTTGGGATAAATGTTTGTATGATCTGCAAATATTTATTCCGGGTGTTCTGGGTATTTTATATGTTTCATAAAAAAAATCTATATATGTAATGTTATTGTATTAAGTATGTCAGTCTTCTAGTACCCATAACACAAGCTCTGCTTAGCTTGGGACTAGATGATGTTGTGTGGATTTTTCAACATTATTTATTTATATTTAAATTGGTAAATCATATAATTACATAAATAAGTTTTGTGTAGTGTGTACGGAAAAATGCTTTTAAATCCCTTTTTGCTGAAACAAAACCAAAAGTATTCCTTAGTAAGTTAGATGTATTCATTGGAGAATAGAACGATACTTTTTGCATGACAAACTTGAACTAAGTTTACTTACTTTTTCGTATAACTTAGCTATTTTGTGAGTGGTTTATGATATATATATACTTGTAAGAATAAATGCTCGATTTTAGAATAAATAAGTATAAGTAGGTAATATATAGGTAGGTAGTAAGTACCTAATTTTTTTATACGCTTCTGCAAAAAACTACTAGACTTAAAAATGAATAATGATACGTCTTGCTCAAATATAAAACAAAATGTTATTTAAATTTGATTCAAAATTGTATCTATTTTTTTAGATAAAGTTTTGCATAAATATAAAAAAAAATACATTATAATATACCTATAAACTAAACACAGCTGGTATTATTAGGACTAGATTGCTAATAATACATATCTTTGTAAATACATATATTTACATTGTAATACCATATTGTAATTAAAGTTTGTTAATTTTGTACATCTTCACCTACCGGTACATACGAAAGCGTAGCAGTGCTACGACGTAGTAAACTCGTAGCGTGGTGCTACGCCGTAGCAAGTATGTTGGAACTATTTGCATTCGCGCAAAATCTACAAACTTTGTCGGTTATTTCGCAATGAAAATAATAACTTCTGTAATCTCGCGTTGCTTCGCGTGGTAATTGTTTGTTGGAATTAAAGTTAAATTGTATGAGTTGTTTATTGAAAGTTAAATTAGATTTATTTTGAGATCTTCTTCTTATCGTGTCGATGCTACAACTGTAGGTATTCTGTTGTAGCATCGTGTTGGAAAGATTAGCCAGACTAGACACTGCTTTACCGTGCCTAGCTGTTACCGGTGTGCGCCACGAGGAGGCTCTTTCCATGCACCCTATACCATATTTTGAGATTAATTATTTAGATACAATAGATTAATCTGCTTATGATTACGCTGTTATTTTAGTTAACCTCAAATTGAATTACAGACTATACAAACTGATAATCAATCAGTCATTGGAGTCTCAGTATTCGTGTCTTGTTTTACAAAGGACAGTCATACAAACTGACATACATACAAACTGACATACATACAAGCGGACAGACATACAAGCGGACAGTCATACAAACTGACATACATACAAACTGACATACATACAAACTGACATACATACAAGCGGACAGACATACAAGCGGACAGACATACAAACTGACAGACATACAAACTGACAGACATACAAACTGACATACATACAAACTGACATACATACAAACTGACATACATACAAGCGGACAGACATACAAGCGGACAGACATACAAGCGGACAGACATACAAACTGACAGACATACAAACTGACATACATACAAACTGACATACATACAAACTGACATACATACAAGCGGACAGACATACAAGCGGACAGACATACAAGCGGACAGTCATACAAGCGGACAGACATACAAACTGACAAACATACAAACTGACAAACATACAAACTGACAAACATACAAACTGACAAACATACAAACTGACAGTCAGACAGACGACGGAGAGTCAGTATTCGTGTCCCGTTTTACCCTTTGCGTACTGAACCCTAAAAAATCTCTATGTACAACACAACAAGCCCTCGTAACTCAGAGGTGCCAGTTCGAAGTTTGATTGCTTACGCAGCCGATCATACGCCGGAAGTCGAACTCACTACATCTTTATTTATGGGCACTCGTTTGCATCGCTTTTTGTCAGCTAGTTTCCATGCTTCGGTTTTAAGACTGTTCTTATTATTACTGGAAAATATAAAAAATATGTTGTAGTTCAAATAAATGTAAAAAGATTATTTTGTTTTCAATATGTTATAATGGTTTAAATAAGATAATAATATTAATAGGTATTTGAAACATGTTGAATTTTAATGTTAACATTATTAAAAATTAAAATTATAAAATAATGGTTTTAGTTAAAATAAATGTACAAGATAAATACATCAAATACAATTATAATTATGTTTTCAATAAGTAATAATAATAATATTATTATGTATTGAAAACATGTTTTTTAATAGTAACATTACATAAATAAAGAAAATTATAATTTGATGGCCAATAATTGAGTTCAAAATCTTTACAAGCTAATCATAATAAAAATAATGGATTAATAGCTACTAAAACAGAGCACTTCCTCATTCAACATGCTGAGTGAGGCAGTTAATTATTATAGGCAGAGTTTATCGCGCTAGTTCTCATAAAAACTTGTAAAAATGTTTAATAAAAAATAAAATAAAATAATGCTGGACAATCCAACATCATCTAGCCCCAAGCTAAGCAGAGCTTGTGTTATGGGTACTAGAAGACATACTTAATACAATACATTACATAGATAGATATGTTTGAGTATTTTTTATAAAGTATTTTGGCACCTTCTGGGTGGGCTCGCTCCATCGTAGACCTCATCCTTGCACTTGTGTGAGTTTCGAGGTCAAGAGCACACCCATTTTAGCATAAAAAAAAAAAAAAAAAAAAAAAAAAAATCTATCAGCAATCTGGTTCCCATAGTACAAGCTTTACTTAGTTTGGGACTAGAACGCGATGTGTAATATGTCCATGATTTTTTTTATTTTTATAATTTATAGTTCATTTAATTTTTTTCTTGTAACCCACACTATCCCACTGCTGGGCAAAGGTCCTAAAGCCTTCCACTTATCCCGATCTTCGGCGACACTCCACCAATCCCTTTCTCTCTCATTTATTTTATTTTTATATTGTTTAACTTATTTTTTTTTTTATTTCTCTCTCATTATATTTTATTATGTTTCTGTTTTGTTAGTGTTAAGTGTAGATAAGTACCTAAATAATTTCTTATTCTTACCCCCTATCTTATAAAAGGTTAGCGTTCACTTTAAGTCACCATTACGTATGGTAATCAGTACTTCAAGTCTGCGCTAACTTTTTATAAGTTAAACCGTTATTCTTTATATGACATGACAACCAGTTGAGAATTTTATCAGAGTTAACGGGAATACACCGTTTCCTGGCAGCCCTACGGCGTAAAAAAGAAGTTTTTATTGACTGCTGATGACTTGGCTTTCCCAAAGTTTGTGTTGCCACATTTTTGTGTCAAGCTACATTATTTATGTACATAGTAAGATTCGATATCTTTTTTGGCACAGAAGTTTTCACTATAGTAAGCATAATTTATTTAACATTTGGGTTTGGCCACTTATATTCTTTTTTACATTTATTTCAAACTATTATTTTTTTCTTATAAAGATTCTACGTACACCTCAATAATGTTTTGACTTTATTCCCAAACAAAATGTACATAAACAGTTAAGCTATCTACAGACCATTGCAAACGATCGATAGATAGCTCAACTGATCCAAATCAGTACTATAATTTAGTAGCTGCTATATAAAAAAAACAGCTTTACTTTATTTATTTAAAAAGGATTTATGACGCTTTCATCGTCGGCTAAAACTCAACAGTAAACTGTATCATATCTCACTTTTTATGTCCATGGTTGTTTATCGGTGTTTTCCTTCACCATTTTCGCAGTTCGCATTACTTAACATCACGCTCTCGGCAACGGGTGCGGACCACGTGACTTCGCATCGGAACCTGCCAATAATCGTCATACTGTAACAAGGGTGAGAAGTAGGGTCTTCCCCTACTTCAACGCATTATATCGTCACAAGAAAAGATAGATAAAAACTAATTCGTTAAGTAAATAACACATTTTTATTATTTCGATATTAGACCGAATTGATTCTATAGCAAGCTACTACACAGTGATTGGCTGTACAAAAAAAATATATATTTTAAGTTTAAAAGACGGTTTTTCAAGTGATTTACTAGATTAATAATCTTACACCTAATACCTAAATTAAATGTTTTTATTTTACCTGAAGTATCGTCAAATATGATAATTGTGGCATTATATAAGTCTCTCACTTCGTTGGAGATCGACATGCCAAAAGCATAATTATACAAAATTTGAAGAAAAAAAACTCACATTTACAAACAAATTTAATAAATTTAATTGAGATTGAGAAAACGATGTTATTTAAGTATATATAATAAGAATAAATAGAAATAATGTAACTCGCCTAAACCAACCCAATAGAGATCTTTATAAGCGATAGTTTTAAAAATGCGATTATATACGTGCATATATCGAGTCTAAATATAATAAAATATTACAAAAACTTTTGGCAGCTTAAGCGATAAAGAAACAAAACGCCTACCTTTACGTTATTTGATCTTAATCTTTCAAAACGTGTTCAAAGCGCATGTATAGTCATATATTAGTCCAGTCAAAATAGACTAAAATTATGACTTCAGTTTGCATTAATTCCCAACAAGCTGGATTTTTGTGCAGGCCTTGAATACGTCATTATAAATGATATGTCAAAAGTCCCCATCGATCCCGCTTGTGCGTTGTTTTTTATTCGAGGTCAAAGTTCATAAATTAGCATTTTTTGCTTATATCTCTGAAACAACGAAAGCTATTGAAAAGTGGTTCAGGCAAAGTTTGTACATCGTAAAATTGTCTACAAAAATGATTCAACACTTTTCTTCTACAAAGCATCGCTTTCGAGATATAGTGACTTTAGACCGCAGGAAAATCGTCGAAGATGCTGCGTTTTTTTCATTTCAGCCATTTTATCTGCTTCATTGCCACAGAACAAACAGTATTTCTTGAAATTTACTGAAAAGGGTGATGGGTTCGATGGGTTAGTCCTCCTCCGAGGTAATGAATTGTCTTTTTGTTTCAAGAAATACTGTTTGTTCTATGGCAATGAAGCAGATAAAACGGCTGAAATGAAAAAAACGCAGCATTTTAGTAGATTTTCCTGCGGTCTAAAGTCACTATATCTCAAAAGCGATGCTTTGTAGAAGATAAGTGTTGAGATATTTTTGTAGACAATTTTACGATCTACAAACTTTGTCGGAACTATTTTTCGATAGCTCTCATTTATGACTTTTAAACGCAAATTTATGACTTTAACCTGGGTATTTGCGTTTTTCGCGTATATCTCTGAAACAACGAGAGCTATCGAAAAATGGTTTAGGCAAAGTTTGTAGATCGTAAAATTGTCTACAAAAATACCTCAACACTTTTCTTTTACAAAGCATCGCTTTCGAGATATAGTGATTTTAGACGGCAGGAAAATCTACTAAAATGCTGCGTTTTTTTCATTTCAGCCGTTTTATCTGCTTCATTGCCATAGAACGAACAGTATTTCTTGAAACAAAAAGACGATTCAATACCTCGGAGGAGGACTAACCCATCGAACCCATCACCCCTTCCAGTAAATTTCAAGAAATACTGTTTGTTCTATGGCAATGAAGCAGATAAAACGGCTGAAATGAAAAAAACGCAGCATCTTCGACGATTTTCCTGCGGTCTAAAGTCACTATATCTCAAAAGCGATGCTTTGTAGAAGAAAAGTGTTGAAGCATTTTTGTAGACAATTTTACGATGTACAAACTTTGCCTGAACCACTTTTCAATAGCTTTCGTTGTTTCAGAGATATAAGCAAAAAATGCTAATTTATGAACTTTGACCTCGAATAAAAAACAACGCACAAGCGGGATCGATGGGGACTTTTGACATATCATTTGTAATGACGTATTCAAGGCCTGTACAAAAATCCAGCTTGTTGGGAATTAATGCAAACTGGAATGTCTATTTTGACTGGACTATATGGAGTACTGTCAATATCTTTGGGATTGTCGTGGTTTGATGTTAAGTAGTAAGTATTTAACTTATTACTACATTAAGTTGTTTGGTCGAAAAACTATATAATAAAAAAAAAGCTTGGATGACTTGAAAAAAAAACTCGTGTACTTCTGGAAAAATATGTTTTATATATTATGGAAGAAATTTAATGAAATAGGAGGACTGCACCTGTAGATGGATCCTTAAGAAATAAATAGTACATAATATTACAACATATAATTGAACAAGTGTGTTGTTAATGAATAAATAAAGACTTTTTATTTTTTTTATTAATTAATTTAATTTAAAAATTACAGAGAAGTTTTAAAATTAACTTCTATTCTCAGTTACAATATTACAATTCCACCCTTTCTCGGTGTGTTTTCTTTGCACCACGGTTCTAATTAAAACTATAGTTACTTCTCCGACTTGAAGTTTCGACCAAGTAGCTTTAGCTAGAAAATTCAATGAGCAGTTTTTGTTTCGTTTTTAGTTTATTTAAATTACTTTACACATTTTTTATTAGCGATCAACTGCTTTTTAACTCCATTTATCACGTGTCTAATCGTCAATATTTATCTATTTAAATAAAATATAATTTAAGAGCTAATCTTTTTATTCAATTTAGTTGGTTAATTTTTTTTTGCATGGAAAACAAACAACAAGCTTTTAAATAAAAAAATGAGTGTAAAACAACTAAGCTTTATAAAGTTTTCACTTATAGAAAAAAAAATCGGTTACGTTTCTACTTTTCGTGTTTCATATTCATAATAAAGGCTATCTCCTTATTTTATAAAAGTTAGCGTTGATTTTATGTCATCATTACGTATGTTAATCAATACTTTAAGTCTGCGCTAATTTTTTATAAGATAAACCGTATGAATGTATAATCTTTACAATATTAACATTGTAAAAGTCTTCAGGCATAGAAAAGTGACGCAAATAAATATATGTATGTAATTTCATATACCTTACCAAAACCAGCCATGTTTTCCCGAACAAAAATCTTTTATACTTATATTTTGAACTTAGCACCTTATTCCAAGCTTTTATTTGGCAGTGGAAATGATAAATGTTGTTTCATTAGCGACCAACGAGGCGTAGTATATATTTGAAATGGAATAATAATATTCACGGACTTTTTACACAATCTAGGCCCAAACTAAGCAAAGCTTGTACTTTAGGTTGCTAATTTTCAAAGAATACAATTTATTTACGTATTTTATCGCTGAATTGTAATAAAGCTTATAAATTATTTACAAACACAAAAATTGTATTCGATTAAGTTTGAAAACAACTTTTATTTATTTTGTTACAGCAAAGCTTGTTAAAGCAAAGAGAGTTTAAAAATAAGAACATTATAGACTTACAATAATAGTTATTCAATAAACACTGTTTTAATATGTTTTAGGTTATCACGTACATTAAAATACAAAGAAGCCAGTACCCATTAAAAATACACTTAAATAAAACTTTCTGTTTAATAGAAAACTGCTTGAAATTTTAAACACTTTTCTATGTAAAATCATGTGAAAATGTTCAATATGACATTGTAGACTACTATTACTCGACAATTGATACGACTCTCGGATCGAACAATAAAGACCTCTAATGAGGCTCTGGCGCTATCAAAATGTACTTTTCCACAGCCTTTTTCATTCTAAAAATTCTTCTTTCGAAGCACGTCTCTTTATACAAGGTGTCAAAGAATAACTATTGAATTTTACTAACTTTTACATTAAAAACATGAAAGCTAAACATGGTTATATAAATATGCTATTGTAGGTATAAACAATTTTGGATTAGTCTTTGTATAATCTGAATTTGACTTATTAATATATACAATCAAAAAAATAATCTGTCATTTATCTATGATACTTAAAGGATTCTAAAATATCCTTTGACTGTACAGCGCTAAAAATATCATAACGTGTCTGCAACATGTTTTATTTTAACTTGTTTCGTACTATTTATAACTAAAACCGCTTTAAAAAGTTTTTTGAATTGGTAAAACTAAATTTAGTTCCCAATACCTAGATCAGGATATAAATAGCAATATTCATTCAATTTACAAGGTGTTTTTGTGCACCTTGTACTGTCATTCGATCTCCATCGTCTTCGCTAACGAAGGCCACTTCTATTGCACTTTGTAAAATAGCTCGTCAAAGGAATGTTATTCTATAGTTTAATGAATTTTCATAAAATATGAGAACGCACTAACTATTTTTGCGCCAAGTAAGTATTTACTATATCATATTTTTTTACAAAACTGCAGTTAGAGAAATATTTTTGAAAATGTTTAAGCATATAAACCATATGATGTTAAAAATCGTTGTTAAACAAAGAAATCAAAAATATGTCAATCAACAAAGAGAGAGAGAAACACGCGCACGCCGCACGACCTACAACTATAGCAAAAAGTGTCGTTACAACTTTTGGTCTTAACTATTTTCGTCTAGCCCCCTTCGTTCCAAAAACCATAACAAAATTCAGATTTAATTCGAATTATTTCAATTATTGTAAAATTAATAACATTTTTTTTATGATCATAGCGGTATTAATCCACAGTTTTTTTAGTATCACAAAACACCATGAATATAAAAACTTCCTCCAATGCCGAAACTTTGTAAAACATCCCCAAAAGGTCAGACCAAAATAAACTCGTAAAAGCCTTAAAAGTAAAAAGAAATGAGAATAATAGCTTCGGACGTAAAACCACTAGCCAATGAGAAATGACTAAACAATAGTAACTGTATAACATTAAATGACTTTTACTCTTGCTTCGAATAAGTTTTTGTTAGTTCATCGGAAGATCTTTACAATGAAGTACTTGTACTGTTGGTAAAATAATTAATTAACATTTATTTTAATGGAATGTGCAGAAATGTTTCTGGAGAGACCTTTATTTATTTACTAGTAGTACGCCCCGGCTTCGCACGGGTAGCCTATATAAATAAATATCATTATATTATAGCTAATTATGTTACTCAGTATAAATGTATTTTCGAAATGATAAAAAATATAGACCCTATAGTATGTAACCCCCCCGCATATACTCCCGTGACCGGCAGCGGCGCGGCGCCCGCTGACTTTTTTCTAATAAGTAAGTACTTACATTTTTGAACTCGTGATATCTTTCGAATGGAATGTCCGAATTCAATAATTTTAAAAGTAATAGAAAGGTATTGAAGCAGTCTTAATTTTAAAGTAATTTATTTAGATAAGGATTAATACCTAAGTACAAATATAGAACGTTTTCTGGCGTCGTCATTTTAATTATATTTTTTTGATATTAAAACACTTATTATGACATATCTATAATAGTTAGACATATGCTGTCGCTGACTTTTTTGTGGATGATGATGTGTTCTACAAAATTGTAGTACATAATTTCTTTCTATCATCAATAGTTTCCGCAGCGCACGCGATGTAAGGAATTTCTTTTACACCTTGGGTTACATAATTGAAGTTTTAGTAAGGATCCCTAATTTTTTTGAAAATATAATATAGCCTATGTTCAGCACAGATAATGTAGCTTCACAACAGTGAAAGAATTTTTGAAATCGGTCCAGTAGTTTCGGAGACTATTCGATGCAAACAAACAAACAAACAAACAAACAATCAAATCTTTCCTCTTTATAATATTAGTTTAGATTTATAGGCAACGCCAACAGCACACACAGTTTATTTTTATTTATCACTTACAGGCTAACATATTATTATACTATACAATTGTAGTTGGACACCATTAATAAAATAATAAAGAAAAATGTTTAATTATACTAATTAAGAGAAAAATAAGAGTGCTACGGTGGAAATGACAATGACATTTTTTTTTATAATAAATTTATTTTTTTAATGGTAATGTTATTTAAATTTTAATGTATAATAATATTGTATTTCCATTAAGTTAATGAGGCATTTTCTCATCCTCACTTAAAGATCTCATTTGTATCTCTCACTTAAAACAGCAATGTATTGTAACTTGACTTGACTTAGACAACCAGTCTAAAAACGCACGCGTCTTGTCCACTGTTGTGAATACAAATAAATAGTTTTTTGTCATTGGTTGTGAACAACCAATTTGATACGTTACCACCACCGTTTTGATACGTTACCACCTCACGTTTCCATTACAAAAAGTATCAAATCAAATTTCAAATCAAATTTTTTAGTAGTATGTCTCGATACTTCCATAAATAAGCAAAACGCACGTTCATTTTTAAAATGGTTTATCGCTACTTATGATCCTTGTAAGGCCTATAAATAAAACTTTTTTAAAAGTGAAAAGTTTTTAACATCCCTGATCCCTTATTCTACCACCACTACTCCATCCGAAGCAGAGAGGGGGCAAGTAGGGGGGCAAGAAGTGGGGGCAAGAAGTGGGGGCTGATATCCGGCGCGACGCCGCGTCGCCACTCTTCATAACTTTTACTGTCAACTCAATTACTGTGTTACACGGTGAATGCCGTGTTGTCTTGTCTTGCTTTGATATAAAAAAGTTGTAAAATTGTATGTGAGTGCTGAGTTTTGGGTTTTTTACGCAAGTGTTTTGTTTATTTAGAAAATATGCTAAGTTGCCTGTCGATGTCACAAACAGTTTTTACGCGATGGAAATTCCAGATCAAACCGGTAGCTCTACCATGAGTTTTTACAATCTATACTCGCAAGCGTCTGTAGTTAAAAAAATGTATGAAGATTAATACAGCACCCGCGGATAGTTGGGTACTAAAATTCGTAATACTAATATTTACGTAACTACTGTAGTAAAATCAGGCGATTTTACTGTGACAACTCATGATAGAGGTACGGTTCGCACCTCTCACTAACCGAGCAGACAGTGAACATCTACACATCAAGAAAACTGTCAAAAACCAACCGATAACAGGTTTCAACTCACAAAAATACAGTATCAAAAGCATTTAAACTTCTACAACATCGTCGCAGTCGATCAAGATCTAGGTTCCAGTCTCAGTACCATTTCGTTCCTTGTATAAAAGTACCATTATACCCGTAATAGGTACCAACCGTAACGATTCTGTTTAGTGGCCCGCTGAGCAGTTACAATTACTTCGGTTCCTGTTGTGGTGATAGCTAAAGTTGCCAAATTGAACGAAAATGCCGAGGAAATTCGGTGCAAGGAACCAACGATGGTAATAACAGTACTGTAGCGGCATTCAATGAATAGTGCAGCTTAGACGGTGCTTGTACCGTTCGCAGGACTTGGACCGAGAAACCTTGAGACTTGCATGCCATAATATTAATAATATAGCCTTTTATTTCCATATCTCTTAAGTCTATGTATTTACAGTAGTGTTAGTAGATGCTAGCTTATAGTATAGGTTAGTATTCTAAATTTATTATTTTGTTAATGGATAGTTTATAAGATGAGGACAACTTTTTGAGTATAGGCCTCCTCCATCCCCTTCCACATTTCTCTATCCACTCCTGCTGTCATCCAATCCTTCCCAGCAATTTGGATATATCATCAGCCCACCGGCTGTATGGTCTGACAACATTCCTATTGCCTACTGGTCCTTTCCATCTGGTGGTATGTGTGGTCCATCTGCTGTAGTTACTTCTTGAGATGTGACCCGCCCATTTCCATTTTAGCTTTAGGGCTTGCGAAACTACTAACTTGCATGCATAAAAGTGGTTAAAAGCTGAGTATTTGTAGAAGTTGAGTTTATAATATAAATATGTAAACATTGGTCTGATGTCTTGACTGTTATTTATATTGTACTAGTAGTACGCTCCGGCTTCGCAAGGGTAGCCTATATAAAAAATATCATTATAATATAGCCTATGTTCAGCGCAGATAATGTAGCTTCACAACAGTGAAAAAAATTTTGAAATCGGTCTAGTAGTTTCGGAGCCTATTCGATGCAAACAAACAAAAATCTTTCCTCTTTATTATATTAGTTTAGACAAAAATTAGTATAAGTGGATTTTTTGGAATAGTTTTAGTATGAAATGATAATGAAACGAAATGATACCTATAGTTCGTAGAAACTAGGTGTAATTGTAATCTACACTGGTCTTAATTTAGTATTTAGCTAATGTTTCGGTCTACATAAAGTTATTTATAAAGAGATGTATCTGAGTAATATCAGGAATACAGTAATCTCGACCAACGAATATTTTTTCCTCAAAAATTTCTGTATTGTAAGGCCTATTTAGGCTGTTGAAAAATACTGGTTTCTTTCCATACAGAGCTCGGTCGAAGCGTGAATAGGCGAGTATTGTGTGTGATTCTAATTGCGGTTTTTAAGCGTTTGTGGAGCCCCTATGATGCCAATTATGTGCGCTAGGCTTTATAGACGGCTGGAGGTCACACTGCAGTGTAACTAATAAATTAGTAACATTACAACATAGGTAACAGTGGATGGCACTGTTCAGTTATATAAAGAGTTGACAGGCGTTACAGCTCAATTGGTAGCTGCCTTTGTGGGTTGTGAGTTCGATACCTAATGATAGCAAATGTTTGTGTGAATAAATTTTTATTCAGGTCTGGGTGTTACTTTGTGCTTATTCTATGAATGTAAACACAAAAATATGTATATAAGTATTTTAACAGGAATCTAGTTCCCATGGGATGTGGGAAATATCGACTAGTTTCGTTTACATTCATATAATTTAATTCAAAAAAATCTGCCCGATATATGACAATGTAAATGCAGCCACCCTTTGCAGCCATACAACATCAGCCTGTATACGAGTGTAGGATATTAATCCGGAATTTTACATACACCGCGTTACACACCCGGCTTGGCATGAATGGCTTATGGTCTCAATTAGCTACGAACCGTTTTTAGTACGGTGTTTCGATTTATAAAGTGCTATTGAAAGTGATCTTTGTATTGAGAAACAAGTTTTTAAGGTCAGTAATGAATGACAATTTTAAAACATAATTCTATGAGGAATAACGAGCACAAAAGTCGCTATATCGATATCAAAAGTAGTAGTTAGTTAGAGCTTTGTAAGTTACTTACCATATTAGCCCATTCATATCCACTATCTATAATGATCAAATGTTAAAGATACAAGTAACTGTGATAGTTGTATAAGTTGCTGAAACCTGCATTTATCTTAAGGTTTCAGGTTTGGTTTCACTCTTTTGTAAGTTTATGAGTGTATGTGTATAAGACCAGGAAACTAATTTGCACCGTAATTGACACAAAAACTCTAGCAGATAGCCAACAAGAAATATACAAAAAGTGCCTGTATAACGCAAACAAAACCCAGAATCTTCTCATAAAACGATACCTAACTTCAAACTGCTATTGGATTATTAAGTTTTTGAGGCCAGAGTCTTGCATTATTTTATAAAAATTTTCAAAGTTCTTCAATGGCAGACGCAACGGCGACAAACAGAAAAACACATTACATACATTACTGGGTCGTCAATAAGAAATCACATTCGCACTTCAAGAGGGCATCAAGTTCTTACAACTTCTAACTTTGTTTAGGTTTGAGATGTGGGAGATAGCGGGGAGACGCAGAAAAAGAAAAAGTTTAAAACTTATAAGAAAATTTGGAAGCTTTAGGTTTTAGGTACAACAATAGTTTAACAACTGCAGAAGTTGAATGTAAGTATCGAAATTTTAAATAAATATTACATCGCACGTGCTGGACTATTTTTGATGCACGTTAGGTGTTTTATGAATGAAAAGATTCAACAAGCTTTTTGCAATGCCCAAGTATAAAAGTATCTATAGAATTGTAAAGAGCACCTTCTTTTGGACTTATAGTGTCAATTATACTAAACTAGCTGACCCCGCCGCGACTTCGTCCGCGTGCCGTTCTATGTTAAATAGAGAAGTACAAACCTACTTAATTCACAATACTTAAATAGATTTTGCGATAACCCATTACTACCTTCTTGTGAATGAAATTGATGGTAAAGTGCAGCCTAAGAAGAAAACTTAGTAGGTACCTATACTTATTTATAAAACCAGGCAAGTGCGCACGAAGAGTTCCCTACCGTATATATCTCCCGTTGTCCTTATTAATATCGAATAGTGAAATATTTTAATTGTATTATGTTTATAGGGTTCCGTTTCCGTACCCAAAGGGTAAGGCAGTAAGGCGAAGTCTTGGCATCCCGAGACTTCGCTGTCCGTCTGTCTGTCTGTCGCCAGGCTGTATGTCACTTATTGTTATAGTTAGAGAGTTAAAAACTGACATACACAGTAATAGGGCCCTGTTTGTATCCTCTAACTAAAAGTTCCTTACCATATGTAATCGAACAAAAAAAACATGTCTTTGTATGAGAGCCCCGTAAATATGTTCTGTTTTAAAGTATTATGTATTCGATAACCATGCCATAGCTGATCATTGTGCAACATCTTGTGTAAAATGAACGTCTTAGTGCCTCTCAAACTTGATTGTACCTAATCGTCGATAAGTAGGTAACGTTACTACAAACTCCCCTTTTACTCCACACTTCCTCTTTGGTTTTTATTGCAATATTTTGTGTAAAATGAAGTCCTAAACGTAGCTCTCAAAGAATAACCTGTCGATAAATAACAGCTACAGCGAACTTCCCGCTCTCCCCAATCCACCTTTTTTTTTTTGCAATATGTACCTACATATTTTGTGATTCATTGAATTCCGTCGATTCGTTCAGTTCGCAAGTGCAGAGCCATCTTATTGTAATCACAAACAACTTTTGGCAGTTGACTCTTTGACGTTAGGAACATACCTACATTGTTTAAACAACAGTGAGTGCACGCAATTTAATATGAACTTTATGCAATAGCAATAAAGCTCAAATTAGATTTAGTTCGAAAACGTTTGTATGGGAAAAAGAAAAGGGCTGTTTTTAGGGCTCGACGTAAAAACCATCTTTGAACTTCAACGAACATTTTAAAAAAAGAATTGGTCAAATTGGTCCAGGCGTTGTGGAGTTATCCGCTTACAAAATTTTGCGATTCATTTTTATATTATATAAGATAAGATAAGATAAGATGAGTACAATCGAACGGCAACCAAAAATAGTAAGTAGATATCTTTTTGGCCTAATTTAGTACGTAAACTGCATTTTCTCGTGCAGCTTGTAACTTGTACAGTTGGCCATCTAGAGGGCATAATAAAAACTTTTTCGTATAAATAAATAATTCAAGAATATTGCGTTTGTGGGCGAAATTTGTGTCGTAGTTACATTTTAGATTAATTTTAACTTTTATTTTATGCGTGTCGTGAAGACGAGTCGAGTTAATTATTCACACCCTGTGGAAGGTCCCGCGGAAGGTCGTGAAGACATTTCCGTTATATTTCTTAGAATAACATACAATTTATGATAATGCTCCTAAAGGGTTTAAGTTTTTATTTTAGCCAAAGTATAAATAATGGCGGTTTAATGTTTTGTCCGAATTAACTAAAAAAATTATCCAAATTACAAGAAAGTCACAATGTATTCAAAGTCAGTGTTTTTCTGTAGTGTTGATGTGGTAAAAATTTGTTACTAATATTTAATTTAATAATTAATTGAATTCACTTAATGCTAGTGAAATAAATTAAATCAATATAAATATACACGGAAAGTATATTAAGTATGCATTTATGTATAAAATATGAACTAGTATCTAAACAATGTTGAAAAACTTTTCGAATACTCGAATGCCTCCGGGTTAATAGCCTTTACTTTTTTTAAAAATTAAATAACGTCGAAAATCGGGATTTCAATAAAAAAGGATCTGAGTATTCCACTTCACAAAATTGATAAGATACTTCATAAGATTCAAGTTGAGTTACGATGAAAATTAAGTTATTTTTAGGGTTTTTAATATATGCTCTAAAGATTTATTGGCTAAACCCTGAATTAATAAGTAAATATAATATAAATAAAAGTATTCATGGACATTAGTTTATTTTTTCCTTCCCATAGCAAAACTGTAAATATAAATGTATATAACATACATTTATATATACATAACAATTAAGTATGATTATTTATAAAGTTATAAATGTTTGATCTAGATGGGAATCAAACCCCATGACACAGCATGAGAGATAGAGCTACTACCAAATGTTCTGTGATGCCTGTCACAGAACTTTCTGTTCTGTTACTGGGTTTTTCTATGTATTTACAAAAAAAAATGTAGGTATATAAGTAATCTATCGGCAATCTGGTTCCCATAGTACAAGCTCTGCTTAGGTTTCGACTAGAGTGTGATGTGTGATTTGTCCATGGGTATTAATATATTTATATAGTAGGTATACTAATAACTACTAAGCTAAGTGTAAACTGTGGTACTTTCCCATTAATATATCCTTATTCTAGTAGGTACCTACCTCAAAGCGAGTATTTAATAAGGTGCCTTAGGTATGCTCGCAGTGATATCATAAATACGGCCCTCGCACCGCTAACTGACCATTTAGCGGTCACCAGCGAATCTAGATCTAGGTTATATAGATACTGGATGTAACCTGAGCTATGGATTCATTAAGGATTATTAAAGGAGCCTATAATTATCAAAATATACCTAAGTACTTATGTTAAAAAATTTAAAAGGTCACATTGTACAAGGTACATCATAGACATCATATTTTTTTAGATTCCTAAATATTCGTGTAATTTCTTTGTAATCTTGTATAAGCTAATTTATTTATTCTATCGAAACAAAAAATGTACACAGGCCTGAACGTGATTTTCTGTTTTTAATATTTGTTTATTTTTTATAGGATCTGTACCGCAAGTCCCAAGTACGAGTTTGTGCACACACAGATCGCAAAGACGCAATAGCCGAGCGCCACCGATTTTGTATGGAGATCCAGGCAGCGCCCTCAGCAGAATTCTTGAGATGCTTGGATTTCCATACAAAATCGGTGGCGCTCGGCGATTGCGTCTCTGCAGCGCACGAACTCGTACTTGAGGTACTGAACGAGATTTAAAATCTGGCCGGTTTTGAGAGGCTAAGATACGGCTTCAGAAGTACCTATAAATAAATAAGTGGAACATACATTGTCACATCCAGTAGGTATCTAGGTACAGTGCGAACGTTTTGGAGCACCACCAACACAATTAAACCGTTAGAGCGCGGTGTTGCATATTCCAAACGCGCCTTGCTTTCCGCTTAATTTCGTCCTCTCTGTTACTTGCTGTTAATAAATTGCTTTGTCCTGCTTTAAAATAGTTACTCTGTTTTTTAACAAGACTGTTAAAAAATTAAATACAATCTTTTTTTTTAAGTTAAGTGATACTTAACTTCAATAAACAAGCAAACTTACGACTATACAGTATTTAAATAATGTATTGGCATATAAAATACATAAGAAACAGTTGAGCTATCGACAGACCGTTGCAAACGATCTATAGATAGCTCAACTGATCCAAATCAGGAATAAACAAGCAATTCTAAAGTGTTAGCATCTAATGTAATAAACTTTATCAAAGTTTTAGAATAAACTATCCGCAGTAATAAAACAAGCTACCTCATTCAATAAACTTAAATTTATGCTGGGACATGTCCTTCAATACCATTCGCTCCTAAACAAATTAATGTTATAAGTAGCGGGTTTTAGATATAATGACAACTTTTATAACGATCACTATGTATAGATATATTATATTTTTTACATTATAGGTATATTATATTTTTTACATGACCAGTTTATTGCTTTCAATTAATTGATGATGACTGACATTTGTGTATTTTCGGAACAAATAATCCTAAACCGTAATTAAAACAACTCGGCAATAACCCCCCGTAGGTATTATCTATGAAGTCATCTAACAGAGCGTAGGCCTACCTACACTATGGGGGAGGCCTACGCTGAAAAAAGCGATTACTATTATCGAACAAATATAATATTAAATACAATTTTTGAAATGCATGTATATTTATTGAATGTTTAAATTATATTAGAATAAATGACTTTTTTACTTTTACATGTAACGGAGAGTGTTAAGTGTAACGAACTTACGACTCATAGTTTGAAGTCATGTACCTCTACCATGAGCTGTCACAGTAAAATCGCCTGACTTTACTACAGTAGTTACCTACGTCAATATTAGTATTACGAATTTTAGTATCCAACTATCCGCTAGAGGCGCTGTACAAATCTTCATACATTTTTTTAACTACAGACGCTAGCGAGTGTAGTAAATACATATAGTACTTATGGTAAAAACTCATGGTAGAGCTACAGAAGGCAAACTTCAAGCTGTGACGCTAGTCAACAATAACATTCTGCAATATCTAAAACTCAGTTTACCAAAAAAGCTTTGTAAACTTCAATAAACTCGGTTTTTAAAACTCTTCATTTTGAGAATTTTTATCAAGTATTCATTTTAAAAGCAGTGACTATAAAACAAAAAGCTCAATTCAACTATCAAGCAAAACAATTTATCAATGTAAATTGCAGTCGAAAAGAAAAACTGTATTAATATTCATATTCAATTGAAAACGCGGCTATCACTCGTCGCACGAACCGAAAACATGTTACTGGGACGATTACGTAAAAATCATTTTCATTTAAATTGGTTTTCGTTACTCTTTGTTGCATTAATTCAACATGGATTTGTAGAGCAAGCACTATTTATAAGTATAAAACCGTTGGACCAGTTGAACTATCTATAGATCGTTTAAAACGGTATGTAGATAGCTCAACTGTTTCTTATGTAAGTATTTTATATGCCTATGTAGGTACATTTTGTAAATACTGTAATAATCGTAAGTTTGTTTGTGAATAAAAAAAAATATACTTAGGTATATATGTTACCCTAAGTTTTAAGTAAGTATAAAACTTAAATTCGTATTTGATAAAAAATCTTTATTTAACATTTTTGAAGTGATTCAAGTTCAAACTCAAGTTTAATCTTCGAGTAATTAGTATCAAAAGCACAATATAAGACGACTAAGATATACAAAGCATCGCAAAGAAAAATAGAAAAATAATAGTCCATAGAGCTACGTCTTCATCCCTCTCAAGTCTCAACCCTCTGTAGTATCAACTCCAGATTCTTCGGGAATATCTAAAGAAGTTATGCACCTTCAAGCTAGTCAGTCATCAAGACGACAATCATTTGTTTAACTCCTCAAATTGACAGTGTCAGTCCTCAAGCTGTCAATCTGACATGTTTTTCGCCCTTTTTCACGCACAAAGAGCAGCGCTAATCCTCGTAACACTTCTATTAAATCCCCAAAGTCAGACAGGGATTTTGACGAGGATAGGAAAGATCGATCTCAGACTGGACCATAAGAATTTAGCGAAGATCATCTGCCAATATCGATGTTTCCTCCTACGTACATCGAATACCGACCAATTGCTTCCCATAAAATTTTCTTTGCCAATTCGTTTTTACACCCACATTAGTTCTGCTCTTGAACAACACACCCTCTTTTTAGGAGCTAAGGTTTTGGCACAATGAGTACTGAGTCGTCTCTCATCATCATCATCATCATCATCATCATAGGCAGCCCGTACTAGCCCACTGCTGGATACCTATAGGCCTCCTCCCTCAAACGCCACTCTTTCCTTAAATGGGCCTTTTCGTCTCTCAGTTCTTAAAATTATGAAATATTTACCTACGAGTTTCAAAAATAGTGAGTTTTTGTACTCTATAAATAAATAATAAATAAATAATGCTGGACAATCCACACAACATCATCTAGCCCCAAGCTAAGCAGAGCTTGTGTTATGGGTACTAGAAGACTATAATATCTATTTATTCATCGCCCTACCACCAACTATCAAAACACGTTTTCCAACACTTAATCATACCAGTAATATTTTACATAATTATGGTACTAGATGGCGTTGAATTACCTAAATGTAAATTTATTTTTTTAATTAAGTATGTGCGCCAATTGTACAGATAACCTTACCGTATTGATTGCGTATTTCCAAACTAGCAAGGCGTCGGAATCGCGGCAACAAATTGTTACGACCGTATAAAATATTAGCAATGCAAATAGGCTATTCCCCTCATAACTCAAGATAAGAAGGTATCGTAAAAACGCTGTAAAGACCGTTGTATCGTTCGCCTGAGATTTTTTTCTCTTTCACCTATCTTGCTAATATTGCCGGGAATCAGGAATAAATTTTAGCGCGGTTGTTACGATTCGGGGTAGTCGATAACTTTCAGCAATAGCTTAGTGGTTGCTTAGGTACCTTCATGGATTCACTGTTTTTGTACTGACACACTGTATCTGATGGATCACTTCTTTTGATTAGCTAACGAAGCTAATCAAAAGAATAGTGGTCCATCAGATCTGCGGCTGTTGCTCGTCAAATGATTCACTTTAATTAATACATTTGGTACATCTTTTAGACCTACGTCTTAGTTAGTAAGTCGTGAAATCTCGGTAGGAGGCTCTTTTTAAAGATTCAGTGGCATCAGAACCAGTGCTACACCTAGGTGCTCTGAAGTCAGTCCTCACCTCAGCCTGACCTCTCTGATCAGTCATCTCACGACTGAACGCGTCACGATTTTCAATCGAATCCCAAACGATCCGAAAGGAATTGTGAGTCAATATTGCCGGCTGGTCGATTCTGTATTTAATCCTCGTTAAACCAGTCTGCCGGAACGAGCAAATATTGAAATCGCAAAACGATTTTGTCATGCAAATTGTATTTTTGGTTGTTGTGTGATTTCTGGGACTTGACGAAGAGGCTTTGTTGCGGAAATACGATTAAGATAGAAGTATCTTACAATTTGTGCCTATCTTGACGATATAGTAGGTATGTGGCTCGGGTTTGTTAGCAAACGAATAAATTGAAAAATCAAGCAGCTTACCTGTCTTAATCAGTTCACAGCAGAATTTTTATTTTCCAATTTTAAAGCAAAATTATATTTGTAGAATATTTTTGTAATAACGCACGTTTGTTAATGTTTCGTACAATTGTTATATACCTAAATAAACATACATGATTAGTGGCTTGGCTTGGTACTTGAAGAAACTCACGTTAGAACGATCGGCGTCTCGGGAATAGTGTCCGTAGAAGTATCATTACTTTGTCAAGTCTCTTGGGCCTGTTACTTCAAGGCAATGCCAGTCACACTCAGAAATGTAGGTACCTACGTAAATAATTGATAAAAGGTAAGGTATTCTTTAAATAAGCCCTTATTTAAAGAATACCTTCCTATAGGTGCCTATAGGTTTCAAGTTATTTTTATGAGTGCAGTATTACAAAGAGTACCTACCTAAGTATAATACCTATATCAAGACGATTCTAAATGATCGTTGTGATTTTACTGAATAAAGTAATTTTTGACTTTTGACTTTGACTTTTGATATTTCTAACTACCTACTAAACTGCAGTTAGAATCCCAAATATTACCACATAACATTAGGTAGGTACCTACTCCCCCAAATCTTCTTAAACTTATGTACCGAAACGAGAGGCTCTTAAACAACTTTTATAACATAAAAAGAGTCAATTAATCAAAGGTTTATCACTAAAACTAGTTTTCAATAACATCATACCAACTTCTGACCATTACCGTTTGTCCGAATAACATAGTCCATAATTCGTCTTAGAAACATGTTCTTGCTTTTCCACGATAAATCAAAGGAAACTTCCTTTATGTAAGTACTTATTTGTCAACGTATTCTGAAGACTGACTGATGGTTGGTCATTAATGAGCGCCATAAAATATTAATTGGTGTATAGAACTGAAACTAAAAGCTATTTACTGACCTCTTAAAAACTGGCAGAAATTATATACTTTTGGTAGATTTTGCCATATTAGTAGGGCTTTTTGTGAAAGTGGGAAACAGGTAGGTACCTTTTACTACCACTTGACATTACCCACTCTGTAGTCAAGTAGAATTGAACTGTTTTCAGTTTGAAGAGTGTATTTACTCTATCGGGCACGTTTATGGGCTTAGCAACTTGGGAATACATTATTATAAGGTAAAGATGACTGCTAAGGAGGGTTTATTTACTTACTTACATTACACTGTCAATTACTCACCAAACAGCCACATAGCGAATCCGTGTAGGTAAGAAAACATCAGATAAACTGATCACAATCTCATAATTTTATAACTAACTAGCTGACCCTTCGTTGGGCATAATTTTTATTAAATATAAAAGTTAGACATATGCTGTCGTTGACTTTTTTGTAAGCATTTTCAAGCCCCACATCTTTTCTCTAGAACACAAAAATATATTTCTATATATTTTTATTTTTCGGTTTTTTACATAGCCTACACTCAGCAATAATGTGGCTTTCTATTGCTGAAAGATTTTTTAAAATCGGTTCAGTAGATCCCGAGATTACCCCTTACAATTTCACAAATATACAAACACACATACTTTACTTCTTTATAATTTAGTATAAAAGTAAAGATAAACAACGCCTTTTGGGCAAGCGTCTCTCGCTTACCCAAAAGGGCAGTTTCATATCTACACGCAAGTATTATTTCGTCTACATACAAGACCGTTGAGGGCAGCCTGAGCCTATTTGTCTAAGGTCCAAAGTCCGAAGGCCGGTGATAAATGTGATGTCCAACCACTGACATTAAGTTACTTTCATACGGAGAAATATATTGTCATCGAAAGTACAGTCGGCATCAGAAGTAGATGTCAATTTTTTCATGTGCTTTTTCAAATCTGTAGATTAAATCAATTCGAAAAAAATCTATGCATTCAAGAAACAAATATTTACCTACATTAGGTACAGTCACGAGTTTTAATTTGGGACCCACCTAAGGTTGAATATCGTGTGGCAAACTGACGTTATTTAGTGCTAATATTCTAACGTATGTCATACGTCATACTGAAGTTTCGACCTTATTGCATTATGAATGTTCTAACAACATTTAATGAAAAAGGGTCCCAAATTAAAGCTCGTGACTGTACCTATATTAATTATGGTATTCCGGAACCATTTTGCAAAGTAGTAAGGATTAAACCAACAACTCACAGCGCGGAAATCGTCAGGAAAGATCCAATATTGATAGTTCTTCAGCAATGTGACCAAGAACAAACTAGTAGCTACTATAAACCTCCCACAAAAACACCCGTAAATTCAATACCCACATGAGAAAATAATGTAACATGAGGGACATAATAGGTTACGGAATTTTGCGCCCTATCCCTATTAGCTTAGTTATTATTCTCCCGCGAGCGTTTTCGACAAACATTACATGATGCTCATAGAGTAATGTCAAGCAGTAGAGTACACAGCATAGAGTAGAGTAACCCCAGAGGTTAGGTACATTTATTTCAGCCTTTTATCGCGAGGTCAGCACCCCAAGTACGAGTTTGTGCAAGCTTCTCAAGAAATCAGCTAGGGGCGCTGCTTGGATCTGCATACAAAATTGGTGGCGCTCGGCGATTGCGTCTCTGCGATCCGTGTGCACAAACTCGTACTTGGGGTAAGTACTGGTATTTGGCCCAGCGTATTCACATTGCTATTCAGCGCGGCAATGCAACCAGCATCTTGCACTACGCTTCGTATTGATAGCTCAGCAAGCAGATCTAAACGTACACGATGAACACACCTAGTGTTTGAAGACATAGACATAGACTGTCATTTATTTGTGTCTTTTCTGTCATTTGGGTTCTCTTAACCGATAGACTTGGTTCATAGTTTGGTTCGTACGTAACGCGCTGTGTAAATATATGTCTCTGAGAAACTTGCCCATTATAAATGGTTATTGATGCGTTTTTTCATCGAAGTTATGTGTAGTAAGACCAGCTCGAGGCTTTTAACGTTGATTTGTTGGAGTTCAGGGTATTTACTGAACGGAAACCCGCTTATTTCAACGCTGATGGTATTGCTGATGGAAAAATAACGGTTTGTATGTCGTCTCGCTTTCATGATTCCGATAAATGGTACTGATGAGTGTTTGAACATTCAATACTTGCCATTAAAATATCTTCATCGCTAATATATCGTTTTCATATAAATATTTATCGAAATAAGTATCTGATCAAAATATCAATACAAACCTAAATGCCTTAAGTGTTTTCAAGAAAACGAAGATATATTTTAATATTTTATTTTTGGTCCAGTAAAAAATAAAATGGAATATATATACAAACGAGATACAAAAAGTATTTATGGAAATATAAAGCTGTTTATACAATCTTTTGAATACAAACATTCACATTTTTTTATATAGGTATGTATAGATAAACAATTATAAAAATGCACACATCCCTGAAAAACTAGTGACATCATCATCATCATCAACCTAATCAGTCCACAGCTGGACGTAGGTCTCTCCCAAGACGCGCCACTGAGCCCGGTCTTCGGCTCTTCTCAGACAAAATAGTGACAGATAATAGGTAATACAAATACGAGTAAATTAGTTTATTTTATATCATTGGTAGTTCAGTCACTGTTAAGCGCGGATAAGTTCATGTTTCAAGTAAGATGTAACACGCACACAAGTAGGTACAGTGACGCTCTCAGTTAGAGGAGTGCATTTTTTAAATGGTTTATTTCTAACATTGTAGTCTTAAAAAAAAGTGTGGCACTCGGGGACTGCCGCGTTAAAGCTATTTTGCTGGATTACGCATGCGCAGTGTTAGGTTATTTTCGTTACGGAATTTCTGGATTCGGTTTCCACGCTCAAGGCCCGCGATAGAAGCTATACAATAGCTTCAAATTTATATTACATTTTCACATAACATAAGGCCATCTTTATCAGGATTATAGCAGCTTTGATGACCAAAATAGCTCAACATACAATTGTCACATCTTCAAAGCGAAAATACTCGAGTATAAATAAATTGTAATAATAAGCGTGTGAAATCTACATTTAAAAACATATTTCCGAATATATTTCGGTAAAATACCTACACTTAGTTATATGCAACCAGTGATTACAAATACCTATTTAGTGAGTAATGATGTACACTACATGTATTTATCAATATAAATGTATTTCTTTATCAGATGTAAGCCGTTTAGGGTTGATAGTGTTGTATACAAAATATTATTTTGATTCAAGTGGTCTATAAATCCTTAACAAACTACATACTAAACATTTTACAAAAATCTTTACAACAAAAACAAAAAATAAATCACACTTTATACAAGGCTGATTATCATAAAATATCACAAATACGAAAGGGTAATGGGACAAATTGGTTCTATATTAGTACCAAACGTTTGTAATAAAAAAAATATGCCAATTCGCCCCAAAACCCTTTGCCAGGCTTAGACTTGAAGAAAAACATTTATTTAACTCATTTTCTGCGTAAATTGTACTTTTTCCTGGTAACACTTTGTTATCGAATGAAATATCACATTTCTGAACGGAGTGGGAGTATAAAAGAGAAGGTTTGAATGGAACTAAGACGTTTTGTTTTGTAAAGATAAACAGGCATATTTCACTTCACGAAAACTAGATATTAATCAATTAGGTCATCATATAGACCCTATCACAGTGTACTACAATACAACATTTAATATTTATCAGAAAAACAATAAGAAGTTATTTAAAAAAAAGAGCAAATATCTAATGAACGCATTCGGCAAGAGCGTAAAAAATCATCCAAACCATTCCGCAAGGCCCTAGAGTGCAAAATATGACCAGAAATTTTAAGATAGCAAACAAACGCACGACTTATACATTTATAAAACAACTGATGCGATAAAAAGCTAGAAAAGATTAAAGATTTTGCTAGAAAAATTATATTTATTAAATTCTTCAAGTCTAAGCCAGCACAACATATTAAATCATACAGTAACTACTGACGCATGAATCCTCAGCTTGATTCCTATCACCGTTTGATATACGTATGTTTGACGCGGAGGGGTCTGTTTCCCATAGACCTGGAGTCTCAATTATCTAGAAGGAATAGTTTCATATCAAACAAAGAAGAAATGCAAGTTAAACAAGACAGAATATGAGCTTTAATAAATCGATAAATGTTTTTTTTAACCACAAAGAAACCCTGTATAGTTTAAAATGAAAACGAAATTATTCTTTAACAGTAAAACGGAGTGTATTAGTAAAACTTTATATTCTATTCTAGAAAGTACAATGAAAACTTAAAAAAAAAAAAATCCAAGGAGTTGTGGTAAACTTTGACCATCCAAAGGTTGCCTGAAGGATTGGTTATAGCGATAAGACCTGAGATCTCTGTGAGATATCTGAGATCAATAGCGTTTGATCATTAAATTGATATAAAAACATACAAAAACCAGTAGTATGATTTCACAACCCAAGTAAGACATAAAAATGAACACTCACCTTTTGTGTCAACTCTTCGAAAGCTAGATTGATGCCTTCCTGTGTCTTAGCGCTGCTCTCTATGAACAGCATTCTGTGTTTTTGTGCGAATGCCTGTCCTTGTTCTCTCGGCACTGCTCTAGGCTAAGAAGGAAAACATATAAATGCCTAAATATGTCCTCAATAAAATTAAAACAAATCGTCATCATCAACCTATATATAAGCCTACTGCTGGACTCTCCCACGACGCGCCACTGAGCCCTGTTGCCTAAATATGGAACTAATTTAATAATTTACTTGTAGTTATTGAGTTTCTACTGAGTATAGTATAGCAATATAGGAGCGAGCCCGGAAACAGTGGATGAGAGTCGCAAGGGACCGAAAAGAATGGCATAATAAAGAGGAGGCCTATACTCAGCAGTGGGTTCCAACGGGCTGAAATGATGATGATGATGATGACTGAGTATAGAAAAAACTTATAAGTCACAAAACTACTATGTGATCGAATGGTGACATTAGTGTGAAAATCACTACTAATTCAAAGAGTTTATGAAAATATATGTACTTTGGACGAAACTATGTATGTCAGTTTTCTATTTAATATTTTATACTGCAATTGATAAATAGATAATTCATGAAAGACTTGTTTTGCAAATCACTAGTATTAAGTTTGTTAAACAATCTTACCCCATCAATTTTGTTTCCAACAACCAAGCAGACAATATTCTTCTTTGTTGTGTATACTTGTAGCTCTTCCACCCATTCATTTAGTTTCGTCAGGGTTCTCGGGTCTGATACATCATACACCAATATGGCACCGTGGGCTTCCCTATCAAAAATATCAAAGTTTTAGCCTGTTCAATACTTGGTGACTGAATCAAAAACCTAAACCTTTAAATACCAAATTATTATTTTTTTGTGATTTTTACAAACAGTTGGTTATGGTAGGTTCTTTACTGGGTATTAAGTACATATACTAAGTCAAGTCTAGACACAGGCTTAAGTTTTGTAGCTTTATTTATTTCAGATACTTACTAAAAATCCATTGTTCTTACAAATATATTAATTTAATTTAGTTAACTTGTAAACCATAGTAGTACTGCGGGTGAATAAATATCTAAACATAGTCACATTTGAGATACATTGCTTGTTGTCAACAGTGTTACTGTTGAACATTACAGAGTTAGCATGCAGTGTATCTTAAATATGGTATGTTTACAATTGTCACATTTATTCATGCTCAGCTTGGACTGTTAGCATTCAAGTTACCTATAAAAACTAGAGGTCAATGTCCTATATCGCTCCTGTCCTGCTGTGTCCCAAATCCCAAGTCTCACTTTGAGGCCGTTGACCTCAACCTCTTTGTTATTGTAATCAACTCCGATTGTAGCCGGGAATTGAGGTTTGTAGTCTCCTTTTGTAAATGCTAAGATGATGCTATAACAAAAACAAGGCTTTAAGATTAGATAGATAGAAAAAGATAGAAAATACTTTATTGCACACCACAACTTAAATTTAAACATATGGGAACTTAACAACTAAACTATGATATACAATGGTCGGCCTTATCGCTAAAAAGCGATCTTTACCAGACAAACTTGAACGGAGAGATTAGACTTTATATAACCCTGAGTAAGGTAACTTATATATACCATGGCGCTAGCAACTGTGCTGTAATATGAGGAAATAATCAGCTGAAACAATCAAAATCACAAATGATGATAAAAATATCCTGCTTTTAAATAAAACTATACCAATACAGCATATAATATACTAATACAGGTATTCAGGTTTCTTAGGGTCTTCATTTCAATTGTTAACTGTTGGTTGACTAAAAAGTTGAGCTACTGTGAGCGTAATATAATTTTATCCAGTACACTCCTAGTTTTGACTGTTAATGCAGGATATAAATACTCTACAAAGCTTTTCAACAGTTTCTGTCTTCTGACTTTTTAGTCTGTTTACATGTTTACATGTAATGTAACATCACAATGGTATTGTTTCATTGTATTAAAGTCAAGGTGAAGTTTCTTTTTGTTCAACTGCATTATTTTCTGACCTGTTTGTGGTACAGGTTAATTATTTTGATAGGTGCTAATTATTTAGAATGGTGCAATCGATAACACCTAATTAGACGACGTGGATGAATCAACAACGCAATAAATATTTGTAGAACGGAAGTGTAAAGTTTAACTTAAAATTTCAAAGAAGTATACGAAACTACTTTTGGAAACTAGGGTAAAATACCTGGATTTTCCGACGCCACTTTCTCCTATCACTAGAATCTTCAGTTTAGCTACGTAATCCATACTGAATCCAATTATTTTAGTTTGTTTTTTTGACTTCGACCAAACCACAATTTATAATCTTCGTGACGTAAATTTACCGACACTTCACAATAATTCACAAGAAATAAGTTAAAAACAGAGAAACACGTTCGAAAATATTTGGTTTCTATGTAATTAACAATCGAACTATGAAAAATTAACTTATTTTTGCAAATAATATCACGACACGAACAAAACAATCTGCAATTTTAGTTTGACGTTAGATTAAACATGACGTTTGACTTTGACTTTTGTAACATCAGAAGCGTTTCGTTCTTTCATTACATTCCTTTCTCGCGAGGTGAGATAAAAAAAATATTTTTTGGTGGGGAAACAAAACGCATGTAAAAGATTTATGTAACTCAAATAAATAGCCACTTACACTTTGACTAAGTATACTTTTTTAGGTCACCGATATCTAAATTATTATTATCACAAACAAGAGGACAATGCATGAAGAATGAAGCGGCACAATCTAAAATCTGTGTTGCTTTCATCGTCAATGAAGTGGCGGTGCCTGCCTTGCCTATTCAACTACTACGGGTAGATAGGTAGGTATTTACGTCAATGCAGGCCTCGGACAAAACGTTTCTTTATTTCATTAGAATGCATTCAGGCACATTCTATTGTGTGAGGGTTGCGGAATAGACGCAAGTGCTCGATGCAACCTTCTTTTTAAACAATTCCACTATCTGAAAAAAAATGTTCCAATGGATCTTTTCATGAAACTCTAGGATCTTTTCAAGCATGTTCGCTCGGTGAAAAAAACTAAATTTCGATTTTAGAATTTTCTGTTTTTTAAATTTTCAGACAGTTTTAGTGCATTCAATGAGCTGTAAAATGCCGATTTTGAGAACGTTCGCCACTTTGATTTCCCACACAAAATAGAGATAATATAGGTAAACCAGGTAATAGATAGGTTTTATTTGGTACCTACAGTTTTTGTTCTAGTACTTATTTATTAAAATTTGCAATAATAAACTTGCCTAGGTATGCTATCAATGGAATAGGTACGCCAAAAGATTTATCTGAGAATAAATTTTAATGTATTCACCGAGCATTTAAGTAGGTAGGTACCTACATAAGGAAACATAAATAAGTACTAAGGTACCTATACCTATGAACCAACTGATTTTAAGTGGTCACCTCTTATTATAGGTATAAGTCTTGTATCTATTTGTACACTCTCCTTTTTAAAGTCTATCCCCATAACTTATAAAAAGTTAGCGTTGACTTTAGGTAGGTAATCAATACATCAAGTCTGCGCTAACTTTTTATAAGATAGACCGTATGGCTTCTACTGTTACTACTTATTTTACGTAGGTAGGTACAGTTAACTCAATAATACTGAAATAAACAGTTCTAAATAAGCAAGTAGGTAAAACGTTCTATTTCAAGTCACAGGAAGTTCCTAAAGACATGACGATTCCCATTCAATCAATCGAGTCCCGAACGTTTTGAGGAGTCAGCTCTCGGCAGAAAAGTGATTGGACCGGAGCTGGATGAATGGAGTCGATTGCTCGCATTCTCCAAGGTAGCTTTATATTCATGAAGCGGTTATTTCCAAGTTTGTAAGGATAAAACCCATAGACAACTTTTTTTTTCTCAAATTGACTTTTTAAATCCATATAACACTTGGTAAAACCTAGGCAGAGAAGAAGTAGGAAAGTAGGTAACTACTGGTTTTAAAAAATTTAAGTTTAAGTAAGTATTTTATATTTCATTTCAGTTATGTGGAACAAGCTTAGGGCCACCCATCACATAAGCGACGAGTCTTTCACTAAACGCTCTTGTAACTACTTTCTACTAAAGATTTACCTCCTATCATAGAACAAGTTAGGGTTGACTTTATGTCATCATTACGTATGGTAATCAATACATCAAGTCTACGATAACTTTTTCTAAAATAGACCGGAAGTTTCTAAGCTAATAAGGTAAAAGATTGAGAAAAAAATGAGGTCAGGAGTTTAATAGTCTAACATAAGTACTTAGGTACACTTTTAAACCTTTAATACCGCTGCGTAGTCAGATAAAAACATTGAAAAACATTACATTCACACCACAAGACCCGATGACGTTTTGAATTGCAATTTGTACAGTTTAAAGCTCGGACAAAGCTTCACAACATTGTTGCTATAGTTTAATGGACCATAACCCGACGAGATAGGGTCTAAAACTATCCGTTGATAGGACCGCAATAACATTGTGTTTTACTGTGACCTGAGGTTTTATTTTGACTTTTATTGTTGAAATGTTAAAGCTTAAATTCGCATATTCTTTGTATTATTTTCACTGGCAGCGACAGAGCGACAAAGTTAGACTCATGTGTTTATACAAAGTTGCAGTTTCTGTTTTAAGAGTCATTTGAATTGGCGTCACCTCTATTTAGTCTTCATACATTAATGAAGACTTAAATCACTAGATAAGATAAAGAGAGATATTGAGAAAGGCGGTATAATGACCAAGTCCGAACCACGAGAAATAGAGATAATGTGAAAAAACCATGCCCTAGATTAGTACCTACCTAAAACGAACAACGATTGTCTAGAAGATATCGCTGTTAACGATAAGGCATTAAATTAAGTTAATTCTAAGATTTTGTTGTATTTTCCGTAGTGCGATCAAAAGTTATCTATCTATCAAATAATCTAACTAAGTAGGTACCTACATAATTTCGTTTTTCATCAATCTTTTAGTTTAAAAGAAAATTGACATGAATGAATTGAAAAACAACTAAGTAAGTAAGATATCCTGTACCTACCTAAGTATTATTGAACCAATGGATCCTGTTGCTCTTATGTAGGTATCATTCTTTACAAAGAAACGTAATGCTAATAATGAAAGAATTACGATAGGTATTGATAACGCATTAATATAAACTTATGTAAAGGTATTGTCAGCATTTTCAGTATAACTGTCTTTGTCTTATCACTTCAATGAGAGAAAGACAACTATTATTATACAGTTAAATTAGGTACCTACATACTTACGTAAGTTTAAAGCAACAAAATAAACAACCATTTTTATGTTTTCACAAAAAAGCTGGTGCATTAATTTAACTAAGCTCGCAAACATTTAAAAGTTGCATCAGTAAATTATTCACAAAAGCTTATGTAAACGGTTAGTCTCTTTAACTTATTTAAGAAGGCAGCAGAAAATCTAGACTTTAAAAGGTAAATGTTAGCTGCCAAGGAAGCAAGGAAGTTTAAGTCTTATGAACATTAAAATAGAGCTTATTTAAGGTATGAATTAGTGTTCAGGGAGTTCAGGACTTGTTGATACAAACGTTATGGACATTGGCCTTTTGGGCTCTGCCACAGATTATGGAACAGTGACTAACGTGAGTTCGCACACCAATATAGTATTTGTAAGTCACGTGACTTTGACATTTACTAACACATGAAAATTGATAACGTAGCTACCTATCAAAACGGTAGCATATTCTAGTTACTGAACGTTGCCGCGTCATCGCGAAATGAATTTCTCATTTATTCGTAATGAATTAAACATAGACTTACTTGATCAATCATACAGCCTAAATACTATTTTCAGAGTGCTTAATCTGAAATGAACTCCGAAACTAAAAATTCATTCAACAAAATCTTACAGACCACTGTAAACTCGTCACTAACAAAAATATTATTTATTATTACAAGCTGTAACTTTTTTAAGCTATTGCATAGCGTCTATTGCAGGCCTTGAGCGAAAAGACCGGATCCAGAAATTCCGTAACGAAATAACCTAACACTCCGACCGGCGGCAAAAAATGCTATGTAATAGCTTTACCGCGGCAGACCCGAGTGCCACACTTCTTTTTTTAATGATGTACTTACCTATCTATCTACAATTAAACAAAATAAACATAAGTACCTTTCAGTGTCTTGACACTAACCTCGATAATAAAGGCGCCTTCAAATTAGCCGCAAATTGTCGCGCGGAGGCAGCGCGGCTGCAGCGCTGCGGCCGCGCTGCTGTCTAAATCCATATAAATTAAAAACGCGCGACTGCAGCGCTGCAGCCGCGCATCAGTTCATCGATCGACTAGTGACGGTCCAAAATCCTTTTTCTTTTTAATAGTAACACTAACAGCAGTGTTTCTTCGTCAGAGTCCATCGTGAAACACTATACAACACTATGATTCTCGAACCAAGCTACAGCAGCGCGGCCGCAGCGCTGCAGCCGCGCTGCTGTAGCGCGACAATTTGCGGCTAATTTGAAGGCGCCCTAATAAGAAAAATAGAACCTTTACAAAAACATGTGATAAATAGTGACACGACACGAGCCTTCCCTTGGGCTTCATATTACGGATAGGGTTACCAGCATTTATGACAGTGTTGGATATTGTTTCAGGAAAACGTGGGGTGATGTCACTCATTATACTTACTTATAGTTTGGCTGAAAATGTGAAAGAACTTTCTTTTCATGCTTAGAATCAACTTAAGTCAACTTAACCTGCCAAAAAGTGATAGTGAGTAACTTAATTGCACATAGCGGGTTTGATTCCTGCTACAGTAGGTAGGTACATTCACGTGTCCATATTATCATTAAAACACCTGCTGTTTGTTTATTTTGAATAGGTAATTAACTACTTAGATAATTAACTACCTAAGTACGTTACGTTTTTAAATACAATGTAAGTCTCTCTAGTGCTGCCAGCTAATTTTTTTTTCCTGACCTATTTCGTCCCACTGCTGGGCAAGTCTCCCCCAAATTCCTCCATTCCTTTTGCCAGCTAATTTAAAAAAAAAATTATATTATAGGTACCAAAGTATTTCCATATCAGTACAGTATTTTGATGTTCATTTTGTGCTCTAATTTGTTATAATAATATACCTCTACGTAAGTTCAACGACATTTGCGCCGGCGTAGCGACTATTATGGCAACATTTATTACCCTATTAATTTAGTTAGATGCTTGCGTAGCTAAATAATTTAGTTACTTGTGAGAACATCGAATAACCCGTTACTTGAAAACTTAGAACCAGAATTACTCGAACCAGTACAGTCAACAACATGAATGATAATTAGATAAAGAATTATAACATACAGTAACATTCTAAACTTAATAAGTACATAAATCCGAGAAGTAGGTACTAAGATAGATAGAAACTCTTTATTGTACACCACACAGATATTCAGAATCTACAAAATACCTAAGTACATCGCTATGAGCGATCTCTATCAGGTACCATACCTTCTTCTTCTTCTTCTTCTTATCGTGTCGATGCTACAACTGTTGTTCTGTTAAGTTGTTGTAGCATCGTGTTGAAAAGATTAGCCAGACTAGACACTGCGTTACCGAGCCTAGCTGTTACCGGTGTGCGCCACGAGGAGGCTCTTTCCATGCACCCAGGTAGGTACCATACCTACCGGTATGTATTAGGTACCTACTAATTGTATTAGTTTATCATTACATTACTCATTGTTCTAGATGGCAAGTCAAGCTTATTTTCGATCTGTCATGCGAATACAATACCTACCTATTGCGAGGTCGAAGCCGTCTAGTCCAGATTCGCAGAACATTCGACACATCTGTGTACAATGCAGTTAGTCGGAAGTGCAAACAAAATAGCGTATCACAGACAAAAGCCGATCACAGATTGACATACACCACCGCAGTTGTTGGTATAAGAACTAGCGGACTATCGGTTCTATAATAGTTGGCAAGCATTTGAGTTTGTTTTGTCTGTTTTCAAAAACCTTCATAAGTGAATACTTATGTGGTGTAACTCTGATGACTAACTGGAGTTACGTTAGTAACCTGCTATCTTATAAAAAGTTAACGCAGACTTGATGTCTTGATTACCATACGTAATGGTGACATAATGTCAACGCTAACTTTTTATAAGGTATAATAGAATAGAAAATGTTTATTTAAGTAGGTACACATAGAACATCATACATTTAGAAACAAATTATACAAGAACAGATGTGTAAAAAGGTCACCACTCAGCTTATGCTATAGGGACGGTACCTACCTATAGCGCTGGTTTTCAGTGGGACCTGAAAGGGGGTAAATCTTTTTATTTACTGATGAAGAATGATTGAAGAATGGGTTAAAAGCACTAAATAGCTAAGAAAGTTTACCATAAAGGTGCCTATAAACAGTCGTTGCGAACCGCACCATAAAAGGTGCAAATATTAGGACGAGCGCTATTCCCGATTGACTCCACATTTCGGTTCTCGATCGTAAAACATAACTTTATGTGATCTACGCGAGTTCGCAACTATAGAATTTTTATTCCAACCAACACGTTTGGAATATTGAGTTGGCGAATGAAATACTGCTTTTGGAATTGACGTGGAATCCACTCAGTACCTAGCTCTACCATGAGTTTTTACTATAGTATATATGCACTCGCTAGCGTCTGTAGTAAAAAAAATGTATGAAGATTTGTACAGCGCCTCTAGCGGATAGTTGGGTACTAAAATTCGTCATACTAATATTGACGTAACTACTGTAGTAAAGTCAGGCGATTTTACTATGACAGCTCATGGTAGAGGAACTGTAATAACTCGTAAGCGACTTTTATACATTGTTATCTTTTGAGATTACTACTATAGATTGTTTTAGGTAGCTGTTACTTTTTGGGCTAAGAATATATGTTCCAAATAAACAAACTAATCACGAAGTAGAGAAATAACACCGAGACAAAAATCAATTAATGTTAGTGACACAAATATATTGTTCTTTATGGGGATCGAACCCACGACGCGTAAAAATATAGGCTCGGGCTGACCTGAGACGCTTGACAGCATAAATGTGCATTAGCATTAATTTGCCATTTACTACAATTTTTTTCAGTAGCTTTACCGTTAGTTTTTACTATACTATATTTACTATACTCGCTAGCGTCTGTAGTAAAAAAAATGTATGAAGATTTGTACAGCGCCTCTAGCGGATAGTTGGATACTAAAATTCGCAATACTAATATTTACGTAACTACTGTAGTAAAGTCAGGCGATTTTACTGTGACAACTCATGGTAGAGGTACAGTACTTTTAAGTTTCAACAGATTTTTCGAGAGAATTTGAAATAACGACATCTTCAACGAAAACATTTTCATAGGATTTTAGATGACAGATGATCTTTAAGGTTTTATGTTGGTTGTAAAGCGTTAGACGACGTTTTTTGTTTTTTGCAAAAACTAACCCCATATCTTATAAAAACTTGCGTTGCGTTGACAAGACATCAAGTCTGCGCTAACTTTGTAAGATAGGTAGACCGTAAGAACCTAAGGGTGACTAGTTTTTTAATTTGAGAAGAAATAATTAAACCATTTATTTGATAAATAAGACTAATTGTTAACACTCAAAATGTATAATTTACGCAAGTTACTACACGGATGGTTGCGGGTTCGATTCCCGCCTCGGGATAAATGTTTGTACGATCTGCAAATATTTATTCCGGGTGTTCTGGGTATTTTTTAAGTATAATAAAAATATCTATCTATGTAATATATTGTATTAAGTATGTCAGTCTTCTAGTGCCCATAACACAAGCTCTGCTTAGCTTGGGGCTAGATGATGTTGTGTCTATTGTCCAGCATTATTTATTATTTATTTAATTATAAAAACGAATTACGTGGGCATAATACACCTTGTAGAAGAAAATATAATAATATGGAGCTAACATCGCTAATCCAATTATCAAACGTCAGACCCGTAAGCGAACTCTGAATTTCACGAAGCTTTAGCACAAGTTTTATTGTTTTGATATAATTAGATAACATTATAATGTATGTACCTAAATACCCTTTTGCAACACCCTTATTTGGGTAGATACATTAGAGGAAAGTAACCAAATATGGAATACCATTTTGTTTTTGGGATATAAAAGAAAAACTACGTATAAATTAAAACATTTTAATGTTTTTTCTAATCAGTCATACATTTATATGTAGTAATTAACAGCCTTTAATCAAAAATATCAGTTGTCAAATTAAAATCTAACACAAAAATCAAAATTACAAATGAGTAACCAAATATGGAATAGGTACCCATATATGGAATATAAGGATAAATCAACATAACAATAACAAAAATGGATATTAAAATCTTTTAGATCAATTAAATGAATATAACATATTGTGATAAATGAAAGAAATTACATAATTACTTACTTGGAAAGTCACATATCCAAGTATCAAACTCTGGACCAGCATAATCATAATGTGCCCAGAGCCCCCACATCAAGCATTGAATCCAGCTTTCTCCACTTTTATCCATGGAAAAAAGCCTTGAACAGAACATACATTCTGCATCAGCAGAGTCAGGAGGTACTTGGTCCATCAACTCATCATGCTCACTACCATTATTAATGTCCCATAATTAGACACCGACGACTGTCCGTATTTGGATTTTTATACTAGTTCAAACTTTTCTAAATTTTATTTCAAGTCATAATATTTTAAAGAAAAACAAACCTAAAATGGTGAAATAAACATAATAGCGATATACCAAATAGTATAACACTTATACAAACATAACAGCTGGTAATACTCATTTATTACTTACCTTTAAAAGTTTCTGCACGACAACAAAACAAAACACGCATGCCACACGTGAAGCGTTCGCGCAATCGACTCGATGGTGTCAGTGTGATAGTTAGTAGACCAAATGAAACAGAAGATGGTCAAGTGTTGCATTTAATACTTATAGTTTTAGAGAAATGAAGGGATTCCATATTTGGATACTGTTCCATATTTGTGTGACTTTCCTCTATGTAAGTATTTGTTCCAAATAATCCTAACATCAATGTGTAATATGCTTATTGATGACAATAAATAAGTACTCAACAATCGGTTGTTTTGGAAATACCAAATATCGTATGAAAAAACAATTTATTAATCGGATTATCGCGCGGCCGATCACACCTGCTCTCAATAAAGGTTCAACTAAGCTCAAACTAGTGCTGACCTCTGACGGAAGGTATACAAATCCTTAGATGCAAGTAATAAGGATATCTGAATGCAGTAAGATTAATGTTTGTTCGCGCTAGACATACGCTCCGATGTTATGCTGTGAGACTAGCTAGAGGGTGGAGCTAACTGTTTAGTTTAGATTGCTTAGGTTCTATTGCCTAGTTAGCCAGTTAGTTACCTTTAGCTTAAATTATAAGAGCCAAAAACATTAACAACAGTCTTATCCCCTATCTTAAAAAAAGTTATCGTTGACATTATGTCATCATTACGTATGGTAATTAAGACATCAAACCGGCGCTTACTTTTTATAAGATAATAGAACGTTAGTCTTTTATATAAAAACTATACAGATTATTTCTGTATAGTTTTTACTATTTTTTATGAAAAGTCAAGGAACAAATTTTATGTTAAGCAGAAATCACTGTTCGCAACTGTTTAGATCACCTAAATACAAACCCTAAATAACAATCAGGGCCCAGTAGACTAAAGACTCACTATTTGTCCTTGAAAACTGGTTTATGGTTTAAGATCTTTATTAATTCTCTCAAGATTACAAAATCACTTACGAGAACTAAACTATTTAGTATGCTAAGGTAAAATGTAGTTCGTAACGAACAAAGGCAGAAATATGTGGGTAGATTTGAAAAATATCAAACAAACAGCAGTAAACTGACAGTCGTACACATAGCAAGCAGTGTCGTATCTCGTCATGTATTCTAGAAATGTTTTCAACTAAAGCTGTTTATACACACTGTGATTATGCACTCGTGTGAAAGTTGGTTATTCTTAGACAAGCATACAAGTTTATGAACTAAACTAGCTACAGGGAGTGACAATAATAATAATTGTAAACGTATCAAAACAGTGACGTAGGTATTTGAGATACACTGCGCGTCAAAATCAGCTTCGCTGTCGAACGTTGCAGCTTTAGCGCGTAGTGTCATATACGTTAAATTTGAATAAAATATCCAAGTCGAAAAGCTTTTTCAATTATTTATTTCCTTCATAAAAAAAAAGTGAAAATAACTTCAAAGCATGGATTTTTTTAAAAAGGTATTTAAAAAGGTTATATTAAAAATAACAATAACGTCACATAGCTTAAGTAAACCAAATTGTTAAGAAATGTCATTCAACACTCTTGAAGAAAAAAACGCGAAATCTGTATAAGAACAATTAAGATTCCCACATTGATACATTGATGAAAACTCATGAAATAAAATTTACTAAAAATTTTTTTTGCGTCTTTGTATACTTATAAAACCAGGAAACCCTTTAAGGTAATACTACCTTAAAGGGTTTCCTGGTTTTATAAGCGTATATTGTTTGTTTATTTTCATACGAAAATAAACAAACAATATACGCATACATTTGTAAGTACTCCGTGTAGACCAACCTTCAGTTACACACGTCAGCAACACACAGCTCAGAACAATGCCGTGACGAGTTTAATTATTTCGAGCGAGAATGTTCGGAGCACAGGAAACACTCTGATGGTAGGAAATGCTCCAAATCGCCTTGGATACCGCTCTAGATGTTTATTCGCGTTAGCCTGCAATGTTCTGCGGTCCTGGTACTTGGATCTTAATTGACCAAAGCACCAGTGTAAGACGGCACTAACTATACTTATTATCATTCCAACGACTCATTTATTATTGGTGCGAGAATAATTTACTTTACAGTAAAAAACCTTACCAATAATTGTTATCCAGCATTGCTCTGCGGTCCTAGTACCTACTTGTCATTCGATCTTGAAACCAGTATAAAAAGACACGCCTCCAAAAATCATTACCAGGCCAGCAAATCTCTAATAATATTGTGTGGCTTAGGTTACAGATTTTCAGCAGATTTGTTTGTCAAAAGTGCTTTAAATACTTACCATTCGATAACCTGCAGTATGCTGCATTCCTAATACTTAGATGCTAAATTAACTGAATAACCAATGACACACACAAGGTTTATTTACCTAACTACTAGTACAGTGCATAGTGTACCTATCGTGGTCGAGATGGGTCTTCAGTTTTTGGTTACCAGGAATAACCGAAGAAACCAATCACATCTCACTGCAATTGAAGACTATGATATACACCACTGTAGTAATGAGATTCCGTAACTTATATCATCGACATACGATCTTTTTCAGCTCTTGTCCAATAAATGGTCTGAAGGGTTGAAATACCTTAAGATTTGAGAATGTATGTACCTACACTAGTATCTCAATTTCAAATAATCCCTTCTCAGTTTGCTGCTTTCATTACGTATGCAAAGATCACAAACGCAAGTGCATCAATGCTAATTAAATTTCGCACAGAATTTCCATACACGGTAATACGTAGAACACCTATCTTACCTATAGGAGTGCTCCACTTCGTATCTAGGCTTACATATTACTTAAGAGTTTACTTGCCAATAAACATGTTACAGTAAAAGAGATTTGAATGTGAAAAGAATAGACTCGAGAGTTGATGAATGACAGGAGTGAGTAAAATAAAACATGTGAGAAAGACAGGTTACATTTTTGTAAGATAAAAAAAGTACAGTGTTCACATCTATTGAGAATATTTCTGTTTTAGCTGATTATTCTGTGATAAAATGTATGTTTAGTTCAATATGTTGGTAATTGTTCCGGCTATCACCTATCAAATCGGAACACAGGGAGAACACTGAGGCTATTCTAAGTGAAAATAGTTTAACCCTAACACGTTTAAAGTACTTACCTTAAATAGAATTAGCCATTATACAAAGCTTAGTCATACAATAAGCAATTCAGTCTAAAACAAACAAATTAGGCAGAATCGCTCAAACAAATCTAAATAACTCTACGCACACATTGTTAACCCTCTAATGCGGGTGCGGGTTTCTATTACCCCGAAGCCCTCCCCCCCCTAACCCCGCTTACCCCTCCGACCCCCCGGACATCCCGCTGTGGTCAACCACTATTTTTGCTCCGGTGGGCTTTATTAGAACCTTTAATAAAGAAAATTTATTCCCAGCCTGGTTAAACATCTGCTTAGTTATATAGAGATAGAAAATTCAATATAATAGTGCAATAGAAAACATAAGCTTTGTTTACTTTTTGAAGTGAAAACTTCTTTAGCGGCGCTGGGTGGGTAAAAACTTTCAAACTCGCGTCAGGGTCACGTGACGTCGAAAAAGCGTAAGATCTTATTTAATTTTTATACATTGCTCGTAAAACAAGAGACGACAAAAGAACACACTTGCGGTCACGCGACGTATGACTCAAACAATTAAATAGTGTTGTGGCGACATGACGTGACGATGACGTGGCGACATGACGTGACGTGACGATGACGACGAAGCCAACGAAGACACAGACACATTCGCGCTTGCGCGATGACGTGACGATGACGTGGCGACATGACGTGACGTGACGATGACGACGAAGCCAACGAAGACACAGACACATTCGCGCTTGCGCGAATGTGTCTGTGTCTTCGTCGTCATCGTCACGTCACGTCATGTCGCCACGTCATCGTCACGTCATGTCGCCACGTCATCGTCACGTGACGATGACGTGGCGACATGACGTGACGTGACGATGACGACGAAGCCAACGAAGACACAGACACATTCGCGCTTGCGCGAATGTGTCTGTGTCTTCGTTGGCTTCGTCGTTGTGTCACATTCGCGCTTGCGCGAATGTGACACAACGACATGACACAATCACAATGACACAGACACATTCGCGCTTGCGCGAATGTGTCTGTGTCAGTGTGTCTTCGTTGTCTTCGTCGTTGTGTCACATTCGCGCTTGCGCGAATGTGACACAATGACATGACACAATCACGACTGTGGTTATATTTTTGAAGTGAAAACTTAAAAGTGAAAACACAACGTTAATATTGAAGTTTTCACTTCTGCCGGCACTCCCGGAGTGCTAGCTTTTTTTTATACTTTATTGATGTTATAGGGAGTTACCACTTAAATAAGGCGATGACATTATAAAAGTGCATTTAACTTTTAAGTGTAGTAGCAACCCTTTAATTAAATGACAGTTTAGTAATGGTTGTTAAATCGGTGATAATTAAATAGAAAAGCTTTTACAATCACATTTCCATTTTACAAGCTTTGCTTACTTTGGGACGAGATCGGCATTGTGTGAAATGTCCCTGCATACATTTATTTATATTTGGCCTACTTTTATTATTTATTTCACATACGGGTTTTACGTGAACTTCAAACGTTGACTTTTTCAAAAAGTCACCTTATAAAGATTTCTTATGCTTCAATGAGGGAATATTTGATGTTCTTTTATGAGGTGAAGTAATTGGGGAAGTGTGTTTCTTTGATGATTTTGGCCTCTGTTTACGCTTATTGGTAAGAACATGTGCTTAGCATTAAATTGGTTTGAAATTTATTGATAAACCTTTGAATATAAAGCGTTCAAAGGTGACCTAATTACTACGGTTGGTGGTATTGATTATGATGAGAGCTTGTGTTTCTAAGAATTAATATTCAATCGTAAATAAAAAAATTACCTAATATGTATTTACAAAAGCATTTTTTAGAAAGTATTGCAAATGGAAAAAATATATTTGTAGGTAATAGGTTAAGATTAAATAGGTACGGTGGTTTTGTATAAAAAATATCGTAACGAGTCACACGAGTGACAAAATACGAGTAGTTTAATCGAAGTTAAATCAGAAATCATAAAAAAAATCTTTAAGCCTATCTTTATTAATGTGAGGGTAGACAAAAAAAAACTAACGTTCTTGGTTATCCATTTTACGGCACATTGAAATAAATAGACTAAATCTGCTGAGCATTGAAGACAAAAACACTTTGCACGTAAATACAGCCTCATTTGCCGTCTGATAGGCCTTTAATATGGCACGATTTTGAGACTGTGGCGGAGTACTGTCTTCCTGTCTGATCTCTCCCTCTGTCTCCCGTTCTATCTTCTTTTCTCCTAAGCATAATAATTTCTTTTTAATGGCATTGTTCGTAATTTATCTCATTTTTACTTAGTAAATAGTAAGATTTTTAGAGAAATCAATATAAAGTAGAAAATGTTATATGAAAAAATAGTAAATAAAATATTGAAATTCGGCTACGAGTGATTTATTTTTGGAGCTGATTCTATAAACCCATAAACTGGTTTTGATAATAATATTTAATCAAAAGTAAACCCATAATATATTTTCTACGTAAACCGTTAAACGGAAGTAAAACAAACGTCTAATGAAATATCTTTCACTTAAATCTTCACTCCATTCCACTTTGTATCATTACTGCAATTAATAGAGCAACTGAATTCAACGAACAAAACTCCTTTGTTTACTGTAGGTCTACCATGAGTTTTTACTATACTATATTTACTATACTCGCTAGCGTCTGTAGTTAAAAAAATGTATGAAGATTTGTACAGCGCCTCTAGCGGATAGTTGGGTACTAAATTCGTCATACTAACATTGACGTAACTACTGTAGTAAAGTCAGGCGATTTTACTGTGACAACTCATGGTAGAGGTACTGTTGTGAATCAAAATGGCGTCTTAATTCACTTCGGCCATTCTCGGAGAGAGCCGAGTTTGACCGAATGAATTTACTTAGTGATAGAGCGAGATGGCACCTATAGTTTTATACGGTGTTCTAATCGTCTAACAATTAAATTGTTAGACGATTAGAACACAGTATCAAAATTTATAATCCCTTAATCGAACATTTGAAGAAAAATGTGACTTGGACACAATGTTGTCTTGCTACATTTTTTTTTGTGTCTCTTTTTTATGTCTGCTCATTGTAAGGCATTCATTTTTGTAACTTTTTTACCGTAATGTTTTTAATGTTTTAATTACATTATACTGAAACTGAGACCGCGTTTGAACAAGCATGGTGAAGGACGCCTTCCGGCAAGACGGTGCAACGATCTGCGGAATGTACCTAGAGCTAACACTGACTGGATAAAAAAGCCGAAGACCAGGCTCTGTGACACCTCTTCGAAGAGGCCGTCCAACTGTGTACTATGTTGATAAAATTTATTGCTGATTTATTGCTAAATCGTTACGGTTGTGATATATTTGTTTCTAAGTCAGTTCGATAGCGCCAGAGACTGGTGCTTCGGTACGGATATCCAATAACGGTTACTTGGAAGCAATATATTTTGCCTCTTTCCGGATTACCTGTAGGAAATGAAGGTAGAATTACAGGAAAACTTTTCGTGACGTCATCAGCAATCAAATCACAAACCACTTTTATGTCATTGGTCTTTTCTTGGTCGTTGAGACCAAGTGAGGTCGAGGTACCTTAGATAGTTTTTCAAATGTGAACCACTATGAACTATGAACCACTATAAATATGCAACTTTTAAAAATTATTATGTCTTGTAATTAACCCAAATTACAAGACATAATAATTTTTAAAAGTTGCATATTTATAGTGGTTTAGTTAAAATAGATTTTTGAGGTTCTCACATAACCAAGAATAACCTCAACATTTTTATTTGTGGTAACTTTGTCTGTATAAAAATAACTCTAGTAGGTACCTACTTGCCTAATAATTAAATAATTTATTTTGCCTACAAAAACAATACCACATCATTATATTTTAATTGTATGGCTAAATAATACTCATTTTCCATGTCTATTGTTTCACCCCATAGGTAAAAGGGTAACTCCACATCATTACCCAATGTTTGTAACATCCTCTTGGATTTTGGAATTATCCAGAAATAGGGTGAAACAAAAATGTCTAATAACGATGGTCTTCGCATTATTCTTACTCTTAACTAAGCACCTGAAGTTCATGAAAAAAGATGCAATGTATCTGAAGACATTTCCTTAATAAAAAAGATATAGATTTGTGGTCATAAAAATGTACTGTAGCTTTGTTTAAATAAATAAATTTTGTTTATTCTCGGGTGTGTCCAATAATATTAGTTACATTTAAGTTACCAATCTTACAACTAGATGGCACTGCTAAATTTGCACGAATGCTAGAACGCGCTGACGAAAACGCGTGATGTATGTTGGCCTCCTTTGTGAAATTTGGGCACTGCACATAGTTCGGTAGTTTCACTATATACCCACCACCTATGGCTACTTGTTCCTTCAAGCGAAAGAATAGTAGTGATAGTAAATAGAAGTAAGTGATTGTAAAACTTGTCTCAAAGCGCAAATAATAAGATCTCATTAGAAAATAGAACTTTCAAGAAAATAAACTTTTCAACCAACATCCGCTGTATAGAGCCAAAGCTCTGATGAGTTGATGAGTTGACCGGAATAAAGGTATTTGTTTGAACTTGTTTCCTCTTTTTGCGGCGCCAAGAAGTCACTTCTTACGTTTCCTCGTATTTAAAACTTTATTCAAATACAACTTTTATTTCAGAAAAAAACCCACAGAACATATTTATACACCGTGTAACTTTATGCCATTATACATCCGAAAGGGGTGTATTCACACCGAGCATATGAATACATTGGTGAGGTCAAAGGTTCAAATTATCGACTTTGAAAATTCAATACAATAATAAAAAAAATATTATTAGAAATGTGTCAGCCCTATCCTATCTATCCACAAACGCGCGATTTCGCACACACACATAGACAATTTTATGCGAGTGCCATGCTCCAGATTAAATGATAGTTACTACGGCCACAGATCCTACGGCGCGAAATGAGATTTTACGTATTTACGTAAATACGTAGATTATGTTTAAGTACCTACTGTAATCATGAAACATGCTCCTCTTCTTATGTTCTCGTCAAAATGGTCGAGGATCGACTGTTGGACTTAGGTTACAACAAGGCATTCCCTCGCAACGCAACACACAACACCATGTCGTAATATTCACTGTTTGTACACAGACACTACTAACACAGAAAACTACATCAAAAAAACCGTGAACCGAAAAAATCGAGAAATTGTTTGTTTTTTGCAAGAAAGGCAAACGGCGACTATCTATTAATAGACGTTACTCGGCCAGTAAACAAGTTTAGAAAAGGACAGCACTAGTTCATTGCGTTCAAGCCGCTCCAACATAAACAAAGATTAGTAAACAGAGTAGACACAACGTTTGATTTTTTTTTAAGTATTTGAAAAATAACATTGAAACAGGGTTACGAAAGTAGCTTTAGTGCTCGAGTAGGTAAGTAGAAAATTGAGAAGGTAAAATTGAGTTGGGTAGGCTACTTCCTACCTACTAGCTAACCAAGAGTTGTGAAAAGACGTCTATCGTGCCTAGGGATTTCAGTCAGGAAAATATGTTACCTTGCGTATAAGTACCTGGATCAATACCAAAGTAGGTATAAATAGGCTTTTAAAAGGCCAGAAGTTACATAATACTTAACTAACTAGTGTCCGTTCTGTTACCTACTTTATCTAGAGTTCACACTAAAAGGTTATAAAACAGCTGTAAATAGGGTTGTCGAAATGTTTTGTCAAGTGACGTGTTGAACAAAAGTAAAAAATTGATTTCATGAATGAAAAATACAAAAAAAATGAAAAGTCGTAGAACAAATGTTGTTCGCAATGACGTATACTATACCTCCCTTTCGGGTTTATAGGCATATTTTGTTACACGCTGTATAATTAAAATACCTATTTATTCTAGATTTTGGCGCATTTCAAAGTGTAGGTAAGAAGTAGATTTGTTAACAGGGCTGACATAGTCGCTAAGTGACTCAAAGTCCTTCAAATTTAAGAAATAAATAAATAAGTCATCCTTCTTCGTGCGTGAAACTCTCAAAAACTTATTATTATTATTTATCATCCTTTGATTCAGTATTTTTATTGTCATCATTATGTATATATCTAAGTCTTAATAGTACTCACATAATGTACCCAAGTTTGGGTGTAGCAATAATTATATGTATCTACTAATTATAATTATTGCTACAGCCAAACTTTAGGTTTAGGTTTTAGGATTTAGGTGGTCACGTTTAGTACGACAAAAGTAGCAACCACTGGGCAGTGCCAGGAAACCAATAAAAACTATTTTGCAAATACGATCAGTACACACTCGAATTGGATCACGGCGGCTGGGAGCCTTTTCCAGGATAAATAGAGGTGTTACTCGAACAAATGTGTTACAATTTAGATGTGCATTGCTTGGTCCTGTGTGCAAGGGATAAGAGACAGCCGGGGCAAAACTCAGACATACTAAGACACGTACATAAAATACCTATTTGAATATAATAATACAAAATTGTCAAGAAAACTTGATAGTTTTGAGTAAAAAAATATCAATCAAATGTTTTGATTAAAATGTAGTACCTTACTCCATACCAAGACAACTTATTTTATTTGAAGCAACCCCGAAGTGAATATTATGGAGGCCTATGTTCAAAACCTACCCTTCAAAACGTCCCTGACAACCTGTGACAAAATAAACCTTAAGAACTAGTTTTACTTCAGGACATTATTTTAGTTTTAATTAACTTCCACACAACTGAATGTTGTTTAAGCACCGCCTTCCTTTGTACCTTTTATCAGCTCACTTCGGTTGCCTGGAAGAGATCGCTCTCAGCGATAAGGCCGCCCCTTGTGATGCTATGTATTACTACTTGTTTAAGTTATTTGTTTGTATTTGTGTCTGGTGAATCAATAAAGAGTTATCTATCTATATATTATTATGAAAAATAATTTAAATTTGAATAGCTATTTACAGAGTCGCAATATTCTTAACCCTTGCACAGTTTCAAGACAGAAGAGCCGCGACGTCGATCGAATGCTACAGATCGCCGCACCAACGCTATTTTCAGTGTTGCAGCCAATTTTTGAGAATTTTCTTACAAATAATCTTATTTTTCGGTGGATAATTAATTTTAAATATTATACATTTATGCGGAAAAAATGAGCAAAGAAATGTTAGTTGAGTAGCATATCTGTTGATACTGTACATAACAAATAAATGTTTAGATTCGTTTAATGATGTTACAATCTCGTAAATAAAACAGCCTCTCTTCTCATATAATGTCATTCTGTTTGTTACCTTAGTCAAATATTTTTTTATTAATTTTAAAATAAGTAGTAAACGTGTTGCTTTATTATTAAATAAAGACTCTAAATAATAATTCATATAATTATGTACAAACAAATCCTCAACCCCGTTGATTTAGATATTTTGTCCATTCAACTGCAAACAAACGTACAGAATTCAATTTGGAGCCAATGAAACGACAATCAAGGCCTATTCACGTGCCACAATTGTATTTAGACAGTGGGCTTAGAAACAAAAGAGAAACGTTTCTGACTTTTAGATGTTATGGTTTACGCTGTTTGAGTGTAAACCTACCTTTAAAAGGTACTACTAAATATTAGTAAGTACCTACTTAAACAAATAAATTTTCATGGACAAATCACACTCTAGTTCTAAATTAAGCAAAGCTTGTACAATGGGAACTACATTGCTGATAGAATACATAGTAATACCAGACACAGAACAAATATTTATGTTCATCACAAACATTTGGTCTGAGTGGGAATCGAACCCACGACCCACAGCATGGAAGGCAGAGCTACTACCAACTGAGATGTGACGCCTGTGTGGGTATAGACTTGTCCACAGTATGCTCAGCGCATGCGCGTCCGCCATGTTAAAAACGCGGCAATATGAAAGTTTCGGGCACTTTTTATAGAAATGGCTGGGCAACAAGCATTATCACCTTTAATAGTGCAATTAAATGAAAAATTAATTGACGGAGCTTTGTTAGTGCATCCTACCGTAGAAGCCCACAACTTTGTTCAGTTACAACGATGGTTAAAATGCCATGGTCGTCCTCAAAGAGGAAATAAAGCGAACTAGTTGAGATGTTAGGATATTAATAATTAAATAATAATGAGTAAAAGTAAATACAATAAATAATAATTATAATAGAAGCCTCTATTTAAATGTATAATTAATGAAATATATTTATTATTTAATTATCACTAAGTATTTGTTTTTCTTGCACAACTGATGGGGTTTGGATATTCGGTTATTGGACGAGATTCTCCTTCAAAATGAAGTGAACAAATAGATGTGTCTTTATTTAAATTATCAATTCCTTGAAATCGACCATCACCTCGTCCACACAGCTTTACCCACAAATCACATTTAGGACATTTGTGACAAATTTTTAAGTGTTTTTTTTAAAGAGTTTCCGTATATATTCAAAACAAGGTTTTGGAAAACTAATGAAATAATATAAATTCTCTTGAAAGGATTTTCCTACTACGCGTATCACTGCGGCATACTCCATAACAACAACGTTTTATTGCCGCTTTTTTTATAGATAACATTATATATTCTAATTAAAATACTTGTAATATAATTTTATCATGTATGCACAATAATTTGAATTGAACTGATTATAAAATTATGTTTATTATTACTTGTTTTATTACTATTTTCTTTTAAAACCGTGCACTTCTCATACATTTGTAAATAAAGTGCCCGAAAAACATGGCGGAAGTTGGAGCATGCGCACAAAAAATTTTCAACTATTTGAAGGCCTATTGATGTGTATAGCTATGAGTAGGTGCGTATGATATATTCTTATCGCCGTCTCTGTCATTTCTGTTTGCGAAAAAAGCTGCAACTTTAGGTCAGTCAAAGTAAGGTCATCTCTGGGGCTTACTTTTTTTTTCAATTATTTCAAGAATTACAAGATTTAAAGATATTGTTCAAAATAAAAGCTCGTGAACTATGTATACTTAACTAAGACATTTGTTATTCGTATTCGTTTTAATTTTTATAGACTTTTTGTAGGTATTATACGCTCTTTCCGGACTGGCTCACTATAGCTGAAAACCGAGACAAATGGCGGTCTTTGGAGGAGGCCTTCACCGAAAGGGTTCTTGCGAACGAAAAATAGTAAGATACAAATCGCAAAAGAAAAAACAAAATTTACACTTAGTTACCTACTTTTTAAATTATTCTTTATTATTAGTTTTTCTTTTCTCATGTTATATGTTAAGTAATTTTTAAGCAAGAAATAAAAGGCTTTTTATATTATTTTATTATTATATACGCTCTTTGCTCCCATTTCACTCAGCCTTTTCATCCACCTGCATTTTATATAATTCATATCGCATCAAATACCTACCTACTTCCTCTGTTCATACATGTTAAATATACGACAATTTGAGCAATCAAGCACGATTAATAATAATACTATTCTGTTCAATGTTGGCGATTGATTCTCAAAATTGATTTGAATGAATCAACTCAACAAATGTAGCTGCAAATAGAGTTTGAATAAATATATATTGCATCAAAGCAACACCACTCAGTCTTGGTAAATATTCGCTGCTGATAGAAAATTTGTCAAAGCCCGAAGTCTGAGTTTTATTAAAACGAGTCTCGAAAACTAAAATACAAATTTTGTATAGAGTTTAATGATATTTTGAGGCGCATACTTTATTTTGCTCCATACTAAATTTGCGTTTTAATTTCAGATACTGTTCAACTCAGAAGAAAACTAAACTAACTAGAAGGAACAAAGAAATTTTTTTTGTGTTCATTGACACGAAGAAGAAGAAGTAAACTCAGACAGCGGTCTTTCTTCAGTTGTGACTTTGGTTTGCGCTCTTGCATTTCACTGCACCTATAAGGGAGTGTAAATCGACTTTAACCACTAGATATAACCTCAATATTTTCAAGGCCAATGTTAAGTCTAGACTATCCTGCTCCATCGTCGGCTTCATCGGCGCTTTCCATCAGGCGAGATGAAAGCCAAAGCATGGTCTATTGGTTATAAAAAAAAACTTTACAGCAAAGAAACATTCAATTAAGATAATACAAAGGATATATAGAAGTCTCAAGGCGCAAATAACACGAAACTATTTATTATTCATTTAATTCAAGTGTGTACACAATAAAATAGAAACTTCTTATTTACTCTGGCCGTATGAAGTTGCGTGTTATTTAATTCAGTACGAAAAACCGCAGCGCGTATTCGTAGTAATGCGTACATGTTATACGCGTACGGTACAGTAGTGATGGGGTAAAGGAAGTCGGAGTAAAAAAAAAATTAATATAAATATATTTTTCTTAAAAAAATGGTTGTCTGTAAAGACGGTTTACTGACGATAGTTGAACGTGACAACGAACGCAAAGGCCGATTGTGCTTCTTTGTCGCTCGTTCCGCGCTCTCGCTTGCATTTCATGGAACGCCTCAGAGCAAGGTAACGCCGCATGAGTCATGTTTTTTCGTGCGTGCAGCCGGCTCTATCGAATTATAAGACGTTGTCACGTCAATAAGTATATTTTATGGGTACGCAGAAAAATGCAAGGTAATGCAAGTTCATCTATTGTAGTTTGAAATCTGAAAAGTAGTAGGAGTAAAAAAAACAATTTTTGTATAAAATTTTCGTAAAAATTAGCATATTTTATGGGTACGCAGAAAAATGCAAGGTAATGCAAGTTCATCTATTGTAGTTTCAAATCTGAAAGGTAGTAGGAGTAAAAAAAACAATTTTTGTATAAAATTTTCGTAAAAATTTTCATATTTTATGAGTACGCAGAAAAATGCAAGGTAATGCAAGTTCATTTATTGTAGTTTTAAATCTGAATAAAAATATGCATTAGTATTTTTTTTCTATGATTGGAACTAGATGCGCTGTTCTACTGTATCTACCTAATTAATAAACAATTTGATGTGCGAAACTTGGATTTAAATTTGGTTTACATATTTTTATGTAGTTTTCGCAGCAAAAAACACAATCAAGACGAAAATTATTTAAAATCTCGTTGGGATTACTTATTTTCAATCTATTAAGCCCATCTGAGCCTCTCGGAGCTGGGGTAAGGCTTCCTTATCGTCCTTATCACGCCATCCTTTCCGTTCCTCTGTTTTCCGGATGTCCTACCCTTATCTAATTGGGTAGTCTTCGAAAGCTTCTCAATAGCTAATCTTACTTATTCAATTATATCGACCTGTTTGAGTCAATACTTATGTTAATACTGCGTTGGGTTACACAAATAATGTGCTTAATTAACAAGTCAAAAACGTAATAGTCTACCAAAACTTATGTACATAGTATGTAATTAATAGTTAACAAATATGAAATATCATTAAAATAAGTTGCAAAACCAACAAATCTACATGCTATCCAAGACTAGCACATCATATTTTTAAAAGAGGTTCATTTATTTATTTTAATAAGAGATATAAAAATGTATATACTATAATATAATATATTATACATACATTTTTTATGAAAACTATATCTATATATATAGTTTTCATTGTAAACGGTATAGTCACGGTGATTTGTGAGTAAAAGTGTGCGAAAGAGGGTAGACCGGTATGTCTGCCAATGACTTTAATATCTATTTGCAAAGACTTCAGTTCGACCCGTGATCATGGCGCATGCAACTGTGCCGAAATATCGGGAAATAATCAAACTCACAAATCATGGTAAATATCCCGTTTACAATGAAAACTATGTTCAAAACCGTGATAGTTTCAAATATTGTATTATATCAGCAGTCTAGTTCCCATTGTACAAGCTCTGCTTAGTTTAGTACCTACTAGAGTGTGATGTGTGAAATGTTCGTGAATATTTATTTATTTATATGATGCACGGTTTGATTTTTAGGCATACTTTTACCGACCAAAAACCCTTTAATTCCGGACAAATGAAAGTCCCACAACACTACTAGATAGGATGTTAGTTAAAAATTAAGCGAGAAAGCCTCAACCAGCCCTCGATGAGCGCGGAAACTCTCGACTATTTTGATAAAGGCTTTCTTGAAATAAGACGTGACGAGCAATCGAGATTTTATCCAGAACATTTATAAAAAGGATTTTAAAAAGAATTAGCTGAGGGCTTAGTCCGAGCTTGCATTTTAAAACTCCCTAATCTCGAGCCGAGAGTCGTCTCTCGGATCTCTCTCTCTACTTCTTACAAAAATATAAGGACATCCGAGAGACGACTCTCGGCTCGAGAGTAGGGAGTTTTTAAATGCAGGCTCGGACTAAGCCCTCTGTAAGTGAAGTCTGGCGCGAGTGACGATGATAATACTAAAAAACTAGTTCTTGAAAATATTTATTAATTGATATGATCTCGACTCATACGCGACGAAGTGGTGATGCAGGAGATCGAGATGAATGCAAGAGTTTGGGGGAAACCTTTGCCCTGGAGTGGGACACAATAGGTTAAAAAAAATAAAAAAAATTGACATGTATAGCTTATCTACCTACTTTTATCACCTTCTAATAAAATGCAAGCAAGATCTAGAGAATCAAAATAGAAACTACTAACCACCATTTTTGTATTACCTATATGCACAGACAATAAAATGATTTGATTTGATTTGAAATCGTAAAACAAGAATCACATTGGATATCCATAATGGACGAGAAAGGACGCAATGCAGCTGCTATCAGCATCAACATCAAGTCAAGCAGCACTTGACTTGAAGTGTTAATGACACATTGTATTGAGCAAAAACAGTTAAAAAGTGCTAGTTTTAATGCATTAGTTTACAAAAGCGCTACAAAATTGCGCGTCAAATTGGATAGTGTAGCTCACTTAAGTACTGAAAGATACAAGGTTAATCTTCAGACGACTTTAGCGGCCTCGGGAACTCCCGTTAACATTTTATTAGAAAGGTGCAGTGCTCAGTTGAGCACTGCTAAAGCACCTTTCTAATAAAATGTATTGATTTTAAATATAAAAGAACTTTAGCTTCAAAAGCTTACCTACTTTTTTACATTATTTATCTTAGATTATTTATTTTGTCCAGCATTATTTATTTATTTATTCACTAGCTGACCCGTGCATACGTACCCGTTGGGCATAATTCGACCGTTTTTCTTCCAATTCACTTTGCAAAACGGACTACAACGTAAAAGCCTTTTTTTTCAGTTTTTTATATAACCTATGAAACTCAGCAATAATGTGGTGGAAGAATTTTTAAAATCGGTTCAGGGGCCTTATTCTCTATATTCCTTCCCCAAACCGTGCTACGTCACAACGCGTTCCAGAGGGCTTAGTCCGAGGTTGCATTTTAAAACTCCCTACTCTCGAGCCGAGAGTCGTCTTTCGGATATCCATACAAAAATATATGGACATCCGAGAGACGACTGTCGGCTCGAGAGTAGGTAGTTTTAAAATGCAATATAGGACTAAGCCCTCAAAACGCAAACTTCAAAAATGATTGATTTGTATCTATATTATTCGAATCGCGCATGACACGTTTTGAAACGAATAGTTTTCATAACACGGCAGACTTCGACACGTTTAGTTGACAGTTCAAACCGTACCGTGTCGCGGTAGGGAATGACAACTAAGGCTTACGCCATACATTTTTTTCAGATTCCACGCCCGTTTCTTGCCTAAGCCAAGTAACGCGCGTGGTTTGCAATACAATAGAGAATAAGGCCCCAGTAGATCCCGAGTTTACCCTTTACGATTTAACAAATATACAAACACACAAACTTTACCTGTTTATAATATTAGTACCTATAGATAAGTAAGCATTAGATTATTAGTTAGATCATTTATAACATTTTATACACACTTGAGTTAGGCACTCAAGTGTGTAAAAAATGTTATAAAAACGAAAGCAATAACGGAATTATGAATAGGAAGGAATTACTATTCACAGAACGTCTTCTCATGAGTAAAGAAGAACGTGGCGAGATAGTAAATAAAACGGTCGATACATTTTCAGTCTGGTCGCGATTCTTCCAACTAATAACGTTAGAGGGGCCAAAGGGCCCACCTCAGGTAATTGCTAAATTGAATTCCCCCCCCCCCCCTTTCCCATTAGGGGTAAGGGAGCTAGGGAGCTACTCTTAGGTATGGTACTTATTACTGATAAGAGTTCATAGTTCAAGGTTCATTGTTATTTTTTGTATCAAGTATTTTTTAGGATAGCTTACAAACTTTTGGTATTAGATTTTTCTGTGGGTAAAATCAAATTAAATATTAAATTAGGTTTATATAAGAATGTCTTTTGTTGTTGGAATGTGATTTCAGTTCAAGTATGTTTCTACTTCATAATTATGTACTCATACTCATACATAGTATATACAGTGATAGTGAAAATGATAGAAAAAAACCAAAAAAATTTAAATAGTTGAAAAAAAATCATCAGTGAGATAGGTCAATGAACTTTATATACACGTATAGGTGACCGCATCCGTCAACAAAACAATATCCTGTTGCAAGACACAATAGTATCAATTGTCTTAGCACTGCGTCTGGAATCTAGAAACCAGATAACGCCTGTCCGTTCTACTGCCTTTGACATGCTAAACTAATGACGTCAGGTACCTGTGTTCTGGTGATTGCGGTTTTGGCTCCAATCTAGACACCTAATTGGCGAGGTACACTGCATACTAATTAGTTATTGAGTTAAGGTGACATGACTCTAGATGTAAGTAAGTAGTCTGATACTGACTAATAAGATATTGGACAGAAGCGTTGATACACAATCATTTAATATAAAAAAAAATTGATAGATAGATAGAAAATTATTTATTGCATTTCAAGTAGTGTAGTAACAAGTAGTGTACAGGCGAACTTAATGCTAAAATAGCATTTTGATTTTGATTTTAAATAAATCAGTGATGCGGTACGTTTAAGATTGTCATTATTTATTCGTGCTCACCCCTCAGAGCCAAAAAGTTTTTTTTGGCTTTAAGTAAATAGTAAATTTATTACTGTCTAAGACTGTGTGATGCATTTTTGTACAGCATTTTATTTACACTCAACTCTCAAGTTACATTCCTAAAAAAAATTTTTGTTGTTGAATCAATACCTCAGTAACTCAGTTTAATCTACCACGGAGGGTATGGTTTTGTAACCTTATTTTAAGTTATTATGTTTCTCACATTATGTAATTTAGTGATTATGGTTACAAAAGCTTTTGTACATGTTTTTTCTGAAAATAAAATCTTATCTCTTTATCTTTAAGCACCATTGCATTATAAGCGGCTCTAATATTTTTTTATATTATAATGATGTTTAGTCTAACTAAAACCTTCACCGTCTCATTTCCAATTTCCTCAAACAAATTATCTGATAATATCGTCTAATTATTATCCAATATCGTACTCAAAGGATTCGTGAAACAGCTTCAACGGAAACAAACCCTTAGAGGCACACGAAAAATATAATTGTAATTAGAGTAGTACAGGCAACGGATCTTGGTCTGGCACATTGTGTAAATCAGACATTTTTTTAAACATTTTTTTTTGACACGCGTCTCCTCCCAGTTGGTAGTAGCTCTACCTTCCATGCTGTGGGTTGTGGGTTCGATTCCCACACAGAGCAAATGTTTGTGTATTATAAGAAATATTTGTTGTGTGTCTGGGTATGTAGTGTGTATTTATGTATTCATTCACAAAAAAAAAATATAAGTATTCTATTAGCAATCTAGTTACCATAGTACAAGCTTTGCTTAGTTTGGGACTAGAGAGTGATGTGTGAAATGTCCATGAATATTTATTTATTTAATAAATTAATGCTTCTGAAATTAAAAACTAGAGCATGAAAGGCTGTAACTGGATTTCCTTAAGTCAATCGATTAGGTGTAGGTACTATGGAATCATTTTATGAGAACATTTTTATATAATTTCTGGTAATACAAATGTTATACTAATGTTTTGCCTCCAATACAATCAGAAAAATTCATCGATTAAACAAAACAAAGCTTTTAATAAAAACAAAGCTTTTATATAAAAATGTTTTTTTATTGTTTACTTGTGTCTTGTTTTTGTTGCTGATTAAATGTCTATTCTATTCTATTCTTTTAGATACATGTGAGTATATTTATGGAATATATTTATGGAGATATTAGATTGACTGAGGTAGTAACCGACCTGCCGGCCATTGCTCAAAAGTATGGTCGAGTGGAGCTACGTCGATGTCGTGCTCCATCGTTTATGCCAGACTACGTGCAGTTGACTGTACATAGGTTCAAGAATCGATCGGCTCCCTGAAGCGCGAGTAACGCAGGTAATCAATGATATCGGGTTTTTGGGTTGTACCTCAAATCGCCTTATGGTTTTGAAGCTTAAGAATAAGGCAGAATTATGTTTCTGAGTAATTTTAATAAGGTCACCGATAAAAAGATCGAGGTTAAGGATGCTAGCATGGTTATCGAGTTCTACTGAAATATCAGAGTCGTATAACGAAATAAAAGAGTCGTATAACAGAGTTTATCCTTCATTTGTTTTTTTGATTGACGTGTTAAAAACTAAACAAAAAGGAAGCATCTTATTGATAAAACCGTTGAATATCCCAATTAACCTGATTTCCGGAAACCAGCGAAAACCCTTGACAAGCTGTCAAAATTAAGATGAAGGTCGTATGTACGTCAGTATGTTAATGCATCAAAAATGTTCAACACCGTTTTATACCTAAACACGATACACAACGTTAAGAAGAAGCCGTTAACAGAGATTAATCAAAAATAAATTAAAAAAAACAAAAAAAATATATTTTCAAATAAAGGCTAACAAAGTAAAATAGAAAATTACTTAAATTAGGTACTAATGTCTACATATTTGTGTAGGTACTTTGTCACACAATCTTTGTAAGTCTGGGCATTGACACCTCGCTCTAACTATGTAAAACTTGTATGTAGACGCGAGGGATCTCTTTATTATTATGATCTACTTATTAATATGTCGTCAACTTTAAAAAAATATCCACAACTAATATTTTCACAAAGTCCGTCCAATTCTACATTTACTGTGATAAGGAGAAGCATAATAAGTGTGATGTGCCCTAAGCAAACAGGTATAATGGTCCGGACGCCATGTTTGTTCGGCCGGTCGTGTCAAACACGGCCCGGGCGGGATTAGGAGCCGACGGTGCCAAAAATGGTACCTACTTTTCTGTCAATGTTTGTATGAAGACGAATGTGTTTTAAGACCCTTTATAACCAAGCTGGATGGTTATTGGTAGATTAGCTATCATGAACCATAAAAAAACATGTTTCTTCGTACATGTTCATCATCTTCTTAAGTTTTAATTAACAACAAAATCAACAGCACTTTGTTAATACCATTATATTTGATTATATACCATTTTGTTAAATTACAGAATAAAATGCGAGTATATTAAAATTTTATATATGAAACTGTAATATATTTTATTTATACTGAAATTAAATATTTTTCAGAGGTGTATTTTTCTTTTTTATTCCTTAAAATTATGCAGCTAGAATTTTTAATAGTTAGTAAGAATGATTATAATATATTTAACAGTTAAAACCACTGGTTAGCCGTAACTATTACCACCATCGTAGAATTTCTTAACTATTGCCAACCTTATAAGACACGATGCGATAGCGCAAACCAGTGCTATAGTCAGTTAGTTCGATATATCAGCAACATGGTAAGGGTCCTATAAACGGGTGTCATGCAGGACGCTCCCCTTAATGGATTGGGACCCGTGTAACGATGTCCTAGCTCGTGATCGATGCCAGGAAAATACTAGGATCTTTTACTAGTTTCCTTATCTGTGATCGTATAATGCTTGATGGTCCGAATAATGTCAAGCATTATTTTTTGCTGTCAGTATTTGGATGACAGCTTGATGTCTGTATAAGCATTTCGGGTTAGTTTCATAATCCCCATTAAACGATCCCCATCATGGGGATTGTGGTACTTTGAGTCTCATAATCCCCATGATTTTGATGTTTTCAAAATCATGGGGATCATATAGTTTCTAGCATGTGTGCTTTGGTAACTTAGTGCTTTATCGTTATTTTGAACGAAAAAGAACTGCTCGTACATTCCTGCTCCTATAAATATGAATAGTATTGAATTTATTTTGTGACGACCATCTGTATAAGTGTCGCTTAATTGTGTATTTTAATGTACTAATCTGACGTTGACAATTTCTTATTGTGGAAATAAATAATTTCATACTAGTTTCAGGTTTATTATGCGAGTAATTAATACTGGTGATACAGTCATTGGATTCTATAACGATATCAATATAATTCCCATCAGTAGCTCTACCATGAGTTTTTACTATACTATATTTACTATACTCGCTAGCGTCTGTAGTTAAAAAAATGTATGAAGATTTGTACAGCGCCTCTAGCGGATAGTTGGGTATTAAAATTCGTAATACTAATATTGACGTAACTACTGTAGTAAAGTCAGGCGATTTTACTGTGACAACTCATGGTAGAGGTACTGACGTCGTAAAATATTGGAATAGATTCCGTTTTAGTCTATTTTCGTTGATGCCAAAAGCTTTTTGCAGCCAACCCTTGTTGGTCTAAAATTCAACAAAACAATCCTAACATCCAAACAAACAGTTCACCCAGCGGTCAATATAATCACTTTATATTGATGAAGTTTTATAGAGATTTTATTGGTGTTATAAAATGGACACTCTGCAATTAGAACAAGATTGGCGCTTCGAGTAATTAATTTAGATAATTTATTCGGTTAATAATGGAGTGGAAGACATAAGGCGCCTTCTTTTTAGCTTCGATAATTTTAGAATATTTATTTGTAATCCTACTTCTGCAGCAATAATTTTAAGGGTCACGAACCTTAGAACTAGACAAAGAAAAGATAAAATATTTAAAAAAAAACATAGAAGTGTTTTAGTAGCATCAGTCAGGCTTTTACCTCCTTTATGCTGAGAAACAGAGAAAGTAATCTTACGTGAATAAAAGATCCATGTTATCCAACTTATTGAAAACCAACCAAGTGAAATATGTGCCTACTCATAGAATATACCAAACATTAAATAATCGTACTTTAAAACAAGTACCTACTACTATGAAAGTAAAATGTTAGAGATATTAGTTTCTAATTCGGCCATCCATAGGTACCCAGTATTAGTATTTGAGTAAATTTGAACTACATCAGTGTCTACAATGTCTGTAATTCAGTGTGATTCATTCTGCTGAAGCACCGGAGCCACAGACGGAAGCTCAGTCAGATAAATGTTGAAAAATAAAGTCAATTGCAGTGAATACGATTGTTTACCATCCCGACCAGCAATTCCCAGGGATGTACTCAAAACAAACTATCTAACGTGCTCTCTTCCGATGTCTTGATAATATACAGCAGTAGGACACTCCCACATCCTCCTAATGTCGCTGCTACGAATATAAAGTGCCCCAAATGTCGCTGTAAAATGCAGTTTTCTTCGTCCCTGTGATGTAGTGTGGTGCAGATAAAATAACTGTATTGATGACTGGTGTATCCTCGTGTCTGTTTATGGGAATTATTAAGATTATTTATCTAGATAAAGTGTATCTCTACACAGCAACTTTGTTATAAGTATGCGAAAGTATTTATTATGATATACTTAGTTATAAAAAATAAGGGAAATTTAATTTGGTAAATTAATAATTTTACTTACGACTATACAGTATTTACAAAATGTACATAGTCATATAAAATACATAAGAAACAGTTGAGCTATCTACAGACCGTTGCAAACGATCTATAGATAGTTCAACTGATCCATAATTTTACTTTGTACTAATGTATAATGATACAATTAGCTGTATAATATTTATAAAATCTAATTAGATCTTTAATGATTAATAATAAATATCTTATCTTATCTTTGAAAAGTTTATCTCTTAATATTGCAAAGTAATATTTGTTTTTTTTTTATATTTATTATTATTTTTATATCTTTATCAGAAACTAAACTTTGCCCCACAATGTACTGCCACTTCTAAAAGCTATGGTCAGAAGTATTTTAATAAAATTCTGTTCCATACTCAGCAATATTTTAATATCAAAATTCAACGCCCGGCAAGAATACAAATCATTCTTGAATAATTTTACATCACGCAAAAAAGATCCAATGGAAACATGAAAAACAGATTTCACCCTTTCAAAGTCCTTGCCATATGAAATATTCTTATCAATATCGTAGTGTCACAATAATATTTCATTGATATACTAAACCCTGTCTCACGAAAGTGTCCCATTTGAATTTACTGACCATACGTGGGATTTGTACCCCAAGTACGAGTTTGTGCACACACGGATCGTAGAGACGCAATCGCCGAGCGTCACCGATTTGTACAGGTCTTAAAAATGTACAACCTATTTTGATCCATTTGTCTTGTAGATACGGTTCTAATTTGAATGTTAAAATCTGAAAATAAAGTGATATTTTCAATTTGTCAGAAAACTTAATTATACTAAACTTGTTCGGGAACTAGAAGACAAGAAGAGCTGTCATGAGAGCAGATGAAGTTTTAATGGATCTTTTTTTTAACCTAACGCCATCTTTTTTGCTACTGTTAGGTGACCGCTACCTACACGTCAATAAATATTACAAATACAAATACAAATACAAATATATTTATTTGGACCAAAAAACTTAAAATAAGGTACATGTGTGAAACGATGCTGACCGCAAAAGTATAAAACTGTGTCGCAGCCAGTAACGCCCTCCTCTTAGCTGGGGGTTTCCAAATCTAGGTACATAAATGTTTCATAATATAATATATATATATATATTTTAAATGTATATTTAACAACAGCAAGGAGAAACTGGAGATGTGTGTACGCGTAGGGGTAAAATGAGGGTGTGTGGGTTGTGTGTGCGTGTGGGGTGAAGGAGAGGGTGTGGTGAGTGTGTGCGTGGGTGTTTTGTGTGGAGGGATCTCCTGGTACGCCAGCCTCTTAGGAGTCTGGTTATAGAGGAGGATCCCTCCGGTGTATGTGTTATGGTGTGATATGAGAGTAATTGTGAATATGGTGAGCAAGTTACAGTAAATTTATGTTGTGTGAAAGAGAGAGAGAGAAATTATACTTGTAATAATTGTTCAGTATCTGCATAATTGAGGCTCTGAAGCCAGGTAGAAATTTTAATTTTACATTTTTTAAGGGTGAGTGGATGTATGTTAAGTTCTCTATTGACCTTATTGTATAGTGTTGAGCTGATATGGTAGTATTGTCTACTTGCGATCGCAGTTCTACGTGAATCAACCTTACAAACTTTGTCGCAGCGACGTTTAGTCATCGATATGTTAGGATTATATGGGAGTTCAACATGTTTGCGTAATATGGTATTTAATATAAATAGTTGTCGGACGGTTAGAACTTTACATAGTGAATAGAGATCGCAAGTTGGGAACAACCTAGGTTTCTGAGATAATACTTTTAAAACAGCTCTTTGGGCCCTTTCCAGTCTTAAAATCCGTGTTTTTGGGGCTCCTCCCCAAGCTGTCACGCAATACGACAAGATTGACTGGCCAAGAGCATAATAAATGGTTTTTAGACACTGAAAGTCTGCTGAGTCGCGAAGATTTTTAAAAATGTACATTAGTTTTCTAGTCTTGCCAACAGTTAGATTAATATGCTCACTCCAAGATAAAAAGCTATCGATCATAACACCGAGGTATTTGATAGATGTAGTTTTTTCGATAAAAGGGCAGTCACAAAATATGGAGGAGTCACATGATTGAGAATGGGCAAAAAGTTTTACAATAGAATTAGGTTGGGTAGATGTGTTGGGCGAGAAAGTAAGAAACTTAGTCTTATTAATATTTAGGGTGAGGAGATTTGAGGACAACCAGAACATAACTCTTTTAAGTGAGAACTCAGCGAATTTTTGAGCTTCTTTCCAAGAACGACCGTGTATAAGCAGCGCTGTGTCATCAGCATAGGCCAAGATTTTGCAATGTGGAAGGTCGAGGTTGCACAGATCATTAACAAATATCAGGAAGAGGGTGGGACCTATGACACTTCCCTGGGGGACACCGAAGCAGACTTCTTCTTCTCTGCTAGTGAAACCATCAATAAAAACACACTGTGTGCGAAGGGTCAGGTAGCTCGTGAAGAGTTCCAAGACTGTGCCACGTATGCCTATATTCTCCAACTTTGATAACAATAGAGGAATAGGAACAGTATCAAAGGCTTTCGTGAGATCGAGGAATACGCCTATGGTCTTGAATTTGGTATCAAAATTATTTGCTATAGCGTTTGTGAGCTCTACAACTGCATCCTCAGTGGATATTCCTCGTCTAAAGCCATACTGATTGCTTGACAGTATTTTATTAGCATTTACGTAACCAATCAATCTGTTGTTTACTATTTTTTCAAATATTTTTGATAAAACTGTGAGGACAGATATGGGCCTGTAATTGGATATATTGTTTTTGTCCCCAGACTTAAATATAGGATGGACTATAGCCTTTTTAAAGACTTTAGGGAATACACCGGCTGCCATGCATGAGTTAAATAAATGTTTCATGACCGGAATTAAGACATGGCGAGCTGATTTAATAACAGTATTAGGTATACCATCCCAGCCTGAGGCGCATTTATCTTTAAGATTAAGAACGATGCGTTCCAGTTCGTGATCGTCAACACTGAAAAGGGCCATAGAAGTCATAGGGGAAGATATGGAAATGGTCTGAGACTCATCAAAAGACGGTGGTAGAAAGAGGTCCGATTGGGTAATAGCAGACGCCAACGACTTTCCAATACCTGCGAAATAGTAGTTTACAGAATTTACAGAAGCGGAAGGTGAGCTTGCTAGATTTAATAACTCTGTCGAGGAAGATTGCTTAGATGGTATGTTGGAGATTTGTTTAATTAAATTCCAGGTTGCTTTGGGATCTCTCTTGGCCTTTATAAATTCATTTTTCTCGTATTCTATCCTTAGTTTTTTTATCAAATTATTACAAAAATTTCTGTAACGCGTAAATGAAACTTTTAGTATTATATTATCGGGGTCTTTTTTTGAGTTGCGGTATAACTTATCCTTGTGCCGAATGCATCTGAGGATACCTGGAGTGATCCAGGGTTTTATAATTTTTTTACGACTCGAGATTCTAAGGTTAATTGTGTGTTTAGTAACATAAGAGGATATGATGTCTACAAATATTTCAGCGGCAGTATTAGGGTCGGTAGCCAACAGTACTGGAGTAAAATCAACGGATTCCAGCTCAGAGATTAAGGCAGGTAGATTGAGGCGCTTCGATGATTTCACAGCGGATTTGAAGACCATTTTAAGTCCATAGTTAACTACTACTGGTGCATGGTCAGTGATGAGCGAGTCAAGTATTAATGTAGTAGCTTGATTTGGTGCTCGAATCATCACATGATCCAAACAGCGATCCAGCCTTGTCGGCAATAAATGTGCGGGAAGCATGGCATGCGAAGCAAGAAGGTTCAGGTAGTCATCGACATCATGGTCATTTGCAACAATATTGATATTAATATCACCTATAATGAACGCCACCCTAAATGAGTTCAAAAGATTGAGTGTAGAGTCTAAGCTTTGGAGAAATGGTTGTATATTGCTAACAGACGGGGAGCGGTAAATACCAAGTATACAAAATTTATTAGTCGATTTGATTAATATACAACTAGCATCAGAAATCACTGGGAAATCAATTGTATATGTTAGACCATGTTTAATATAAGCAACCACTCCGTCATTTTGGTTTTTGAAACTAGAAGCATGACCCTCAAAACCGTCGATCTTAGGAATTAGTGGGCATTTACTAAGCCAGCATTCTGTAAGAATAACTATATCTAGACTGATTTTAATTGATTCTATTAGTAGATAGAGTTTATCAATGTTGCAATTTAAGCTTCTAATATTGACATGCAGAATTTTTAATTGCTGATTGTTACTAGTGATATATGAGCTAACTTGATCTGCAGAGCATACATATGACCTAGAACATTCTATATCCTCGATATCGTTTGCAATAGTATTTAGGTTGCTATCCATTATAGTTGTGGAAAGTTAACTGAGGCACAAAAACTAAGGAGTTGACATTCGACAAGTCTTTAAGTATGCGAAAGATAAAATAGTGTAAAACTAACGATGATACTCTCATGATATGGGTTTGTAATTGTATGAGATGTGATAAAGTAGTGTAGATGTGTTTTGTGTGAGTGTAATTGTTGTGTAAGTGAAATAATATGTAATGGTTAAAGTAGTTTCTCATAAAAAATATAAATGCTAAGGATTGATTTAAACATGCAAAAATGAAAAACGTAAGCCCTAAGTCTAGTCACTTCTCGCTAAGCAGCCTGGTTAGGTCAGACTCGTGATTGACCCTGACCAGAGCCCCGCCGTCAGCCTTGCGCAGAAATATATTGTGATAATTATCATGATATTTATCTACTTATGTATCTTGATTTTTGTATGTTATGTATATTGTGATCCGTCAATACATTACCCTACACGTCAATAAATATCGTAATATTGACGGATCACAATATGGATCTTGCGTGTAGCCTTCGCCTGAAAGGTTAGTTACCATATCATCAAATCTTTTCAGCCATACGTCAATATTTAAAACGGTTATTTTACTGACTTTTTTTAAATGAAGTCATGTAATGTCAAATCATGATTCTTTATGACTTTGTCAAATAAACTTATTAACAAAACGACGTATGACATGTTGTCAACATGTCCCATTAGCAACAAAAAATAGCAACATGTTTCCTACAATACCCTACGGGCGTAATTAATGTTTTATTTGTGATTTGAAGATTTCTTTTTTTTTTTAATCATAATCGGAGTTCATTATATAATTGTTCTAGTTAACTCAGTTCGCAACCCATCTAGTATTGGATTGATTTGGCATCCTCGCGACTAATGTTGCCATTACCCCGACAAATGTACCTCCCGTAATTACGGGTAATGACGATAGTTCACTGACTAATGCTGCGATCCCTTCGCTAGTTTTGACTATTATAGTTGGCTATAGTTATGATTGGATGAAGTGGTATCATTGTGTGGTATAATGATGTCTATTGTATCTTGTTTTTGTTGGATTTCTTCTGTAATATATGATGTCTATCCACATCGGTTATTTTATTGATTTGCTGACAAATTGCTAAGGTATCAAATCAAATCAAATGGTAATGAGGATTCTTAAATCTTAAAATTCGAATATTTATTTTTCTCATAAAATTTACGTGTAATATGTAGCTTACTGAAAAACATTTGTTTTCTTATGGTAACTATATTATATTGCAATGAGCACAAACACAGAAGAAATGGTACACAATAAACTTATATTCTTATTATTAAAAAAAAAGTCTACATTTATTGCATTGCTCTACTGTTAAAGCTCCTCCGATATAATACTTTCTAAAATAGACTTTGAATAGAGCTTATTACCTCTACATCTAAAATGAAGTTTTATGTCCTTAATTAAGCTCGTAGTTTACGTAAGGAAAAAAATACAATCAGATGTTATCAGCTACGTGACGTTTCTTGCTAGTAGGGGAGTAACTTATATAAGTTAAAACTACCCTAAAACCACTTGTTGAGCCCCAAAGTGCGCTTTGGAGCAGCTGTGTTATTTTGAGCTATAAAACTGATTCGACAAGACAAAAATTCACAAAACACTTCTTCCATCAAAAATTTCTATTACCAAATAATAACACGAAATGAAATGGTTCCAGTCTACAAAACGTCACAATATATGAAACACCAGCCGGCCTCGGGCGTATCATTTCTAAGGGGTTGCATAAAACTATCCCTTCTGTAAGACGATATTAGCCCCGGATCGTACATTGTGTGAGGAATTTCTATCAGCCATCTGACAGGCTGTTCTGGTTTATATTGTGAGGGGTGATAGCGTACACTGCGTGGTCAAACTAAAACGTTTGGCTGACAAGTTGGTAAAGACGCGCAGTCTGAATCGAATTCAAAACTTTTACTATTGTTCAATATCTATGAAATTATCCATCTGAAATTGAATTATTATAAAATAAATTCCTTAGGTACAATTTTTAGTTGTAAAATTAGTATTTTAGTGACCCGATATCTCGCAATAGCTCAAGTTTTCTGTTTCGTTGGCATACTAAAATAACTTAGACTACATTTTTTAAATCTTTGAATTCAATTATTAATTAAATTAGACTTTAAATGCGACGAAATAATAGTTATTCAACGTCAAGATTCTGCGACTCAGATTATAGAAATGTCTCAATACAAATACTTATTGCCTGTTTAGGCTTTACGCAATAATTGAATTCTCAACCCCTAGTTACAGTTACAGCTCTAGATATTTTGTTGGAATTCGTGAAACACTTACTAAAGCCGAGTTCTTGAAAATAAGACGATAAATTAAACAGTTTTTTGTCACGTACATTTTATTGTTATTTTCTAGATTTTCCACTACGTTGCAATAGTGTGGCCGCGAGCAGACAGGAGCAAAGAATATTTCTTGCCTGTGTGAAGTGACGGTAGTTTTACCTAGGTACTACCTTTAACTACTAACATTAAGGGCCTGCGCAAACCGGGACGGCATGGCAAGGGATTTTAATTATTTGTGGCATTGAACGTGAACGGAACGGCATCATTTTAGAGCATAGCAATTTATGTCGTATTTCTGTAACAGTACGGTTGAATGTCCATTAGTAAAAATTAAAATCCCTTGCCATGCCGTCCTGGTCTGCGCAGGCCTTAAATCCTGATAGTGGAAGTTTTAAAATTCTACGTAACAATTAGGTAGGTACCTACGTTAGTAAAAGTTACGTTGAAACGTCACGAACAATCTAGTGTCATTGAAAATTAGCTAGTGTACCTAATTGAAAATTAGTTCAAGCACTATGTACCTACAATACCTAAGGGTACCTATATTTGAACCTTGATATAGGTTAGACCTGTGTCAAAACCATAATATAACTTATTAGGTCTTAGGCAGAACCTATATACGAACAGCCTATTCTATCAACATCTAGAATCAAATTCTACTAATAACACTACTCGGTAAGACTACTGGGAATAAGCCATTTTGAATAAGTTTTCTATTACACAACAAACAATAAATATATTCTTGGACATTTCACACATTACACTCTAGCCCCAAACTAAGCAAAGCTTGTATGGAAACTAGATTGATAAAATACATTTAATAAAATTAAAATTATCGGTAAAGAGCAGTCTTGTTAATAAACGTTTTGGAAACCATACCTTAACCTATTACAAGAACTTGATGCCTCATTTCGGCATTCTCCAGAATAATTGAGATATTTAGGCAGTCTATTGTTTAAGCTTTAAATAGCTTTGGATTCTATGAATGAGCGAGGTTCTGTTCATACACGCAGTTTAGGTAACTAATCGCTTGCTTTATCCAACTTCTTCTTCTGCTTCTTCTTCTTCGTGTCGTTGATAAACCATTTTAAGAAAATTACCAAGGTTAGACCACCCCTAACCAATAGCTAGCCACATTTAGTGCGTCAGACGAGCAATGCATGAGGTCAGAGGTAGTACAGGTGCTCGGGCAAGATGGGCAGTTCAGTAAGTGGGACATGGTCTGTAGCGGTTCTCCACAAGCATCCTGTGTCATCGTCGCCAATAATGCCTCATCTACTCAAATTAATTTATTAATTTATAAATAAATAAATAATTAATTTATCTAACTAGTTTGTATGGATGTATGGATGTGTGAATGTATATTTGTTACTCTTTCACGCAAAAACTACTGAATGTTTCTAAATTATACATAAAATGGTTGTCTGTAAAGTCGGTTCACTGACGATATTTGAACGTGACAACAAACGCAAAGGCCGATTGTGATTCTTTGTCGCTCGTTCCGCGCTCTCGCTTGCACTTCATGGACGCCTCAGAACGCCTCAGAACGCCTGAGAACGCCTCATGAGTTATGTTTTTTCGTGCGTGCAGCCGGCTCTATCGAATTATAAGACGTTGTCACGTCAAAAATATTGTAGTTTACACATCAGAATAACACTTTAATTTATAAACATATTGTAAGAATTGTCACAAATATAACGATAGCAAGACGAAGTCGCGGGCTCCAGCTAGTCTCAAATAAGATGATCAAAACCTCTATGGAAAGAACAGAAGTATGGCCCCTGATTAGAATAATGTGAAAAATAAATTGTCGTGCCCTCAGAGCACGTTTACTAAACCTTAACTTGATTTTATAAACCTTTTCAGCTTTATACAAACCGAAATTAATCTATTTCAAACAAAGGTATCGTTCGACCAGAGTTAATTAAAAACTGATGAAAATATGTATAAAACGTTTTGTTTGGGCCTTTTTGTGATTGGAGGTAGGCGATCAAGCGTGTTGTATAGTGCTGCCAATGTAATTACCCCTTTAGTTAACTTCACTTTTTACGACTAAAGGACTTTTATTTATTTATTTGACGACCAATGTGGCGCGGCGGGCGAAGGTCCGCCTGCGACTCGGAGGTTGCAGGTTCGAATCCCACCTTGAGATAAATGTTTGTACGATCTGCAAATGTTTATTCCGGGTGATCTAGGTACTTTATATGTATAATAAAAAATATCTATCTATGTAATGTATTGTATTAAGTATGTCAGTATTCTAGTACCCATAACACAAGCTCTGCTTAGCAACATTTATTAAGACAAGGAAAATGAAAGTTGAAAGAAAGCAGTTCTTCCGTTCTCTGTTTGTTTCCTAGCTAAACTATCATCCAAGGAGTCACAGCACAGCCAAGCATTGCACAGTCATCAAATGTAAGGGATACGGTATGTCTTTAAGGTTCCAAGAGATTCATCTAACAAAGGAGAGGCCAAAGGCTAACAATTACAGACCGAGTTTCTCCAGAATCTAAGATCGCAGTTCAGTCCAATTTCGGTAACAATCTGTTGCTGACTTTCCTTGAGTACGAGGCGACGTAAAGCATTTACTTGTATAGAAAAGAACAAGACTGCATAAGAATTAGAACAAAATTTATTAGAGTAAGAATATTTAAAAGAGGCTCTTCAAGTACTTTATGGACAACGTCAAAGTCATGTACGACACACGTATGACGTAGTAGCAGTAGGTACGTCTGCCATAGGCAGCACATTTTGACAGGCGTCACAGCTCAGTTGGTAGTATCACTGATGCTAACTATGCTGTGGGTCGTGGGCTCGATTCCCACTTTGTGTGATGAACATAAATATTTGTTCTGTGTCTGGTTGTTACTATGTATTCTGTGTATGTATGTACAAAAAAATGTATAAGTATTCTATCAGCAATCTAGTTCCCGTATTACAAGCTTTGCTTAGTTTCGGACTAGAGTGTGATGTGTGAATCGTCCGTGAATATCTATTTATACCTATTTGAGCCTAATAGCACATCCTCAGAGTGCATTTATTTTACACAGTATTATTTAGTTTTATATATTTACTAGTAGTACGCCCCGTAGTAAGGTGGTATATAATATAGCCTATGTTCAGCGCAGATAATGTAGCTTCACAACAGTGAAAGAATTTTTGAAATCGGTCCAGTAGTTTCGGAGCCTATTCGATGCAAACAAACAAACAATCAAATCTTTCCTCTTTATAATATTAGTTTAGAAGATTAGTTAGTAGTAGTAGTGTCACCAAGTGGGGAAAGTCAAGGTTGCTTTTACCTCACTATTGATCACAGTGTAGTCGTGTTTAGTGACATCGTTCAACTATCACGAGTTTAAGCCTAACCGAATCATTGCCAGTCTATTTCAGATATCAAAATTCAAGCACCTACCGAGGCATCGTAGCTAACTAAATTTCACGGTCGAATGGACACCGTAGTCAGTGGTTATACAGAGTAGTTTGAAAACAGAGGCAAAGTTAATCGCTTAATTAATTTTGTAAACTTTTTCAAAAATAATTTTTACTCGTTATCTTGAGACTGAAAAGTTTATCTTTAAAAGTAAACTTTGAAAAGAGGTTCCGAAGAAAAATACTTTTGCACTATCTATCGGGACATTTTCTCTGAAAATTGTCTACCCTGGCACTGGCCACTGGATCCATCTGATCCAACCGAGATAGTTAGGTTTTAGGAGACTGTATTTTAACTTAATTGGAATATTATAAATGTATTGACGATAGCTCTTTAACACTAACTTAGAGCCATCTATACGGTTGCACTAAAAACTAGCATTTATGTATGTACTTATGTATGGACCATTAGTTCCAATGGAATGACCCAAGTGGTAGGGCTTTTCAACCGACTTCAAAAGGAGGTTCTCAATTCCACTGTATTTTCACACATCGTTTTAAAATAGATATTCGTTGTATTCATCATCATCAACTGTCAGTCCACTGCTGGATGTAGGTCTCTCCCATCACGCGCTTCGCCCGGTCTTCGGCTCTTCGCATCCAGTGTTTGCTAGCAACACTCCTTGTATCGTCTCTCCATCTCGCCGGAGGGCATCCTACACTACGCTTGCCTAAGCAACCGCGCTATTTATTAACACAAAAAAAGCGCCGGATTTTTTTGTGTTAAGGGGCCATGGACAATATCCGTCGGTTCGAGTTTAGGTATTTAAAGACGGCGACGCGGCTCACAGCGCTCGCGACTCGCGAACGTACCGTCCACGCGATATTCAAAGACTTACGAATTTGATATTTTTACACTAGGTACTTCATTACTTCCAACATTAAATATCAATGATATTATTCATCGGTATTTAATCTTGGAAGTATGAAATTATGTGTTTAATTGGTTTGCTATACCGTATCAAGAAACAAATATTAAAAAGAAGATAAGATTTCTAAATAGTTTGTACTATTTTCTATCACCTACAAAAGTGTGACTTGTAGCCTCGAAACTAATATTAGATTTCTAAGTAGGAATATTTGTGAATTTGAAAAAAATTGCTAAAACATATCCGTGCGCGCTACTGTTCTTGCTAGAGTGTTTGCCTTAGTTTTAACTTATTTATTACTTTAGCGTATCAGCACTGCTATTCAGCGCGTTGTGTTACGCACTTCTCAATATATTTTTTTTGTGCTGAAAATACAAGACGAAGGTTTATTGATGAATTAAAAATATTTTCCTTAGTTCTAAACATGGCTTCAAAACATTATTTCATTGCCAAAAATAAAATGAAAATTCAGATTTAGTTAGACAATGATTGAGAGAGTCGATTACCAGTTTCAAAATCCTCAGTTTTTATTTTTACTACTTCACCAAGATTATTTTATAATATTTATTTTATTTTTATTCATTTATTATTCCTTGCACTGTTTTCATCACATACATTATATGTATCAGTACCATGCATGGTGCTGAAACTGTACTGAAGCCAGTTTTGGTAGGGAATGAGTCTAAAACGGACCTACATGCATAGGCTAAAAGCGACGGCGTGAAGTTTTACCATTTTGAAATCCAAGATGGCGCGCACAAGTTTTAGTCAAATTAGCGATATGGGTGTCATTTTCGGGGTTTTTTGGGATGCTGATTACGAATATGGCAACCATTTTGGAATCCAAGATGGCGCGCACAAGTTTTGGTCAAATTAGCGATATGGGTATCATTTTCGGGGTTTTTTGGGATGCTGATTACGAATATGGCAACCATTTTGGAATCCAAGATAGCGCGCACAAGTTTTGGTCAAATTAGCGATATGGGTGTCATTTTCGGGGTTTTTTGGGATGCTGATTACGAATATGGCAACCATTTTGGAATCCAAAATGGCGCGCACAAGTTTTGGTCAGATTAGCGATATGGGTGTCATTTTCGGGATTTTTTGGGATGCTGATTACGAATATGGCAACCATTTTGGAATCCAAAATGACGCGCACAAGTTTTGGTCAGATTAGCGATATGGGTGTCATTTTCGGGGTCTTTTGGGATGCTGATTACGAATATGGCAACCATTTTGGAATCCAAGATGGCGCGCACAAGTTTTGGTCAAATTAGCGATATGGGTGTCATTTTCGGGGTCTTTTGGGATGCTGATTACGAATATGGCAACCATTTTGGAATCCAAGATGGCGCGCACAAGTTTTGGTCAGATTAGCGATATGGGTGTCATTTTCGGGGTCTTTTGGGATGCTGATTACGAATATGGCAACCATTTTGGAATCCAAGATGGGGCGCACAAGTTTTGGTCAAATTAGCGATATGGGTGTCATTAATTTCGTCCCAAAAGACCCCGAAAATGACACCCATATCGCTAATTTGACCAAAACTTGTGCGCGCCATCTTGGATTCCAAAATGATTGCCATATTCGTAATTCAGCATCCCAAAACACCCCGAAAATGACACCCATATCGCTAATTTGACCAAAACTAGTGCGCGCCATCTTGGATTCCAAAATGGTTGCCATATTCGTAATCAGCATCCCAAAAGACCCCGAAAATGACACCTATATCGCTAATTTGACCAAAACTTGTGCGCGCCATCTTGGATTCCAAAATGGTTGCCATATTCGTAATCAGCATCCCAAAAGACCCCGAAAATGACACCCATATCGCTAATCTGACCAAAACTTGTGCGCGCCATCTTGGATTCCAAAATGGTTGCCATATTCGTAATCAGCATCCCAAAAGACCCCGAAAATGACACCCATATCGCTAATCTGACCAAAACTTGTGCGCGCCATTTTGGATTCCAAAATGGTTGCCATATTCGTAATCAGCATCCCAAAAGACCCCGAAAATGACACCCATATCGCTAATTTGACCAAAACTTGTGCGCGCCATCTTGGATTCCAAAATGGTTGCCATATTCGTAATCAGCATCCCAAAAGACCCCGAAAATGACACCCATATCGCTAATTTGACCAAAACTTGTGCGCGCCATCTTGGATTCCAAAATGGTTGCCATATTCGTAATCAGCATCCCAAAAAACCCCGAAAATGACACCCATATCGCTAATTTGGCTAAAACTTGTGCGTGCCATCTTGGATTCCAAAATGGTTGCCATATTCGTAATCAACATCCCAAAAAACCCTGAAAATGACACCCATATCGCTAATTTGACCAAAACTTGTGCGCGCCATCTTGGATTCCAAAATGGTTGCCATATTCGTAATCAGCATCCCAAAAGACCCCGAAAATGACACCCATATCGCTAATTTGACCAAAACTTGTGCGCGCGATCTTGGATTCCAAAATGGTTGCCATATTCGTAATCAGCATCTCAAAAGACCCCGAAAATGACACCCATATCGCTAATTTGACCAAAACTTGTGCGCGCCATCTTGGATTCCAAAATGGTTGCCATATTCGTAATCAGCATCCCAAAAGACCCCGAAAATGACACCCATATCGCTAATTTGGCTAAAACTTGTGCGTGCCATCTTGGATTCCAAAATGGTTGCCATATTCGTAATCAACATCCCAAAAAACCCTGAAAATGACACCCATATCGCTAATTTGACCAAAACTTGTGCGCGCCATCTTGGATTCCAAAATGGTTGCCATATTCGTAATCAGCATCCCAAAAGACCCCGAAAATGACACCCATATCGCTAATGTGACCAAAACTTGTGCGCGCCATCTTGGATTCCAAAATGGTTGCCATATTCGTAATCAGCATCCCAATAAACCCCGAAAAGGACACCCATATCGCTAAATTGACCAAAACCAGTGAGCGCCATCTTGGATTTCAAAGTGGATATCCAATTGGAATATTTATATCCGTATGATCATAAGTATAGAAAAATTCTAAAATCATTTTTGATTTCACAAAGACTCAATCTATAAAAGTTGCCTTTCAAAGGTTGTTACGAAGAGAACGCTCGTAGCGAAAAGGCCGCCCAATTGTCTGTTACTAACAATAATATGAACTTTGTTCAATACGGAACGTCATTGTGGTATCAATAAAAAAAAACGTTTTTATACTTAGGATCAAAACCACACGGTCCCACTATATTTGATGTCGATTTTGGTTTTCTAATTATTTACGTAATATTTGAAGATCGCGACGAAGACCGACATGACCGCTCTCTCTGACCGCTCGAGGCGGACTGATTTACGACGCGGTGCGCTCCTCGATTTATAGGTTGTTTTCAAAAAATTGTATAAAAATAAGTAATAGCTACAAGCTTCCAATTTTTTTTTATTATTATCAGAAAAGCCTGAATTTTTATATAGTTGGTATATTTCAGCTGTAGTCTCTATAATCTTCGTAGAAATAACAGTTATATTGAAGGGTAAAATTTTATAATATGCTTTTTTTCATACCGTCTTTTCAATATGACATTGTATGAACGTATGTTAGTTTTTTTTGTAGCTTCTACTCACGGCAAAGTGTTCTTTCATATTTCATTTTTTATATTACTTCCTTATTATTATTTTGATCACAATCACCATCGAAAGTACGCTATTTTTGCTAATTTTCGAAAACCTTGTCTACAAATTAATTAATTTCTCAGTTGTTAATTAATAAATCATTTTTTTTTTCAATACATTCTACTTTCGAAGAATCATTCTTTGATATGCATATATTTTTATAACCGTGAAAAGTTTCAGTTCATAAAAACCTTATTCGAAACCTCGCCAATTTCACAGAGCTCAATGAAGGGACCCTTAATTAAATATACATTTTCAATTTTGTTCCACTTATTTTCTGCTTAATAAAAAGTTTAATTTAATCCCAAACGTGTCAGTTTCCAAGCCAGTTACCGAATAAAAGGTAGTTTTATACGCTACGGTTTTCGGCTTTCTGAACGGAAGACTTATGTGCGTATTTATCACTTTCACGAGGAAAAAAACATTGGAATCAGTGTGCCCTTGGCTGAACCCTCGGTCACGGGAGACATGGCTTCAACCTATTCTGTTTTACTAAGAGGTTAACGTATAACGGTCTATCTTATAAAAAGTTAGCGCAGAATTGATCTATTGATTACCATACGTAATGATGACTTGAAGTCAACGCTAACTTTTTATAAGATAGGGGTTAAACATATACCTATGCAACTTGTGAATACAAATATATTTAAAACTTTTTAGCTTCTTCTTCTTCTTCTTCGAGTCGTTGAGAAAACCATTCTGTGAAAAATCACCAAGATTAGACCACTTATTAGCTTTTTAAACTTAATACATGTAAGTATTATCATATTTAAAAGAGTTTTGTAGATTTTTTATAAACAATATAAAAGAACAAGTTGGAGGATGGCTGGTAGTAAATGTTTTTAGCATTAACCCCTTTTGTGCTAATTTAGTTATTGTGCAATAATGTGTTTAAATAAATAAATGAAAGTTATCAGTAGGTCTACAATGATGCTTGCACACTCAAACTTCTAATATTCAAATTAAGGTTGAAAGCGTATCAAAGCAACAATGTGACAATGTGTCTTGCAACTAGGTGTAGGAAAGTATATACCTATCTACTCGTAGCTAACTATTTGTAGGTAAGTGTACATGGAGTTTCAAAATACAACTCACTCATTTGTATTTTAAGACGTTTTATTATGACTGAACGATTATGATGAATTAATTAAATAAATCATTGAGTTTTCGTCATCCGTAAAAATGAGGTTTTAAGGAATACATTGAAAAGTATTAGATAGCAATTTAAAGCTTTTATAACTTTGTCCGATTTTTCGACAAAATGCAAAAAAACCTTTGGAGAAAAATTAAGCGTGTAGGTGCGATAGTCACTCCATGAGTACTATTGAGTGAGTTTAAGATAAGTTGAGCTTACAGTTGACATACAGGAGTTGGTAGTCACCACAGTAGTTCTACCATGAGTTTTTACTATACTATATATATACTATACTCGCTAGCGTCTGTAGTAAAAAAAATGTATGAAGATTTATAGCGCCTCTAGCGGATAGTTTGATACTGTAGTAAAGTCAGGCGATTTTACTGTGACAACTCATGGTAGAGGTACGAACAGGCAACTAGCAAACGTACAACTGTAGAAGGCTGTCGAAACTAATAATTAATTGGTGATGGTGGACTCACTTGAGTCGGGAAGCGAAGTGCTAAACTTTGTATTGTACCCGATAGTATTAATTAACAGTTCTGAAATTGTAGATACAAAGAAAATGAAACAACAAATCATAAAATCTTAAAGCTAATTAAAGCTAATATTTTAATCTCCTTGTTTGTATTTTTCGTAATGGTTCCGTTATCATCAAAGTAATTAATTCAACTTTTGCACATTTTAATTTCATTTTGTGGATTCATTTGTTCTTAAATTTAATATTTTTATTTAGGAAGGCATTTAAAACCAAATAATAATGTCGGGGAATTTATTTCTAATACTAATACTTAAACAATTTACTGAAAATATTTGAAGAAATACTTAAACGATTGTTTTGGCTTGGCGATTGATTCTTAAGATCCATATTATAAGTAATAAATTAATCTATTAACTTCTAAAAAGAACGCAGTAAGTAATGCGGTCATATTTTGGCACCTTAGTCAAATTTAGTGACCTATATTTTAAATTCGCTAGAGAAAGGTCTAAACTTTCACTATACATTTTGGAAAGTTTATTTATCTCACTGATTATACAACTAGACAAGGAAGCCTTCTCGGCTAATCATGCAAATATAATTGGTAAAGGACTCGCCATTGTCATATTTAAAGTGACCATCTGCAGTCTGCAAGAAAGTTTGCAGACAAAGTTATACCCAGTTCACCCCACAGTCGGGCAAAGTTCCCCACTAGTCGGCCAAATTTCCCCACTAGTCGGGCAAATTCAGTTCGGCGCGAAAAGCTAGACAATTCCTAGATATGACGGAGAGATTGAATTTAAGCAGTGAAGTGGTTTATGAGGCTGCGTGGAAGTTTGAAGGCTTTTAACGCGCAATATTGGATGTTGAAGTACATACTTGTGTATTGGAAAATGTTGTGACTTTGTTCTAGTCGTTGTGGTTATAAAGTTCAATATTCTGTGACCGTTATATAATTGATTATTAATATAATTGATACGTGTTTGTAGTCACAGCTCAGTTGGTAACATAGCTTTCCATATTGTGGAGGGTTGACGACCGATGTGGCGCGGTGGGCGATGGTCCGCCTGCGACGCAGAAGGTTGCGGGTTCGATTCCCGCCTCGGGATAAATGTATGTTCTGTTGTATGTTCTGTAAATATTTATTCCGGGTGTTCTGGGTATTATATGTATAATAAAAAATATCTATCTATGTATTATATTGTATTAAGTATGTCAGTCTTCTAGTACCCATAACACAAGCTCTGCTTAGCTTGGGGCTAGATGATGTTGTATGGATTGTCCAGCATTATTTATTATTTATTTATTTATTTGACACCAACAAACATTCACGAGAATCACAGACAATGCCCCAACCGTTGCTTTGCCCAGAGTGTACCAATAACTGCACGCTAAAAGATCTTTGATCAGAAAATACCATTGATGTAGCAATGTAGGCAAAACAAATGTGACAAAGTAACTGTCCACACGAATAAGAATTTCTAGTAATAATAAGAAGAATAGCACTTTAATTAGAAGAAGACCAACAAATATAATAATGTTTATAAAACATAATATGTGTGTAAACAAAACTACATGATTTGGTTTCACTCAAACAGTTCAGGCGTTATGCAAAATATAATAATTTAAAAAAATCGAATTATATTTTGGTAAAGCTCAATTTGATAAAACTTTCCAAAGCTTTTCATACAAAATACTTTTTTGTGTGTATTTTGCAAGTACTTCATTTTATTAATGTTGTCACTGAACCCTAGTTGACCGTCCCGACTTCAAAATCCGTAGACATTTTTGAAAGCCGCGTCGAATCTCACAATATTGACAATCACTTGAGTACATTCCCCAAGTAAACACAATTTGCATTCTCAACACCTTGCCGTTGCGAAAATTTGTTCAATGTTTAACAAGCTACGGGATTTTATTATTATAGATTTGGGCTAAAAGCAAAAACATTTGAGTCAATTGACTACTAATGTGCTGACTTTAATATGACGACTCATTTAACATGGCATCCGTTAAAAAAATACATTACATGACAGACGTCAAAAAAATTCTCACATATTATCATCCGTTAAACAAATATTATAAGTACATAGCATCCGTTAAATAAATATCGTACATATCATCTGTTGCCGTTCATTAAAATTGCTTAAATGTTCACAGTTTTTAAGTTTCATGGTTATTTTTAAAACTTACTTAAATTTTGACTGCACAATTTTTATGTTGAAGTACAAAATATAACGAGTCTACTCTGATTTATATATCAATGGCTTCAGCCTCTATAAGTGTTTAATAATGGAACTTCGTGAAGCTTCATTTTATTGAACATTTTTAGTGAAACCAATTTCACTCGCCATTGATTGGAATTGCATGGTATAACAAAATGAGACTTTATACCTTTTAACCTTGTACAGAGGACTTAGCACGAATAAGTGTGACAATCGTAAACGTAACGTATTTAATGTATATTGCGCGCTAACGCGGCAACGTTCGTCAGTAACGTTGATGTTGGCGCGCAGTGTATTTCAAATACAACACTGTTTCGTTACGTTTACGATTGTCAGTTATTTGTGTTCACCTCCCTAAGACGGCCGAATTGAACCTCTAACAAGACAGTAATGTTTTCAATTTATAGTTATTGTGAACTTTTCGGGTTGTGTAGGGGACAAATTGTAAATAAAATATGTTATTACTTCACATTTAGTAAAACTGCTGTAGTCTAATTTCTATACATAAACCTAGCTCGATTAGAGCGTATATCGTACCTACATATACCTTGATAAAAAAAGTAGCTAGTAATCAAAGCTATAATTTTTGATGGCGATTTGAGCTATGTTAGTTATAGCATAGTTTTGGTGAGTCAAATTTTATTTATAAGCTTATCTATAAACTCTTAAAACCTTTTACAAGATAAAATATCAATCTCTAATCTTCGTTATCTATAGATAAAAAGGAAAATATCTAAAGTCAATATAGTTTATATACTTATATTTATCTATAGATCGTTTGCAACGGTCTTTAGATAGCTCAACTGTATCTTGTGTATTTTATGCCATTGTAATAGTTGTTTGTTTAAGAATAAATTATATTTAGTTTTTAAAACCTAAAAGCTTCAAATTCTCCAATCTATTTCAAAATTATATCATAAAAATGTATGAGATTTATAACATTATTGTCACTGGGTATCGCTGACGAAGCCGTGGGACCGTCCGAGAACGCGCCTTGAATACCGATCGAGGGCTTTTCGCATTAAAAACAGACTTCTGAACAATCGCCCCTGATTATTTGATCGAAATGTTAAGAGAAATGATCTTTGAATAACAAGAGATTGAAACATAAAGCTGAGGGGTGAACACAATCGTAAACGGATTGAAATAATAACGTATTTGAAATACACTGCACGTCAACATCAGGTTTACAGACGAACGTTGCAGCGGTAGCGCGCAGTGTGTCTTGAATACGTTACGTTTACGATTGTTACATTTATTGGTGATCAGTAGCTCTACCATGAGTTTTTACTAAGTATACTATATATACTATACTCGCTAGCGTCTGTAGTTAAAAAAATGTATGAAGATTTGTACAGCGCCTCTAGCGGATAGTTGGGTACTAAAATTCGTAATACTAATATAGACGTAACTACTGTAGTAAAGTCAGGCGATTTTACTGTGACAACTCATGGTAGAGGTACAGTCCTCTGGCGGGCGTCGCGACGGCGGAGGCCTGAAAGTTATTTATCGGTAGGTATTGGTTACCGACAGCCTATAACTGCCTAGAAATAAGATAGGTATATTCTAGTCTGAGTACCTTAAATTATTTTTCTGTACTGTTCGTTGGATTGATTTAGGTTTTAAAGCGTGGCAGCAGGAATAAGTTACTTATATATTAATAGCCTTTTTACAAAAGCATCTACCTACTAAAATCATTTTAAATATTAAGAACTACTAAAATTCTAAGGGCATGTGTACACGACGATTACAAGTCGCGGAGTCAGGCGTTAAAGAAATAAAAGGCTCTTACACACGAGTAATCCAACAGCCGCGTCGGCTATGCCGCGAATGGTCGGCGAGATAAAGTGCCTAATTTATAGCTTTTCAATACCTATTCGCAAATAAATTGATACTGGAAGTGGTTGAAGAAAGATGAAAAAAACTATTAATATGTAATAAGTTCTGTTGTTTTTTTTTCACTGAAGGACGTCTTAAATATGCAATTTGCAGTATTATTGCGGAGAAGGAATAACTTTGAAAAATCTGTACTTAGTCAAAGCCTTGGAAAATTATAAAATAAAACTATTTGTTTATTTATTTGTCCTGAAATCAAAATTACGTCTTTTTCATTTGTTTAAGTTAATGAGGTGAATTTATTCTATTCTCTGTCTTCCCGCTATTCGGAAAGATAAGTTTCTTTCCAGAACACTTTGACAGGCGTCACAGATCAGTTGGTAGTAGCTCTGCCTTCCATTCTGTGGGTCGTGGGTTCGATTCCCACCCAGAGCAAATGTTTGTGATGAACATAAATATTTGTTCTGTGTCTGGGTGTTACTATGTCCCTATTCTATGTATGTATTTACAAAAAAATGTATATCAGTATTCTATCAGCAATCTAGTTCCCATAGAACAAGCTTTGCTTAATTTGGGACTAGAGTGTGCTGTGTGAAATGTCCATGTTTTTTTTTACTTTTTCTATTAACAACTAGTTTTTATAAGACTTATCCAGCAAGCTTTATGTCCACGCAAAGCTTTTCTCTACTAGCAGATGTTAAGAATTTAGTTTGGATCATGCGTTATTCTTTTACGTTATTTGTGTCTTTTCAAAGACTTTGCTTAGCTTGATTTATTTGTATGGATAAAAGGTTCCTTCTTTAAAACCCGTGTAAGAATGTGCAATGCAATAGTCTTCTAAAATATTTGTTTCTTGATTTAATCTTTAATAACTGATCTCTTTGTCTCTTTTGATTATTATTTATTTTTATTAAAATACGAAACAGTTGAGCTATCTCTAACTGATCTCTAATTTTTTTTTTATTAAAATACATTTTTTTTTTTTTTTTTATTTATTGTTTAGCGTAATTAACAAAAAGTACACCAACTAAGATTACGATCTAGCCTAGATACAGGCTAATGAGAAATTTTAATCTAACTTAAGTTACTATATAGATTAGTTAAAGAAAGTGCTCAGCAGCACATTTCTTACAATCTCTATTTTGAATGAGAACACATCGTTATTGTGTTCTTAAAGGTAGGTTTACACTTACACTAAATTTCACTACACTAATATAAAGTACTATTTTCTAGCTTTTGTAAACGCTCGTTGAAGGACGTCAGGAGCCTAAGAATTTCATCCAGCTTTATGTCGTCGTCGGCTTGGTTCGTTTGCTCGTTGCGCTGGGTAGCGGGTGCATTGCTCGCCGCCGCTTGCGCATAGGACACAGTTCCTTTGTTGACGGTACAGGTTGTGCCACGGATGTGCTGGTCGGTGGTAACTTTGTTACTTGCCAGTGACCCAGTGACTTTTTGTTGCTGCCCGACTGATGGTTTCTTGATTACCTTGCTTCTGAATTTTTGAATTTCTTTGGCAACAATGCAACCTCTGTAATTAGCGGGATGTGCTTCTCCGCAATGGACACATTTCGGTTTATCTTCTGCAGGTTTTCTGCAGTCTTTGGTTAGGTGCTTTCCTGTGCATTTAACACATCTCGGCTCTTTGGCACAGTACTTGTGAGTATGGCCGTAAGCCTGGCATCTCTTACATTGGGGAACCAGTTTCGTGGATCTTATTGGTTGGATCTCTACCATGCACCCTAGGATATATTTTATGTTAAAAACATTCCTTATTTCCTCTTGATTATTGAAGGTTAGCATAAACATGTTGAGTGGCTCCTTAGTTTTCCAGCTCAGCTTGTTGACGGCGTCTTCAATCTTATAACCTTTGTTTGTTAGATCTTCTATGATTCTTTCTGGTTTGCAAGAGTATGGTAATTTTTTAACCATCACTCGTACTGGTCTCTCTTGTTTATTTTCGTAAGAGTGCCACATGCAGTTATTATCTGTTAGGGCTTTTGTAATGCACCTATATGATTCTTCATCACAGGAGTTAATTTTAACGCAGTTACCGCTCATCATTTTTATGTTGAAGGTCCCAGCTGGTTGTTTTTCGGTCAAAAAATCATAAAAACTTTGATAATTGTCCACCCCGTCCACAACAATAGGTGGTGTAGGGGGCACCTTCTTATGCTTTTCGGTTGAAGTTTTGTTCGCTTCTTGGGGTAGGAGTGTAGGTGAAGTGTTCAGTTTTCTTTTTTTCCTCGATTTAGTTCGAATCCACTCCGTTTCTTTGGCAAGTTCTTCTTCGTCGGTCTCATATTCAAAGCCGGCAGAAGCACCTTTTATTGCGGTAGATGTTTTAATGGAGTTTTGTTCTAATAACTCTTTGAGTTGCTGCTGCATAGTAGCGATTTGTTTTTGCAACTCAATTGCTTGACTTTGCAAAATTTCTCGTTCCCGTTTTTCTTCCTCATAACGGTAGTTTGTTTCCTTGATTTGTTGGTACAAGGCATGTTCGGTGGCAGTAGTCAGCTGAAGCCTAATCTTAGTGGATGTAGCCATTATTGGGTCACGTTATTCGTCACATTAGCGAAATAATTTGCTGTCTTCGCACATACCTTACGTGATGAGTCGAAAGGTCATCGTAGTTCGGCCGTGCGCAACAGCTTTGTTATGATACGTTAGCACTTTTAACTGTGTGTGCGCGCGAATGCGCGTGACACAACTGCTTTCGATGAAGATTGAACGATCACTGAAACATTAAAATACATAAGAAACAGTTCAACTGATCGAAACCAGTACCAATCGGAGGCGTACCCAAGATACTGGCTGCATTGCCGCGCTGATCGCTGGTCGTTTATTTAGCTACCCAAGATACTGGCTGCATTGCCGCGCTGATCGCTGGTCGTTTATTTAGCTACCCAAGATACTGGCTGCATTGCCGCGCTGATCGCTGGTCGTTTATTTAGCTACCCAAGATACTGGCTGCATTGCCGCGCTGATCGCCGGTCGTTTATTTAGCTACCCAAAGTTACGTAGACTTAGAAGGTATTTGTTAAAAGTTGACTCAGCTAAACGGGTTATCGCAGGGTCCCATTGTGAAAAGCCCATTGCGATAAAACTTCACAAAGATACCGATCAACTTCGTTAATTGTGTTTAATGAAGGTCAACAAGAAAGGGCCGATTTTATTCAGTATATTTCGCGTAGGAGTATAAACTTATCGAAAAACCCTTATAAATAATAAATAATGCTGGACAATCCACACAACATCATCTAGCCCTAAGTTAAGCAGAGCTTGTGTTATGGGTACTAGAAGACTGACATACTTAATACAATACATTACATAGATAGATATTTTTGTCCGTTGTATGTATAATACATATAAAATACCCAGAGCACCCGGAATAAATATTTGCAGATCGTACAAACATTTATCCCAAGCCGGGAATCGGACCCGCAACCTCCGCGTCGCAGGTGGACCTTCGCCCGTCGCGAAGCTTGTCTATGGAAACTACACTGCTGATTGAACACATAAATACATTTATTTTGTAAATTCATATTAGTTCGGAACTATAATAAGGCTAAAAGTGTATAATTTAAAATACTTAGTTTTATCGAACTTGATAAAGAAATATTTAAGTTGTTTCATATACGTTTACATCCCCTCAACTTTGTAAGGTACCCCAATTTTTCAGTAACTGCACTCTTGAAGTCCTAAACACAAGCTTAAAGCTTAGTTTGGTCTTCGCTGACAAACCACTTTAAAAAGCCTGTACTTAGTAATAGTTTTATTCATATCCTGTGTTGATTGGTAAATAAAGAATTTTATTTTGTTTATTACTAGCTGTCCCGGCGAACTCTGTTCCGCTCTAAAGGCAATAAAAAAGCAGATTTTTGAGTTTATTAAGTTTTTTTTTATTAAAAAATACATACATACATATTAAATATATTACCCTTTATCCTTCTCCTGGCTCTAAGCTACCTACCCACCAATTTTCAGTCATGTCGGTACAGCCGTTCTTGAGTTATAAATAGTGTAACTAACACGACTTTCTTTTAAAAAAGATATCGTAGTAAGGTTTTGGTTTTTCAACTGTTAAATATTGGTATTTCTTTTCATATAGGTAAGCAGAGTAAATACGTCAGCACTTTTTCCCAATATCCATATGACAAAGCGGAAATTGGTTAGGCGTAACATGCTAAGCACCACCCTGTATAATCTGTTAGAAGTTACTTTGCTATACAGGGGGAATCGATATGCAAATTTTATGTAAAGAGACTGGGAGAGGGCAAATTTCAGATCCCCAAACCAATCAGTGGGTCTAATAATATGTATCAAATGTTTAGTTTGTAGGTTTACTTTGACGTGCGTAACCATGGAAATGAAGCGCACCGGCGGTCTAGAGGTAGCAACCTCGCTTTCCGAAGAAGATCGTGGGTTTAAACCTGGTCCTGCCCATGGATTGTTCTATTTTTCTATATCTTTCTATGTTCAGAAAATTGTTGTGTGGAATACTAGTGCTCTGAAACGGTGAAGGAAAACATCGTTAAGTAACCCGCGGCTTAGTCAGCGCCGCACGTATTTTCTGTGGATAAGACGTAGCAGGCTGAGAGGATGGTATAGGTAGATTTTATCAGCAAATAAATTTTATATTACATGCTTTGCTTAGTTAATGACTGAAATGTCTTTATTCATAGATTTATTGCATCGACAACAATAGTTATATTCTCTATACAACTAATTTATTTTTATTTATTTATCACTTTATTGCACAACTAGCTGACACGTGCCCACTTCGTTGGGGATAATTTTCATTAAATAAAAAAGTAAGACATATGCTGTCGTTGACTTGTGGCTTTTTTGTAGGCATTATAAAGCTCCACATCTTTTCTCTAGAACACTTCTTTCATAGTTAAGGCAGCGTTCGTAAGAAACGCTTTCATTCGACCGTTTTTTCTCCGATTCATTTTGCAAAACGGACTACCACGTAAAAGCCTTTTTATTTTTCAGCCATAATGTAACTTTCTATTGGTGAAAGAATTTTTAAAATCGGTTCAGTAGATCCCGAGATTACCCCTTACAATTTAACAAATACACAAACTTTACCTCTTTATAATATTAGTAGGTATAGATTAAGTAAGTATATTACAGATATATATATATTTTTCCTAACCTATCTCGTCCCACTGCTTGGCAAAGGTCTCCCCCAAATCCTTCTGTCTGCTTTCCGCTTTCGTCCACCAATCCCTCTCGAAAGCATCGAGGTCATCTCGCCATCGCCTTTTTGGTCGGCCTCTACGCCGCCTTCCGTCTTCAGGCAGCCACGGTGTCACGAATTTGGACCATTTCTCTGGGTCCATCCGGCTAATATGACCTGCCCAGTCCCACTTAAGCCTCGCGGTTTTATTGCATACATCTGCAATACCAGTGAGCGAACGCAGCGTAGTGTTTCGCACTCGATCGATGCGCTTGAAACCAAAGATGCTACGTTCCATTGCTCTTTGGCAAATCTTGAGTCTGGATTTCTGTATGATGATGATGCAAACAGTAGTGCAATCTCGGATGATGCTAAAGAAAATGAATGTTAAAAATAATGTAGATTGCATAAAACCCAATAAAATACATTGCATTTACATGCTATAAAATATGTTCATAAAATTGAAACATTAACATTTCTTATTTGCACTCCCTTAGCAGCTGTCCCCTCGCCTGGCAAGGTCTTATGCTGTTCAAAACCGTCTGGCATTGTACATATTTACTCTGAGACGTTTACTTGAAAACATATAAAAATTTTAAGTATACAGGATAAAGTTTATTTTACCTCATCAACTGTGCATTTTCTAATTGATCTGGCATATACTATTGCTGATTGTAATCGTCTGTAATTTTTTTTTCAAGATTTACAATAAATAAACTCCATCCTATTAAATTTTTAAGCTTACAGAAACAAGTTTTGAAACTCAAATTATTTTACAATTAAAAAATTAAGTGGCTGATGAAGTACAGGGCTGAAGCCTGCCAGATCATGGCTAGTGCTCTTAGCATGCTATAAATCGTAAGTGTACAAATTTCTAGCCTTACAGGAAGACCGTTACTCGCAGGGTTCACTAGCTCTCCAGCTACGACGGAAGCTTAAAAAATAGAGTAACTTCTCCCGTTTTCCCTTCACTACTCTGCTCCTATTGATTGTAGCGTAATGAAAAGTATCCTATAACCTGCCCAGGAGTATGAAGAATAATTGTACCAAGTTTCGTTAAAATCCGTCGAGTAGTTTTTGTTTCTATAAGGAACATACAGACAGACAGACAGACAGACAGACAAAAATTTTACTGATTGCATTTTTGGCATCAGTATCGATCACTAATCACCCCCTGATAGTTTTTTTTTAATATATTTCATGTACAGAATTGACCTCTCTACAGTTTTATTATAAGTATAGATATAGAAGAAGAAGATATAGATAGATAGATATAGATAAACATACAGTACAAAAGGTGGGCTTAATGCTATTAATCAAAGTAATAATACGAAATTAATATTTAAGTACTTAGTTAAGATTTTATTTAAGTTACTATATTAAGTTCTATTGTCATTAATTTGTAAGAGAGAAATAAATAAACTGTTTACTTGAAATATATTTTTAAAGCATGTCCCCTACTACCTAAACCCGTTAAATTCTTGTGACTTTCGATCGAGAACTCTTAGTATCAGATTCCTATATGGGAGAGAAGCGTATTGAACAACGTTTAAGTAGAGGAAAGTCACCAAATATGGAATAGTATCCAAATATGGGATCCCTTCATTTCTCTAAGACTATAAGTATGAAACGCAACACTTGACCATCTTCTATTTTATTCGGTCTACTAACTATCGCACTGACACCATCGAGTCGGTTGGGCGAAAGCTTCACGTGTGGCATGCGTGTTTTGTTTTGTTGTCGTGCAGAAACTTTTAAAGGTAAGTAATAAATGAGTATTACTAGCTGTTATGTTTGTATACATAAGTGTTATACTATTTAGTATATCGGTATTATGTTTATTTCACCATTTTGTGATTTTTTGTCTATAAAATATTATGACTTGAAAAAATATTTATAAAAGTTTGAACTAGTATAAAAATCCAAATATGGACAGTCGTCGGTGTCTAATTATGGGACATTAATAATGGTAGTGAGCATGATGAGTTGATGGACCAAGTACCTCCTGACTCTGCTGATGCAGAATGTATGTTCTGCTCAAGGCTTTTTTCCATGGATAAAAGTGGAGAAAGCTGGATTAAATGCTTGATGTGTGGGCACTGGGCACATTATGATTATGCTGGTCCAGAGTTTGATACTTGGATCTGTGACTTTCCAAGTAAGTAATTATGTAATTTCTTTCATTTATCACAATATGTTATATTCATTTAATTGATCTAAAAGATTTTAATATCCATTTTTGTTATTGTTATGTTGATTTATGCTTATATTCCATATATGGGTACCTATTCCATATTTGGTTACTTATTTGTGATTTTGATTTTTGTGTTAGATTTTAATTTGGCAACTAATATTTTTGGTTAAAGGCTGTAAATTACTACATATAGATATATGACTGATTAGAAAAAACATTAAAATGTTTTAAATTATACGTAGTTTTTCTTTTATATCCCAAAAACAAAATGGTATTCCATATTTGGTGACTTTCCTCTACTCGTTAAGGTTTCAGGCACTTGTAGGACAAGGTTGGGTACTTACCCTTTCACTCAGATAATGGTCCAATGGTGAGTGGCAAATCAAATTTTGGTATTACCTTTATAATATAATGTAATTATATTTTTTGGGTATTTGATTTTGACAGATTCATGATATAAAAAGACTGGAACTATATAGAATTTATTTTTATTTCTTAATTTAAGTTGTGGGGTTGTTTTTGATGCTAAATGTTCGCGTTACTGTGTAACCCTTAGACACAAATATTTAATATAAAATTACATTAGATGTACCTATATAGGTTTACTGATGTATATAGATTTGAAGAACATATGTGTTGGTTCAAACACGGTAGTTACGAGTTTGCTTGGTGGCAGAAAGAATATGATGCTACCACAGAAAACGCCATAGAGGCCATAGTTTTGGGAACATAGTTTGAAAGCATCATCGACACGAAGAAGCAGATTAAATGAACTTTGTACTTTACATACGTTTTTTAAAGTAATACTTAGATATCAGAAATAAACTTTTGACACATAGGTACCAGTTTCTTTACAATTTTATTACAATATTATGAAATATCATATCAAGAAATCATAATATGTTTTTTTGTACATTGCTGGTCTTATTTCAATTTTCAATCATTAATCTCCTACTGTAAAACAGATGTATATCTCCCCTTCATGTATTGTATAATCTCATAAAATCATTGTTTTGTGGTTGTAACGGGACAATCTCTCAAACTAAGTGCTTAATAGAGGTTCCATTTCGACCTAATTTAGTTTTACGATGTAACCTGTTGTTGCAACATCATATTAACTCTAAAAGTGGATTCACACTCTCATGCACTCAAAGAAGAAAGCATTTTTTATTTATTTTACGGAAATTTTACACTTCTCACTCTACTCCCAAACTAAGCAAAACGTGTACTCTGAGAACAAGACTGCTGATAGAATACTTAAATACAGTTTTCTTGTAAATACATACATAGTAATACCCAGACACAGAACAAATATTTATGTTCTTCACACAAACATTTGCTGTGGGTGGGAATCGAACCTATTATTATATTTACAAGCGTTGCTATAGTAATTCCGCTCAGTTTAAACCTATATTAAACGATCAAACGATTATTGAATGAAATAATTGTATAATCTTAATTAGGAAGTAAGTCTTACTGATTAGCGTAACCGATCCAAGATTCAATCTAAATAATGTAACACAAAATTCAGTCGAGCAAAGTTTAATCCCTACAATTAGTTGCCAAAACCTAGTTCGGCAATTGTCGCTGGAAATAAAGTTCCCAGTCGAATACTCTCACATTTACCCTAAACCATCATAACTGTACACTCACAACATCTTTATAACAAGAGATATAAGGTTCAATTTTGCATGTCAAAGGGTTAAGATATCTGGGTGATTCACTAACTCAGCTTAAGGGATTTTGGATTCCCACTTTGATGCTAAACAGAAACGTTTTGAATTCGGTTTAAAGGAAAGTTACTAAAACTATTTGATGAACAGTTTCGATAGTCAAAACATTGGGCTCTTGTTTGAATAATGTTGTTTTGTTTATATACAGGGTGACTAAACGTGATGAATTTAATTGCTTTGAACCGAAAGTAATGACAATTTTGTAATTAATCGAAGATTCCACGTGACAAATCCTATTAATTCTAGATGTTTTGTGTTTTATAGCAAATGCAAGATGTTTTAAGCAAAATATGATGGACTTAGTCATCCCCATTTATTTCTTACTATCTCAAAGGTTTTCAATAATATAAACCTTGGATTTATAGAGCTCGTTGTTAGCAAGATTGAGATTGGTGATATAATATTCTGATGTGACGGTTAACCACAGTAAAACCTTTTTATCATTCGCACCCCTGAGTTTCCAATCAATGAAATAACAATAACTTTCAATAAGAAAACGATTAGAAAAGTTAAAAACTTTTTCGAACAATCCACCAAATTCAAAGAAAGCCATTTCAATTCGTCTCGCATCATCGTCTCCGAATAAATCTAAGAGCGAGTGAATAAAAGAAAATATTTCTTCGGATTGTATGAAGAATTTAATTTTCCTGTACGTTTACTGAAATTCGGTGGAATCGGTGAAATTAGCGCTGGCATATCGCCCGCTTTCGATCTCACCTTTCGTACACTCCTAAATTCGAAATTTCATTTCACTTCGATTTTATTGGAAAAGTTAAGCAGTAAACTGCTGACTCACTGCTTTTGTGTCTATAACAAGCTTCAGTTTAAAACGCCACAAAATATACTCATGAACATACATCATCATCAACCTATATCAGTCCACTGCTGGACGTAGGTCTCTCCCAAGACGCGCCACTGAGCCCGGTCTTCGGCTCTTCTCATCCAGTATTTGCCAGCTACACTCAGCAGATCGTCGCTCCATCTCGCCGGAGGGCGTCCTACATACTTAGTTATAACTTAACTTGCACAAAAAATGAAAACATTGAATAATAACACAAGCTCTGCTTAGCTTGGGGCTAGATGATGTTGTGTGGATTGTCCAGCATTATTTATTAATTATTTTATTTAATCATATATATCAAGGTACAGCAAAAACGGGCGGCCTTATCGATAAGCCACATGTTAATTTCGTGAAGCTATCACAAAGTCCCTTCTCTATGCTTATGTACTTAGTACACATAAAGAGGTCGAGTTTGACGACTTAAACAAACTATTTCGATCGAGAATTTTATGTCGCGGACAAAAACCTACGGACTGATCAGTAGAAAACCTTCGTCACCAAAGCTGTCAGCGCGTATAAATGTGACAACCGTAAACGTATCATAGTGGTATGGAATACATTGCGCGGTGACACTGCAACATTTGGCAATCTAACTAGCTCTGACGCGTAATATGATTCGAATATGCCAAGTGCAAGAATATGTTAGCACAATCTCCGGCTAGATGGAGCGTTGATCTGCGGAATGTAGCTGGTAAACACTGCATGAGAAGAGCCGAAGACCGGGCTCAGAGGCGCGTCTTGGGAGAGATCTACGTCCAGCAGTGGACTGATATAGCCTGAATATAATGATGATGCTAAGTTCATGAGACTCAAATTTATGTTTAGTACTAAACAGTTTATTAATACAGATCGGTTAAATAAATTGTTTAACCGTGTGTAGCGTTAAGTTAAAACAAAGAGATCAAATTCTCATCTGCCGTTTCTTTCACTAACACTCAAAATTTATTAGTGAAATTGTACCTTGGTCACAATTCACAAACCCATAATAGAATTCACTTTTAAATTAACTTTTTGCTTTTAAAACCACGAAAAATACTAAAAGCTAAGTATTTTTAAGTATTTCTCCAAGTAGAAAATCTATCTGAGCAGGAACGACACTCAGGAATCGAAGACCACAACTTGGTACCACTATACCATTTATTCTACCTCTTACTAATTCACTATAACATTCAAATCAAAGCAATTAAGTACCAAAATAAGCCGATAATGAAAAGAAAACAATTTTCGTTACGTGCGTGCTATGTGCTTGTTACGTGCGTACTACGTGTGTGGTACGTGCGTGTTACGAACGTGTTACGTACGCGTTACGTGCATGCTACTTGCGTGATACGTGCGTGTTACGTGCGTCTCAAGTGAAATCTTTTGATATCTTCAGATATCTTGGAAAGTGTAGATTGTATTACACATCTTAGTTTAGCAGTAACTCTTTCAGATTTGAATAATCCATCAAACGACACCTGCGGTGAGTTCAATAAAGACACGCGGATATTGAGAATCTGCTTCAATATTCGGAAAGGTTGTGAATATTTCGGTGAACTACTTATTTGGTGTGACTTCACTTGTGCTAGTCTCTCTTATCTTCTTCTTCTTCTTATCGTGTCGATGCTACAACTGTATTTTATTGTAGCATCGTGTTGGAAAGATTAGCCAGACTAAGATACTGCTTTACCGTGCCTAGCTGTTACCAGTGTGCGCCACGAGGAGGCTCTTTCCATGCACCCAGTCTCTCTTATAGTAGATGCGTATGTAAATTATGTATATATTTACAATAAAAAATGTATATAAGTAATCTAGTTCCCACAGTACAAGCTTTGATTAGTTTGGGACTAGAGTGTGATGTATGAAATATCCGTGAATATTTATTTAGTATACAAAATATCTATGTATGCCATCAGCTGTTGTTCCTTATAGTTTCTATGGTTCCCATGGTTATTGGTCCCGTAGTACAAACTTGGCTTAGTTAGGGACTAAATGGTGAATTGTCTATGAATAATCATTTATTGAAGCGAAACTTCGAAATGTAAGAGAGTTGTAAATTCAATTAATTTGCTTAATTGGGTTATGTATCGAAAATTTCTGAGAATATTTTTTCTATTTTTCTTTAAGTGCTTAGCTTTATATTTTTATTAATTTAATGTTTAAAGGCTGGCTAAAAATATTTTTAGAAATAAATGTATTACCTTAATAAAATTATTCAGTAGGTTTATTGCTAATTTCTATCTTGGTCGACAAAAAGTATCATTATTTGATATAAGATTATTGCCCTCCGTTGCGGCTCTCCGAGTTACTTAAGGTAAGCGATCGAATAAACTTTTTACGACGAACTCAAATTAGAAAGTTCAAATAGCTTAGTTCAGTCGCTACTCAGATTCTGCTCGAAAAGAGCAATAAAATATAAAAACTCTACCACCATCCGTAGCTCTACCATGAGTTTTTACTTTACTATATTTACTACACTCGCTAGCGTCTGTAGTTAAAAAAAAATTATGAAAATTTGTACAGCGCCTCTAGCGGATAGTTGGGTACTAAAATTCGTAATACTAATATTGACGTAACTACTGTAGTAAAGTCAAGCGATTTTACTGTGACATCTCATGGTAGAGGTACCGAATCAATTCTACAAGAAAGCTAGTTGTATAGTTAAGTTGGGTTTGTAGTCATAGTTTATTCAGAAAAATCACGGGGATCTTTTAGTCGAAGAGCTTAGCAAGAATAACAGTCGAAAAGTTAACGCAGGTAACGCAGCGTATTCGATTCACACTGCGCGATGACGCAACATCGTTCAGCTGTCAAGCTGGATTTGACCATAGACATATGCGAATCGAATACGCTGCGTTACGTTTACCTTACAATTGTCACAAGTATTCAAGATCCCCTGTGTACTTAATATTCCCGTCTTGCATCAATTTCTTTGCAAAATAACTTATCAACGGCTTTAAATATTTAGTATAACGGCTAAAAATATATTCAAAAAAGGGAAAAATATGTAAAAATATGGTTATTATTACAATGTCCGTCACCGACACGACCCCTGAGGGCTTAGTAAGAGTTTTGGTATAAAGTGTTTCGTGTCTAACGTGAGTTTGCTCATATTTACTGACACTTGCAGAGCCTCTAGCGGATGTTTTGAGAAGCTTAAAAACTCCTTAATAAAAACAGTGCACGATGACGCACTTTAGTATACGAAATATTGAACTGGTATTTTATATTAATAATGTATATCTTTGAAATACACTAAATATATTATCTGATATATAATAGCTCTAAGAAATGGTGGAAAGAAGCAAAAGAAAGAGAGAAATGGAGGAATTTGGGGGAGACCTTTGCCCAGCAGTGGGACGAAATAGGTTTAAAAAAAAAACTCTTTACAAGACATATTCACGTCAAGTCGTCGATATTTTATAAATGTCGCAATCGGCCAGTGTGCAAACATTCAATATCCTCCGATTTCCAAAATCTCTAAACAAAATACTTAAATTCAAAGCTGTATTGAACGTTACTACAATAAATGTATTTTATTACTTTGTCGACAGTTCTAGTCGCAATCAGCAAAGTATACAGCAATTTTATATAGGTTTAACCTCTGAGGTAGCGTGTACCGAGCATTTGGATGGAGTCCAAAGATAAGTTGAGTTTGGTCTATGTCAGAAACTTCTTTCAGCTCATACTTCTTCTTCTTCAACTTCAACTTCAATTGTATTTATTTAATAAAATCACAAGGATCACTTTGAAACGTCTTACATAAGTACATACTATACTTTTCCTACCATTATCTTGTATATATATATATAAAAATGAAACCCGTTTTCCGTTGTCAAGACATAGCATGAAAACGGTACGGCACGGTAGCTTGATTGATTTGGCTATTTTTATTTTTTGTAGTTTTCTAATACTCTGTACAAGGTTCTTACGGAAAAAAATAAATATTAGGAAAATCTCTCACAAAAAAAAATCTCTCTAAGGCGGTACGAAGTTCGCCGGGACAGCTAGTATTCTATAAAAAGAAAATACTTGTGGCACTCGGAGACTGCCGCGATAAAGCTATTGCATAGCATTTTTTGCTGGATTACGCATGCGCAGTGTTAGGTTATTCGTTACGGAATTTCTGGATTCGGTCTCCACACTCAAGGCCCCGCGATAGAAGCTATGCAATAGCATAAAAAGTAGTTATAAAATTGACTAAAACCGCCACGCTCTTTCCTCTTAGTTTTCTCAAAACGTTGATTAGATTGGCGTTGACTACGTGCTGGCCAATGTAAGCGGTGTATTGTCTTCAAAGTTTAGTTTTTAAGTCGACTGCGGGTAGTTAGAGGGACGTCGCTCCCCGATATCTAGATCCAGATGGTTGTCTTTTGTTTATGATGAAGTTACTGTAGAGAGATTGAGTATTTTGTTTTTCTAAATCTTGAATGTTTTTTGTACTACAAATTCCAATGAATGATAACATCGCGATGTTTATATTCTTTATCTTGTTTACAAAAAGTAAGTGAAATTGAAGATCTTTTATCTAGATACACTTTATACACAGTTTTACAATAAATGATTCTTATTCTTAAATCCACACGATTCTAAATTACTCAAAAGAATTATACGAATAAAATACATTTAATTTTAAATCTTGGACTTCAGTAGAAAATAATACTAGGTATATTTATAAATAAATAATAACTTATATCCCAGTTTTTCACTATTTTAAGTAATATAATGCTTTTCAATATTTTCATCATTATTTATTAAATCTAAAACGATACCTTAACAGTTTCATCAAAAGTCTGTTTATCAGATTGTTAGATTGTTTTGAAATTACCTATTTATTACAAATTTAAATTTAAATTCTTTCAAGCCTTATTTTCTATTCAAATATCCTTATCCATTACGGGATTCTATTTACGGAAGGGATGATCCCACCCCTATAGGGGAAGATTTTATTATTTTTCGTCAGACTTCAAATGTCGGCATAATTCGGGAAACTTTTTTTATTATTATCCACTTGGTAAGTTAATTCAATGGTAGCATCTATATTGAGTATTTTTTTATGTAATCGTGACTTTTAGTTTCTTTTATAAAATCGAGTCATGCCAACGAACTATATTTTATTGTGCAGTGATTAAATATCATAAAACTTCTATGTAACCCCAATCAACTGTCAACTACTGATTTTTTTTTTGTATTTTTGATGTTATATATGCTTGAGTTTTAAGCAAAGCTTTTTAATATTAAAAAAAACTAGATATCGTCGCCATCGCAGTGTAAAATCAGCTTGTAGGTATGACATCGTGTAGTGTAGTGTATCTTCCGATATTGTATAGATGTCGTATCGGTATCATTGAAAACATATTGGTCTCTAAACCAGGAAAAAAAATGATCAGTTTTTATTCCGACCGTCAATCACATTTTTTTGTAAAAAAAACATTTTTCACTCATAAAGCTTGGTTTATTTATGGTCCATCATAACGATAGATTTTGTCGTTGTTTGCTGTTGGTAATAAATACGGCAATCGATCATCGACAGATATAATAATAACATTTATTTGAGTGGTAAACTCGGGTCAACTGCTCATTATGTTGAAGGATTTTATTTCGCGATAATAAGTTGACTATCGACATTTCATATATAAAGCGAATGCCTTGCAAATATGCGAATGGCTGCAGCGATATTTAAAATGTAGTTTTAAAGTTGCTGCATAAACTGACTTAAAAAATGAAAGAGGTTCTCAATTCGATTGCATTTTAAAAGTATTGTTACCTCAAAAATTATTTATATGAGAACTGATTTAAAAGTTTTTTTATTCAATTAGTGATATTTTGCAAAAGACAATAATATGATATACTGAAAGCAATCAGCGTAGGCTCACTGTGAATAAGAACGAGAAATACGGAACCCTAAAAATGAGTTTCCTGCCATTTTATTACAAAATTAGATTCATAAATTCATAGTCGGTACCTAAGTACTCTGTTGGTAGATTTCATAACTTCATTTAAACTAAAGCAATTTAGAAAAGGGACTTAAAAGCTCACGTCTGAAGCTTTAGTAGTAAATATATTCAGTTTATTACCATAAAAAGGTACTGGACCTTTGATAAAACTAGACTAATGCAAATTCACGGATTTAACGGGTGACCGGTGAAAATATAACCAGAGCCCTTGGCACCAGAAGAACTTGTATCCAACTCTTACCGGTTTCTCGAACGATGATCAACAAAAAAATCAAATAATTACTATGTGTCAAACTCGGATCAATCGTGATTTGGGTTTCCAGAAACCGGCCGTTAGTGAGTTTAGTAAGAGCAAACATCAATAACAGTGCTGCAATAAAGTGGTTTAGTACCAAGGCTCATAAATGACATGCTTAAAAAAAGACTCTGACTTCTAGCAAGGTGACCTCACTGTGCAGACTATTTAGACCATTATTTTATATTTATATAATATTAATAGCATTCTTAAAGAAATGTGAAAGTGTAGGTAAGGTGGAGCGGTGATTTGCAATGTAGACTGAGAACAACCGAGGACCGAATTCTGTGGCGGGACTTACATCCAGCAGTAGACCGATGATTATAATGATGAACACACATGTTTGTGTCACGACAAATTTCATCAAACTGGCATTCATAACTCATTCAGTTTTAATTAAATACATTAGTATTTTGAGTGTCAATATAACAAGAACAACTCTTCAAAGAGAATTAACTTTCTATCAGTCATTCTTCAAATAGAACAAACGATTCTTACACTCTTCCTGGATAACTTTACGCAAGTGTTACGCAATTCACTCAGCTCTTTAAGTCTGAAACTTTATCAGGACCTACCCCAATATTAATCAAAGGAAAACCTTCCACCTTTCCGACTTCACAAGAAGCATTTCAGTAAATCAGGTGAGGGTCGAGATGAAAGCTGGAGACATCATCAGACGCGACCACAGACGCTCTTAAAACACTAATCGCTTTATATTGACATTTTGAGAAACTTTTTTAGTGTAAGTGACAGGTGTCAATGTGGTTTGGGGCTAGATGATGTTGTGTGGATTGTCCAGCATTTTTTTTTTGCGAATAGAAGTCGTGTCCTAAGTTAATGTTCAGTTCGGTTAGGAATAGCCCGGTTTGATCGCGAATCATAAATTGTAAGGCATTAGCCAGAAAGGCTGTTCCGTATTCAGGCCAGTGCCCACCTGGTTGTCAATTCTGGTCCAAACCATATTTACATAAAAGGTGAGTCATAATTTTTCAATGAGTTTCTATGTTATAAACATCGTATTTCTTTCATATATTTATCTACTAACTTTACTAATTTATTCACAAACAAACTTACGACTATTACAAAATGTACATTGGCGACCGATGTGGCGCGGCGGGCGAAGGTCCGCCTGCGACGCGGAGGTTGCGGGTTCTATTTCCGCCTTGGGATAAATGTTTGTACGATCTGCAAATATTTATTCCGGGTGTTCTGGGTATTTCATATGTATAATAAAAAATATATATCTATATAATGTATTGTATTAAGTATGTCAGTCTTCTAGTACCCATAACACAAGCTCTGCTTAGCTTGGGGCTATAGATGATGTTGTGTGGATTGTCTAGCATTATTTTTTTATTATTTATTTATATTATTGGCATATAAAATACATAAGAAACAGTTGAGTTGAGTTATCTACATACCGTTGCAAACGATCAATAGATAGTTCAACTGGTCCAAATCAGTACCAATCCATTAGTATCTACTTTGTTTTGAAAAGGTATTTTTTTTCTTATGTATGGTCACTTTGTGTCGCTGAAAATAAATAAATAGTCACGGATGTTTGATACATCACGCTTAAGTCCCAAAAACTGCAAAGCCTGTATTATGGGAAATTGATTACTGGTAGTATGCTTACATAATTTTTTTTATTATTAGAAATACTTAGTACCAAATACAGTCCAAAATTTGGTTCCAAATAATCTGTGTACTTAAATGATTTTTAAATTTTGTGATACTTCTTACACTTATATCTTCAATTATTGTAGGTTCACACCTCAATGGTACCTACCTATACTATACGTGTTAAAGGACATAAGTATATGATAATATTTAAAATATTTTTTTAATTAAAACTAGTGTCCCAAATTTTATTCAGATGCTATTGTTTGAAGCTGTATCGTTCAGTAGATAGTTCATACATATTTAAAATTGTAGTAAATTTATTAGTGTATTTAACATAAATTTATTAATTAGTATTTTAATACCAATATTTCATTGTACCTGTCATTTCAGTTTGAAATATGCAGTACCTACATATATTTTCACAGCTCAAATGGTATTCAAATCTGGGTCTTGGGTTCGATAACCAAGAATTGTGCAATAGCAAAATGTTCATGATTGTTCTTGTATTTTATATGAAATCAACTTTTTAATTTTACTTAGTTTTAGACAAGATTTCGTTCTGTAAATAAATATAACCAAACACAATAATCATATATCAAAATACTTTTAGTTTTTATATTAATAATCAAAACTCAAATATCTATGTATCTAATAAATATCAGTTTAATATTAATGCGAATAGTTTTATTAAAATAAATACGGATTCGTAAAATACTCATTATTCAAAAGCTGATTGGGTTCGGTATATTGTGAACATAATGTTACATTTTACTGGTAACATTTCCAATGGTAATATAAGTAAATTATGTTCACTAGCTTATTTCAATTTTGATTCTGACATGTCCTAATATTTGATGATAACAATTTATTGGTAATAACACAATATAAAATATCGGGATATATTTAATCATATTCACAAATCATGGCAAATATCCCGTTTATAAAGAAAACTATGTTCAAAATCGTGATAATTAAAAAAAACATATAATTATAAAAAACTTTATTTAATTAAATCTCAAGGATCATTTAGAATCGTAACACATTACATACTAGGTGATTCTAGGTGCCATTTCCACGCGATCAGAGCCTAGAAGAACTCAGGGCAAGAAAATTTTGCCTGATATCGGCCTGGTTCCTACCGTTTTTTTATATGATCCTTCTTAAAAAGAATTACAATTAAACTAAATTAAATACTGAAATTCCAGTGCGATGTCAATTTAACTTAGTACTCAATATTAAACATATAGTAAGTAAAGTTCTTTATTAAATAAAATCACAAGGATCATTTAGAATCGTCTAACATACATATCAATGTATTAATGCAACATCATGTAGGTAACTGTATATCCAGGTATCGTCAAAGTATCTATAGGACTGTTTAATATACTCGGAGTAACTAAACATGATTGCTATCACATGCAAGTGATAGCAGTGGCTCTACCATGAGATGTCACAGACCACAGTAAAATCGCCTGACTTTACTAAAGTAGTTACGTCAATATTAGTATGACAAATTTTAGTACCCAACTATCCGCTAGAGGCGCTGTACAAATCTTCATACATTTTTTTAACTACAGACGCTAGCGAGTGTCGTAAATATAGTATAGTAAAAAATCATGGTAGAGCTACTGATATCAAATCGGTATCCAAACGCACGTCCATTACTATTTAGAAATTGAAATTGCAGTGAAGATAAACAATTTGTGAAGCATGTTCCCGTGAGCCCATTACTGGGATTACAGTGCAAGCTGAATTATATCGCGTTTTCAACGGGTTTGCTGAGAGTGAAAAATATTATGGGCTGAAGAAGAATAATCTACAATTTTGTTAAGTTTTTTAAGCCTTTACTAAAGTCAAAGTCAAAGTCAAAATTGCTTTATTCAGTAAAATCACAAGGATCATTTAGAATCTACTACTACTACTGTACTACCTTTTTCGCAATCGTAACTTCTCCTTAGCCTCAAAGGTTTGCTGGAGAAAACTCTTAGTAGGGTTAAGCTCGTAGTTCATATCTTTCATCATTCTATTTTGTAAGCTTTTATATTTGTACAATAAAGAATCTAAGAAGTATTATTTCGTAAATATGTCATCATCATCATCATCATCAACCTATATTAGTCCACTGCTGGACGTAGGTCTCTCCCAAGACGCGCCACTGAGCCCGGTCTTTGGCCCTTCTCATCCAGTGTTTGCCAGCTACACTCCGCAGATCGTCGCTCCATCTCGCCGGAGGACTCAAAAAATATGTAATGTTATGTTACTAATTTGTGCTTTCATAACTATTTTTGGCATACGTTGTATGCTATTTAATTACTAAAAATAAAAATCAACGTTCTATGTATGTATCTATACTACAAAAAACATATTCTTATTTATGAATTGAGTAGGTAATAAAAACAAATACAATGTTTTATTTTTTAACTTTTGTATTTTTATTTAAGTGCCAATTAATATTTTTTAAATCTAACTACTAAAATACAAATTAAATTAAAATATAAAAACAGTTTCGAGTTGATTAAGTAATGTCTGATCTAAGTATCTCGTGCAAAAAATAGTTTAGTACTCTCACAATCAATTACCTTCATAAAGTGGAAAAATGGTAAAATCTCACAAAAGCATGATGGATTGCAGAGGGCTGACCACGAATAAATGTGACTTCGTAAACCTAACGTATTTAACATACACTGCTCGCTGATGCTGCAACGTTCGACAGTAAAGCTGATGTTGGCGCGCAGTGTATGTCAAATACGCCACTGTTTCGATACGTTTACTATTGTCATATTTATTCGTGCTTACCCCAGGCGTGTTCCAAAATTTCACCTCTAAGCTTTCAACAATAGTTTTATATCTCCGAGAGTTTTGCTAGCTGACGTAAATTTTTATTCAATTTTAAATTAATTTGGCAAATAGTTCTAGACGTTAGAACTGGCAAAAATGCAAGTTATTTTTAATAAATATTCAGGAAAAAGCAGCGTCATCTCGTAATCGTCTTAAGAGGAAAGCTTACTATGTAATAATACATGTTTTTTTTATAGATACATATTATATAGAAACCATTGTTGCTATAGGTACCCATGGTTTTTGACATCAATAGTGGCATGATGTGGTAGTAGTGAAGACTGAATGAATGACGCACTATTTTACGAATGTAACATCAAGATTCAGTGTATAATGTGCAGCTTCGGTCAGAAGCAATCTCTTTCAGGTAGGTGATTTTCTTCATAAAACACTATTTTTATCTCTAATAAGCTATATAATTCAAATAAACATACTTTATGTTTGTAAATCTTTTTTTTATGTATATACCATTATTGGTAGTAGGTAGATTCCAAGAACAGAGTTTTTTTAATCTCCAGAAAAACTAAGGAAATAATTCTCTAAGACCATCCTTTAGTTCCTCAGCTATGCAGTAGACAGGTAATAAATACCAGAAACCATACCACAATAAAAAGCTCCACTCGCTGTAAACGGCTAAGATTCCAAGGACTTTCAAGCACTCTAACACTTTATACCAATTTATACCATATAGTAGATACAATAAGGTCGAGTTTTCATTGGCATGATCTTGGTCAATTTAGATCAGAAATGGCGAAGAAATCCGAAAGAAGAATGTAGGTTTATTGCGAAGGTTAAGCGCTAGGCGCTTCACCTGTAGGTGTTTTCTTTTCATTGGGCTCCGAGGATTTTAATGAGGTAATCTACTTCAGGGTATTAGGCAGATAAGATTTGGATATTGTGTTACATTAACAAAATGTGTTTGCACAATAAACTCGACACGATATCATTAATTGCTTGAGAAATTATCGGTTTGAGAAATATCGTTGATGGAATATGTCGTTGCTTACACGCTCTGGGAGCATCTAGCCCACTCGGTAGTGCGTACAGTAATAAATGTTTAAGAGTAGGTACAAAATAAACATAATAAATAAAATAAAAAACATAATAAATGTGTAATAAGTTTGACATTCCTCCTCCCGATATCGTTTAGGTATCGTGTCGGTTGTAGTGTAACGGCTTTTTCGTCTAACAAAATTATCTAAAGTATTGTAGTATATACTAACAAGCGTATCTTATTTCTCAAGTCAGCAGCTAATTAGTACGTTAAAACTCGTACGTATGTAACGTACGTTTTTCTACAAATTTATCTAACAATAATTACTTAAATATACGATAAAAAAACAATACAGTAGATTGTGGCAGTTGATTGTCAACAACAAACTTACGACTATTACTATGTATATATAAAATACATAAGAAACAGTTGAGCTATCTACAGACCGTTGCAAACGATCTAAAGATAGCTTAACTGATCCAAATCAGTAATCGGAGGCCTACCCAAGATACTGGCAGCATTGCCGCGCTGAATCATACTTATTAAAAACTTGGCGGAAATATACCTAGTTAGTGATTTACAAGCACTTTTTCAAGTTTGTACAGTTACCGACAACGAGTGTCTAAAATCACCAATACAAAAACCTACAAAATCAACGGAAAACAAAACGTTCAACACAAATAGAAAACCATCGACCGACGTACCGTAACTGCATGAGATTGTAGTGCACGAGCTCGTTGTATTTTTATCTCGGATGCCAGCCTCGAAGTGGACAAACATAATTTTTTTTCTTTAAACAGCCGGATACTAGTCACAAAATGTACAAACGTCATTATTTTATCTAGACGCAGCCGGATGGTAACCGCAAAATGTACAAACGTCGTCAACCCATTGGTACCGGTGGTCCGTAAGCGACGGCGCGGCGGGGTCAGCTAAAAGGGCGTTCGAAAGATGACCTGGACGTGCAGGATAAAGATTGGTGATAATTATATCGCCTAAGACCGGGATAGGTGGAAAACTTTGGGGAGACCTTTTGCCCTTTGGACACCATTGGCTAAAAAAATATACAATTTATTTAAAGTCTAAGTTGTATTGTAGCTTACTAGAAAGATAACTAGGTACAGAATACACCATTTCAGAAAGAAATAGTACATATAAAAAACAATGAACTCCTGGTCTATGTGTGGAAAAATTGAAACTTTTTGATTTGCGCCTACCAGCTACGGATACCAGCCTACGGAATATTAATGAATTGGTTTGGCGCGGCGTGCCGGCTTAAAACGAAATGCATGTCAACTCATGTCCGGGTTGTACTACCCTTTGTCTACCATGCTTTGGCTGTCATGACCGACTGGATATTACACAGAACACTGTATTCTTTGTTCTGTGGGATATTAGACGGAATAGAGTAGTATCTCAGAGAGACTATAATAATTGTCACAGGTTAGGTTTTAATCCTCTTGTATACTAGGTGATTCTTAGTGCCAGTAGCGACCAGAACAGAAGAACGCCTTTTTATAGGTAATCTTTCTAGAATCTAGACTAGAAGAACGGGAACGGGGAACTAGCCTCATGGTTCTTACTGTGTCTGCGTCTCCTAACTTACGTCAGCTTCCTTGACAGGAAGCACTTGACGGCGTGAGCTTCCTGTCATGAAAAATAAAACAAGAGGAAGAAGAGGCGCGGCAATCTGCTTTTTTTGCCTTTCGACTTCACAAGGACACGTAACGAATGCAAATTAAACAATTATAACATCAAAACTTTTTCTTGTTCTCTATACCAAACATACTGTTTTTTAAGCGATTGCATAGCTTCTATCGCGGGCCTTGAGCGTGGCGACCGAATCCAGAAATTGCGTACCGAAAGTACCGAACGATAATAACCTAACACTGCGCATCTAACAAAAAATGCTATGCAAATAGCTTTACCCCGGCAGTCCCCGAGTGCCACACGTCTTATTTGTTTTATCCGTTTACAAAGAATTATAATGAAATGCAGTTCCATGCAAGATGCCCAGTACCTAACTTTCTGTTTAGTATATCCTACGTAATAGGATGTAGTTACAGAGGCACTAAATCAAATCACTGTAACTAGCGCGCCGCATGACCGCAGCTGGTTGGCTAGCTAGGTCACCAAGACTAGCGAGCAGCAAAGCATTCTATCGTTGGATATCTCTATATATTACGTACCTGTCCACCACTTGGAAGATACATGATGTGAAATAACTACTGCATAAACTTGAAATTAAAATATCGAGCTAATCTTAACACATTTTTTTAGGTATCTTGCTTTGACTTGTCAAGTCGACCGTTAGTAGTAGGTATAAGTTTTAAAATTTAGTTTAAAAGAAATGGAAACTTTTGTTACTTTAAATACGACAGTGGAAAATGTTTGCGTTTCAAGAGCAGTGTTTTAGTATTCGATCCTAACAAAACGTTTTCAGAGAGAATATAGATAACGTGAAAAAAAGTAGGTAATAGTTAAAAATGAAAAAGAAGGAAAGTATTTTTGTTAATCTATTTTTTTTCCTTACGATTTGCTTCCTATCCGATCCTAATTAGTAATCTCAAATCTATCTCGCCAGAGGGCGTCTTACACTTTACAATGCTTATACGCGGTCTGTACTCTAGTCCTGGCACCAACGATTAATCGGTTTACATAATAAATCAAATCAACAGTGAAAATGAGAGTTGTTTTCGTTCACCTTGTACACCGTGCTAGGTAGATATGGACTGGATGTCATTGTAGACAGAACCCACCGCTAGGCTGACATTATTATCTTAGGTTAAAACCACTGTACCAATGTAGTTTCTAAACCTAGGTATAAATATTACGCCTAGAAAAATATCTTGTATTGTCCTAGCAAAGTTGACATTAACATCTAGAGAGTAATTTATCAAATTAAAATATGTGTAAATTACATTATCGATATTAATACCCATGTATTTTTATTTCTGCGACTGCATAATCTCTAGTTAATTACCATTTTTTTTTTTTTTTTTAAGTAAAAATTATAATGATATAATGAATAGTAATAAAAAAATACAAAAAAAGTTTTAACATTAGTTGTTAATCTGTTATAAATATCATGCTTTCAAACTTATTTATTTATTATTTATTTAAACTCAGCTAAAAGTAACTTTTATAATTTAGTCGTACAAGTATGTCTTGAATACTAATAAAACAATAAAAAAAAAAGGTTTTACCATTTGTTGGTAATCAGTTATAAATATTATCAAATGCTATCAAACTCAGCTTCAAGTAATTTTTATAATTATGTCGTACAGATATGCCCAAACAGCTAAGTATATCATTTTAGTTTATACCTGACTACACGGAGCAAAAGGAGGGTTACAGTAGTTTATTCTCAGCCATATTAGTAACAAAGCATTGGCTCTCTAAAATCACAGAACACAGTTTCCGATATCGAAATGGCGCGAGCTTCATGCATATTCATTAATCTGGGATTTTCAATTCCACAGGATATTACTAGCTTGAACTGGTTTTTTTTTTTGTTTGTCGACTTTTGTGGCGCATCGGATAACAAGCTTAAACATAGCTTGATACTGCCAAAAGCTGTAATTTAGCTAGGTTTCAAATATTACAAGTTTGAAAATAGACTACTTATTAAAAAATATATTGATATTTCATCCACAAAAGCCTACTTAGAAATCATTTACAACGCGTCATCATTACAGAGTACCATGTTAATAGCATAATATTATTGTCATAATAAATCAAAGGAATTTAAACTAATCTTTCAAGATTCATTTCAGATTATTTACATTTGAAAATGATGTTTTTTTTAATTAAATTAAAGCAACAAAGTAAATATTTGTAAACACCTGATCCGTGTTTAATTACACTTGAAAATAAATTCTTCGTTAAAACAACATTCGTTTTTATATCAAAACATCCATCGTATTCGACATCAGCCTTAAAAATAAATAAAAAACATAATACCTCATCAAAAGCTCATGATTAAGGACTCTACGGTAACCGGATCCGGATCTAAGGCGCCAAATTAAAGGAGCTAACGAAATAAAAAAATCAAATCAGCAATAACAAAGCGAAATAAGATTCCCTTAAGTTGCCCATTTCCCGGCTACTGCGAAAAAACGAAACGCCCAAAATGAAAAACGAATATTGGAGCAACAAAATATAAAAACTCAACTTCGTTTTAATTAGATTCCTTCCCTGTTTTCCATTCTTTTAGGGTTCCGTATCCATAAACGCTTGAAAACGATTCAATTGAACTTTCTTGTTATTTTATCTTTTTGTTATGCTGCAAAACGCAACTAATAAGCACATTGAGGGTAAGCTCGGACAGTTGTGACAGTTGCTGCGTTACGTAAACCCATCTTATTCGAATTACACTGCGCGTCTACGCCAGTCTTAACTAGCGACGTACAACTTATTTATGATTGTTTTGTTTACAATTGTCGCATTTATTTAGTCATGCTTTTAAACTAAATTTTAAATTAAATGAGTGATAACTGGAGGTCGTTCAAAACCGTCCAAAGCTGAGACCCTCTCACACTTGGCCAGTTTTTTTGTTTATGCGCCTTCTCACCTCTTGTAATTCCTATAACGGTATTTTAATGAGAAAAGTTTAAAGTGCCAACGAGAGATGAAGATCTTTATGGCTAATACAATAGTTGCGGAACTTACGCGAAAGTTATTTTGACAGTAAAAAATCTTATTTTTAATCTTGGTTCAATAATGCTTAATATACGGCACCAAGGTCAAAAAAATCAAGATCATAAATAAAAAATCATGGACACTCACATCACACTCTAGTCCCAAACTAAGCAAAGCTTGTACCTACGATGGGAACTGATTGCTGACGAAATACTTATATACACCTAAATACATACATAGTACACAAATAGTAACACTCTCATCATTTCATCATCTTTCCTTGCCCCACGCTATGTGGGGTCGGTACAACGGTCTTGGTTTTTCACTCTCCTCTATCAGACGTCATCTCGGTACTCACTACTTTCTATTATGTCATCATTCACACAGATTAAATAAATCAATGTTATTCTAGCACGATGCTACAACAAAATACAGTTGTAGCATCGACACGATAAGAAGAAGAATAAATCAATGTAATTTAAGGTCAAATAAAATCAAGTTTTTGTTTTACTTTCGTTATTTTGCATGAAGAATAGCTAACACTTTCATATTTCCAACAAAACTAAACATGAAAAATAAACTTTGTGTTTCTCATGAACCAAAAAAATACAAAAAAAAATTATTCTTCAATCTTATTCAACTTGAAGTTTTAGGTTGAACAAAAACACCTAAAAACAACTTTTTATTCAAAAACAAGCCGAATTTCTCGTTAAATTTAAAGTTTCATGAGCGTAGAAAATTCATCGAAATAAGGTATTTGTAGAGCAATAAATAAAACCGCTTACGCCGCGGAACTGGAACTTTCTCTCATTTGTCGACGACAGTCCGAACTTTGTTGAACTTACTGAATATCTTTATGAAAAGATCAAAAGTCGGGTAAGTGTCCCTGAATACTGCAAAAGTATTATGAGACAGGAAACAAGTAATATTGAGAAGAAACAAACAAAAATAAATATTTATTATATATTTGATTTTTTTATGAAGCTATGGGACAAAAGGGATTTTGAAACCACGCCAGGAACATTGCCAAAAATAACATTAATTGTCATTATTTAAGCTTTGCTAAGCTTTTGCTAAGCAGTTGCCTATAACATGCAGTTCATTGAACAAGTGCAAACCAAAAATACAATTAAGTTGTATCGTCGCTAGTTAAGCTTTATTTTCAGTGTTTGTAGCACAGACAATTTTATTGGACACATATTGGTTATCTATAGATCGTTTGCAACGGTCTGCAGATAGCTCAACTGTTTCTTATGTATTTTATCTATACATATGCACATATGGTTAATACTGTAAGTCGCCAGTTTTTTTGTGAATAAATACTAACTTATAACATGACGTAGTTTATATAAAAGTGCCTTTTTGTCTAGAATTTCCAAGTATTTGCTTACCAATTTAGGTAGTTAAGACACCCCTCCGTATTCAGACAAGTTCAAGACTTGCAACTTCGTAACTGCACTACGAACTAACTCGCTTAACCGTGGCGCCCGGTTACACCGCACGATAAATCACAAGTTACGCAATTAGCACCTAACTATTGTTTAAGCGATCGCGATTAATTTGTAAACTGAAATTCTGTGGTGACATTACTTTGAGAAAGTGCTACTTTACCGTTCAAGTGCATAATTTTATGAATATTTTAATTCAAAATAATAGATTTAATGCTCCATGAAGAATAAATTTTAGTCTACGTGCTCACAAAATCAAATGGCCTTAGGCCATAACAACACTACACATTTATTTATTCTTTGGCTTAAAGAAGTCGTTAATATTGATTTTAAGCCCTGTCGTTAATACTTTAAATCATTATTGAGTATTGTAAATGTCCACAACTTTTCTGCCAGATCTTTTTACGCCTAGTTAAGTTTAAAGTTGGTGTAACTGTCCGCACACCTCACCAGTCATGAGCACTCGTTAGGTACACGAACCGTCAAACTGTGTAGAGCTGACGACCAGCCAAACAAGAGAATATGTTTTGGACTAAGCAAGTTACTCCTGGTTTGTTTAACCCGGTAGCTTTGAAGGATAGACGATGTGTTATTCTCTAAGATCAATTCTATTTTACCCGTAAACAATGTCACTATACACTTTCTTAGTGTAAAGCTTAAGCAAATTTAAGTTTAACTGGACGTTGTATTAAAATATGATTATAAAGCAATTTTTACACATGCCATGCTAACCGATCCATTACTAGTTTTAAAGATGAATTAAAACCTTATCTATAAATTAATTCTCTTGGCCTGTTACAGTCCATAGAAAACAAGTCGATATAAATAGTGGTGCAAGTTTTCTCACGATGTTTAACTTCACTGAATTAAAAAAAATTATGTGAATTAATAAAAGCCTGTCCTGTTTAGAAACATTCAGAAATCTATACATGTTTCTGAACAGGACAGTTTTTAATTTGTTCTCTCTAAATTAGAATATCTAAAACAAAAATCATAATTTTATCAAAAAGTGCATAATAATGCAGAAAAAAACCCGTATTGTATTTTATATAACGGCTGTTAACCTAATAGCCACTGGCCTTAAATCCCAGTGCTCAAGTTTATGTTAGTACCACAGGTTAGGACGCCTAAGGTCTCGAGGCTATTTGGAATTTATGGAGGCAGTAAGACAGGGACTGCTACACAGGAGCTGAAACAGGGAGACAGTTATTCACCTAAAATTACTTGGTCCAGTTAGTAGGCCTGAGGTGGTGTACTCAATGGGCTGCTCTAAGGTGAGGTAATGGCCCTATTGTGAGTAGCTGTCGTAGGCAAGTTGTTTATTTTATTTTTTTATGGAGGAATATTTTTTTATTTATTGTTCACATCCTATGTCTAGCCACATCCTGGACAATTTATTGCAAAGAAGGGAAAAAAAAAGACTACTGGGTCTGAATTAAAAAAAATAAATATTTACCCCAACAGATTGCAGATTAAATGCACAAAATATATTTATATATTTTAACGTTTTATGTTCTCTAACACAAGAAATACTTGTTTCTTTACTTTTTTAATAAATAAATAAAATGATTTTTATTCACAAACAAACGACTATACAGTATTTACAAAATGTACATTGTCATATAAAATACATAAGAAACAGTTGAGCTATCTACATACCGTTGCAAACGATCTACTTATAGATAGTTGAACTTGTTTCTTGTTTCATGGTTCTTTTGCCTTTAATTCAGCTGATACTTTGTTATACAAACTACAGTCAAAACCTGTCTTTAAAAATAAATTTAAAAACCCACTGTACAAGTCGATAGCTTTAAATCAAAGATTCTTCTGGATTTACTTAAAAAATAATATCATTAATCGACTGCCCAGGAAGAGGATAATGTTTTCACAAGCTAAACCCATCTCGATCAAAAAGCCCTAAGTTAATTTTTGCGTCTGCCAGTTAATATCTCAGCTAATCTGCAGAATGGCAGATAATCTGCCTTTAATGGGAGGGGGAGGAGTAAGCTTCTGTAATTGTTCTTGGGAGTGCCAATAACCGCTAAGTACGTGGGTTCTTCCCGGAGGTATTGAGGTGAGAGTAGTGCTTGGAACTCTGCGTTCTAAGAGCTTAGTTAGTTTTTTCACCGTTTAAAGTAACAATTAGAATTTAGAACTCGTATCTAGGATAACAAGGGGTTTAAATCGGTGAAATATTAGATAATTTAGATATTTCCTTGACTTCTAGATCTCCTTGGTTCCAAGCGTAGACCAGCGTTGTATCGCAAAACAACAGATGCTGAGTTGGACGTCAATTTGTGACTGATGGATGGACGGTACATGGTACATTCCCATTTACAGTACATTCGTATTTGTTTTGTTTGTTGTATATATGTATATTCTGTTTGTCGAATCTATCAAAACAGTAACCTTGTTTGTACCTATGTCTTGATTAACAATTTGTTTATTTTCATTTTGCGATTTTATTTTTATTTTTTGCTTCAGCAGCAGCAGCATAAGAAAATTACTGTAATATTTGTTAATTTTAACTTGATTTTAATAACTTGTTGGAACTAAACTTTGTACGCCTTAGCGCAAATCACAGTACACATACCTGCAGGGCTATCCAGCAAGGGGGAAACTTGCGTGACCGAATATCCTTTCAGTTTTAGTTCAGTTTTCGATGATTTTACCATAGTAACTCATCAGTATTCCGTGGCATTTTTGTGGATTGACGTGGCTGAGCTTTATAAAATTATGACTGAACTGTTAAAAATGACAATGTCAAAACTGAACATGATTTACAGGGTGCCGTGATTACACGACGATGGAATACACAACCACGGAAAACACAGCCCGGAATTGGTGACTATTTTGTCACCCAATTCCATGGTTGACAAAATGGTCACCAATTCCGGGCTGCGTATTCCTGGCTGCGCTTTTCGTGGTCGTGTTTTACCGGGTTGTGTTTTCCATGGTTGTACATTAACCGGACCCTCGTCAAGTAACAGTTCAAAAGCAGTTCAAATACATTTCAGTTGTCTGGATACGCCCGCTGATATTGACCATCACTGTTTCTCACCTACGTTTACAAATCAAATGATTTGGTTTGATTGATTAGAAATGCGTATTGAATGCTTTTGGTTATGTCGAAAAAGAAAAAAAAATGCGTAACAGACTATTATTCCTGATTTACATTTTAGTAGATATTTCCATTCATGAAATTATTATTATTATTAATTATTATTATTATTATTAATCAGCCATGACTGTCCCACTGCAGGGCAAAGGCCTCCCCTCCCTCCTTCCACTCTTTGCGGTTGGATGCTGCTACAGGCCAAGATGGTAGGTACGCATCTAGTTCGTCGCGCCATCTCCTCCTGGGCCTTCCACGTCGTCGGGTTGCGTTAGGTGGTATCCATTCTGTAGTGGTTTTTGCCCACAACTCGCTTGGCATACGGCAGACATGTCCAGCCCAGGGGGCCTATCCAGACCGCTGAAATGTTTTTGAGCTTTTATTTGATCAAATAACATTTCAGTTTTCTTCTTCGTCTTTTATTGATATTTTGACTGTAAATTAACTTTGACAGAATTGTGACATGCCGAAGTTTGTTTTGGTTTCATTTTGCAGAATTCATGGATTCATACAAACACGAAAATTATAATGTTTTGTGACAATTTCAAAGTAGTTTTAAAATTAAAACGCAATTAGCTGCGATTTCAATGCTGACCTGTGAATTTTTATAGGTTTTCAGGACTACCATCTACACATTTTCTGAAAAAAACCTAAGTAGGTATGGGCAAGATAACTTCAAAGTAATATCATCGCTTCATCCTTTTAGTTCTTACTTAACACTTGTTTTTAAATAGTCTAAGACAACAAGGAACATAAATGCCTAACTAGTTGTATGTAATCGTAGTTATAAATCCTATTAGTCTCATCATATTTAAAATATTTATGGCTTTATATAGAGACAACATAATTTCAGTACCTATCCTGAAATAAATTTTTGCTAAGATAAACCATCATTGAGATTAGTAGCATAAAGTTACATCTAAAATGTAGGTACAATAACATAAGATAAGAATATAGTACATCATCATCTTCCTACCCTTGTCCCACATTATGTGGGTCGGTACAACATGTCCTCTTCTTCCACTCACTTCTATCAGACGTCATCTCAATGTTCACACCTTTCTTACACGTCATCATTCACATTCACATAGTACATACCTACAAAACTTTCTTACCTATTATTTTGTTTCAGAATACTATGCAGATTACCATGAAGTTTCTACTTGTGTAGTAGACAGTATAAGACTATATAAAATTAATCTGCAAGTTGTAATTTGTAAAATGACTAGAATTCAAGGAATAAAACCATTTTGATTATTTATTATTATTATATCTTATATATGTGGTAAAGAATGATTACATAGTTTATAATATGATATTAAAATCTGTACATAATCTAATTTTTTTTTCCTTTATTTCATTAGACTTGAACAAGTATTCATGAACATTTGACAGTAAGTATTTGGTAGTAAGCTCTGCCTTCCATGCTGTGGGTTGTGGGTTCGATTCACACCCACCCAGAGCAAATTTTAATGTTTGTGTGATGAATATAAATATTTTTTCTGAATCTGGGTGTTTCTATGAATGTGTTTACAAAAAAAATGTAAGTATGTAAGTATTCTATCAGCAATCTAGTTCCCATACATATAGAGCTTTGCTTAGTTTGGGACTAGAGTGTGAAGTGTGAATTGTCCAAAAATATTTATTTATTTCCCAAGGCATGCACTTGAACCAAACTAAACAAAACTTGTATGGGAAATAGATTGCTTGAATACTATTATAAGTAAGTATTCTAAAAATAATACATATTAACACCCAAATGCAGAACACATATTTATGTTCACAAATAGTAATAAATAAATATTTTACCAATGACAAGTAATCACATAAATGTTTGTTTGTGGTGGGGATTGAACCCACCATCCTAGCATAGATGCCAGAACTAATGCCAATACTGAGCTGAGATATATATATTATTAAGTATATATTATTTTGTTTCAGAATATGCAAATTACCATGATAGTACTACTTCACTATCCTAATCTGTTTATGACTATTAAACTAATCTTTGTTTTCATTTGTGAAATAATATAGTAATTCAATAAAACCATGTTTCAGTATTATTTTATTAAAACATTTCTAAATAGATAGATAACTCTTTATTGTTCATCACACATAAATAAAAACAAAGAGCTTAAACAAGTAGTAATAGGCATCAGAATGGGTGGCCTTATCGCTGAGAGAGATCTCTTCCTGGCAACCGAAATTTGCTCGTGTCACATCCCAGATATACCTGAAATAAAATGAAGTGTATTGTAAATAGAGTTAATACGCATAGAGTTCAATACTAAAATATTTTACAGTCTTGAAATCTGAACATAAATCATTTTCTTTTATTTCATTACACTTAAACAAGTTAAAAAAATGTTTATGAACATTTCACAAAGCTTGTATGGCAACTAGAATACTCATATACTGTTTTATGAATAAATTCATAGATATGTAACATGTTGACACCCAAAAGCAGAACATACATTAATATTTACTAATAGTAATAAAAGAATGTTTTACCAATAAAGACTTATTGAACTTTTAAAAAATATTTATTCTTGGTGGGGATCGAACCCACAGAGAAGACAGAACTAGTACCAAATGAGCTGTGATGCCTATTGCAATGATTGATTTAGTTTGTTATAGGTATATTTATGAACCTATCAAGTGAAGTAATCAACTACCTGGACGATTAAATAGAATGATTCATGTCTTAGTCTTAAATTGTTGTGTTCTGATTTCTGATCTGCTAACCCATACTGGGCACCAGCATCTTGTGTGCATCTGAAACATTTATTTTTTTATTTTATTTTATTTTATTTGGAAAACAAACAGAACAATGGTGCTTACATGACAAAAACTAATTACTAAGGCATAATCCAATAAAGTTTCCACTATTAATTGTTACACACACGTAAAAATCGGTGGAGAAAATGAAAAAGAATCTAAACATAAGAACAAATAAACAGATTGATTTAGAACTTAAAATTAATTAAAATAAACTAACACTATGACAAATTCAAAGTTTTTAATTCCTCACAGATGGCGAGTTTAAATTTGGAAAGAGAGAGGTCAAAAATATCAAACTTAGAGAACAAACTATTGTTACAATTCATGGAACGATTAATAAATGAATTAGATGCATAATTGGTACGAATGGTAAGAGGCTGGAATAACTGATTCTTTCTAGAGCTGATTCGGGGACATCTAAACCTAACCTTATTTAGTAAATAAGGGCTATCAATAAAACTATTTAAGATTTTATACAAAAATATTTGGTCGCGCAGTACTCTCCTATCCTTCAACGGAACCAAAGGCACCGCTAAAGGTGACCCAAGTGCTGAGGCTCTGTAGATAAGATGTTTACAGAATTTATTCTGGATTTTGTCTAATTGATCAATATACACAGCGTATTGTGGGTTCCAAACTACAGAAGCATATTCTAATATAGACAAAACAAAAGAGTTGTACAAAATATTTAAAGCTAAGACATTTTTAAAATCTTTACTGACCCTTAAAATAAACCCCAACATACGAAACGCTTTTTTGACCACTATCTCAATATGCCTGTCAAATATTAACTCTGAATCTAGATGCACTCCAAGATCTCTAACTAATAGCACTCTATCCAGTAATTGACTATTCAATAAGTATGAGTATTTAATTGTACTTTTTTTACGAGAAAATGATATGATATTGCATTTTTTTACGTTGAGGAACAACATATTATGTTCGCAATATGAGCATAACGCATCTAAATCTTCCTGTAGTTCAATACAATCATCATTGTTCCGTATCAATTTAAATATTTTTGTATCATCTGCATAAAGTAGAAATTTTGAGTGCCGAAACACATTGGAAATATCATTTATATAAATGTTAAATAAAAGGGGACCCAAATGAGACCCTTGAGGCACACCAGAAGGGACAGGAGTAAACGATGAGCAAAAGCCTTTTACCGTAACTGCCTGACTACGATCCCTTAAATAAGACTCCAACCAGCGCAAGAGATCACCATGTATTCCAATACTCATGAGCTTCTGTAATAATATGTCGTGACAAATTTTGTCGAAAGCTTTCGAATAATCGGTATACACAACATCAACTTGGAATCCATCGTTCATAGCATTCACCACGCAATCTAGAAACTCACATAGATTTGTATCAGTAGATCTTCTGCTCAAGAACCCGTGTTGTTGTTCAATTATGTGAGGTCTGATAATAGGAAATAATTTATCATAAATAATACGTTCAAACAATTTGGGTAGAACACTCAGCTTAGAAATCGGACGATAGTTTATTATATCGTGTTTGTCGCCACTTTTATAGACAGGTATCACAAAAGAACGTTTCCATACTTTAGGCATAATTCCAGTTTGCAAAGACATGTTAAAGATAGCTAGAAGAGGAACACTAAGTCGCTCAAAACAATTGCGAAAGAACAATGGAGGAATGTTATCAGGGCCGGCACCCTTTGATACATCTAAAAGTTTAAGATATTTTTGTATAGTAAAAGCAGATATTTGTATAGAAGATATATTCAAAGTACATTGTTGGGTATTGTTATTAGGTGGCGGTAACGATCGGTGACCTAGGTTAAAGGCGGAATTAAAATGAGTATTAAACATTTCACATATTTCTTTACCATCAGAGCTATAACAGTCATTAAGACAGAGCCTATCGGGCAAATTTTCCGCTCTTTTCTTAGATTTTATAAATGTCCAGAAGTTCTTACTGCTTATAATGATACTATTTTCAGCGTTTTCTATAAATTCATCATACACTTTATCTTCTAGAGCCTTTTGCCTTTCTCGTACTCTACAAAAGCTACTGTAATCACGATAATTTTTATATCGTTTCCATTTTCTATGGAACTTAAGTTTTTCTTTTACGACCTTAATAAGAGCTGGTGAGAACCAGACAGGATACCTTGATGTATCATGTACTATACGGGTAGGAACATGAGTTGAAATAATATCCTCTATAATTGAATAAAACGAAGAAACTGCTGTCTCCACACAAACTTCTGATAGACACTCACTCCAATTCACATTAGATAGAGCTTCAGTTATGTTAGGATAATCCGCTTTATGAAAAAGGCGTAAGAGACGAGGTGGTGATTTTAAAATATTACTTGAAATGGAGGGCAAATTAACTTCGAGAGCCGGATGATGTCCTTCTTCCGTAACCAAAGGGAGATTAGTACGATTAACAATACATGGACAGTTTGCAATCACTAGGTCTAGTTCTCTATTGTTAATATTATCAATTAAGTTATATTGATTGAAATTATTAAATGATAGGAAGTTGGAAAGTAAAGTAACAAGATTATTATTAGATTCACAAGAAAGGCGCGCATAGCTGTCTCCTCCCGTAGAGGACCATACAGCGAATCTTATATTAAAGTCACCCAAGATGACATAATTATCATCAGGATATTTAAGAAATGTCTCTGAAACTTTATCGTAAAATTCTACTTGGGCATCATATTGTGACGGACCGCCAGGGAAATAACAACAGTAGATACGGCACTGTCTGTGTTTGCCACCTAAGGTAGTGGTTACCTTTAATGAAATTATATCAGCCACGGCGTCTCCACTTGACTGAGAAACAGATACATCGGTAACAATCATACCCCTACGTGTTGCAATCAATACACCACCACCCATTACATCGCTTCTGGATTCATAATGTCTGTCGCAACGGTAAACAGAATAACGATCGTCAAACAATTCTGAATCAAAAATACCCGATAACAGCCATGTTTCGCTAATACATATAACATCGTGCTCAGTAAGCAATAGGTTCCTAAAGAACTGGTTGGTTTTAGTCCTCAGCCCATGGGCGTTTTGGTAATATATTGTTAAGCTGCTATCCATAATAAAAATAGACGACTATTAATCACAATAAGTACATTACTATATAGACTAATTATATAGACATTAAATGTTTCAGACAAAAAACATACAAAATAATTTATAAAGACTATACGAAACAAGACTTTACTTGACAGAAAATGAATAAACCAGTCATTCACAACCTCTGACAGCTTAATAGAGTTTGCAATAATTATGCTGTTATAATATAACAAATAAACAGAACCATTCCATGATAATAGAATAAAGTTGTCATATTCTATTTTTGTAATTTTACAAAAATATATAAAACAATGAACAACTCTCAATATAATAACTCTCTCTGTATAAAAACCTATTAAATAAAGTATTAAAAGATATATATATAAAAGGTATATATATAGTATACATATGTTGTTGAAACTTAAATTATGACAAAAAATGACACTTATATAATTTTTTTTAAATCAGTTTCACTGCTTATGTTAATAACAGGGCTAGTGTCGCCCTTCCGCACCATTATAGAACAGTTTCGTACCCAGACATATTTATAAAGCCTTTCTTTAGCCAGTTTTTTAGCATTTTGCAGAAGCAACTTATTGGTTTTCGTAAGATGCTCATTGAAGTAAAGCCTTGAAAACTCCTTAGAAAGTCCAACGTCAGAAGCCTTGAAGTCACGAACAGCACGTACCTTGGCTAAAAACTCGTCCTTTCTGTACCTAGACGTGAATCGCACTATTATGGGCTTCGATTTCTTAATGCTTTTGTCCAATGGCGCAACGCGTGTCACGAAGTCTATATCCGTCCGGCAATTAATGTCAAATTCTCCGACCTTTGCGATCTTTGAGACAATCTCGATTAAATTTTCACCTTTGGACTCCGGAAGACCAATAATTTCCACATTGGAACGCCTCGCCCACTGATCTTTTGCATTCAGATCTCTTTCATACAATCGTAATTTAGAGTCAACGTCCGCAAGGCAGTCATTAAAACCCGGTGTCGATTTGAGTTGCTCAGAAATTTCGTCTACTCGCTTTACAACACTATCATATTTGTCACTTATGAATTGAACAGATTCTTTTAGTGATGTAAACTCGCAACGCAATTCATTAAGCGATTTTTCAAATCCAGATACTGCCAGCTTAATTTCCTCTCGGATGATGCTTCGTACTTCATTAAGTGGTACAACTTGCATTTCAGTGGTTGCTCCACGGGTTTGCGCAGGATCTTTTGATTTAGAATCACCCGCAGTTCTTAACTTTGACGAAGTGGCACGTATTGGAGTGTCATCCTTATTATCACGAGGTACTCGTTCAACACAAGATGGACATAACCACGACGCCTTGAAGCTGGAGTCAGGCACCCAGTCCTTCCTGGTAATGACGCAATCCGAATGATAAAACTCTTTGCAAGAAGAGCATGACAACTGTAGTTTTTTACTGTCTCGAATACTAAACGGCTTATGGCAACATGTATACTCCATCTTTGGAATTATCTTAGAAATGTCTTTTTAGTTTTGAGTATTGGTTAATCATAAACGATCTTCTATTTTCACACGTACACGTCACTAACTCACTGGCTCGGTGCGTACTTAGTTCCGCCACCCACGAGCGGCACAGTGAATACGTCCACCAATTTCGACGGTCTGAACCAAACATGAATAAGTGGTGACCAAACATGTTAGAAACTCTGCAACAGATGTCCACCTCCGACGCGGAGGTTGTGGGTTCGATGACCGCCTTGAAATAAATGTTTGTACGATCTGCAAATATTTATTCCGGGTGCTCTGGTTATTTTATATGTAGGTAAAATAAAAAATACCTATCTATATAAGTAATGTATTGTATTAAGTATGTCAGTCTCCTAGTATTGAAAAACAGGACAAGCCCGACATACGTTTCATGTTTATGATTAGATTTGACATTAAAATCTTCCATAATTAGGTAGTACACTGATTTATTCACTTTTCAATAACATACTTGTTTGCGAAATGCGCAAATCCGGTGTAGGTTTGCCAAAGCTGAGGTTTTTATTCTCCGTGAAATACTTACAAAGATTTCACCATTTTCTCAATTATGTATGTATTAAAACTTTCACATACTCACATATTTTTTTTTTTATAATCCTTTGGCTTCAATCTCGCCTGATGGAAAGCGCCGATGAAGCCGACGATGGAGCAGGATGGTCTAGAAGACACCTATTTATATTGGCCTTGAATTGATCTAGGTTGTAATGATTGGGAAAAACAGACGCCTTCGGCTCTTCGCTCAATCGAGTCCAAGGCAGCCAGCAATATTATGATGGCACATAACAATATTATGATACAACAATCACGAAAGTTGCAATGAAAATGCAAAATCTTTAGGTTATAAATAATAAATGTAAACAAACTATAGGGACGGAATATTCGATAAACTTCGATGCATCGAAAACATCGATATTTACAATGCGATACCTACATCGAATCGATCCGATGTTTTGAAATGCTTTTGATATACTCGAAATATCGATGTTTTTTCAGTTTTTAGTAGAAAAACATCGAGTCAATAATTATATCCAAATAATTTCATAAAAATTCCAGTTTGAACATTATAATTTTACTAATTTTTTTCCTATTTGATTATTTAAAAATGAAAAGTTTATTATTGGACTGACAATATAATAAAAATATTGTCTGTAAATATGTAAATATGTGTACTAAAAAAATGGCGGGCTTCAATGTTTACAAACAACGAATTGTGAATAACATTTGGTTTTGTAGACGAAATAAAATTGAAGTAGATTGTGTATTGTATAATTATATTATATTTATATACCAACTCATTACAATAAAATCTCATCTTTGTGTGAGCTCTTAAACTCAATTGGACGACATCGATGTTAGTTCTGATTTATCGAATCTAAAAAAACAACGATGATTTTTCAAAATGGACACCCCTAAAACGAACAAGTATGAAGACATGTTAGAGCGGTACAGAAATATGCGCCCGCGAAGCCCCGTTGCAAGTGCGAGCGAGATGCATGCGCCAGCTCGTTGACGTCATTTTTAACAGTTCAGTCATATCTAAAACATTTCAGTCATTATTTAAAACATTTCAGTCATATTTTGAACAGCTCAGCCACGTCAATCCACAAAAAATGCCTACAAAACTGACCTGCAACTGAAAGGATATTCCGTCACGCAAGTTTGCCCCTTCTGGATAGGGCCCCAGTTCCACTTCAGGTTGGCGGCTTTGAGGCCAACGTCTATGATTTTTGTTTTGGAGCGCAGTGTACTATTTCGCACGCGGTCTGACAGTTTTACTCCTAAGATACTGCGCTCCATGCCTCGTTGACATACTCCAAGTGCAAACTTTTGACGAGCAGTCAAAGACCAAGTCTGGGCACCGTAAGTGAGGATGGGGAGAATGCGCACGTCCATGAGCTTCTTTTTAAGGGATAGTGGAAGATCGCCCTTCATCAGATCTTTCATTGACCAAAAGCTTCTCCAAGCATTGTCTGTTCGTCGGACGATTTCTTTTTCTTGTCTTGCTTGCTGGAGAGAAACTGTTTGGCCAAGATAAAGATACTCCTGGACGTACTCAATCTCTGCTTGAATCTAATGAATTTAATCAATTCATGAAATAAATAATAATAACTCATTTTATGATCATTAAATGTTGTTTGTGTGTAATTCCTGTGCCCAGCTGAAGGACAATGGATTTCATGAATTATGAATGGTGTTAGCTGTGGTTTGTTTTTGGCATTTCAGTTATTTTCAGCTATTGACTGATAAAACATCAAGGATAATATTATATAATATAACAATATAGGACTACCCTCCGAGATACAGTTTTTTTAAACAACATATTTCGGAGTTGTATGCAAATCTGATTCGGCCACCAACTCATTTATGATACTTAGCTGTCTGGTTTGCTTAAAGCGATAAGGCCGCCCTTTGTATTCACTTACAGCAAACACTGTTTTTCTGTATTTTCTGTTATTTTGTGTGTACAATAAAGCGTTTTCTATCTATCTAAAATTTGCATTACCATTTAGGCCTGTAAGATTAAAACAAAAAAAATGAGTTTCAAATACATAATTATAACCAATTGTGTATTTTTTTTATTGTTGATTCTTACTTGGTGATTTGGTCAATAAAAAACACGTTTTCCTCAAAATTACTAGGAAGAAAAGCATTATAATTTCAGCCATTAAATTTGGTTGGTTATGTAAACCAGAGGGCGTGGGTGTGAGATAATCTCCAACCCATCCCATAATTTGCATCAAATGTACTTTTATCGTGGGAATTATAGCTACCTGGGGTCGGCCTCCAGTTTATTACATTAGTCTAATGAGTTTTTTTTTTATTAAATTAAAACTTGCTTTAAAAATTTGAAAGGATTTTAAGTGAAAAGTATGAAATACATAACTCACGTCTGTACGTTTGATCTCCATCTAAAGCTTGTCTAAAAGAGGTAGATTTTAGCAATAAGACTGCACATTTTGGTGTATATTTGTATGTGTAAGTAAATTAGAAACCAAAACAAAAGAGGAGTAAATTCTTTTTGGTTTTTGGTTCTGTATCACTATTTTTTGTTGGCTTTCCATCGATTCAAAAATCATTACACAAACCTTACGTGATTTATAGGATACAATATTCAAATTGTGTTCTGTTTTTCAATAGTAGAAATAGAATAAATAAATAAATAAAGCAATTATTAAAATATATAAAAAATCGGTAGGAACCAGGCCGTAAGTTTCTTGCCCGTTCTTCTAGGCTCTGGTCGCGTGGAACTGGCACCTAGAATAACATAGTATGTAAGACGATTCTAAACGATCCTTGTGATTTTATTGCATAAAGTTATTTTTTACTTACTTTACTTTAGAAAAATATAGTGAGTGCAGTTAGTATTATAGCAGCGGCGACGAGCTTGCGACCTGTCACGTATGAAATACAAACTGCTACAAGATGTGGACTTCTGCCAAATGTATATTTTAAACATATCAACCGTGTTGCTATCAGCACGGTAGATATGTTAGATTTGTTTAGAAAATTATTTAAAGAACAAATACATAGATGAGCTTAATGCTAATTAGAATTCTTGTCTTACTTGCCTCTGTATAGTGCAGAGTATTTGAAAAAAATAATATAATTATATACCTACGTCTTAACGAACGGAGAACAGGGATTGAAGGACGAATGGAGAATGGAAGGACTTGGGAGAGACCTTTACCCAGCAGTGGGACGAACTAGGTTAGTAAAAAAAATAGTGAATATGTTTTGTCATAGATATAATCACAGCCACCATAATTACATAATGATACACTGTATTTTAATCTCTGTTCAAATTTAAAAAAAAAAGTTAGAATTAATTCAAACAAAAACAAAAATAAGACCAGATCGAAAATATACTAGCTATTTTAACTGAAGACAAAACGAAAAACCAGATCGAAAATAAAAATTACACTTTTAATACCAAAGTAAAACATCTTATCTAAATTTTCCTCGAAAGCCTTCAATTCACAAAGTCATTTGCTATTCATTAGCGATAAAACGAAAGATCTCTAATGACGCTGACCCCCCAACAATCAAAAGGCAGCTTTAATATTATTTACAAGAGATTTTCGCAATTCATTGTCGGTTTTCCATTGCCAACATCTCTTACATTTTTTTTACTTACTCATTTTACCTACATTTTTTTGAAGTGAAAACTTCTTTAGCGGCGCTGGGTGGGTAAAAACTTTCAAACTCGCGTCAGGGTCACGTGACGTTGATAAAAAGCGTAAGATCGAGGGGAAGGGAGAGGAACTAGTATCTCCCACTCTTTCTACCGTGCCTGAGTGTGCTCTGTTTAGGCGGCACAGGGCGCTTGCGCGAATGTGTCTGTGTCATTGTGATTGTCATTGTCATTATGACGTCTGTGGTTATATTTTTGAAGTGAAAACTTAAAAGTGAAAACACAACGTTAATATTGAAGTTTTCACTTCTGCCGGCACTCCCGGAGTGCTACCTTTTTTTTTTATTTGTAAGCAGTAGCAAGCTTCTATCGCTGTGAGATTCTACCAAACTAGAAAAGAAGAAAGAAAGAAAGAAATATTTATTTACACCATAACACGTTATACATATATGACATAAAACATTTATAAAAAAGTCTTTTTACACTTTTTTATAAATGTTTTATGTCATATATGTATAACGTGTTATGGTGTAAATAAATATTTCTTTCTTTCTTTCTTCTTTTCTAGTTTGGTAGAATCTCACAGCGATAGGTATAGAAACCATTGGTTCCTATAGCGCTAGTTTTCAGTGGGGCCGAAACTAATGTACCTAAGTGTTTTACAGTATTATTCAATACAACGAATCATACAGCTTATAATTCATTTTTTTCTATAGTGTGCTGTTCTTGGAACTCGAACTCACTGACGGTTTGTTTGAGCTAAAAGGTTAGCATAAAAATATATTAATCATATCTAGTCTTAAGTCTAACTAAACTTTTATCATAAAAACAAAATAGCTGAGATAATTTACTCGTGTACTTACATATTTTTTGTAGCACCATTTATACAGATTAAACCTAGTTTGAAAAAAGGTAAAAAAATTCCAAAATTTTAATAAATTGTTATTAAAATTCTTGTAGTAAAAATATAATCTTTATCTTGTTTAACCAAAATTAAATGAATATAAAAGTACTAATGAAAGCGAGAATCAGCAAGTCCATTAACAATTCCCATTGTTTCCTGGACTTCTAAGGAAATAATTAATTTCTTTTACCCAAATACCGAAACTAGGGAAAAAAATCATACTTAAGTTGTAATTTCTTGTTCAAATTAGATAAATTCATTTAGAACTTGATAAAAAATACCTTATTTTTTTTTATTAGGCATCGCTTTCACAAAACGTCAAGGCTTTTTTACCTAACTTTTTATACAAAACTACATAAATTTAATAAGCAAAAGAACATCGTCACTTAACAGGTGAGATCGCGGTCTTAAGCTTGCTAATTGTAAAAAAAAAATAGTTTCAATCAAAAACATTTTCAAAATGTCACGTGTTTAGTTACAGTAGCATAGATCTTTATGCACACGATTACTAAACAAGTTTTTTCATTTTCAAAATTTCACTATTAGCACATTTTATTATTCAATGTCAGAGGTTACAACTTTAACCTTTTTAAAAATTAAAACTCATTTCGAGATGAGTGACACTGACAGTTAGGTACAAGCCAATGTTCGAATTTCAAATCAGTTCAAAAGTAAAGCAAAGCTAAGCATTTAATAACTAACGAGTACCTTTTTCGTAATTTCTGTCTCGCTCCATTTTTTCTCGCTAAAATAGGCTTTATAATAGAAAAACTTTTTGTTGTGATCCGTCTTGGAATTTTCCCTGAGATTAGGGTTGCCAAGTAGAAAGAAATTAAACTTACTTTTAAACTGTTGTTGTATCTGTCTTTTTTGTAAAATAAATGTTCATATTGTTGTGTTTTGGGTATGGTACGGGTTGGTCTAAGCAGTGACTGGCACATAAAACTAAGCACGTTTTGTCACAAAGCGTTGACGCGGCAATACCTTACACGGAACGTCCATGAATGTGCAATAAGTTTTGCTTATTTAAAACTAGATGGCGTCATTTCAAATATTTGTGTGTTGTGGTTGACGACCGATGTGGCGCGGCGGGCGAAGGTCCGTCTGCGACGCGGAAGGTTGCATGTTCGATTCCTGCCTTGGGATAAATGTTTGTACAATCTGTAAATATTTATTCCGGGTGTTCTGGGATATACGTATAAGTAATAAAAAATATCTATCTATGTAATGCATTTGTATTATGTATCTATGTATGTCAGCCTTCTAGTACCCATAACACAAGATCTGCTTAGCTTGGGGCTAGATGATGTTGTGTGCCAGCATTATTTATTTAATTTTGCCTACGATTGACAACCCTACTCATCAAACCTCACTAAGGTTTGATTTATGAAAATTTTACACAAAATGAAAAGAAATAAAAAGCCCTCGAGACGCTTTCCGATATTGGAGGAACGTTTTGTTGCATCTTTTAATTATTATTTCATTGACTTTTTGATTAATTATTCTGTATTTAAGTGACCTTGTAATCATTATCATCATCGACCTATATCGGTCCACTGCTGGACGTAGGTCTCTCCCAAGACGCGCCACTGAGCCCGGTCTTCGGCTCCTCTCATCCAGTGTTTGCCAGCTACACTCCGCAGATCGTCGCTCCATCTCGCCGGAGGGCGGCCTACACTACGCTTTCCTAAGACCTTGTAAGATTCTAATAAAAATGATCTTAAAAAACTAAGCACAGTTTATTTTATTTAGTTCATTTTTGGAAAACTTACAGCTATGGCCTTCTGTATTTTATACATAAGGCCAATTAGGTAAGTTTCCACAACTAGGTTTAAAAAGACATGGTAAAGTAATATAATATTCAGTATTTTAATGCAACCTCCAGGTCTAATCCATTAAGCCTCAGTCTCATTACCGAGTGATTATTTTTTGCCGCAATTTTACGTTTAATCCAGCGATTTAGCAGCTCAATACTGGTTTCTATGTGTAGCAAAAATTATAACACAACAAAAAACACTATTTATTTCCATAGTTTTAATTTACTTATGTATTTTATTATGACAGTAGTGTCCTACTACAAGACAAGAACCTATCATTTTTTATTTTATATTTGAGTACTTTTAAACTAGTATTGTTAATGTGGGTAACATTGCAAAATAGTTTATAAGTAAATATGAAAATCTTACTTTATTTATTTTTTTATTAGTGGAAAAGTTTGGAAGAGGCCTTTGCTCAGCAGTGGGACGACTCAGGCTAGTATAAAAAGAAACAAAATAAAAAAAAAAATTAACCACTGCTGAGAGCATCATTTGTATTTAAATCCAGAGCATTCAAATCCAGTTTCCAAACACAAGATAACATCAGTATGTACTCAAAACAACCAAACAAACATCAGATCGTCCAAATCATCACAGGAATGGCCGACCAGTCACACATACTTGTCAGAAGTATTCCTGCCCTCCGCATATTTCATAAAGCTATGTAAGAGTGCAGGGATGGACATACAATACGCGGTCCGAAAACAGGTCCGAAAGTTTCGGACCGCGTAGCTTGTCTGCCCGCCACTATGGCTATCGCAACTAAGATTAGAAAATTTACATAAATAATAATTAAAATATCAACAAACAACTTATATAATACTAAAATACATACATAACCTAAATAAATAACAATTATATATAACATCTTAGTCGTAACGACGGGAATAATAATAATACGATAGAATCCTGTATAATATTTCTCTTTATATGTATAAGTTTCCAGATCAGAAAGTCTATCTCGTAAGAAGTAAAATGCCTCAAACCTGAACAGAAAATTGAAAAGTCAGTTTATGCCTAAAATATATAGTACAGTTTTGAGTAGAACTGATAAAGTCCGGGGAAGTACTATAGTCATGCGCCTCCAAGCAGTGCATTTGAAGGGTGTCTTGTAATAGGCACAAAAGTTATTTTTATTTTCTTAGTTCAACTTTTAGTACTTTGATACGTAAAACTTATCAAAGTACTAAATGTTGAAATGTCTGGTAATTAATCTTTTTAAAATGATTGCATTTACAGAGCATGGCCATCAACAATGCGCCCTGTGTTGCTTTGATATATCATCAAGGAGAAAGTCCGAAACAAAAAATCGGACTCTAAAAGTTATTTAAACGTTTTGTCACATCCCTAGTGGTGCCGGACCAAGCATGGGAAATGTTTAAAACACGCAGGATTGCCTCTGTTTGAGTAATTCTATGGTTTTAGGACTGTTTCTAAACAGTAAACAATTTATTAACTAGATAGCGCTGACCGTCAGAAAACAGCAGTTATTAAGATAGTTTAGATAACTCTTAAAAAAGATGCTCTTTATATTAACAGTACGATGATGCGTACAATGTGTGCGGTACTTCCAATTAAAACTATTTCTTCCAGGCAATCTATCAGCGATTAGTGAAGATAAAAAAACGGTGAAGTATAACCAGTAAGGTAAGGCGTCACAGCTCAGTTAGTAGTAGCTCTGCCTTCCATGCTGAGGGTCGTGGGTTCGATCCCCACGCAGAGCAAATGTATGTGTGATGAACATAAATATTTGTTGTGTCTGGGTGTTACTGTGTATTCTATGTATTTACTTCCAAAAAAACGTACCTGTAGGTATAAGTATTATATCAGCAATCTAGTTCCCATTGTATAAACTTTGCTTAGATCGGGACTAGAGTGTGATGTGTGAAATGTCCCTAAATATTTATTTATTTGAGTAAGTATATTAAAACGGGATTTATGTAAATGATAAATTTTAAATACTAAATTAAGATAAGTGAAGATAATCCACCAGAAGTGTCCTGTAAAAGCACTCAAGTTACTACATGTTTTATTAAATGCATCAACGCATTAAAACGAGTAGTTAAAAGCCCCATTTTCACTAGATATGAAAACTTAATACAGACATAAGCGGTGCACTGAGCTCCATTGAGTAAGCTTTTTCAGTATACGAGACAATTTTAGGTTTGATCTACGAAAGTTGGGAAAATCAGCCAAAATAATTCAAAAGATGGCGCTGAATTTATAATCTTACAAGTCAGTTAGGTGTAGTACCCAATGAGAGGTAAATATATAGATTAAAATGCCATTTATTGGTACTGATTGATATAATAGAAGTTTTATTATTTTTGTTGCATCGTCATTGGATTTTACACCAAAATTATCAGAAAAAGGTTCGTAATTTACATAAAAAATATTCGTATTTTATATTTATTGATATTTTGTATGTAGTACAGCCATCTACCACAGTTTTGTATACTTACCTATTCGTTTTTTTGTAAGAGTGACCTTAAAATCACTCCTACAACAATAAAATATATCTTATTATTACGGTCTTTGTAAGAAGGATCATATAAAAAAACGGTAGGAACCAGGCCGTAAGTTTCTTGCCCATTCTTCTAGGCTCTGGTCGCGTGGAACTGGCACCTAGAATCACCTAGTATGTAAGACGATTCTAAATGATCCTTGTGATTTTACTGAATAAAGTAATTTTTGACTTTGACTTTGACTTGGTCTGTAGATAGCTCAACTGTTTCTTATGTATTTTATATGACAATGTACATTTTGTAAATACTGTATAGTCGTAAGTTTGTTTCTTAGAGGAAAGTAACCAAATATGGAATAGTATCCAAATATGGAATCCCTTCATTTCTCTAAGACTATAAGTATGAAACGCAACACTTGACCATCTTCTGTTTCATTCGGTCTACTAACTATCGCACTGACACCATCGAGTCGGTTGCGCGAACGCTTCACGTGCGGCATGCGTGTTTTGTTTTGTTGTCGTGCAGAAACTTTTAAAGGTAAGTAATAAATGAGTATTATCAGCTGTAATGTTTGTATACATAAGTGTTATACTATTTAGTATATCGGTATTATGTTTATTTCACCATTTTTTGATTTTGTGTCTTTAAAATATTATGACTTGAAAAAATATTTAGAAAAGTTTGAACTAGTATAAAAATCCAAATATGGACAGTCGTCGGTGTCTAATTATGGAACATTAATAATGGTAGTGAGCATGATGAGTTGATTGTCCAAGTACCTCCTGACTCTGCTGATGCAGAATGTACGTTCTGTTCAAGGCTTTTTTCCATGGATAAAAGTGGAGAAAGCTGGATTAAATGCTTGATGTGTGGGCTCTGGGCACATTATGATTATGCTGTTCCAGAGTTTGATACTTGATCTGTGGCTTTCCAAGTAAGTAATTATGTAACTCCTTTCATTTATCACAATATGTTATATTCATATAATTGATCTAAAAGATTTTAATATCCATTTTTGTTATTGTTATGTTGATTTATGCTTATATTCCATATATGGGTACCTATTCCATATTTGGTTACTCATTTGTGATTTTGATTTTTGTGTTAGATTTTAATTTGACAACTAATATTTTTGATTAAAGGCTGTTAATTACTATTTATAAATGTATGACTGATTAGAAAAAACATTAAAATGTTTTAATTTATACGAAGTTTTTCTTTTATATCCCAAAAACAAAATGGTATTCCATATTTGGTTACTTTCCTCTATTATTTATTTTAACTTCCGATAACCCATACCCAATTATTGTCATCTCAATCTGGCCAACCAAATCGTCTCGTCCACATTGCCCCAGCTAGTGACACACTCGTTCGCGTAATTATCTTGGACGGCAGCCAGGGTTACCGAATAGAGATACGGCAAGGTTTCATTATAAGGCTGCAGTCATATTAGGCGTTTAGTACGCGGCTGACAGTTTGCAATCTAAATAGAACGGCCATTAAACGCGTACTGGCATCATAGTTGATGTTTGCGGCGATTCGTCTATTAGCTGTATTTAGTAAGTGTGCCCTCGATTTGATTTTCAACAGCGTTCAGTAAAGGCTGATATAAAGAGAACAAACAATCCAAACAAGCTTGCTTAAAAGCAAGCTTGTTTGGATTGTTTGTTTAATTTAAATTTAATTTAATTTAAATTTGACAAATAAATTTGTCAAATTTAAATTTTGAAAAGCCTTGCCTAGTCGTCAGAAGTACACGATATTTTTTTTCCATTCGTATAAAAGAACGGTGCGACGGCGATGACGTTACTAACCAAACAACTATTATTCTACTATTATTCAAAACGGGTGGCAGCTGCAAAGTATGCGTAAGTAGGACCACAGCCTGACCCCGACCTAAAATCTAAATTACAATCCTTAAATCGCTTCCAATTTAAAGTAACTTTTTGGCAGGATTTGCTGCTAAGCAATTTTAAGAATGAATGCTTGTTGGTATTTTGGCTAAAGCTATCCTACCTTAAAGCTACCTATCTATACTAGAAATGGTTTGGATGTTTACCTAATGCTTTAGGAAAAAGGAAGTCAAAAGTGCATTTAATTATGTAAAAAGGTTTTGTATCAAAGATCATACAAATAGACGAGTAACGATACAATAAAGACCATGTCTGAGTTCTATTCGTTTTCTTTCGAAAGAAAATGGTTGATTTGTAATCAACGCTTTTCTTATTGCTTTTGTTTTATAGTTTGCGTAAAAATATTGCTTTAAAAGGCTGATAAATGATGGTCTGCGACTGAAGATCGTCTCATATTGCTCCAGTACTTTTAAGTGGTATAAATAATAGGAAGTGCTTCCTCAGACCAGCTTTTTCATGAAAAAAAAGACGGAGACTGCCGTCTGCGACTGCGCAGTATTAGGTTATTTTCGTTACGAAATTTCTGGATTCTGTCTCCACGTTCAAGGCCCGCGATAGAAGCTATGCAATAGCTTAAAAACTTCACTAGTAATAAAGCAGACTACGCAATCAATATTTAATCCTTATCATACTTATTCTGGATCTTTTGTATAACAGTAAATAGTCATTTTGTTTACTCCTTATGGTCGGTTCAAGGTTCGCAGTTAATTGTGCTCAACCATGCATTGAGCTTTCATATTTTCTACACGAGTATAATATCCCATATTCGCAGCCAAGCCGGTTCGTTAGCGATCGAGAGCCGAGCTGAATAGGAAACCAACAGAATTTAATCAACCTATATATAGAAGTATACAGGGTGTCCTAATACTAGTCTATTTTGAGAGTCCATGGATTCAATTGTTATTGTTGTACTAATCTCCCTGATTTAGATCAGTTGAGCTAGCTATAGATCGTTTGCAACGGTCTGTAGATAGCTCAACAGTTTCTTATGTATTTTATATATACTCATGTACATTTTGTAAATAGTGTTATACACATTGAACCGTTGTATGACAATAGATAGAATTGTATTTGTATGTTAAGACTGGGTAGAGATTGAGTCCTTAAAACCAAATGAGAAGGTCATTTTCCAGGTGTATGTACAAAATCTTTTTGTATCATATAATTATAATCTTTGATACTTAGTTACAGTCACAGAATATTTAGACTTTTCGTTAATTTGTGAATTTTATAGTAGTTCGGAGATTTTAAGCAATTATAAACACAGGCAAAGCTAACAAATTCATGTCTTATACATAGGCCATAATCATTTTGAAGATTTTGTTTAATAAAATTCACTATGAAATAAAAAAACATCAAGTTTATCATCTACTATGCAATAACATAGTAGTTTTTGGACACCCTGTATTAGGAGCACGCTTTTTGTGTGTAGTTTCATTCATACTCACTAGTATGAAGGGTAGCTGGACTTTGATTAGTTTTTTGAACTACGGGTTTCATCAACAAAGAGAAATATTAGTTAAAAAAAAATCTAGAAAATATAATTTTAAAGCGTTAATTAAATCTACTTAAATGTCTTTATACTATGACAGATGTCACAGCTCATTTGGTTTTAACTCTCTCCTCCCTTGTGGTCGTGGGTTCAATTCCCATTTCATTTTTTTTTTGTGGTTTCGTGGTATGGTAAACCTTTAATAGTAACCAGGTACACGTTTGAGTGTTACTATATTGTGTTCTACGATTATGTAAAAAAATATATAAATATCCTATCAAAAATTTAGTTTTCTACTGCAAATTTCACATAATTCAGGACTAAAGTTGTGTAAAATGTTCAAAGCTTTAATTATTTATAAATACTTATTATTTATTTATAACATTTATTACATATTAAAGGCTTATAAATGAGCACTACAAAGCAGAAACCGTATTTTCGTCACCACTAATCTCGCTCGTAGTCCACTTACCAATTCTTTTTGTAGTAATCGTCAAAGCTCTTAAGCTTTACATAATTTACGGTAAACATCTACATCTATCATAATTTTATAATAAGGTAATGTTTGTGAGATTTTATGGGATCTGGATCTATTAAACTTATACGAAAATTGTATTATAATTAAATACATATTTACGGACATTTCGCACATCTCACTCTAGTCCCAAACTAAGCAAAGCTTGTACTATAGGAACTAGATTGTTATAAATAAAACTAAACCGCCGATAAAACTGAAAATCAATGTATTAAGTTTTTTTTATTCTATCCATTAGGATTACTAAGAAAACTTAATATTTTGATACCAAGTTTTTAAACATTATATGATGTAATATACATTATTTGTTAAAACCAATAAACTATGAAATCATGACGTTAGCTATACGTCATTTACGTCACCAAGTGTCAAAGCCAACTGGACGAGACGTCACTGGCAACTCTGAAACGTACTGTCCAGAACAAAAGTGGACATCCATTCACATAACACAGCACGAGTATCGCGACCCTAGTATTGACAACTTGACACTGACGTGGTTGATGTGTTATATATGTGGTATTTATTTAGGTGGAGATAGTATTTAGTTTAGAAGACTTAAATGCAGCCACAGGTTGTGCTGAGTTGGCCAAATATTTGTGTAAACATTTATAACACAGTTGTAGCATCGACACGAAAAGAAGAAGAAGGTGGAGATAAAATATGCACGCGCCTCTACCGCGGTTACATTTTCATGCAAAAATGGTACAGATACAATACAAATAAATAAGTTTTCGGCCTAGACACGTTATTATAAAGAAAGACTGGATCTGTCGGCCAACAAGTGCATTAAAGTGAGTTCAATCAAAAAAATGTTTATGACCTTATTATCATGTAATTACCTAATTACATTTTTTTACATACAACAATAGTATTTACTACTAACAATTAACTTAATATTATAAAGACAACACATTTTACTAACTATTGTTACACCTAAATATTCTCCGCTAATGTAAAATGTCCAATGTCTTATTATTTTATCTAATTAAAAAATCCCATGCATAATATACAAATTCAAAAGAAAGTAATCACAAAAGATCAAAAGATATTATTGCTTGTATTCTTTGTTCCTCAACTCATGATTTTAAGCGGCGAAATTAGCATAGGGACAAGTTTTTTGTTATATTGGTGAAAATTTGTAGCTATTAAAGTCGATGGTCCACCTGATACAAAGTGTGTACTGTCTCACTGTGCATTGTCTCACTGAGCACGTCCGAAGAAGACGTGCCCTGTTATGCCCTGCATGGCGTTTACACCTTGTATTGTCTCATGTGATACCACCATAGTAATGCAAGCATAACTTTTTAGCAGGTATAAAATATATGGTTGTAGTACTTCCCTTTTACAAATAGCTCTAATACCACAAATATTGAAGAAACAAGCGGAATATTTATGATCTTTGTATTGAGATATTTGTATCGCAGTCCTCACTGCACTCTTAACTAACATCAAAAAATACCAGGATGAGTGTGGGCAAGTGTAGGGGCCGAGAGTGGGCTCGGGGCTACGTAATTATCTCTGATTTATTTAATTACCACTTTAATTCCGCCTGAAAGGGGTGGGATTAGGCTCTCTGGCGTAGAGTAAAGGAAGTAGTACATCTAATTACAAAAAAATAATTAATATATTTAGTACCAGAGGCATTAAAAATGACAGAAGTGTGTCATAATTATTACCAAGAGGTACTGATAGTCACAGAATCTTAAAATAAAATTGACAAAAATCTTTTGACTCAGTTTTTGCTACACCATCTACACCATCACAGATGGATGTTTGCCCGCAATTATTTTGTCGATTCCTGCTTCAAATCATTTTTGATCATGTTTCATCAATTGACACAAAGGTAATTTTAATCATAAAACTCCAAACTAGTTACTTGTCATTTTTAAATTGATTTAGTGATAAGCATGCTTGTATAGCGTGTTTATTTATTGATAGTGAACATCTTTTTTTCAAAAGAGCCAAGTATGTCATCGTGCGTTTTAAGTATAAGTTAGTCTACTGCCTGCATACTAAATCCGTTTTTTATACTATGTCCTATGCTTTATTTAAAGAGGTTGGTGTTACGAACCAGTTCTCGGCTTAACCCTAAGCTAGCTGTGTGACCCATGGCAATAAAAATTAAGCAATGTTCAACAATTACGGAACAAACAATAGTGAGCACTTAATTGTGTGGGGTTAAGTACATTTTTAAGCCGGACTTTGGACTTTATCGGGCAAAAAAGATGAGGCTTCAAACATACATGCCCGTAAACCTGATTCTTTATATTAAAAAATGTTTGAAAATTCGATAGCCACAAAAGAGCAAAAATAAGAAATAAGTTAATAAATTAAGATCTGATCACGTTTTATTCAAATCTCTGATAAATTAACGTTTGGCGGTATCACGTTTTTGGTAATATTAGGTACTTACCCACTTATTGTTTAAGAATACATAATTTTAGAATACATAAACCTACCTGTAAATAAATAAAAATATTTATTAAATAAAATAAAAACAGACGCTATCGCTCTTACACCTCAGTTAATTCACACTTAATTACATCCTACAGCAAAACGATTGATAAAAAAATATAAGAGCATAATAAATATAATAATAAATATAAGAGATAATAATGTGAAAGAATACGTGGTTGTAAGGGTGCGCTACCAGTGCAGCGATTTTTCGTGCAATTCGTTTTGTTTAATCCATGGCGGACGAAGGCCAAGAGAATAGCCACATAGTATCTTAACATATATGAATAAACATAACTTGTAAGTACATATATGAATAAATATTTCGTCACGTCACGCTCTAGTCATAAATTGAGTCAAGCTTGTACTTTGAAAACTAGATTGCTAGAACTTTTCTGACTTATTAGATAAGACGGCTATCTGAATCGCAAGCACTATTTTCTGAGTTTTTCTGGTAATTAATACTCGTATAACAAAGAGGTTTGCAATCTTATCTTAGTTTGGGATTAGAGTGTAATGTGTGAATTGTCCGTGAATGTCCGTGTATCTCCAGATCGTAAGCATGTTCCCAATGTTGTTTCTTTTTAAATTTTGGCAAAGCTGAGCTAAGCAAACCACTTTGCACCAAATCATTTTGACGATACGATATTTGAGAACGGTGCAGCTTTTAGGTTGTATCACTCAGCCTACACTGCGCGTTTGCCAAACTTGTACAGGCTGGACTATGGCCATATCTGATATAAAGATTTAACTGGTTTACATAAAACTGAATAGGTAGGTTGAAATATGTTGCGGTCTAAAAGCTGGAAGCCTTATTCGTAAACGTTTTCCAATATTTTTTTTTTATTTAACCTTTTGTGTCCCACTGCAGGGCAAAGGTCTCCCCCAAACTCTTCCATTCATCTAGATCTCCTGCGTTTATCCACCACTCCGTCGGGTAGGTATGAGTCGAGATCGTCTCTCCAACATATTAGTATATTTTAATAAAAAGTCTATGAATTCTTAAGTAAGTCATTTTTGTAAATGACATTTTTCATGCAAGCATTTAAAGTTATAATATTCTGACTAATGCTGCAGAAATATTGTATGAATTTCAACGACTTTTGATTGAAAACCAAAGGAATTATAGTCACATTGCGTGTCAATGTTAGTTTGACTACTGAACGCTGCTGCGTCATCGCGTAGTGTACCTCAAATATACTATAGTTACGATCTAGTTTATAGGGTTATAAGATTCAGTTTATAATTAGCGCAATATTTGTGCTTATGAAATAGGTTTCTGAGTAAAATAAAAAGACGTGTGGCACTCGGGGACTGCCGCGGTAAAGCTATTGCATAGCATTTTTTGCTGGATTACGCATGCGCAGTGGTAGGTTTTTTTCGTTACGGAATTTCTGGATTCGGTCTCCACGCTCAAGGCCCGCGATAGAAGCTATGCAATAGCTTGATAAAATAAATATTAGAATTGTTGTATGCACTTCATTATCCTGAGTGTCTCTTCCACACGACCAAAGCCTAGAATTATTTTTTTTATTTCAATGAATTTCAATATAAATATCTCAATATTATTGAAAGTTTACGAATAAAGAAGTAACCGTTTAGTAAAACGGTTGTATAAAATAGGCACTAAAAACGTCTGGGAACCTTTTCACGCAGAAAAAGTCAGTCGCGAGTGAAATGTGTGTAGGACTAGGGACGGATTTATGGTACGTAGGTATGGGCTATATAATTCTAATTCAGACATTTTGGTACTCAAATATAGACATCCACATAATACTGGCAATATGGTGTCCGTTGTTTATATAAAAAACCACTGTCGTAAAAAAAATCCCTTCAAATAATACAATTTTCACAGCATTGTTTTAATACGTGCTACATAGGTACACATAACTAACAACAGGTTTTGCCAAATATTATGTTCAGGGTAGGGATCGAATACATAGTATGGAAGGCAAAGCTAATACCAACTGAGCTGTATCAAATAGGTAACCTAAGCTTAACTTATCACAATAATCTTAACATACGCGTTCCCATCATTTGTGTCAAAAACCTATTGTAAGTAGGTACCCAGATGATACATGCTAGCTTATACTTACTTATTCTTCTTCTTCCTGTCCTTATCCCACTTCCTAGACCACTAATTAGCTTGTACTTACTTATGAACTTTTTAATAAGTCTCATACATCATCATCATCATCTCTACTCTCATTCATCTACGGCCATGTTGGCTCATCTAGATGATTTATACCGCGTTATGGGCTATTTTTACCCATTACACGATACGAGACGCTGTAGTGCCTGGGACGCTTATTTTAGGTGGAATAGGCTTGATGGCCTAGGACCACGCCGTCGAAGATGACAATGTGGAGTCTATAGTTTTTTTTAAACCGAAACCTTTAAATGACCTTTTTTCGTAAACATGCATTTACGCACAAACCAAACGCCAATAGAACCTTCAAAGGTTATAAAACCAAATTCTACAAAAGGCCAGCGTCCAATAAAAAGGCGACCTTCCGAATCCCACAATAGCCGAAGGAACGGCTGGTAGAAGGCTTTAGGGTAAGTTTGGTCTGCTCTTGGTAATCCTTTGACGGACCTTCTTAAACTTAGTAGATAGTTTTATCTTTTAGTTTAAAGATATTATACTTATCTGTACTTTATTTACAAACAAACTTACGACTATACAGTATTTACAAAATGTACATAGTCATATAAAATACATAAGAAACAGTTGAGCTATCTACAGACCGTTGCAAACGATCTATAGATAGTTCAACTGATCCAAATCAGTACCAATCGGAAGCGTACCCGAGACACTGGCTGCATTGCCGCGCTGAATAGCAATGCTGATACGAAAGATTGTTTTGGTAGTTCTGGTCTAGGAACATAGTACAAGCTTTGCTTAGTTTGGGACTAGAGGAGAGACTTCGTGTGATGTGTGAAATGTCCATGATTAGATACTCATGGACATTTCACACATCACACATTTTAAATTTTAGGAAGTGTCTATTTACAGATTTTGATAAGAGACCGCTAATTTTAATTTAAGAAACTTCCAAAGCGCTTTATTGTTGGACCTCTGGTCAGAATGGTAGGTTTAACTTGTACATAATAAGCAGCCCGGAATGCTAACATAGAAAAGTACATAAATATTCATAGCCATCAACATTTGCAAACCAAGAAAAAAGACTTCCATTCTTCAAACTTTGACCGTTCTAAACTATTTACTTCAAGCAACCGCTTATGTTTGATCCCCCCAGCGCAAGGTACTTAGTAATCATCATCATCAACTTATATCGGTTCATGGCTAGACGTAGGTCTCTCTCAAGACGCCCCACTGAGCCCGGTCTTCAGCTCTTCTCATCCAGTGTTTGCCAACTAAATACATTTCGCAGATCGTCTCTTTAGATCGTTTATTTCACCGGAGTACCTACCTAGTAAAAGTAGTTAAATAAATCAGTTAGTATGAAGTGCCGTGGGTGGGTCTAAACCAGTGTTGCTTATGAACCATGAATATTTAATACGATATCGCAATATATCACACCCGTTAGATATCCCTGACCTGACTCCATTCATCATGTTACGGATAAAAGGGTTCAAAATTAACTTTCTTTTATATTCGTAAGGCTTATTTTCCATTGAATAATTTATTTAAAACCTTAAAATAATAGAGAAGCTCGCGGTGACTCAACTTTGAGCCTTAATGTCGTAGGTATAAAACACTGTTTTGTTCCACAACACGTGTAACAATAGATATAATTTCAGACAAATGCATTTTGATTTAATTTTCACTCAACTCAAAGTTCCAATTAAATATATAATGTAAAAAAATATAATTGCTCGAAAAGGCTTCTATTCTCTATAATTTTTAGATGCTTTGTGTACATCTCATAACATTTTGGTTTGTTTATATAGTACTAGTTCAACATTTAGTTAAAACAATAACAAACCTTGCTTTTCTAGATTGTTTAACACAAAAACAATAATATAACGTGTTTCTCCTCATTTAGGTTAAGTTCTATTTCTTGTACAAGATTACTTTGCACCACAGAAGCCACATTAAATAGGTTCCTACAAAGTCAAGTTGTTGTGTTACATATAATATGCAGTTTGCACCTGAAATTGGCAGGTAGATAATGGAAATTCAGTTTGTAAAATATTTAAAATGTTACACTTTATAACACTCCTTATGCGCGTAGATAAACTTTAGTAAATATAAAAAGGACTAAGTTGATTACTTGTTAGACATAGTAACATCGAAAAATTAGGTAGCATCTACGTTACAAACCCGTTATTTTTTTAAAGATACATATATTCACTTCTATCATCTTTGACAAGTATCAAATGCAATTTGTATTCAAGAATAACTTAACAACGACTAGTCAAATCTTGATTAAATTAGATTTATTTTATATTATAAACTATTTTTATATTTTTCCCTTCACTAATAAACAGCGTGTTAAGATGAATATAACTTGTTCACATCGGTAATTACATTAAAAAAATATAGTTAACTGTCATGGTACCTACAACATAGGTAGGTAAACATTTATATAGATCTAAAAAAAATGATTATTTGTCTTCAAAATAAAAACTATAAAAAAATAAATAAATAAGTTTTAAGTTCTCTAACAAAAGCAAAAACTTTCAAAAACAGTTTACTATGAAACATTTTTCCTAACCTATCCCGTCCCACTGCTGGGCAAAGTTTTCCCTCAAATCCTTCCACTCATCATGAAAAACTTGTGACGCAAAAAAAAGAGTCTCTATGGTCATAAAAGCAATTTGAATCGGCACAATAAATCAACATTTCCATAAAAAAAACATCCTCACGTTTCTGTTCATCACAGCAGGTGCAACAAACATACCTCGTTACACACACATACTTAATAACATGTTACTATGTTACACACACATACTTAATAACATGTTACTATGTTACACACACATACTTAATAACATGTTACTATGTTACACACACATACTTAATACCATGTTACACATACATACTTAATACCACGTGTATGTAATTCATTGATAACGGGTGGGACAGACTGAGAATGTAAATTGCTTTATTGACGGCCTAATTATGGCGAGTGGCCTACTTATTTTATCAGGTACGTTCTACTGGTGGGTAGAATAGGGAAAAATCTAAAATTCCCTCAAACATTCACAGCTCAGTTGGTATTAGCTCTGCCTTACGTACTAAAAGTCGCGGGATCGGTTCCCACCAGTAGAATCACCTACACTGAGAAAAATGTCATTTTGGCATAATCATAAAATATCGTGACGTTGGTTTAAAATAGATGCGTTGTCTTATAATATGTTGATAATAAGTAAATATTACGCTAGAACTGAAATGTGTTAAGATGGAATCGAATGTTTTGGGTAAATAATGCAATATTATGATACTTGTCATCGTAAAAATTTGTAATTATGAAATAACATTATCTTCTTCAAATAATAACACAATGTAATAGAAAATGGTCCACTGTCCCATAAATTAGTATGATAATTATAAATAAGATTCTAATTAAAAAACACAATGGCAGTCACCGTAATATAAATAGATTTCATAGTTTAATATGAGGAAGTATCTCTAAAAATACGATGACCTCCCCCTAATGTACTATATTAAATTATAATGCTTTAAACTTATATTTTTAAAGTAAGCATCATTTTTTAATATTACAGTCATATTATTTTATGTGAATCCTATGATAATACGATTAAATAATCTCATATTTTTAGAGTAAGCATCAAAGTTCAATATTATTATAGTCATATCATTTTATGAGTATCCTACTAAATTATTATTACAGAGACCCATTTATGAGTAGCATCTAGCATTTGAATGATGTCCTACAAATTTATGGTGACGGCATTATATAGGTCTCCCTCTCTCACTTCATTCCGCCGCCGCGCCATTTCGGTCATTTGTATTTCACCGCTACAGCCGTGACGACTCACGCACGACTCGTTTAATAAATAGCAAAAACAATTCCATTAGTGCCAGTGAATGTGTTTGATCAGTGCAAAAATGGATATGGCTAAGCGCAAATCTCTGGCTGGTTAGTCACCGCCAGAAGGGCTCGACGGCAGCATTTAGTTTCGTTGGGCCTTATTGAAAAGCCCAAGTCACGTTCTCGCTCCAAGTCCAGTCCTAGGCTAGACACCCCTCGTCGCGCTGGAATCGACCTAACCGGACTTAAAGAAGGTAACTCCTTTTCAAGAAATTTTATGTTTTCAGATTGAATTAAATTATCAAGAACAGAAATAGAGAAAAATATCTGAATTACTTAGTATAAATTTTCGTTACAAATTACAAAATATCTGAATCTAAGACCGTTATTGTTATTGTATTAATCGTTTTAATTTTTGTGTGCAGGTGAAGTGGAGGACGTAGCGTCAGCATTAGAGCAGCTGTCATGTCCTTCAGCTGGTCCGTGGCAGGAGGTCAGTGCCCTGTGGCTGGAGACGATGCGAGCTCGCCTCCGGTACTTGTACTACGAGGAAGGGACATTACAGGAGTACTTCAATAAGTATCCTATCCTGAAGTCAAGTGATGGATGGCGACTCTTGACGTATGACTACGAAGCACTGTTCCCTGATAAATCCGGGGGCCTCGACGCCTTGGATGCTTCATCGGAAAACATACTAAAAGCTGCTCAGCAGAAGCATAACACCACAAAGGACTCGTTTCTTCGTCGAAAAATAACTGATACATTGGCAATTTGTGACGGTAAGGAAAATATTCTGTTATATAGTTCTAGGTGCTCGACCTTCCTGGGTTGGTGAACCCGTTATAAAATATATAGACAAAAAAGAATTTAAAAATTATCTAACATGGTGCAGTCGTTCAGAAGTAACGGGCGGGCGGACAAACATTTCGGCAGTTCATTTTTACATATATAGATAGATGTATATAGTATTAATTTTATTTTGTTCTGATACTTTTCCCTATTTGCTCAGTTAATGATGATGTGTTGTGTCAAATATACCTACTAAGTATTATTATTTTCTTTCCAGATGAACAACCGGAGTCAAAATTAATAGCAGCGATATTGCTACTCGGCTGTCTCTTTAATATTCCTCCTGCCCGTCGATCTAGAAAAGACTGGCAAGCTTCACGAGCGGAGATATTGGATGGATTTGTGACCATCGTGGATGATGACGTGCAAGTGGTAATTGAGGAGCGTCGCCAAAAGCTTCAAAACCTAGGTATTAACCTCCAACCATTTATAATTTGGTGCCGCCAGTCAGGTGGTTCCTTCACAGTATGTGACAATACGTTTTACAAGTTCACATCACTAACTGAGGCTGTTGATGTGACTTTTAAAATATTTCATGCTACTGCGGCTAAATATCCTACTGAAAGCTATAAAATTTGTAAATTAAATTTCTACAAGTCTCAACCTTTATTTTGTATACAACAACCTGTATATATATATATATATAAAAACTAGAATTATTGAACATAATGTATATAATGATTTTTTATAATGACCGACAAATAGATACTGTAATCATTAAGGCGATGATGTTTCTAAACAAAACAGTCTTCTTTTATACTGTTATTCAGTAGTGTTTAGAGTATATAATAATTATTCTTTCATACTATGGAAATAAAAATACCATTTAATTTTCTGTTTAATTTATACATACATCCCTTCTTACCTTCTTACCATTCTTGCCAAGGTACTTTTTCCTATTTTTTACTTGCTCCTCATTTTTTTAAGGTTCAAGTTTAGGGTTCTTCAGTTTTTTTTAATATTGAGCTCACACCTAATAATATTTAAATGAAAAGAACCAATATTGGATATTAAAAATAAGGGGATCATGTAAGTCCAGTGGCGCCCTCAATTATAGGATTGTGTTTTCTAATAATCCAAACAATGTCTGTGTAATCCACCAGTATTTAGTTGTAGTCCTACTGATGGAGAATGAGTAGAACTACAAGTACTAAGTATCACTGGTGTATTAAAGAGATATTAATTGGTTTATTAAAAAACACAATCCTCCTATTGAAGGCGACCTCCGTAAGGGGCTCCGTAATAGGCTATAACCAGAGATATGAGGAAATAGTAGGAAAAGTAAGAGGACCTAACCTAAAATACGAGGAGGTTACCGAAAAATAGTAGGAAAAATAATAGGATATAACTGGATATATGAGGAAGGCACCGAAAAATAGTAGGAAAAATTGTATTACATAACTGAATATGTGAGGAAGTCACCGAAAAATAGTAGGAAAAATTGTATGACATAACTGAATATGTGAGGAAGTCACCGAAAAATAGTAGGAAAAATTGTATGACATAACTGAATATGTGAGGAAGTCACCGAAAAATTGTAGGAAAACTAATAGGATATAACTGGATATATGAGGAAGGCATCGAAAAATAGTAGGAAACTAAAACTAAACCATGGTGACACATCATCTTAAATACTGTTATCATCAACTTCAGTATTATCATCGTTCTTTTTGGTGAATCACTATGCTCCGTCCTTTGAGTGAATTCATCATACTTTAAGCTGAATTCACCTCTTTTATGATTGTCAGTTTTCTCAGTGTAGTATACAGGGTGGAATTTTGTAATGCCACCTGAAGGGGAAGTACTACCAAATTCCACCCTGTATATAAGATGATTCTAAGTGATCTTAGTGGTTTAACAGATTAAAGATTAATCTATTAAGACTTACCTACTATCTGTAAAATTTGTCAAACACTATTTCAGTTGTAACACTTGTAACGTATTTATTAATGTGTGAAATGACCCTTAATATTTATAAATTTTTCTAAGTGTAATGATACCGACAGCTCCAAAAAGTTCTATGAAAACAATTTATTTTAATAGTTCTCTCCTATTCGGAACTAAAATGAATATACCAAAAAGACTTTCCTTTCACTAACAAAAATCGTGTTTATTCTCTGACGTACTGTAGTTTCAAAGGACCCTATTACACTTCCGGCCGATAAAATAATAAAAACTTTTTATAAATATAACATTTATTATAATAATTATATTTTTATTTGCAGAGTATTTTCGAATAAATTACTTAATTTAATAACAGAAAACGATGACAAAATACATTTATTCACAAACAAACTTACGACTATTATACAAATTTTATTTCATGAATAGAAACAATAATTATACCTACCTACATTGTGCGTGGTGAATACCTACAGTAAGTATTTACAAAATGTACATAGGCATATAAAATACATGAGAAACAGTTAAGCAACCTACAGACCGTTGCAAACGATCTATAAATTCAACTGATCCTGAGAAAACTAATAAAATTGAGTTTTTGAATAGATATATGCGAGTTAAAACCATAAATGCCCCAACACCTTTTAGAGAGAACTTTCTAGAAGCGGTGAAACTTAGAAACCTGAAGTCAGTACACAGTATCGATACGAAAGTTCTGAAATTCAATTTAAAATGAACTTTGATTGGTTTTTAACTAACTTTTAAAGAAGTTGTTGACATAAAACGCTTATAATCTTTACTTTTTGAGGTTAGAGACTCGCAAGTAAAACAATATGAACGTCAACTACTTAGTTGAAAAACAAAATTTGCAAACACAAACACAGCTCTTGAGAACTTTTAAATTAGGTAGACATTTATATTAATACAATATTCATATTAAAATGCTAGGGATAGAGAGAGGTGGAAAGAGAGGGGAGAGACCTTTGCCCAGCAGTGGGACAGCGTAGGTTGATAAAAAAAAAGTTTTGGTTTTACACTATTCAAGGATTCATATAGAAAAAACATAGAATAGAATAGAACATACCTCTGATAGTATATATATATTGTATATTGAACTTATAATATAAAAAATATGTATTAGGAATAATGTCGGTATTGTTGTAATAACATCCTTTTTTGTTTGAACATCTCGACATTTACATTACTGCATTAATGTATAAATAATATAAATAAATAAATAATGCTGGACAATCCACACAACATCATCTAGCCCCAAGCTAAGCAGAGCTTGTCTTATGAGTAGGTACTAGAAGACTGATATACTTAATACAATATACATTATGTTCATAGATTGATATTTTTTATTATACATATTAAACACCCAGAACACCCAAATATGTTCAATAATAAAAATATAATAATATTTTTTTTTTAAATACTTCGTTTTTTTTGCACCCGAATATACATAGGGTTGTTTACAAAAAGAACACTTTGATGTCTGCCGTTTGTATTTGCGGGTTCGCAAACGTGCGCGGGTTTTTGTTCCTCTATGTGATTACTGAACCCTACATCTATGTAAAGACGATGTCGTTATTTTGTACTAATTGTTTTACTATCTAGATAGATATATAGAGGTCAAAGTCAAATATTTCTTTATTCAATAAAATCACATGGATCATTTAGAATCGTCTTACATACTAGATGATTCTAGGTGCCAGTTCCACGCGACCAGAGCCTAGAAGAACGGGCATTAACTTACGGCCTGGTTCCTACCGTTTTTTATATGATCCTTCTTACAAAGAATTACAATTAAACTAAATTAAGTATTGAAGTTTCAGTGCGGTGTCAAATTGACTTAGTAATAATATACTATAGTTAAAAAAAGAAGAATAATAGGGAGGGTGATAGGATAAGCTAGTTTCGAGTATCTTTCACAGTTGACTGATATTTTTGTTTTTGTCAGTTCACTATTTCGGGATTCTCAAACTCGTATAAAAACAAAATACTTAAGCGTCAAAAAAATAACGAATTCGATAATTTTTGCCTATTATCACTTCTACTTGTTTTTTCAACGAAAAAAATTACATAAAAAGAAATTTAGTTTTCTATATAATTTTCTACTACCAATACTAAATCGAAATATTGAAGCTGTATAACTCTTATTTAATTAAAATCAAAGAAATTTTTAATATCCAACACCGGTTCACAATAACTTTTGAAAGTCTTTTATAAAAAAATAACGTAACAAAAGTTAAAGTTGGGTGATTGAAAGTGCTATTTTATCTGAACAGCAATTTATGGAGGGTGGTCGTCCAATTGATAGGGTGCTAACCGCTGCCCAGAAGGCCCAAGATAAGGATTATGGTCTTAGCGGGAGGTTCTTTTGGGAATATTTTCATGGGGGTTAGCACGAGTTTATGACATCATCGCAAACACAAATTTTCCAATGTTTTAAATGCGCTAAAAATTATTCCACATCATTGAATTAATGCTAAAAACACAATGTTAAACAACATCGCTTGTAATATCAACTTTCATAATATGAAAATCATAAATAGATACATTTTTTATTCAATAGTTTTTTTAAATTTGATTTTGGTAATTAACTTTAGCGTAACAAATAATAAATGTTAACTTACGTCTTAACATGAAACTATGTTACTTACCAACTGTTTTTTTATATGCCCATGTTATAACTGAACATGAACTTTACCTAAAATTCTATTGATGAAAGAATCTTTCTCTTTTCGAAGTCTTGTCAGTCAGAGAGAAGGAGAGATACCAATGCTAAAAGCTCAGTAATGCTAACGTGTCGCCATTCAATAGCAGGGGCGATAAGGGGTTGAGCGATAGCAATTGTTTTAAACGTCGTCATAGAACAAATATACTACACCGTCAAGGGGGGTTGTTCAATAGTGACGTCATTGGTCCTTTGTTTTTAGTCAGGCTTTAATGTTTCAATAGCCCTATTTAGTCCATCGAAATGTTACAATTTAAGAACCGAATATTGCATTTATTAGACCCCTACACATGTCCCAAAAATAAAATTGCGTCCGCTAAAAAACGACCGATGTGGCGCGGCGGGCGAAGATTCTTCTGCGATGCGGAAGGTCGTGGGTTCCATTCCCGCCTTGGGGTAAATGTTTGTACGATCTGCAAATATTTATTCCGGGTGTTCTGGGTATTTTATATCTATAATAAAAAATATCTATCTATGTAATGTGTTGTGTTAAGTATGTCAGTTTTGTAGTACCCATAAAACAAGCTCTGCTTAGCTTGGGGCTCGATGATGTTGTGTGGATTGTCCAGCATTATTTATTTATTTATTAAGTACTTTTACATACGAAAAAGTTCTTGATCAATGATCTGAAATTCTACAAACTCTTTCAAGTACTTTTTTTTGGATACAAAAACAAGTTCTCGTTCTGATCAAAGAGATCAGGAACTTATGACGAATGAGTCCAGATGAGTTGACATATAAAATAGCAAAGCAAGTTTCTACTACAAAGTGCACTGTGGACGTCAGCTGACTGCTAAAAAACTGTAATAATTCCGGCCGGAATCCGCCGGATTAAAAGTAGAGCTATATTAACTGGTCATTCCGAAGGAGCTGAGTAAGGAGTCTGCTTTTTTTATAATCTTTTTTTTATTTGCTTATTGCGGAAATAATTAAAGAGCAAAAATATCTATGTGGTCTATTAGACTATTGTGATCGCTACTGTGTAATAGTTAAAGAGCTGACGGCACTCATCTTAGTACGATCAGACTCATAGTTATATATATACGCGTCTGTAATAGGAGAAACCGAAATAGCTATGCTGCAATGCAAAAACTTGGCGAAAGCATCAAAAAATAAAAAGAAAATCATCAACAAAAATCGGGTTTCTAGTATGAGACTCCGAAATATAGCTTGTTTCTCGATAATGTCTATACGATATACGAATATGTTTTGTCTATAAGATGATGCAGTGCTGCAAGCCGGGGCGCGGGGCGTTCATAGTTCACCATTGAAACCTGGAGCTGCTGTTAGGAACCTGAAAGATTTTCTTCGAGTTGAAGTGTCTCGGCTCTTTATTACCTTAAAAACTTACTTCGGGCTCTTACTATCTACACTAGAGATTTTTTCTAATATTTTGTATGAAAAATAGCGGTAGTATATAAGCGGTTATAAGTACCATTTCAGTGTAATCTGGTAAAAGGAAAAACCGCAATAACTCATCATGAGCTATCACGCCATAAAGTCAGCCGCCAAAAAAACAATATCGTAAAAGTAGATTGGAATCAGTTAGCGCATGTTAGGATGAAAATTAATTAATAAAACTATGTTTTTAGTGTTTTATTATGTCAATACATTTATTGCCGTTTACATGGTTGAACACAAACATAATATAAAAGTGTCAGCACAATTTATAAACACAATAATATGTTCAGAATAATAGGTAATTTTCGACACAAAACAAAAATTCAAAATGTTTTATTTCGGTAACATAATTAAACTATTACGGTCTATCATATAAAAGTTACCATAATTACCATACGTAATAATGACATAAAGTCAACGCTAACTTTTAATAAGATAGGGGATAAGTAATAGTGGTTGGATCCTTTTAAGTTTATAGGTATTATATACTTAACAAGAGGTATCCAACCACTGATATCAGAGATACCGCTCTTTCTTTTCCAAAGGATAAGATACCTACTAATTATCATTTCTACTTTTGTTTTCTACTTCAATTACTTGAAAATTTTTTCTAGCTTATAGATTAACGGTCTATCTTATAAAAAGTTAGCGCAGACAGTGCCTTGATTACCATACGTAATAATGACATAAAGTCAACGCTAACTTTTTATAAGATAGGGGATAACACAAGAGAGTAAAGGTAAAAAATATGATAAAATAAAAATAATAAATGCATACACTGTGTGAATAATGACATTAAAAGGTGTGAGCATTGAGATGACGTCTGAGAGGCGAGTGGAAGAAGAAGACGTGCTGTACTGACCTCACATAATGTGTTAAGGTTAGGAAGATGATGAATAATTGCATACATATTATAGAATCCGGGTATAGATAAAACCAACCCACTTCATGAAAAGCTATACCAAGTAAGCTGTGACAAGGTTCAAGAAAGTTTTCCAAAAAGTGGGAACAGTTACCGTCTTTTGCAAAATAACTTTCGACTGCAGTTTTCGGTAAACATTTACATTCGGGGTTGCTTTTCCGCGCACGTTCGGTAATTGGCGAAAGTTCTTAAGACCCAGCGAACTGCCTTACCGCCAAGTATAATGAAGTTAGTTCAAAAACGTAGGTCGTAATTTTATTTACGCCATAATAAAACTGAACTGAGGTATAGCCGCAATGGTTGTTCTAAGATAAGATAAGATAAGATAAGATAAGATAAGATAAGATAAGATTTTTATTCATAATAATTATTATAGGTCAGATTACATTAAATATATTATACAACTAGGTAAGTTCATTTTTAAACATTATTCATTTAAACAAAGTTCATTATTTAAATTCTAAGAATTCCTTAAAACTATAAAATGTTTGCTCGACAAGCCAGCGCTTTAGGCGCTTCTGAAATGAAGCCATGGTTGGTGCTCCAGTGATGGCATCTGGAATCTTATTGTATACCGCCGGGCCCATGACGTGCGTCAGCCTAGATGACTTCGTCAATGTCCGGGCCAGGGACGAGAGCTTATCTCTACCGCGAGTGCAGTAGACGTGCGAGTTGCCTAGAGTTGCGTAGGAGTTCAGGTTTATTCTCACGTACACTGCTACTTGATATATTACTATACCAGGTAGTGTGAGAATACCCAAACTCTTAAAGTGCGGTCTTGCCGATTCGTCGCTTTTAATTCGTACAATAGCACGTACGGCCCTTTTCTGCATCCTGAACGCGCGCTCCCAATCGGCAGCGCGCGCCCACAGCTCGGCGCCGTACTGCAGCAACGAGTGAACCGTAGCAAAGTAGCACCCACGCACTGCTTCAGCGGACAGTACACGAGACACGCGACCAAGCGCGTAGCACGCGCTGCCCAGCCTACCGCATAGCTTGTGGATGTGGTTCGTCCATGTCAGCCCTTTATCCAGCTGGAGACCCAGGAAAGCAGTGCACTCAACCTGATCTAAGGCTTTCCCGTCAATCGCCACTGATAGCGGCCGCACGGCGCGGCCCGACAAACCGAAGTGAATAAAATGAGTCTTGCTCAGATTAAGAGCAAGACCATTCATCCTAAACCAGCTCGATAACCGCGCTGCCGTGCTGTTAAGGTTGACCTCCAGCATATTGACAGACGAAGCAGTGACTACGGCGGCTACATCGTCCGCGTACATGAGGACTTCAGCCCCCGTGATAGCCTCAGGTAAGTCATTTAAGAGCAACGTGAACAAGATGTTTGACACCGAGGATCCCTGTGCTACTCCCATGGTCGACTGCAATGGGTCCGATGTGATCCCATTCCCCATGACCACCTGGCTTCGACGAGTCATGAGATCCGACAATAAGGCGTACGCCGGGCCAGCGATCCCGTAGTGCTGCATTTTAGCTGCGAGAGTGTCATGGTCTGCTACGTCAAACGCTTTTGACAAGTCGCAGCAAATAACAGCAACGTGCTGCTTCCCTTCGCGTGCTGCAACGACGAGACGGACAACTTTGCGAGCCAGTGATGTTGTCGACCGACCCTCGCGGTACGCATACTGACGGTCAGAGAGGGCGTTCGTTGACGACAGGTACGCTGTGAGGCGAGAGCTCAGACCGTTCTCGAAGATCTTCGCTATCGCTGGTATTATCGAAACCGGCCTATACCCGTCCATGCTACTTCGCTTACCTTTACCTTTAAACAGAGGAGAAACTTTACTTATTTTCATAGGAGTCGGGTATACTCCTTCACGCATGCAACAGTTGAATGCGCACGCTAGTACCGGAGCGAGCACGACTATGGCCGACCGCAGAAGCTTCATCGAAATGCCATAAACATCCCGAGAAGTCTTAGGCGGTATCTTTACGGTTGTGATGATATACACTTCCTCGGCGGTGAACTGTCGGAGCCGCAGCGAGCGGTCGGCGACGGCGCGCGCCGAGCACAGCGCGCGGCGCACACCGGCGACGTCAGCACTCGGCGCGCCGCACGCCTCCGCCGCATTTAAAAATCTCATGTTCATTGCGTTTACTACTTGCTTTTTCGTATTAAATTTTGAACCATCCGGACCCACCACAACATCGGTAAAATCGAGTTGCGGGGAGTTACATTTACCTCGTTCTGTGTTAATAACACCCCACATCTAATCATATAACGTTATAAAAAATGGGTTGCATTTTAGATAACAATGGAAATTAATTACCGTTTTGTTTATTTTTCGTTAAAAGTAGTGTTATGTTTTATGTTAAAAGTAGTGTTTTTTATATAAGTGACGTCATGGAAAATTCCATATACGTTTCTGGACAAAACATATCTAAATGAACGGCAACCAGCGACACGATGAGGAAGTAGAAATCGCATAATATGTTTTAGAGCACAGCTTGATACTCTAGTGTAAAAGTACCCTTAAACTAGTTTCAGGATAGGATTAGCAATCTTGGATCACCTTCATACATCATCCTTTCACCCGTTTTCATTCAGAAAGATTGATCGCGCTGCTGTTACTTCTTAGTTATTTTACTTGCATTTACGTGAAAATAACTATTTTAATAAAACTGTATTGGACATGATTTTACCGTTATTATAATATGAAGATGATTCCGGATTATTAAACTTGTAAGTACCTAATAAAAAAAATAATGATTGAGCTGAGTAAATATAATAAATAGAGTCTTTGGTAAATCTGATTTGTCCAGCTGCGGTGTCATCTGACCAATAAATAGAATTCAATATCAATGGTAAAATAAAAAAAATAACACGCTTGTCATACACGTCCTGTTTCTCATTTATCTGCTTCTTCTTCTTCTTCGTGTCGATGATCTCAAATGGCGTTTTCAGTGTATTTATCTGCTAATAACTATATATTTTTTTATATTATAAAAGTCATGCTCCTCACAAACCTATCTTAATTTGAAAGCGGCCATCCTACAAAAAGAGTACTGTACTGACTCGTCGGCAAAATAATAAGTGCGCCTCGCCGGCCGAGACGCTAATTATTCTTTGCCGATTCATTGGACTATTACAAATTCTGGCTGCGTTTCGGCTGATTGCCTGCCTAGAACTGAACGATTTACTTTCAAAATTACTAAAGTCGGACCACGCTCAGACTACACCTTTCGAAAAACAGCATTACACACCTATTGATATTTATTTATTGTCCGTGAATATTTATTTTATTTATTAAAAGCATGGTGTATATTGCAGAAATTTGAAAATCTATACCATAATATTCGTATTTATTTTATATTAAGGGTGTCACGACAATTCCTGCTGACACGCCTGTCCATTATAAAAAAAAGATTAAGATACCCAAATCCTGGCATAGTGCTTCGCATAAAATCTTTATCATAGCAGCATATACCTTTATTTTAGTACCTGAAACTGAAAGTTTCGAACACGGCATATACTTAGCCTACTTTCTAGACTAGTCTTATCCTACCTTTATCAATCACCTGTCCTAAACTCACCGACCGGTTTGGTAGATTTCGAAGTTCTTACTGGATTTTTCCACATCAATTTTCAAAATAAAATACTAACGAAATTATTGTAAAAATAGCAAACAACATTAAATCCGCACAACGCGAATATTGTGAATCACATTGAACTTTTAGCAGTGAAACTCTCAGCCGAGGTCGAATAGCCGAGAGTCAAAACACAGTGTGCTGATGCAGTACTGTAACTACACATAACTGAAACAAATAATTGATAGAGGATTGACAGAAATAAATAAATACTCACGGCCATTTCACACGTCATACTCCAGTCTCAGACTAAGCATAGCTTGTACTATTAAAAATATATTCTGATAGAATAGTATAGAAGTAATAAGTTTTCTATTAGAATATATATTATTTATAGTACATACATTGCTTATTTTACATTACATACATACAGTGTAACACCCAGACACGGAACAAATATCAGTGTTCATCACACAAATATTTGATCGCGGCGAGAATTGGTTCAGATTGGCTCAGTTAGATGCTGTTGCTACGCACAACATGAATTGCAGAGCTATTACCTAGTTTCTATTATTTGAAAGGTGTCACTGCTTAGGTTAAACTTCAGTCAAAATTCAATAACATCACAAGGATCACTTACTATTGCTTAATAAAAAAAATGGAGCTAGTTCGTCCCAAACATGCTTGTCTTCTAAATAATCAGATAATTAATTGATAATAATATTTAGTTTGGGACTGGAGTGTGATGTGTGAATTGTCAATGAATATTTATTATTTAATACGCTTAGCTAGCCTAGTAAGCATTGACAGTGACACCTGACAAATGATAGAAGTTGTGATACCGCATGTGTTTGCACTATGGCAGAAGCAGAAGATTCGATTACCGGCCCACTAGAGCGGTGACGCCTGTCGCCTCTAACAAGAAAAATGAATTTGTCCGAGTATTCCACGACTATGCATTTTTATGCTTGACTGAGTAAGAAAGTTGCGATAAAACTATATGCACTCAGGAAATGCATTTAGAATTCTTGATGGGCTTTCTTGTTAGTTCTGCACTTAGTGTGACTAAAATATTAATGCTGATAGAACTCGTATATCATAATACTCAGTATAATAGAACTAATTTGACAGGCGTCACAGCTCAGTTGGTAGTAGCTCTGTGTTCCATGCTGTGGGTCGTGGGTTCGATTCTCATCCAGAGCAAATGCCTGTGTGATGAAAATAAATATTTGTTCTGTGTCCTGACACATAACAAATATTTATTTAAACACCTGGGTGTTACTATGTATTATATGTATGTATTGATGAATATTTATTTATTTATTGTAATACTATAAGGCCAAAGTGGCAATGCTTGGTGAGCATCGTTTTTAACTTTTTAACCATTTTTATTGCATTTTTATCCGACGAAAGAAAAAAAGGTATGAGGTTCAATTTGATTTTTTTTTCTGTGTTCACGCTTATCATTGACAGATTATTCCGATTTAGATAATTCTTTTTTACAATATATTTTCATACTTTTAGACAGGCAATGCTCAATAGTAAAAAAGAAATATTTCCATGAAATAGCCTAATCAGATAAATTGAAAGGAGAACAGACACTCTAATATCTACCAACATAATTGAACAAAATAAAATCGCAAAGAAATGGCGGCAGATTTTCAAAATATTTTTTTCCTCCACGAAACACGTTGAATGTTTATTAATAGCAAGATCTTGAGAATATCTCTGTTATAATAAAAACAAATGGTTCTTTGATAGCCGGAAGCTGGAGGCTTTGTTTTGATACAGGATATGGCGCTGACTACTTATATACAAGCTTTGCAGTTACCTGATTTTTTGAACCAACTTCGCATGGATTTCAATTTAGCTGTTGTTTTTAGAGAAGTAACTTAAGAAGAACTCATTAATGTTTATAACAAAATAGGTAAGTGAAGAGTATTTTTATAACTTTTTTAAACTATAAGTTGCTGTTTAAACCAAAAATTTCTGAAAAATATGGAAAAGTAATGTGGCTACGCTTAAAAGTACTAAAATCAAATCTAAACCGAAGGTACAAGATCCGACAAGAATATAGGAAACAATTTAGGTATGTGGAAATTTCAAATCTTTATCTCATTGTTAATTTATTTAAATGTGTTATTATGTATTTTATATCAATATAACTAGAGGTTACAATAGATAATAAATAAATAATGCTGGACAATCCACACAACATCATCTAGCCCCAAGTTAAGCAGAGCTTGTGTTATGGGTACTAGAAGACTGACATATTTAATACAATACACACAAATAGATATTTTTTATTATACATATAAAATACCCAGAACACCCGGAATAAATATTTGCAGATCGTACAAACATTTATCCCAAGGCGGGAATCGAACCCGCAACCTTCCGCGTCGCAGGCGGACCTTCGCCCGCCGCGCCACATAGGTCGTCAAGATAAACCAACTCTTCAAAGTTAAACGGCAAAGCTACGTGTTCTCTATAAATAACTAGTACAAAATCACCTTTATAGGTATTTAATTCAGTATTATTGGAGAGAAGGTGCCGTGAATTCGTTTCCTTTTCCCGACAACAGGAAGAAAGAAATTGCTAGGGAATGATGGCTTCCGCCGAAATAACTGTCTCTATAAGTAAATACATAGGTTTTTTTCAACCCTTGTTAACTCTATTAGCTGTCTATTTCTAGCGGTTTATTTTTAAGTTATGTATAGTTTATTTGAGTATAGTTTTTTAGTATTTAGACATAATAACGGCCGGTTTCTCAAACGATAATCAACGAAAAAAACAAATAATTGCTATGTGTCAAACTAGGATCAATCGTGATTTGGGTTTCCAGAAACCGGCCGTTAATGTTGTCACAGTAGAACTTTAATCATTGCAAATAATTTTTTTTCTTTCTTTCTTTTTCTTTCTTTCAGTCAAGAAGTAGTTAAAACGCTTTATAGAAAAATAAAAAATGTTATTTATACTTAGTGACAGTGATAGTCAGTCAATTTGTCAGTATTTCCTTATTTTAGAAGTGGAAAAGTACAACTTTTAAGAAAAAAATTGTTTTTATTATGAAAACAGTCGACATTGTACTCAGTAGGTACAATATCCTAGCCTCTCAAAACCAAAGGTCATCAAGGTCACAAAATCAAGGTTTTAATTTAAACCACGTTCTGTTTCTATAGTAACTCATCGGTATTCTGTGGCATTTCTTGTAGACTTATGTGACTATAATTTAATACAGCTCAGTCATATCAGTCCACCAGAAATGCCACAGAATACCGATGAATTACATACTATAGAAACTGACCGTGATTTAAAACCTGGCAGGTTTTAAGATGGAGCGACGATCTGCGGAGTGTAGCTGGCAAACACTGGATGAGAAGAGCCGAAGACCGGGCTCAGTGGCGCCTCTTGGGACAGACCTTCGTCCAGCAGTGGACTACTATAGGTCGATGATGATGATGATGAGGTTTTGAGAGGCTAGGAGAGGCCGACAGTAGGTAGGTACAATGGACGACAGTAGGTACAATGGACGACAGTAGGTACAATGGACGACAGTAGGTACAATGGACGACAGTAGGTACAATGGACGACAGTAGGTACAATGGACGACAGTAGGTACAATGGACGACAGTAGGTACAATGGACGACAGTAGGTACAATGGACGACAGTAGGTACAATGGACGGTAGGTACAGTAAGTACTAGTTATTGTTTCTTTATGTGGTGTGAAAAGCAATCTCTTCCAGGCAACCTTTGGCAGGTTCGTGATAAACCTATTTTCATTGTTTAGATTTAAGGTAAACTGATATCATTGTGATCCTGATATATTCCTTGCGGATATTGTTTCAGAGCTATTAGCGGGTTTCTGTTGTTTATTGTTGTGAGTTTGGTGCTGTGTAATTTGTTGTTTTAGATCAAGTAGAACGTTTGATGTGTATGGCTTTTTGTGTTGCTTCACTTACGTATCTAGCTTTGATAGTCTAAGGGCTATATTTCACCGGGACACCATGGCGGCGCAACTAGTCGCCACTACCAACAAAATGTACGTTTGGTTGCGCGACCAAACGGACACCAGGTGAGTAACTCTCTATAGAGCTGTATACATTTTATTGGTGGCGGCGACTGGTTGCGCCGCCATGGCGTCCCGGTGATATATAGCCCTTATTCAGCGTGCATTAGTTAACAATAGCTTGACATAAAAAAATAAATTGCGATTAATAGATACGCAGTTTTTTTTTCAGATTTGTTAAATAAATAAATAATGCTGGACAATCCACACAACATCATCTAGCCCCAAGCGAAGCAGAGCTTGTGTTATGGGTACTAGAAGACTGACATACTTAATACAATACATTACATATTTTTTATTATACATATAAAATACCCAGAATACCCGGAATAAATATTTGCAGATCGTACAAACATTTATCCCAAGGCGAAAATGGAACCCGCAGCGTCGCAGGCGGACCTTTGCCCACCGCGCCACATCGATCGTCAATTTTGTATTAAAACAAATCAGAATATTTTGTTAATATTTTACAGAATACAGAAAACAAAATTTGGCTATCTGCTAGCAAACGACCTATAAATTCCAAATACATAGAAAAAACTAACCAAATGAATACCGATCAGAAACATCTCCAAAATACTGGCAAGTATCGCTGCTGTCAATGGCAATACTCACTGGATCAAATTCGTCAGAGATAGTTGGGTTTTTCCATAGTTTAGTTTACTAAAATATGGCGCTAAAACACTATTCAAAAGACAATTTAGTTTCTGATCTCGAACACGTCGATCGCGATTTAATAAGAAATTGAATAGTCTTCAGTCTAGACTTTATAACGACTATATCAAGTATCATTAAGTTACGAACAAATTACTTTGATCCATTACCGCTTCCCTAAGTAGTTTCAAACTTTGATTCTATACAAAAGCGGCATTCTCCTCTGTTCTGGGTGTAATTGTCTTTCATTTCAGGGTACCGTGGCGGGGCGCTAATGGAAGAGGGAAGCAGTCGTCACGAAGTCGCAATTAGATCGAAGCGGGCTACGGAACCCTTTAGTAATTTTATGTAGTTAGCGCAAATGCGTTAGTTCGTTGACCCGGGTAATTTTGTTGGCGGTTTTTGTAACAATATTAAGTCACTTTTACCCTTCTATAAGGGTAAAAGTGACCTTCTTCTAAACATGAAAGTATGTAGTAAGCAATTCTAGTAAGTTGTTGAAGAAAGAAAAATCTTCAACCACACGAGCGCAAAAATCAATTTGAAAAATGACTTTTTCTAGATTTTTATATTTGAAAGATGTATGTGCACAATAACAGAGCTTAAACATCACTTCGTGACTTATCATCATTGACTACTAATTTCCGCAGGAATTGATTTCGTATTTTCTTTAGATAAGACTATTCCTATAAGACTGTCCTGCATTATTATAAATAAATAATGCAGGACAATCCACACAACGTCATCTAGCCCCAAGCTAAGCCGAGCTTGTGTTATGGGTACTAGAAGACTGAAGTAGAATTAGAGCATTCTACCAAAAAAACATAGAGATACACAAAATTACTATTAATACAATGATTTGAATTCAAACGTAAGTAAATAAAATGCTTTGCATAAATATTATGTGACCACATACAGTCAATATCGTACGTAGCCGAGGCTCAGTTGAACGCCTCTATTGTATTTGTATTGTCAACATCGGACAATCAAATCGCCTTGGATCTTCTGCATTTGCACTATACCTTTGTCCCTCTCTCCTAAGTGTCTTTACCACATCTTGATCCAAATTGATCTTATTTAATGCACACAGGTGTATCGGAGCATTTAATTTTTAATGTGATGCAATAATTTAAAATTATAAATATCCTTGTTATATTTTTTTCGTTCATTTTCTCGTATTCTGATTATTGTAGCTAATTTTTTAGTCACTTCTTTGTTGATACTGTCGCGGTACTGCTGCGCCCATCATATGAAGCACAATCCATTACAATAGTTCAAGTTGGTTGTCCATTGCGTTAACTTGAAAGGATTCTCCCATTATTATTTTTTCTCTAGCCTAAATCGTCCCACTGCTGGGCAAAGGCCTCCCCCAAACCCTTCCACTTCTCTCTATCCTTGGCAGTGTCCCACCAATCCATTTCAAATACGTCAAGGTCATCCCTCCAACGCTTTCTTGGCCGTCCCTGACGCCGCTGACCTTCAGGTATCCAGGTGGTGATTAGATTAGTTGTAGTCCATAATATTTTTGACGTGATAACGTCTTATAATTCGATAGAGCCGGCTGCACGCACGAAAAAACATGACTCATGCGGCGTTACCTCGCTCTGAGGCGTTCCATGTAAGGCTTGAAGTGCAAGCAAGAGCGCGGAACGAGCGACAAAGAATCACAATCGGCCTTCGCGTCGTTGTCACATTCAACTATCGTCAGTAAACCGACTTTACAGACAACCATTTTTTTTACTAAGTTAAAATGTATCTGTAATCTAAACAAGCTAGTTTTGGAGAGTCACGCAAAGACGAGCGTACAAAATTTAATTGGTGAACCATTTCGTGGAAACAAGCGGTCGAATTGAAAGCAATTATCGTTTTCGCGTTTGGATATCGAAAGTTTGTAGCAGGTGCAAATAACGGTGCTCGTGTGAATTGTAGGAGAGAAGCGTTTTTTTTCTTTACTTTGTCTTGTTTTTTACATTTTGTAGAAGAAAAAATGCACTATAAACGCTCCTGCACAATTAAACCATGAAAATGCAAAACTTGTTGTGATTGCTTATTTATTCCATAACAGACGATTGATTGAATAACTCTTTAGTTGAAAGGAAGTAAACGAGTAATTCTCCTAAAGTTACGTATAGAAAAAACAATAAACTGCTCAATATACGCGTTGCAAAACTAAGCTCATTGTATTGCCGGAACTAATCACAACGATGCGTTCTGATACACACATAAACATTTACGCAATATCGTATTGTGACTGAAATGTGTGTTACATCTAAGTAAAAAATGTCGTAGCCGCTTAGATCGTATAACTTGAGCAATATTTGAATTCGTAGCTGTTAGAGAATAAATCAGGATTGGCCCGCTGGCCGAGTCATTAGTGGGCGACCGCGGTCCGAGTCCACCGATTGAATTGTGACCGTGTACTGCCGTGGAAAAGCGTCTACCTACGAACGAATAAATCACGGGACCGGTCTACAAGAACCAGCTCAAAATACATTCAAAGTTGCACTTAGATCGCAGGCGGCACTACCTATGATCCGTTTCAGACCTACGATCTAATAAATCATGCTACGCTTCTACAAGATAAAATATTATCAAAATTATTAAATAGTAAAATAAATGTATATATACATAAAACATGCATAAAACTACCTACTAATGTCGTCACCACTACTAAAGAAATAATTAAGAGCTACAATTTAATAAAGCGTAGCTACGCTTGTACAAGCGTCTTATTCATCTACTACGCTTTATTAGTTTTTAAAATGTAAGTACTTATTGTAAACATGTGTACAATATAACCACCACGTAATGAATATAACTATAAACTCTTCAAGAATAGAGCAAAGTATACCTAATAGTGTACTGGTAGTCTAAGATTAAATAGTTTCTATTTGCGGCTCGCTTAGCTCGAATAATATTACCGAAACTAGAGTATTACACCTCTTGTATTTCAATTTCAAATAGCTATTATTAACGAACTTAATCTTGTTTTACTTACAGTGTGTGTGACTTACACTATTAACCCCTATCTAATAAAAAGTTAGTGTTGACTTATGTCATCATTACGTATGGTATCAATACATCAAATCTGCGCTAACTTTTATAAAATAGACCGTAAATCATTAAAGTGGAAGTGGGCAGGTCATACCATCACAATCAAAACCTACTATAAAATTAGGTTGTAATGTAGGATGATGTTAACCAAGAGCTCACAACTACTCAATTCTGTTCAATGTACTCCCACAGATTTACATTAAATCAAACTCCCAGATCGACATAGTTTATGCAGTTTACCGTCCAATAGTTACTTAGCCCGAGTCTGCGAGCGGTAGCATTATTTCATAGTTTCTATTAAGAGAATATCGGTTGGAAATTCAGTTCTGGCGTGATTTGTTGCAATGCTTGGTGGTTTGTAAGTTATGCTAATACCTATCATTGGTTTATTTCTCACCTGAGGTGGTTTACGAGCCAAGTCGGGGGAAAATATAACGCTATCTGCGAATGAGTTGACTTTATTTATGGAGCGTCTCGCGCTTGGAGTGATGGGATGGGATTAAGATTTTTGTGTTTTTTTGTCAATGCTTTAACACTTTAGTCAGGTTGATATTGTCGACGACCGATGTGGCACAGTGGGCGATGGTCCATCTGCGACGCAGAAGTTGCGGGTTCGATTCCCGCCTTGGGATAAATGTTTGTACGATCTGCAAATATTTATTCCGGGTGTTCTGGGTATTTTATATTTTGTATAATAAAAAAATATCTATGTAATGTATTGTATTAAGTAATAACACAAATTCTGCTTAGCTTGGGGCTAGATGATGTTGTGTGGATTGTTCAACATTATTATTATTCGTATTGCAGCTGATTTTTTTCTGGTCAAACAGTGCATACCCCTTAAATATTCAAAACTAGTCGTTAACACCCTATCACACCCCTCTTTGCTGTGGCTTTATACTAGTGACTAGAGTATCGGCAGTGCATAAAGCGTGTGCTATGTTGATACGAGCAAACTTTGTGATGAAACGACTTCAGAGCCAATTACCCGGCGATGCCTTCAGTTTTGCAACTCGCTTTTAATCTAAAGTGCAGTTTGGTAATAGAAAATGTTTAGACTTGCGGTTAAAGACCGTCTAATCTGATCTCTGGGTCGTGGGTTCGATTTCCACCTAGAGCAAATGTTGAATATAAATATTTGTTCTGTGTCAGGGTGTGTATAAGTACCTATGTATTTACAAAAAAATAAATATAAGTATTCTATCAGAAATCTAGTTCACATAGTACAAAGCTTCGCTTAGTTTGGGACTAGTGTGAAATGTCTACAAATATTTATTTAAAGAATTTGTTAATGGAACATAAAATATTACTATATTAGATACAAAACTTTGCGTCGCACGGTGTACCATCCTTTTTTCGAATAATAATCTTAAATTTAAACACGGTTTATTAGGTATAGTATATAGAGTATTGTACGTACCTATAGTATAACGTTAAGTATTATGTGAAATATAGCGATATATAAAAATAATTAAATAACTAAGTTAAACCCAGCAAGAAATATATTATTTAATATCAGCTAAAGTTAGCTTAGTCACGATATTTCTTAGTTTACGTCAAAACCACTTTAGTTTAGGATATCAAAACTCGTTAAATAATACTAAAATGTAAGTAAAAAGCGTTGTAGTGCTGTTCCAAGCTAAATTTTACAGCATTTTCGTCCAATGAGTGAACTTAACGAGGTAAACAATGCAGTATCGGACACTCTTAATTCTCTGTTGTCCGGCATTTGTCCGGCGTTTGTCCGGTGCTTGTCCGGGTTTTACGATGTTGTCATCAACAAGAAGTTTATGACTATCGCCGCTCAGTTGTTATATAGTTCCACCTTTTACGCAAAGGGTTATAAGTTCGAATCCCATCATTTATCTACAAGCATTACAGATCCCACAGCATAAAAGATATCTTCCATGATAAGAGCTACTACCAACTGAGCTGTGACGTCTGTATAAAGTTTCATTAAAATCAATTCAGTAGTTTTTGCGTGAAAGAGTGACAAACATACATCCACACATCCATACAAACAAATTTTCGCGTTTACAATATCACAAGTAGGATAGTATAATATCACAAGTAGGATAGTATAATATCACAAGTAGGATATTATAATATCACAAGTAGGATATTATAATATCACAAGTAGGATAGTATAATATCACAAGTAGGATATTATAATATCACAAGTAGGATAGTATAATATCACAAGTAGGATAGTATAATATCACAAGTAGGATATTATAATATCACAAGTAGGATAGTATAATATCACAAGTAGGATAGTATAATATCACAAGTAGGATAGTATAATATCACAAGTAGGATAGTATAATATCACAAGTAGGTTAAGATAGTTCCTACTGTGTACGTTCATGTGTTTTCTCATTCGCTCTCTCTGTCGTTGTCTCTGTTGTCGTTGTTGTCGTTTAAGTTTACACTAAAAACTTTATGCATTTCATATTATTCAGAATGATGCTTGCATAAAATCACTGAGCGCCGTGATTTTATAGTGTGAAATTCAATTTAGTTGTTTATGAGGAGAGTACGTGACTGAACGTGAGTTTTTAATCTTTTTACTCAGGAGCTCTGCTATAGAGCTTTTACGAAAACATATTAAAACAAAAATGTTTGAATATATTAAATACGTAACCGAAATGTTTATCATAGCATATGTTGTCATTTTACGTTTATGAACGACTGAATCTGATCCGATGACTTTAAGATGAGAAGACAAAACACATACCCACTAAACCTCTGACGCTGTATAAAGTAGATTATCACTTTTAGCAGAATATTTAAGTGCCTGAAAAACAGATCAAACTAAACGAAAATCTAAACTTCATAAACATATGCGCAACATCCAAGAACCGTTCCAATTTTCCACATGATATAGTTCCGCTATCACCATAATACAGCCTCTAAAAGTGGGTCGCTCTGCTTTGCCCATTAAGACGATATTCCTTTGTGCTAATGCTTTTCATGCATCTTTCATCTCATGCATTTTTGAGGCCACGCCGCGAGCTAAATTGGGTCTTATAGGATTCTTATACAAAACTGTACAACGAAGAGATTATTGTGTCAAGAGGTTGTTTCAACAATTTTAGATAAACTAGAGTTTGAACTTTGTGTTCTGCGCATGTAGGTAAATACAAAAAGTAAAATTAAATAATTTAAATGTTTAGCGGTGATTTTTCATATTACAAAAGCTTTGTAAAAATTATTGTCGATATTAAATAAATAATAAAAAGCCTTTTATACTTGTTTAAATTCTAACATATAAAATGGAAAAAAAACTATTAGGTCAAAAATAATTTAATAAAAAGTAGGAAAGTATTTTGTAATTCCATTTTTTCATCGTCTATATTAATTCCCTTTTAATATATTTGATACATTCACCAAGAAATAAAGGTGAATTCATTTTGACAGCTAAATCTGACCACAAAAACTTTCATGAATCCAAAAGCACTTAAAACGAAACTCGGTCGCAATCGTTTTAAATCAAGCAGGAAAAATTACATGGAGCACTTTTGAGTTGAAAACTTTTCTCTGTGGCCGCGCCGCACTCATTATTGTGTTCACGTTTTTGGCATTTGTGAAATATTGTACAAACACACAAATATTGTGATTAATGTATAATTTATGACGATGTGAAACGTTGCGTTTTGTTTCTTGGTTACAATGAACATAGATATACGTGGGTGTTTATGACGTGTTATATGACAACTCTAAAATTGAGTGTAGGTATAGTTGAGTGCAAGTTTTATTTCTATAATATGTATAGAAATATCAATAACTAACATTAGTCAGTAAGCTTTTATGTTACTAACAAATATGGACTAAGGTTCGAAATAAATAAATATTATTATTATTTATAATATACATATTTCCGTTTTTGGCGTAAATCTGTTTGTTATTAAGTTTATATCATTTCCTTATAAGAGCTGTGGATTTTGTTACTTAATCAATAAATAAATAAATCTAACACTAACAACACTATTAAATGTGAATTATTAAGTCTCAAACTAATTAAAGGATGTGTGAGGTACATTATTAGAGTAATTTTTGAATAGTAAAAAATTTGACCATTAATTAATACTGATAGCTTAACAAACTCATAAGTTTACTTACTTAATAATTGCTACACGTTTTACACTTTTCTTTCACTTGCTACACTTTTTATTCTCATTAATTTAGTGAAATTACAAATATCGTCAGTACAGTACTTAGTTCATTACTTTTAGAAATCAGAGCAGTAGAACAGAAAGCCAAACTTCTTGTTATTTAAGAATAGGAATCATTTATTGTATTTATTTCATACATCCATGACGCTTAAGCTGAGATTCAAAGACAAAACTAAGCGCGGACTTAGGTAGGTACATTTACGTTTTTGCTCTGCCTAAGATCCCTAAAATCCCTAGTCTGACCCTAGACCATCAAACAACAGTAAATCTCTCATTGCCTATAACCTAAGACCTCAGATATATTTCGTTGGCAGACACAAAGCGTTTACTTCAATCTTATTTTTACAATGCTACAAAACGTCATGTTTATGGCTCGTGTCATAGAACATGAGACTCGAGAGATACTAATGAATTATATTGAAGTTTTTACTGCTAAGAATGATACGTTTTGATACAAACAAGACGACCTACATTGTGACGTTTGTAATTGGATCACATTTTGTAAAAAAGTAGCTAATGGATGAAGCACGATTATGTAGATATATATTTGCACGATTATTATTTTTTATTTATTTATTTACGTTGAAAACATCGGTCCATATGTGCTGAGAACTGAGCAGATATCGTTGAGAACTAGATAGTTTTGCGTAGTTTGGGATAACAATAAGATTTGATAGCGTATTAATTAAAATTTAATCACAAACAAACTTACGACTTTACTTATACAGTATTTACAAAATGTACATTGTCATATAAAATACATAAGAAACAGTTGAGATATGTACAGATCGTTGCAAACGATCTATAGATAGTTCAACTGATCCAAATCACTACCAATCGGAAGCGTACCCAAGACACTGGCTGCATTGCCGCGCTGAATAGCAATTAAAATTAATTAAATTATCAAGTTAAAAAAATGCAACATAAATATCTTATCCCTTTCTGATATTGTCACAAACATTTTGCTGTAAAACCAACAAACATCAAAGCTGTTTCGTAAAGCAACCGCGTTGTTAAAAGTCAAGTTCAAACACAAAAGGCGACCACAATAGTTGCTTCCGCCCGGCATTTCCGCGGGAGTTTGCTAAACCGATTTTCTTAAGTACAAAAGAATTAAATAAGTAAGGAGTTTGATCTAGGACTTTATTGCTACAGGACTAAATAAATAGTGGAAGCTAGAACTGGCACCTAGAATCACCTGTGTAAAACGATTCGTGATAATCTTTGTGATTTTACTGAGTAAAAGAGTAAAGATAAATAAATAAGTATTCCCGGACATTTCGCACATCACATTCTAGTCCCAAACTATTAAGCTAAGCTTGTACTATGGGAACAATATTTACGTTCATCGACTTTAAGATTCATTGACTTTTATTTATTTATATATTAATAGGCATAGCCATAGCATACAGTAAATATTTATAAAAATCACTTACAGGCTAAATCATACTATACAATGTGTGCCAATTACAGGCATGCACAATCACTCACAATAACTAACAACAGAAAATAAAAATACAAGAAATTAAAAAATACAACAAAGAGATATCAAAAACAACATTGATTTTGCTCGTAAACAAATAAAATCGACAAGTTATTACCCTACATGTGATTTGAAGATTATATTATATCTAATAATGTTCCAAACCAAATAAATATGTAAGTTCTGTGAAACAAGCAATAAACTTGACGGTTTGTAGGTTTGTAAATAAATTGTTTCAATAACATTGAAGCCTTTACCTTATTTTATTATTATGAGTTTTTTGTAAAATGTTTGCTGTGAATATATAATTTGTAGTTCTTATAATAAATAAATAAATAAATAAATAAATAATGCTGGACAATCCACACAACATCATCTAGCCCCAAGCTAAGCAGAGCTTGTGTTATGGGTACTAGAAGACTGACATACCTAATACAATATAATACATAGATAGATATTTTTTATTATACATATAATACCCAGAACACCCGAAATAAATATTTGCAGACCATACAAACATTTATCCCGAGGCGGGAATCGAACCCGCAACCTTCCGCGTCGCAGGCGGACCATCGCCCACCGCGCCACATCGGTCGTCATTATAGTTTTATTTGTCTGATGTAAGAATAACACTTCATATAATTTATAAAGTTATTATTTGCGTTGTACAAAAAACAACGATAATAAGACGAAGTTAATATAGTCTTGAGTTAATCCTGAATCAATCCAAGTCAATCTTGATTCTTAACTGACTTGAAGACAGCTTCAAATTCATCATCTCCCTGTCCTTATCTTGCGATAGACGGGGTCGGCACAACATGATTTCTTATTCCACTCACTCCTACGTCAACTCTGAATCCATTCAAACTCAAATCATCTTTCATAACTAACTTCTTTTTCGTCTATCTTCTTCTCATAACCAGAGTGTAGTTTGAAATAAATTAATTATAAATAATGCTGGACAATCCACACAAAATCAAGAATAGCTTGTGTTATGGGTACTTGAAAACTGACATACTTAATATAATACAATACATTACATAGATAGATATGATAGATATTTTTTATTACATATATAAAATACCCAGAACACCCGGAATAAATATTTGCAGATCGTACAAACATTTATCCCAAGGCGAGAATCGAACCCGGTCGTACTCGGTCGTAAAAATGATAAGGCTAAAAAGTAGAGTCCTGATAGTAATACCTCCTGAGTAAGGACCACAACAGAGTTGTCTCGAGTCCCGAGAGGCGAAGACATTGTATTCATTATGATAAAATGTAAAATGCAACGCAATGTTCTTCGTCGGCAACTTGCTAATGATTTAGATAATCTTGGGTTTTAAGGAACTTGGTTTTCGTCTCTCCTGTGGGGCTATCCAGCAAGGGGAAACTTGCGAATATCCTTTCAGTTGCAGTTCAGTTTTCGATGATTTTACTATAGTAACTCATCAGTATTCAATGGTATTTTTGTGGACTGACGTGACTGAGCTTTATAAAATTATGATTGAGCTATTAAAAATGACGTCAATACCGCGGTTTAGGGCGTGGCCAACCTGATTTGAGCATGGCCTACCTGATTTTTGTTAATTCTATCAAACGGTATGAAAATCGATCATTCAAAATATCAATGACAGACGAAGAAAAAACTGAACTGCAATTTGATCAAATAACAGTTCAAAAACATTTCAGTTGTCAGGATACCCTCCCTGATCAGTTTACCCAAACTTACGAGTCAACTTATTACAAAACTTGTGTTTCGTTTCTTGCAGTGTTTTCATGAAGTAGAAGCGTTTTTGACTTCATCGTTTTTAACTCTAACATAGCGCACAAAAAATATTCAACTAAAAAAACTCATTTTCTAAATTAGACCTTATTAACTAAATTAGACCAATTAGTTAAAAAGGATTTTTACATTTGAGGCGCTACAACGTCCCGGTTGTAAGTCATCGTTATTCATATCGATTTAAGAAAAAAAATCGTTTGATTTTAGTTCGTAAAACGAAAAAAACGGTGAAAACTTCGATAAAACGTATGTTTTTTGGCCAGTTCTTCTTACCCGTTGTTAAATCACTACATATATTGCGATTCTAAATAATAATGTTTTCACTGAATAAAATATGACTCTGTCTGTAACCTATAACAATGTTGAGTCATTAGCAGTGAGCTTAATGCGATGAAAGTGAGTTAGTCACTCCAAGTCCACAAAGCACTCCTTCACTCCCCCGAGCCTCCTAACATGTGCTGTAAGTTATGGAGTATAGCCAGTTTAAGTACACTGGGACCTGTGCCTACCAATTTATTAACCGGTTTTTAGTACTACGGAGAGTGTTACTTTAACTAATGGTTATTTTTTTGACGTTACAACGTCTTCTAATTCGATAGAGCCAGCTGCACGCACGAAAAAACATGACTCATGCGGCGTTACCTCGCTCTGAGGCGTGCCATGTAAGGCTTGAAGTGCAAGCGAGAGCGCGGAACGAGCGACAAAGAAGCACAATCGGCCTTTGCGTTCGTTGTCACGTTCAACTATCGTCAGTAGACCGACTTTACAGACAACCATTTTTTCATTGCAAACGATTTATAGATAGTTCAACTGATCCAGATCAGTACCAATCAGAAGTGTAATTAAATACTTAGTGGATGAAGATAAAAATGGAGATAATTAACAGCTAAATCTGGTGCAAGTTAGCTTAAAAGTGCGACACAGTGAATATACTTCTAGTCCTAAATATATATAGCTCTGTACCAATATAACGTGAAAATATCGTGTCGTATCGGTAGTATAAATACACCCTTTTAGGAAAATAGTATCTATACTATAGTATATCTCGAAAAAACTTGACGAGTTTTCGCGTCCCATTTATCCACACATTTCTTAAGTTATTTTGACTCTGCTTAATTTATTTAAGTTTGTTTCATAAAGTTTGTGCAACCAGACTGCTTGCTTACAAAACAACAGAATAAAATGGAATAACACAGAGCAGTGAAACGATTCTATGCATAGAGACAAATATTATTGTTCAAAGCTAACGGCTAACCTAATATAGCTTACATAAATAAATAATGCTGGACAATCCACACAACATCATCTAGCCCCAAGCTAAGCAGCTCATCGAGGTAGTTATGTAACCGGCTAGTACATTGACAATAACAAGGCATCATGCCTAAAGCGAGCTTGCAGTCTCGCACTTGCGAAATCTTTACTCTACCCCCTGCCTTAAATTGAAAACTCATAGCCACTTAGTAGAATAGTGGAGTTATACTGAGACCTGTATTGTATACTCATAATATTATGTGTTAATAAACATAAATCTTAGTAGTATAAAGAGTTAGGTTGGTTTAATTACGAAGAAAACTGTGGAAAATTAATAAAATCCCCGATATTCTACAAAGCGTTTTGATCTTTTGGCTTACACCAGTAGTAAGTAACTTAAAACTTTTTTTTAAGTAAATCCAAAGCAAACATTATTCTTCGTCTCTAGATTAGCTCAAAAATGTATAGGCTCTTTGGTTCAACCTGAGGCGTTTCGGGCATTACTCGACTTAATAAAAGTTTTTCTTTACATTAATTTCCATTTTTAGGAAGAACAGAGCTAAGAATGGATTAGGTTGATTTATTTTGATTCTACTTTTAAAGTATGTAGGATTCTTGTTTCATTTCCCGCAAGAGTATTTCTCATAGTAGGAACCATTCTTTATTTTTTATTGTACACAAAATAAGACATATACCTACACAAGACAGAAATAGATGACATGTACAAAGGCGAGCTTAACCCTAAGAAGAGTTCTCTTCCAGCAAACCTTTGAGGCTAGGGAGAGGTGACTATAGAGGTAGAATGGAACCATTTTCAGCAAACTTGAGCCCAAACTTCCTGTACCTACATCTCGGGGCCAGACCGATTAAGTTTGAGGGTCCAAGTGATATATACTTTAATAACCTCGGCCAGCAATTAGGGGTATCTTTACGGTTTTCTATCAGGTGTTACTCAAGTTAATGCTGCGGTTTTTTTTTAAGTTAACGTTCTAACTTTAACTAGGTAAGTATAGTATTTTTTATTAATATAAAGTGTGATAGCAAACATTGACGTTCTACGTTTGGGTAGTACTGTGTAATGTAAATATATAAAAAAAAATTATATAGGTATCAACAATCATGAAATATATTTATATTATCGTAATCGATTTGACTTTTGGGTTCAACCACATGATCAAAAACTGGTTCTATGAAACAGCAGGCAATAGAGCATTCGATAAAGCAATAGCAAACGTATTATTGTGTATTTGTTTCCAAATAACATTAATGTATTAATTAATTATTAATTAATCATTAATGTATTAATGTAATCATTAATGTATTAATTAATCGACATGACATGATAACCGCAAAATTAATTTAATTTTGATGCGATAAATATATAACAAGCTTGAACGCTTATGAATAATAAAAAAGATAAGGTACTACTTTACTAATTGCTGTAAAATTCATCCTTGTATCAAGAATAAATTAAATTTCAAAAATAAACCCTTTACAAAAAAACATGCCGAAAACATCAAACAAACCGACCGCAAAACAAACGCCGTCATTTCCTCAATATATTTTGTGCTTTACAAAAAAGTGGTAAAAACCACAAACATTCCCCGGTGAATAATAACAAAACAATACGTAATAACATTTGAATAAATATCGTATTTTGTGGAATTCGAACTCACTGACCGGGTTTCCACCTCTTTGTTCAAGCTCCTCAAGAGCTATTAAATTTATTTTTTATCAACCTACGCTGTACCAGTGCTAAGCAAAGGTCTCTGCCCTCTCTTTCCATAAATTAAATAAATATTCACACATCACATTCTACTCATCAAACATGTAAACAATAAAATCCATAATCGAAGTGTAATCAAATATATGAACGATTTGACGACACACATCGTTTTAAGTATTTTCTGTCATGTAGAATCTCAAGGCAAGTCTTGCGTTTACGGGCTTTTAGGCTTTATAAGACTATATAAGACTTTGCAAAAAGCATCTCGGAAGACTTTAAAAAAAATTAGAGAAATAATAGTATTTTATGTATGTTTTTCAATCATTGGTCGACTGACGCATTCAATGTAATTATTGATTAGGGGTGGTCTAACCTTAATGATTTTTTTCAAAATTTTATTTAACGACACTAAGAAGAAGTAGATAAAGACGTGCCTACTGGCGGTACCTACTAACCTTGCAAACTATAAAACCGATGAAGACATAAAGCAAGCTCCACATCGTAAAACGAGCCGAAGGTATCGGCAGGTATCTGTGCAAGACAGTTTTAGGGTCCCGCAGTGGGGAGTGCGAAACGGAAAATTTACTGTCGACCTGTGTACTGAACACGTAGTACGTACAATTGTGGGGTTTTTAAAGATATACGGCTTTTAGAAGCCGCGAGTACTTATTGTATATTCTGGGTCATACGTTGAGAGACAAATGAAATGCGGTCTTTTTAAAAACTGTATTTTGTCGTTGTAAACATGATCTTAGAAAACTATGTTTTAAGAACAAAGCTTTTAAAATATAAAGACTTACGGCCGGTTTCTCGAACGATGATCAACGAAAAAATCAAATAATTACACTGTGTCAAACTCGGATCAATCATGATTTGGGTTTCCAGAAACCGGCCGTTACCATTAATTAACTAATTTCAGTGTATACAGTTTCAGTTACAGATTAAATCGAAAAGATAATTCCAAAATTGTAAGATTATAATCTAAATTTTGAAGTTGTGAACTCATTCGGCGGTCGTGTACACAATTTGACGAAACAAAAGGGAGAAACTAAGCTCTTAAGACTTACGATACCTACAATATTTCACTATGAACTGCTGCTTGAGAGTTGTAAGCCCTGTATTACATATGGCGTAGAGACGTGACAACGACTATATTCGGCTTTTCATAATTAAGAACGATCGCTTAGATACTGAATAAATAATACAACATTTTAACTAAAATTAATCTAAATCGATATTAAAAGACTTTATAAAGTAATAGTCAGGATGTAATTCCCGTTCTTCGAGGCTCTGGTCGCGTGGAACTGGCACCTAGAATCACTTAGTGTGTAAAACGATTCTAAATGATCCTTGTGATTTTACTGAATAAAGTAATTTAGACATTTTTTTTTGACTTTTTGTAATATAGGGACCTCTAAATAAGGGAAATATGGGTCTAAATATGGGACCTCTGAATTTACCAAACAGAACACACAAAAAAACAATAACGATTAATTCTTGTTGGAATTATCAATATGTAGATACTTACTTAAATAAGACAAAAAAAATACATAGTCGTGTTCATCACACATATGTTTGATCTCGATAGGGATTGAACACACGACCTACAGCATGGAAGGCAGAACCTACAGAGCCGACTAGTTTTATTGAGATAGGCGTCACACTCAATAAGTAGTTGGGTCTACGTGGTGCCGAAAACTTCCAACACTAGAGTTGAGTCATGTTTCAATTGTCAGCAAACAAACGATATTATGCAAGGGCACGATAGTTCAGATCTCTGAAGGATCTGGGTTCGATTGCTTACACTGCCACATATTAGCCACTTACTATAGGTAAGCCCTTTATGTACTTCCCCTTCCCTCCGGACCTCGGCAACGAGTAGACGTGTAACCCCGAGTTTATTTTGCTATAAATAAATTATTAATTGATAAAATACGAAAACTATTGAACACAAAAAAATAGGGCACCAGAAACTGTGAGGAGTGATCTGTGCGCGCACGCACACAACGAATACAATCTACCTACCTGCACACGAAGACTGACTCCATCTTACTGCTGTGTGAGTTTTCATTCACTTAAATACGCTGCCTCCGCGCCCGCGCGTCCCGCATCGACCTGGACGATCGTCACTTCGTTTATCCATGTGTGCGTAAGACCCGTTTTACGCCCTCACGCTTACCGCTTTGCTTTGCTGGAAGCCTAGTACTTTTGCTCACTTATACTTGCGCTCACGATCCTCGGGACCGCCCCTCCGCGCCCCTCCTGCCCGCAAAATTTCATACTTTCAACTACTCTACACCGTCTTGCACATCTGTAATCCTGGTCTTCTAATCAACAACTTTCTTACTAAAAAATGCCGCTAAGTCGCACTCCGCCGTCAACAACATCGCCTACTGTAGATACTAAGGCGCCGATTCCAGTGAGTATTCCAGTGCTTCAACATAGTTTATCGGAACCTAGCCTAATAGTTGAACAAGTGGAATTTGCGACTCCAAAAGGTAGTACGCCTATCCTGAGTTTTAGAAACACTAAACGCAGGCGCTTGGAGTGTGATGATGAAACAATGACCTCATTCATGGCAGACATGAAACAGATGATGACTAACTTTCAAAAGGAACAGAGTGAGAAATATGAGAAGTTGTTTGCAGTCGTTGATGACTTTCGGTCGGCAGTTGATTTCTTGCTCGGAAAGAACGAATCGCTTCAGGAGCAGGTGAATAAGCTGGAAGCTGAGAAAAAGGAAAGTCTGCAGTACATTAAATCACTGGAAGGCAGGCTGGATGGCTTTGAATGCAGTACCAGATCTACCTGCCTGGAGGTGAGAAACCTTCCAACGCCCCCAAATGAGACGAAGCTATCTCTTGTAGATGCTATCATCAACGTAGGCAAAGCCCTGCAGGTACAGATACAGCCTCATGAGGTTAAGGACGTCTTTAGGATCCGAACTAAAGACCCGGCACAAAAGACAGTAATTGTTGATCTCACCAGCGTGATTCTAAAAGAGAAGATCATTGCGAGGTTCAGAAAGACCAGCAGAGAGAACAATAGACTTACCACTGAAAAATTGAGAATCTCTGGACCTGTGAAACCTATATTTATCTCTGAGAACTTGCCTGCCAAGGCTAAGAAACTGTTCTACCAGGCCCGCGAGTTCGCTAAAGAGAACGATTACAAATTCTGCTGGGTATCAAATGGTAAAATATTTCTACGTAAGCGAGATGGTGGAGCTCTGATTCGGATTAGTACCGAATCTGACCTTAAAAAACCAACTGACATGAAGTGACTATATTTGGTTTTCTACATGTCATCTGTCTGTGCCTCTTGCGCCATTTTTTGTTTTGTATTTAGTTTAAGAATCTTCTGTAATTATAACACTGTGAAATTAATATACCCTACACACTCCCAAAACCACTTCACATACACACACCCTTTACACACACCTCTTACACACGCACATTTCCCACACACCACGTTTACGTTTACCTTTAACCTATACATTGTATTAAATTTAGATTTTCTTAGTCCTTCGTCTCCTGTTCCATTGTTCGATTTTAGCACTAATAATGGATGATTTAGTAACCATAGCAAGTGATATCGAAAACATTTCTCTCTCGGATTCACTCATGTGTTCACCCGAAAGTGCATCCCTGTATCTAAGTTCTACAAACTCCCTCAAACTGCTACATTTAAATATTAGAAGTATAAATTGTAATTTTGATGCTCTCCTAATATTGATTAATAGAATAAATTTGGATCTAGATATTATAATACTTTCTGAATGCTGGTTAAGCAAATGCCCTCGTCTCCCTACTATAACCGGATTTAACTCTCATGCATCTGATCACAAAACTCAGAACGAAGGCGTTGTGGCCTTCGTAAGAGATAACTTGGCCTGCAAATGTGTTGCTCCACTAATAGTTGACTCTAACTCTCTGCTATTAAAATTTGACAAAGGAATCGCAGTTGTAGCTATATACCGTTCTCCATCCTATAAAAATATTGATGGTTTTTTGAATAGTCTTGATAGTGTTCTGTCAGAATTAAACTCCTTTTCTACTATTATACTTGTCGGCGACATTAATATCAACATCGTCCCAAACTCTGGAGACTCTAACTCTGATGAATACCTAAACTTAGTATCTTCGCATGCAATGCTGCCTGCACATGTATTACCTACTCGTCTCAATAGCTGCCTAGATCACACCATTTTAAAGTCTCCCTACTCTGCCGTAACTATGGTACTGGATTCCTTTGTGACTGATCATGCCCCTGTTCTATCTTTTATTAATCTAGTAGCCCAACGCAATTCCCCTAAAAAAACAATGATAAAACTAGATATGAATGCAATTATTAAGGAAATTGAAACAACCGACTTTTCTTCAGTTTTGCTATCAGAAAATCCAAACGTGGCTGCCCAAACCTTAGTTAATTTACTTACCAGCATAATACAAAAACACAGCCATAATAAAACTATGCCGAGTAAAAAACGCATACTTAAGCCCTGGATTACCCCTGGTCTCCTGAGGTGCATTCGACACAGGGATCGTCTCTACAAACAATTTCATAGAGACATGGACAATCAAACCCTCAAACTTACATTTACTCGCTATCGTAATTACTGTAATAATCTTTTGAAAAAAGTTAAACGCGATTATGAACGTAATGAGCTTCTGAAAGCCAAAAATAATCCGAAAGCTACGTGGAACATTATAAAAAAAATGGCTAACCTAAATCGTAAACAATCATCTCTAGAAGAACTTTTACAGATATCTCCTATCAATGAAGTTAACAGCTTCTTTGCGAATGTGGGAAAAGATTTGGCCTCTAAAATTAAAACTCCTCCAACTCCTTTTATGGCCTCTGAAACGTGCTTGCTTCCTGACTCCATGGTACTATTACCTACTGACAATAGTGAAGTCGACAGTATTATTATAATGCTTAAAAATAAATGTGCTGTGGGTTGGGACGGCATTCCGACTTCAGTAATTAAAAACACTAAGCACGTTCTTACTCCTATACTTACTCACTTATTTAATCTATCTATATCAGAAGGCATTTTTCCTTTGGTGTTCAAAAAAGCTCTCATACATCCAATTTACAAAGGAGGAGACAGATACAGCGTAAACAACTATCGCCCAATTTCTGTGCTTAGCGTGTTGTCAAAAGTATTTGAAAAGATCCTGAATAAGCGGCTTGTTAAATTTTTAACGGACAAAAATGTTCTATCTGAACAGCAGTATGGTTTTAGAAGCTCCAAATCTACCGACGACGCTGTTATTGAACTCACTTCCTCAATTGTCAAAAATTTTGATAAAAAACTAAAAACTATTGGTATATTTCTTGATTTATCAAAAGCGTTCGATACTGTCTCTGTCCCTATCCTATTAGAAAAGCTTCGTAATATTGGTGTTAGAGGACACGTTAACAACTTGTTCAAGAGCTACCTATGTGATCGCCGTCAGATGGTTGTTGTTGGCAATGAGTCTAGTGAGGAGGAAGTGATCACTTTTGGAGTCCCACAGGGAAGTGTTCTTGGGCCTACTCTCTTTCTTGTTTATATAAACGACCTGTGCAACCTATCACTCCCCAACTGCAGTATTTTTACCTATGCCGATGATACTGCTCTTCTTGTAAGCGGCCGTACTTGGGTTGAGACGACTCGAAACGCACAACTTGCCTTTAACTCTACTGTAAAGTGGCTCTCTCAAAACTTACTCACCCTAAATATTTCAAAAACTAAATTTATTACTTTTTCTCCATCACTCAGAACCCAACCGACCTCATTACCTTCTCTTTTTGCCCACACATGTGAATTTTCTATGGGACCATGCTATTGCACAAATCTGGAGCGCGTACATTCTATAAAGTATTTAGGTATCTTGCTTGATAGACATATATCGTGGACTCCTCATATTGAATGCACTGTCTCAAAAGTTAGGAAACTGATGTTCATATTTAAGACTTTGCGAAATAGTGCAGATCTTCAATGCCTCAAAATGATCTATTACGCCCTTGCTCAATCGGTCTTGTCATATTGCATCACGGCTTGGGGAGGGTCTGCCAAGACTCACATGCTAAGGCTTGAAAGAGCACAGAGAGCCGTTCTGAAGGTCATGACTTCCAACCCTAGACGTTTTCCAACAGTAACACTCTATTCGATCTGTGACGTTTTAACTGTGCGCCAATTGTTTATCCAATTAACAATCTTACGTAAGCACTCGCAAATCATTTTCGACCCTACAATACTCACAGACAAACGTCGTACGGACAAAGTTTGCAAAATTGAGCCTCGCCGTACATCAGTGGCCGCTAGGAACTTTTTCTATCTAAGCTCCTCCTTATACAATAAAGTTAATAAAGAAATACAAATATATCCCCTACCACTCCATAAATGTAAACGTAAATGCCTAACATGGCTTCGATCCCTTTCCTATGAGGAAACAGAAAGCCTTATACTCACACTTACCTGATAGAACTATGCTTAAATCCTACTTACTAAATACTATTGTTTTTAAATAAATTTGCCTCTCCTCATTCAAACCGTCACCCACACTCTCTCAAACACACCCCACACACTCACACAATAGAAAGTCTCTTTTCTATAACCAGTCTCCTATGAGACTGGCGTACCAGAAGAACCTTACTTTCTTACATTTACTCCCTCCCCCCCCCCACACATACACACCCCCCCACACTCATACACACCTCCCCTCACCCTCTCTCACTCTCCATTACACTTAGGTGGGTTTCTCCTGTGATACCCAGACTCTTAAGAGACTGGCGTGGATCAGGTAAACCCACAAACTCACTCCACACTCACCCTCACATACATACACCCTAACATACTAATTACATAATAAAGCGTTATACACCCTCTTATACCTACACATACTTTACAACATATTGCATATTTTTCTTTTACGACGCACAGTGTAATAATAATGTTTGTATTATTTTTATAAGTTTTAGCATAAATCATACTCTTTTCTGTATAAATTAAATTCCTAGCTTTCATGGAACATTATCCCTGTTCTATTCTGGAGGAGGGCGCTGACTCTGCTACTCAGTTTTATAACTTTTGCAGTTGTCAACGTTTTCACCTTGTTTCGTGTACCTTTGTTTCTGTTCCAAATAAAACATTTTGATTTTTTGATTTGATTTTGATGTACAAACTTACTCGAAGTATATATCCGCTATTTGTGGAGCTCATGTATGATGGGGTTTGGATGTAGTGATTTAACTTTATGTAGCAAGATCTTACTTTCGTAAGCTGTTGATATTGATATTGGTTAGACATTAACTATTTCTCTTAACATTACATTTTTATTTGACAAGCGTCCCACCTCGGTTGATCGTAGCTCTGCTTTCCATGCTGTGAGTCGAGGGTTCGATTAAAATAAATATTCACGAACTTTTCATACATCACACTCAAGTTCCAAACTGAGCAAAGCTTATAACTATTGGAACTAGCCTGCTCACAGAATACTTAAATACATACATTAATTTCGCAAACATGTGCCCTGGTCGAACCCACGCACAGCATGGAAGCCGACTGAGCTATGACGCCTATCACAAAGACGCACACAACTTTTGCATTAATTGAAACTTCCAATGTGCATCTTTTTTTATCGAATACACAGCTGTTTTTGCACAAAAAGCTGTTATAAAAATAAATATGCAAATACATAAATAATTTATTTGAACTAAATATAAAACAACAAAATTAACTAGCTCATATCATCAGCTTGTTTATTATATACGAGTAACACAAACAGTTCAGTGTTTTAGAAAATTCCCTGTGCATTGTGGTGGGAAGCCCGGGTGATTGACGACCAACAAACAGTATTAACGACTCAGCAGGCTCGCTATTACAATGGCGACAATATTTCAATTATAGCGACAAACAACGCATTATGCAAGCACATGGGTGCGCCACACGCCAAGTTAAGAGCAGTGTGTAGCGTTCAGGGGGGCTATCCAGCAAGGGGAAACTTGCGTGACCGAATATCCTTTCAGTTGCAATTCAGTTTTCGATGATTTTAGTACAGTAACTCATCAGTATTCCGTGGCATTTTTGTGACTGAGCTTTATAAAATTATGACTGAGCTGTTAGAAATGACGTCAATGCCGCGGTTTAGCACGTGGCCTACCTGATTTGTGCATGGTCTACCTGATTTAAGCATGACCTACCTGATCTGAGCATGGCCTACCTGATTTTTCGTTAATTCTATCAAACGGTATGAAAATCGATCGTTCAAAATATCAATAAAAGACGAAGAAGAAAACTGAACTGCAATTTGATCATATAACAGTTCAAAAACATTTCAGTTGTCAGGATACCCCCCCAGTGTGTAGCGTTCAGTTTCAAAGTACTTAAGAAAATGTAACTTTATCACTTGACACACTCAGCTATATATATATATAGTTACCTACATAAGACAGTCATGTCAATTTGCAGCTCAGTTTTCTTCCTAATAATAATGGCCTGGTATATTATGAAAACAAGATGAAGAAAAAATCTAAGCTGCAAATTGACATGACTGATATAAAAGCCAGTTCAAATAACATTTCAGTGCTGTGTGTGGGTCATTGGTTCAATCCCAAGAACAATAAATTTGTGTGATAGAAAAACATTGATGTCTGTTTATTGTCTATTACTTGCAAATTCGTGTTTCAATTCAACACATATCATAGATTTCAGTATAAAAATAAAAAACTACCCTTATTTTTAAGTAAAATAACAAATTTGAAAATTGAAAATTGACGACCGATGTGGCGCGGTGGGCGATGATCCGCCTGCGACGCGGAGGTTGCGGGTTCGATTCCCGCCTTGGGATAAATGTTTGTACGATCTGCAAATATTTATTCCGGGTGTTCTGGGTGTTTATATGTATAATAAAAAATATCTATCTATGTAATGTATTGTATTAAGTATGTCAGTCTTCTAGTACCCATAACACAAGCTCTGCTTAGCTTGGGGCTAGATGATGTTGTGTGGATTGTCCAGCATTATTTATTTATTTATTATTTAAATAGTTAGAATCGTTTTAGAAAATGTGATTTTAAGTGGTATTTTCTTATGACAAGAGCATTGTAGCACACGCAAAAAGTATGCGTATATTAGGACCTTAAAAATGTCTACAAACAATAAACAATATAAAGGTCAGGTCCTATCATTGTATATTTACTCCCATGCAAAATTTGCTAAAAATAAGTTGTTCAGTATCTACTTATAAATAGGTGTTTTCCTGTTGTTATTATTTATTACGGAGTATGTTTTATTTAAATACTATTGTTCGTATAAATAGCAGCATTTTGTTGAAACGGAACAGTATTGTTTATCAAAAACATAAAGTGAAACAAACATGTTAGCTCCCGGCGTTTACAAATAGTTGCCATTATAAATAAGGTTAAATCACGGGGTTCTGTATACATTTTTAAATAAAATTGCAGAAAAGTCCATTTTAAAAAACTTTACACATGTTTTACTGTCAGCTACAGTTCAGTAGAGTTTAAAGAATTGATAATAAATAAATCATATTTTATGCGAAAACTATAATGAAAATGTAAAGTTTTGTGAGAATGATTTCTAAAGTATTTTTTCGTTTGAATAAAAACTTTTTTGATTTTTACCTGAAAAAAATACTTTGAAGTTAAAAGCCGTTTTTGTTTTTAAAAACTTTTGGCATTTGCTTCGCGTACTGATTTAAAAATCGAATGATCTTATGTACCTATTCTAAGAAATATACTTTAGAACATCAGTGACGTCACAGATTTTGATATTGACTATCATAATATTTAAAACTATCACGGTTTGAACATAGAAGTTTTCTTTATAAACGGGATATTTACCATGATTTGTGAGTTTGATATCCGGAAATAATCAAACTCACAAATCATGGTAAATATCCCGTTTATAAAGAAAACTATCGACTCTCATGTTAAATACTTTTAATCTCTACGGAACCCTAAAAATGGCCCGATGTTCGGTCGTACGGAACATAGCCGTAGCCTGTTTATTTGTTTACCGTGGATGTCGTTATTTGTCGTGATCCATACACTCATGGATGTATACATACATCTACTGTTATGTTATGCCTATTCGGTTTAGTTTGTGTACGGGCACTGACAGATTGACGAATGAATATTGCTTTAGTCACAAATGTCACAAACCCTCGTATTCTAAGCCGTGTTTATTTAAACAAACTAGAGCTGGTTTTATAAACATGTAATGAGGCCCATTGTTCTTCACTTACTGTTACAAATACAGTTTTTTGTATCTTCTGATATTTCCTTGTGGTGTGTACAATAAAAGAGTTTTCTATCTATCTATGAGGAGGCATGAAAGTCATACAACCAAAAAAGTTATGAATATGAGTGTACTGGGTATGCGAGTAAAGGAAGACTGAAAAAGAAGTGGTTGGATTGTGTGAGAGATGTTATGGATGTGAGAGGAGTAGACACAGAGTTGACGGATGATATGAGTGAGTGAAAGAAAGAAAGATGTACCGACCTTGCTTTGCGTGGGACAAAGACAGAGAGATGAATATTTATGAAATGAAGTATTATCGAAGCTTTAGCCACAGGGGAGGGAATCAAAGTGGTGAAATCCCACTCGAACTTGGTGTAGGGTTGTTTTTGTTAGCCATTGACACGCAAGAAGAAGAAGCTTTTAGATTGAGTGAGCGGAAAATATTGCGAGGAATGGCTTAAGATGTAGATATAAGGTTTTCTAGATATGTTATAGAATATATCACAAGTTTCGAAAGTATAACATGACAGGATACATTGTAGTGGTGTTATTTGAATCTCGGCGCGTTCCGAGCGTTTTTGTCTTCTTGACACCAAAATGTTTTTATATCTGTGAACCAATTATAATGCTGTTTTTTTTTTAAAGTTGTCGTGACCAAAATGAATCTTAGATCAGATATATATTTTAAATATTGGGTGCGATTTTTTTTTTTTTTTTAATTATTGATCATTGTTTTGTAACTGATAAGTCTAGCTTATAAAGTAATTATGCATTGCAGTCACTATCTTATAGACACTATCGGTCAATAGATATTCATATTGGATCATCTAAGAACTAACTGTTTGCGATTTACAGATAGCACGTATATTATGTAAATATTGTTAATCCTATAATATATGTTGCATTCATTATTCAGTTCATTAAAATATAATATTATTTATTACAGTTTAATACCACTGTAAAAGCTAATTTATTAATATTTTGATATCAATAGGTTTGAATGTGTGGCACTGATATTTCGATTTGCTTTTGTTTAATGTTTCCATTGTAAATACTCCTAGATTTTCCCTTATTTTTTCCTAGATTTTTTCCCTAAAAAACTACTTTACCTACGAAATAAGTAGACGAAATAGTAAAAAGTTGACCGTAGTTTCTGAAGCAGGATCTCGCGAGGAGTTCCTGTCCCGAAATGAGCAACAGTCCCATTAAACTTACCGAAACCCATTCCATTTAATCGTCTTGTTTGTCAAATAAGACTGGAAAAAGACTGTAGTTTCCTTTTTTCTGCAATAAACTGCCGTTTTATAACATCGCATCGATCTTTTACAAGACAAGCGTCACAGTTCAGTTGGAAGTAGCTCTGCCATGGCACAGCATGTCTAAAAATGTACCTACTAATCATAAAAATCTAACTAAAATCAATAATACAAAAAGGTTATGTTACCTATGCTAAAGATGAATGTCAAATAAATAAATATTCACGGACATGTCACAAATCACACTCTAGTCCCAAACTAAGCAAAGCTTGTAATATGGGAACTGCTGATATAATACTTATATAAGTATGTACATGAGAACTAGACTGCTGATTTGACGACCGATGTGGCGCAGTGGGCGAAGGTCCGCCTGCGACGCATTTTTTTTTGCATTTTTTTTTTTTGCGACATGACCCAAGCTTTTGATTATGTGGACCATAATATTTTAATACGAAAACTGGAGCTATATGGTATTAGAGGTAGTTCTCAACAATTAATTAAATCTTATTTAGGTAATAGAAAACAAATAACGCAAATAACTAAAATTGACATTAAAACTAAATTTGAGCAAATTCATGAGTCTGACACACGTATTGTAAGGTATGGCGTTCCCCAAGGGAGTGTACTGGGCCCATTACTATTTATAATATATATAAATGACCTGCCAAAATGTACCATCCAACCAATGTCATTATTCGCCGATGACAGCACTGTAACTATTTCATGCAATAATATTGACACGTACAAATATGACATTAATTTAGCACTCGAATATATAGTCACCTGGCTAGATAATAATAATTTAAAAATTAATATCAGTAAAACTAAAATAATTCATTTTCGACAACGCGATACTGCAGCTTCTAATGATTTTGACATACAATATAATAATAAAACAATTGATGAAGTTGATACAACAAAATTTCTAGGGATTAATATTGATAAAAAGCTAAACTGGAAGGCTCATATTGAAAATTTATGCAAAAAAGTGAATAGCCTTGCATATGTTTTGTATAAACTATCTACATTAGTTAATGAGAATGCTCTTCTGACTGCCTACCACGGTTTGATTGCATCAAATATCAGATACGGTGTAATTTTTTGGGGCAATTCCACTGATATTGAAACAATCTTCAAACACCAAAAAAGATGCATAAGAGCTATGTTCCACTTGAGAGTCACAGACTCGTGCAGACCTTATTTTATTAAATATAGCCTCCTGACTTTACCTTCGCTGTATATTTTTGAAACGGCTATGTTTGTCAGACAAAACCCTGGGCTATTCTGTCGGCTGTCTGATGTCGTTATACGTAATAGACGAGATCAAAGCAAAGTGTGCACTCGTAACTCTAGAACTACATTTATGCGCAAAAGTATTTTTTGCATGGCTCCATTTGTTTACAACAAATTACCATTATCGTGGAGAGAACTTCCAACGTCGTTGTTTCAGAGAAAGCTGAGAACAATGCTACTTAGCAAATGTTATTATAATATTAATGAATTTATGTGCGATAAAATGTTATTAACTTACACATTGACATAATTTAGTTTAATATTATTATTTTGTATAAATTGCTTTTATAATTTAATTTAATAACATTTAACTCTTTATTTTTAATTTATATACTTCTTGACATTCTTTATTTTTTCTCTTTCTCTTAATTTCTATTATTATATACCTACATAAGTTAATATTAATATTGTAATTGTTTTTAATCTTGTTTTGCACACCCCAAAAGGGTAGAATTACTATGATACATTCTATATATATGACATCTTTTTTCCATGTAATTCTGCAAATAAATGAACTTTGAACTTTGAACTTTGAACTTTGGACGCGAAGGTTGCGGGTTCGATTCCCGCCTTGGGATGAATGTTTGTACGATCTGCAAATATTTATTCCGGGTGTTCTGGGTATTTTATATGTATAATAATAAATATCTTTCTATGCAATGTATTGTATTAAGTATGTCAGTCTTCTAGTACCCATAACACAATCTCTGCTTAGCTTGGGGTTAGATGATGTTGTGTGAATTGTCCAGCATTATTTATTATTACTATAACGTTATTAGGTACTTAATGACGTCATAAACTGTTGACCGTTTTGAGAACACAGCTAACGCTAAAGAGGCAGCGGATAGTGGGAACGTAAACAAAGAGGGCGCGAGGATCCCGTCGGAAAAAACAAAATCATTTAACTCTATAACTTATTCGAGAGTTTTTTGGCGGAATGTTTGGTTAGTTTGTTAACGCAGCTTTTTACAGATTATTTTTACTACTTTTATTAAATTTTGGTTGTATGTGCCAAATTTTTGGAGTTTTTAGCAGTGGCTTTTTGAGAGGGAATTTGAAAGCTAGTACTATTACCGTACTTCTGCCACAGATCAGTGATGATCTATTGCTGTTTCGGTTCAAGGTTACATTTAACAATATTAGATAATTACTCCACAAAGTGTGTGATACACTTGATAAAAAGGAGTAAAAACGGAGTTTTTTTTTTAATTTATATAACGGGATATTATTTGATATATTTGAGAAAATTGAAATAATAAAATTTAAAATCTACTTTCCAATATAAAATCCATTTTTTTGTTTAATTATTAAAATCTCTAATTATTTAATCTGCTTCTCGTCTTATATTCGTAGATTATTTATAGATATTTTAAGTGAGAGACAATATGTTTGAATGGCAGAACGATTGATTTGTAGCCATGAAAAAATAATCTTATCTACATAATTTGTATTTTACGAGTGACTAAACTTACAACCTGTAAGTCTATAACCGCTGTTTAAATAGCCATAAGTTGAATTATATAAGTTTTTAAAAACTAGTCGTTTAAGCCAAGTCTCAGTGGCTAACTGCCAAACTCGACAAAAACTTTAAAAGCTGTATTGACATAAATAAATAGGGAACATTACGCTAAACAACACATTATAGCATTCAACGCGAACGTCCGCGCTTTCTCAGCATGAGGGTAGTCACGCATAGAATAAATAAAATAAAAGAAACTTTATTGAGGACAGACTTTACATAGGCTTACAAAACTAATAAAACTAATTTAATTAAGGAACTGTCCTACAATCGGCGGTCTTATCGCAGGCAGCGATTTCTTACAGACAACCGTACTTATAGAATAAAGTATCTATAGCTAATGTGATGCGTAAATAGTATTATGATTATATCATCATTATCATCAAATAGCTGTCATTTATATAGACAATGACTGTCCACATAAATGACAGCCAGCTCCCGTGTAAGCATTTGAAATTTAAATATTTTATTTTGATTTAGCATCAAAATAAAATAATTGAATTTACTTGAATAAAGGTTGATCAAATCTGGGAAACGAGCAGAGAATTGAAGAAGATCTTTGCCCAGTGGGACAAAAAAAGATTTAAAAATAAGTATAAAATTAAACATTTGCTCTAGGTGGGAATCGAAACCACGACCCACAGCATGGATGGCAGTGCTACTAACAACTGAGCTGTGACGCCTGTCAAAAAAATTCAGCAGCTTCAAACAAATTATATCTAAGTATAATTATCTTTTCTTCTTATTTAAGTTAAAAAAACAAGTTTCAGTTCTATATTTCAGCCTGAGTATTCCATGCCGGTACTTTCCAATTGAGCTTGAGTGTATAATATAATCCGTACGCAGCTAATGTGCCAATTTTATATTACCGACGGCTGCTGTATGATGCCAAGTCGCCGCTCGCTGGCCGCTGCCTTTTAAATGGTTATCGCCTTTCAGAAAACTATTATGTTTGAATTGTTTTATATTACTTAACTGTACCTTTTTGCTATAATGATTCAATTTTTATAGGAGACAAAAACTGAAATATTCTGTATTTCGTAAATTTACGAATCGTCTTATACACTAGCCCCCTATCTTAAGTTAGCGTTGACATTATGTCACCATTACGTATGGTAATCAAGACATCAATTCTACGCTAACTTTTTATAAGATAGACCGTAGGTGTGTTTGAGTTCTCATCAGCACATAAATATGATTTGGAATGCTTGAATTTTTATTAACTCGACTTTCGTTAACACGCTGAATTTATTTCTAACATAATATAAGTCACTTGATGATGCGAGAATTAATTATGTTTCTATAATTTCGGAAAATAAATCAATTAATAAAACTTGTGTCTTGCGAACGAAAGTTTTACTCAATTTTATTTTATTTTTATTTATTTTCAGAAAACTTACAGCTTTGAACATAATTATTATATGTTGGTTATAAATATGTACTGAGGGCCAATTACTTTTCATAATAAAATGTCCGTATGACACTGTTTTTTTCTTGTTTTGTTTGTAAATTTATTTGAGTCAATCACAAGTCTTCACTGCGTCAAAGGTTAGTACCAAAGTAATTTGATGTTGGCAACACAGTGTCATATCAAACCGACGTGGCTGTTTCATTACTTCGAAATATGAATTAATTTCTTCATGTGTGCACATACACATGTGGGCGTAGGGTTGGGTACAAGATATTACCATACTATCGATACATTCTTTCTTAATAATTTTACAAAATAAAACCAAGACGGAAATAAACATGTACAAAAGTAGGTAAGATATAAGTAAGTACACCTTGGAATAGCATTCTTTGACACAACGTTTGGGTAAGCTTTATTGATATTTTGACAAGTTATATATTGCAAAATTATATACTACGGACATAAATTAATTTGTGGTTAAATGCTGTTAGAAAATATGTTATATTTCAATTTTATAGTCTCTTTATATTTAGGGAACATACAAACTTACTGCAATCTTTGATTTTTATGTATATAAACGTTTGTTAAGTTTAATGAAGTCCTAAATTCTGTCGATAATACCAGCTGTTATTTGTGACAAGTGTCCCATCCCTATTTTAATTGTAAATTGTTCTCGCGAAGCATTAGTACCTAGGAGAGATAATCAGCTAGCTATCGACGTTGATTTACATAAATTGTGTAAGCAAAATTACAAATAAACCAAAAATTATACAAATTACAATTGGTGTTACTAAAAAACTGATTTTACATTTATATTCTAAGTGCATAAAGCATTTTAAAATACAAATAAGATGTATTTAATACATTTTACGTGATGTTACGGAATAACAATTTGACTTAAATATGTATTAACATTTCACACATCACACTCTAGTCTCAAACTAAGCAAAGCTTGTACTATGGGAACTAGACTGCTGATAACTTTGACACGATTACTTATTATGGAATGTTGTCTAATTTCTTGTGAAAAATCCATGTTTTTTTAATGTACTTATATATTACATAGCTAAGTGAATATTAGGGCTCTAAGGTTAGTATTTAATTAAAAGTTGTGTCACGCCCACTGTTTGCGGGTGACGCCGCGAGTTTTCATAATTTCCTCGAATCTGTACGAGTCTTTGAATAACTACATTAGTTGCAAACGTTTCCTTTAGATTACAATATTATTGTTTAAGGAACTTTACTCACGTGCATGTTATACACAGAAAGATTTCACTGTAAGTTAATACGTTTCAAAAGGCTTTGAATTAAATACATGAGTAATTAGAGCTAAACAGCATAATATTTAAGTTAAATAAATAGTCAAGTCAAGTCAAATATATCTTTATTCAGTAAAATCACAAGGATCATTTAGAATAGTCTTACATACTAGGTGATTCTAGGTGCCAGTTCCACGCAACCAGAGCAAATATTCATGGTCATTTCACACCACATTTTAGTCCCAAACTAAGCAATGCTTAGACAATGGGAACTGTACATATATAAGTATATTTTTTTTGTAAACACTAAATAGAATATATAGTAACACCCAGACTCTGAAAAAATATTTATGTTCATCACACAAACATTTGATCTGGGTGGAAATCAAACCCACGACCCACAGCACGGAAGGCTGAGCTACTACCAACTGAGCTGTGACACCTGTCAAAAAAGTTCAGCAGCTATATTTTCTGAGCTACGCTCTTGTTAGCGTAGAACAAGCGTAGTTTTCTCTCATCTTCTCTCTCTTCTCATATTGTGTTAGCGCTACGCCGCAGATCGTATCTCCATCTCGACGAAGGACGTCTTAAACTACGCTTACCTAATCGCAGTCTCGACTCTTTATCTACAACACTGTCAGTTTTAGTTTACAGCTATTTGAAGCCCAAATATATTAAATTATTTCACACACAATCCCAAGCCAAACGCTTCCTTGCCCAATCTCCCAAATCCCCATTGAGGCAATCCCCAGATTTGGAATAAAAGAAAAATTAATATTCCCACCTCGTGCGGGCGGATCACTCTGCTATTTCGCCAAAATTGGGTATTTGGGACATTGGATGAAAGCATTTGGTTTGTGGGAAGCTACAGACTTTTTGTCACGTCCGTAAACATCAAAACTAGACCTCCTAGCTTGTTTTATATAACATTTTGAGCCTTCTGCAACCTCATAGGTACTGAGTTTTAAAACATTAGTTCATCTTATCAATAAAAAAGTAGCATTTTTTATTGATAAGATGAACTAATGTTTTAAAACTCAGTAACGTAAATGCATGTTTTTTAATAAGTATTAAAAGATAAGTTTTAATTTAACTAAGTTTCTTAATCACAAGTTAAAATCCGTATTTTCATCAAAAACATGGACATACTTTCACAATAAAATTAATATATTCCTATATATAAAACACCGATGATAAAATGTAAAGAACGGTGGTCTTTTCTCAGCAATTCCTTTCTTGACTGGGAAATTTTAAAAAGATCAATGCCTAATAATCCAATATGGAATGAATTGCCTGTAAATTCGACTCGGACGTGCCTTGCATCAGAGACAAGAACGGGCTTTAGGGGGTAGAGTAGAACAAATATAGAGATAACTTTCAAATCAAATCAGTTTATTTGTAAACACAACTGAAACGGTGATCGTCAATAAGTAAGTACTTAAGTAAAAATAATCTTTATTCACTAAAATCACAAGTATCATTTAGAATCGTCTTACATACTAGGTGATTATAGGTGCCTGTTCCACGCGACCAGAGCCTAGAAGAACGGGCAAGAAACTTTATAATTCTACTTATAAGTAATAGCAGGTATGTGCACTGTGATTTGCGCTAAGGCACAAAGTTTAGTTTCAACAAATTAATACAATCAAAATAAAATTAACAAATGTTACAGTAATTCTCTTATCCCTAGGGCATGCGCTGAAGCAAAGGGAAATGAAAGTAATGTAATGTAATAAAAAAAAACATTTAAAGACTAAGCTATAGCCTGGAATTCGAAATTTAAAAAATAATTTGGACGGCGGCCATTTTGTCGCAACATACGGGTTGATGGTTCAAATTCAAAGTAAGTATTACGTAATATTTACCTTATAATTATTATTTGTAATAGTGAAAAATATACACAAAATTTTAGGTTTTATTTCACAGCAATTGGATTTGTGAAATGAGATATTGGTGTTCATAAATAAATGATAATACCTAGCCTTAACCAGTAACATGAGGACCACATTCCCCAAACAACCTGACCACTGAATAAATAAAACCATAAAATAAAAAGAACTTTCTTAAGAAAACAAAAGGTAATTCTTAAAATGCGGTCTTATCGCTTGACGCGATCTCTTACAGACCACCGTTACTAATGCTAAACTTAATAACTAAGACAATGATCTTAAACTAATGCTACAGCTTATTTAGAAATAGTGTCAACCCAGAACGCCCATCACTGGCCATCATTCGATACGAGGTTGAGCAATGGTTGGGCACTTATGAATTAAGCTTATTTATAAGTTTCAAAGTGTGTAATCAAAATATCGATAACATCCGAATGTCAAGCATGATTGAAATATCATATTCAAACAAAACGGATCACCGACATTATTGTTTCTTTATTGATTGGAAACTCGGAAAAATCTCATTTCCTGCGGGATATAGGCGGGTTGTGTAAAGAGCTTGTTCAGAACACAAATAATGGGAATAATACATTTTGTTATAACGTCGTACTTAATATTCTAGAGTCAATATTTTTATGTTTATTTTTGGCTTGCTGAAAACCTTCGTAAAATGCAGCGACAGATCTGACATTTTCAAATACTAAGTTAAAAAAAGCTAAATAAATTATTCAAGCATTTCTAAACTGATAACTGGGAATAAAACAACTGATATTTTTTAAGAATATAGGTAATTGTGAATTTTTGCGCTCCACGCAGTAAAATGTTTATCGAGACAAGGTATCTTAACCCTCTATGAGGAGATAGATAGGTACTAGTCGGTGTGCTGCAAGTCTAAATCAAGATCCAAAAAAGTTTTCATGAGTTATGATGCTATTTTAGTGAGCTGTGACGCCTGTCAATGGACTCTGACTGTGTAAAGTGTTCCACACTAACTGACACGCTAATTAATCAAGTGTACTGCTTATCGCAAACTTTAAATAAAAAAAAACACCAATCAGTGTCCATTGACAGGCGTCACAGCTCAGTTGGTAGTAGCTCTGCCTTCCATGCTGTGGGTCGTGAGTTTGATTTCTACCCGGAGTAAATGTTTGTGTGATGAACATAAATATTTGTTCTGTGTCTGAGTGTTACTATGTATTCTGTTATATGTATTTACCAAAAATGTATTATCAGTAAGTATTCTATCCGCAAACTAGTTTCCATAGTGAAATCTTTGCGTAGTTTGGGACTAGAGTGTGTATTGTCCGTGAATTTTATTTATATATTCAGTCTTGATTAAAACAACACACAAGCCGTTACATAAAAACCTCCATTATATAAAACATCTATTCTAAATAAATTTGAATTTTCAAGAATCGTATTTTCAAAATCAGGCTCGTATTTATAGAGGCGGCGTTTTGTCAGCGTCCGCGCCCGCGCTGCCGACTCATGCATTCTGTGTTTGTAGAAAGACAATTAAAATGCTAATTATTTGCAGACAACTCATATTTTGACTGCTGTAGACCTAGGAATGGGTTTAGATCTTCCTTTCGTGAAAAAGTTATTTATTAATAGTTAATAACTTAGGACAATTACCTAGGTCTTCCTTGAGTAAATAAAAAAAACAGTTTCTTTACCTACGACAATTCTTAAATCTTTTATAATTTATAAGACATGCATGTCTAGCCGTGACTCTGTGAGCTAATTTGATTATGAGTGATAAAGGTATTATTTTTATCGCTGTAATCATAAAACAGGTTCATTAACCTGATGAAGTTATATTAAAGACAATAACGACATACAATAAACGCGATGAAACCTATGCCCCAAGTTATATACATATATGTATTCCCAAAAAAAACGCTTGTAAATACATAAGTAATTTTAAATATTATGTGCGTTACCATCACCGTTGCCGGAATGCCTCTCGAAGTTGTGCAGGAGTATGTCTACCTCGGGCAGACGCTGCGGTTAGGTAGACACAACTTCGAGAGAGAGCTAGACCGGAGAATTCAGCTCGGCTGGGCTGCGTTTGGGAAACTTCGTCAAGTCTTCTCGTCCTCCATCCCTCAATGTCTGAAAACGAAAGTTTTCAACCAGTGCGTCCTACCCGTTATGACCTATGCTTCTGAAACGTGGACACTGACAGTGGGGTTAGTCCACAAGCTGAAAGTCGCTCAGCGCGCTATGGAGAGAGCTATGCTCGGAATTTCTTTGCGAGACAGAATCCGCAACGAAGTTATTCGTCAAAAAACCAAAGTGTTCGACATAGCTCAAAGAATTAGCAAGCTGAAGTGGCAGTGGGCCGGCCATGTTTGCCGAAGAACCGACAACCGTTGGAGCAAACGGATACTGGAGTGGAGACCGCGTTTAGGAAAGCGTAGTGTAGGACGACCTCCGGCGAGATGGAGCGACGATCTGCGTAGTGTAGCTGGTAAAAACTGGATGAGAAGAGCCGAAGACCGGGCTCAGTGGCGCGTCTTAGGAGAGACCTACGTCCAGCAGTGGACTGATATAGGTTGATGATGATGATGATGATGATGATGTGCGTTACAGTTACTCAAATGTTTTTTAACGATTGTTTAACAATACAAACGTAGTTAAAAAAATAAAACATCATTCGTACTCAAATACTCCACTGAACCATACAGATATCTTTCCAAACGATCATATAAAAAGTAATTTATCAATGCTCAAAAAGTCCCCTCTATACTGTTGTTCGTACACGACTGCAGAGTCAAATGTTTGTGAGTTTGCGAACACGATAACAAAATCGCTTTATTTTGAACCGGGAACTCTGCGAATTATTAATTAAGCCAACTCCGTAAAATACAGCCTTGTGGTGTTGGTGTTGCCCGAATCAAATATAATTTTGCTGCGAGATAATAAATTACCTTGACATCTGTCATTGAAAGTTCACTAATAAAATTATGATATTGTTAATTATAAATAAATAAATAATGCTGGACAATCCACAAAAGTCAAAAGTCAAAGTCAAAGTCAAAAATTACTTTATTCAGTAAAATCACAAGGATCATTTAGAATCGTCTTACATACTAGGTGATTCTAGGTGCCAGTTCCACGCGACCAGAGCCTAGAAGATCACCACACAACATCATCTAGCCCCAAGCTAAGCAGAGCTTGTGGTATGGGTACCTACTAGAAGACTAACATGCATAATACAATACATTACATGGATAGATATTTTTATTATAGATATAAAATATTTGCAGATCGTTCAAACATTTATCCCAAGGCGGGAATCGAACCCGCAACCTTCCGTGTCGCAGGCGGACCTTCGCCCATCGCGCCACATCGGTCGTTAATTGTTTTTTATACTGAGCAAATAACCTGGTTATAATATCCTTATACTCATTTCAGCCGGACAAAATATATATATTTGAGACTCCATACAAACAACGCTCAAGCAATAATTACTTCCCTATTGACCTAGATGTCTTAAATGGTAAACCCGTATAATTAAAAAAAATGTAAGTATAGCTGTTATAAATAATATCAAATTTACTTTTTTAGCTATATTGATTTATTAAAGTGCTTCCTGCCTGTACTAAAAAAACACAAAGATTTTATTAAGGTATGCGATAAAATCCCTTATATCTCTTTACTGGGTCAAGATCGCAAAGTTTAAAAAAAATCTAAATATTTAACTGTCCTAAAAATTTCGATAACTTTTAAAAATATGAAAATCTCACACTTATAATTAGTTCAACTTGTTCACATTTTTTGTTCTCAATTGTTATTTGTCGAAATAAACTGGACCTTCCCAACTAACTGGCGTCCCAAATAACGAAATTAACATATTTTGTTGGCAATTTAAAGGAAAACGAATTTAGTTAGAATAAGATTAGGTCCGGCGTAAGTAATGTGTTGGGCAACATCTGTCCTAATTCTAATTGATTGAAGTGCCAAACCGGGGGTCACGGCGGGTCGCGGGGTTAGGGATACTACCTAATAGACCCGAATGAAGTAGGCAGTTCATAGCACCCCTCTTTTATCTAATTAAACAAAGAACTAAAAAATTTTCAGCTAAGATTAAACAAAACAGTTTTTTTTTACTAGAATAAAGTTAAACAAATCTATCTTATTATACAAAGATTACTCAAACGTATTTGCCCGATCTTCATGAACTTTTTATGGAGTCACATGTAAAGTATGTCCTACCGATCATAAAATGAATCATCAAAATTGGTTCATAGTTTGCAGAGATATCGTGAAGTCTGTTAGTCGTTCGTTAGCAACACTACAGACTCTTAATAACAATAATAAATGTCTGGAAGAAATCGCTTTCTTAGCGATAAGGCCGCCTTTTGTACATTTAGTTTATTAATTTTCCAATCTGTATATTCATTTAGTATTTAAGGTGTACAATAAAGAATTTTCATTCATTCATTCATTCATTCATAATTGTCCATATTCTCGGTTCCAGAGATCGTATCATCATCGGCTTGAGCACTATTTCGGTGAATGTAAGCGAAGTTAGGTGTAATGGAAACAAAGCACGGGCCCGTTCCGTTATTGTTAGTGGACAATCCAACTAGTTTGCACTGTTACACCCACCACTCCTAATTGAAAACTGCTCTGATGCGTAATGTCTGGTTTGAGCATTTAGATGAGTTCTGGATGATTAACACATACTTATAGAACTTAATTGTAAACTTTGAAACTAGAAAAGAAATCTAATCGGAACGAAATAATGAATATATTAAATTAAAATTAAATACGTCTGTTGTTGTTTAAAATATCACGATTCAGTATGTTTTTGTAATTTTAACACTCTAAGTTGACCTCTAAGTAGATTAAACATTACTTACGCCTTCGTCTAAGCATTATTGCACCGTTTACAAGAGCTAATGTATAGGTAAATAGTTTAAATTCCACCTTTATTTTGTCTTATTTTCAAAAGCTCGAAAAGTGCATGATCAATATTCAACGGCATTATTAGTTAATAATGCCTAGGTAATTTGAAATGTTAATAATCAGAGATTTTGCATATTTTTTCAAGTTATCAATCTTTTAAAACTTTAAAAGATTGATAACTTGAAAAGATATGCAAAATCTCTCATACAAATTCAAAATTCAACATTAAAACGTGGTAGAATATACCATTTTCTGAAAAATCTTAAAGATATTTTACGTGGTGCGGTCAAAAGGACGTTGTAAGTCAACCTCGCGGTCAGAAGGTCGGCTGGCCCCAAAATGATATATCACCACGTCTCATACGGACATTAAAAGAGAGCTACTTCGAAAGCCTTTGCCAATACATCATCACGATATGTCCTTTGTTATCTTATCTTATCTTTACTTCGGGATATTCTTTAGGCTTTGTTCGTTAATGTACGCGTAGTCTTATTTATGGGTGACGTTCTATGACAAATGTTTCGGGCTTATATTAATTTTCCATAGGTTTTTAAGAGACGAAGCGAATTTCTGAAATTTAGCTGGTCAACAAAGAAGAATAGCCGATGACTGGGCTCAGTGGTCCAGCAAGATCCAGCAGGAGAATTACCTACTTGTTGTACCTATTCATGGGTTGAGTGAGGCCTTATAAAAATGAATACTTAAAATGATTTGTGCAAAAATCATTGGCATCACTACCATCATGCTTAGCAAAGCGTCATCAAGCAAAGTCAATTATACTTTATTCTTATAGGATCATATTATATACTAGGTGATTCTAGGTGCCAGTTCCACGCTCCAGAACGTGCAAGAAACTACGACCCGGTTCCAACCATTTTACCATTAAACGTATAATATAACAAGCAAAGTATAGTGTGAATTGAAATAGAGTAGCCGCTTCATAAATTGTTGGAATCAGTCCAAAGCGTTGCAAGTGTATGCCCCGTAGGCCCATTAAAAGTTCCCATTGTTGCTCTCAAAACTCTCGCATTCGGAAATGTTTCATCGGGCGTATACACTGAAATTACCACCGCAGATAACTGCATTTTTACAAACTTTTTTCCAAGGAACTGACAATTGTTGGATCAAGTAGAGATTGGAGTGGAGACCGCGTTCAGGCTAGTAGTTTAGGCCCTCCGGCGAGATGGAGCGACGATCAATACACGAATGAGAGACGAAGACTTACCTAAGCTTCACCGCTAGCGCCTACCTCCTTAAGAACTACCTAATAAGTCTCATTTTTAGTGAACTGTATTTTGTTCTTTATAAGATCATGAATTCTTTATTAAACCGAAGACTGGGCTCAGTGCCGTATCTTCAAACTTACGTCTAGCAGTGGACTGATATGTTGATGATGATGACAAATTAAACCGTAAACACATTTTAATGATATTTATTACCTCTTTATATTGTTCTTTCATTTAAGGTTAATTCAATTTAGTCTGAAACAAATAAAGAATTTTCTCTATACCTAGTTTTATAACGTCCTTATACGTACACAGTTTCCCTTTAAAAATATCCTCATTCTATAAATTTAAAAAAGATATAGTTTGCTCACCTGTTATTAATAAAATCAAAGAAACTTATGTCTATTATCAAACAAATAAGCACAGTTATAAGTTATAAATCTCTCGCCGAGGTGTTAGTATCTAGTGGAGGGTTCTCTTAACTCGAATACCCATTGTGGAAATTATTCGGAGGACAACATAAATTGCTTGAATAAAATTTTCAGAGTGCAAATGTATTTAATAAATTAATGTTTATCGTATATTGGTTGGTAATTAATGTTGTTTTTGATCAGATTCAATAGTGTATGGATGTATTATATTTTCATTTAAATATAATTTAAATAAATGACTGTAAATAAAAACAGTGCGAATTGTTTGATGATTAAAAGTACTTACGTATATGATTATAAACCTATAAAAATAGTTTTAAATTTAGTACATGCGTAGATATTATCAAAAAAAAAATGATCAATCAAAGTTAAGTGAAAATCTCGAATAAATGAATAAAATAAATTACTTCAATTGAACAAAACCACAAACTCGGTGCAAATTAATTTAAAAGCAAAACTTAGTTCCGCTTCAAAGCAGTTGAAACCAAAATTAAAACTGCAACAGGATTTTCAAAGTGACCGAAGAATTGAAAATTCGTGCAAGCATTTTAAATTTTCCACTCTATTTAATAAAGTTTATTTTTCATATTCAAATTGTTCATACTACTTTATCTGAAGGCAAATGTTAGGTTATAAACTCGCATAAAAACTCCTTGCTTACAATTGACCGAAGCCTACTAGTTGAATTTTAAAAATTCTTAATAAAATATGAATAATAATAGATTTATATTTTACTAAGAATTTTTAAAATTCAACCTTTTTAGAAAGAAAGAAGAAGAAAGAAAAGAAAAATAATTTATTAACCCATGAATATATAACAATAACAGATATCTACAATATAACAGAATAGAACTAAATATATAAACAAAAATTGGGTTAATTAGGTCTCTGACTCAGCATGTACGTGCACTGTTAGCTAGGTAACAGTGCAACACTGGTATTCTGTCAGAGCCTAGTGGTTACGACACAGAGAAGCCTAAAAAATAATAATAATAACAAAATAAAGATAATTACCTAAATTAAAATTTAAACAATAAAAACAAAATATAATAACTATAAAATAGACTAAACAGTTTTTAGAGTTTATATGCAACGGCCAGACGCTTAACGTTAGGTCTCATCATCATCATCATCTTCCTACCCTTGTCCCACATAATGTGGGGTCGGTACAACACGTCTTTTTCTCCCACTCTCCTCTATCAAACGTCATCTCAATGCTCACACCTTTCTTACACATGTCATCATTCACACAGTCCATCCATCTTTTCTTTGGCCCTCTACTTCTACATCCATCCACATTCATATCTAACACTCTTCTTGTTATATGGCTTTCTTCCCTCCGCATGACATGAGTTACGTTAGGTCTCAAACTAGTATAAAAACTCCTTTCGAAACTACGACCAATAAGTAAGCGGTACTAATTAATATTAAGGTAGACTTACGACCAGAGCGGCTCCGGCGTCACTGACGCAGCGATAGTAACGCGGCGATAGAGCGATAGTACTATGCAGTACGGTGTCGCGGCGACAGTGACGCCACGTTCGAACGCTAGTTCATACGTTTCCGTATTATGCAGTACGGAAACGTATGAACGCGTTAATATCGCTGCGTCAGTGACGCCGCAGCCGCTCTGGTCGAAAGTCTACCTTTAAGAACGCCAACTACATACCTTTTTCAACAACCAATCATCAAAGAGTAACCAAAGAGACGCGACGAGCTAATAAAGATAAAGGAACTAAAACAAGAAGGAACTTTCCCGATGAAAGAAGCCCAATTGGGCTCAATCGGTTCGTTAAACTCAATTATCTAACGCTAATCTTTTGATTTCTTATTACGACTTTACCTAACCCCAGTTAATTACACAATTGATTTTCCTTTGAAGTTTTTTGGTCCTTATTAACTGTAAAACCGCGCTGTTCTGACTTTTTTAATCTGAAGGTCGTGACTTCTTTGAACCACTGCTTTTTTATCACCTTTGTAGTTTTGTGTTTTTTGTAATGGAAATGCGAATTAATTTATTTGAATAAACCTTGCTTTTAATTCCTAGATTTAAAAAATAAATGGAAGATTTCTTAGTTTTGGTCTACTAAGACTTGATTTTATATTTCATTTTATTAAGTAGTAAAACAAAGCAAATTTAAAAATTCAACGTCACTGCTTCATACTTATACAATTTCTAAAAACTAAGTTACAGTGTGATCCCCGGAAGCCGGGCCCGCGTCCGCCCGAACCCAACTAATCCTGGACTGTAGCCCACATTATGTAGACAAAGCTTTGCTACTGACTTAATTATTGTCCTTCACTGTGACGCAATTGTGTTTGAAGAATGGTCTATAATGCCTTATATACCTCAGTTTCCGACCACAACACTCTTGGCACATAATAGTTGTGAACCGCTTGAAGGTAGATGGTCGAAACACAAACACGTTATAGTGTTTAATACATAAAAGAACCATTCCTTTGCATCATAAAAAAATGCAAAACACTATACAATATATCAACGGGAAGATTATTGCTGCCCTTTTTGTACAAATAGCTTACATTTGCTTGAAATTCTCTATTTGTCGAAGCAGAATGAGGTTTTCAGAATATCGGAAATTCTGGCAGCTGAGGTCACATTTGCTTATACAGGATGCTCACAAATGAAATCAAATATCATAAGCCTCAAAAAATGTAATTAGCAAGATTTATCTAATTACTTAAATATTATCACACCAATGACATTCCAAATCAAACGCATTGTCACAAAAATACAACTCATCAAATATTCTATAACAAAATAACAGTTTATTCAAAAAAACGTTCGAGTTCAAAAAAATACACAAAATGACACGTACCGTAACCGTATTTCCTTTTTATTTATAATACCGGCGGTAATTTAAGACCCCCTATGTGATTCTCCTGTGCCCTTAGCACGAACGGCCCGCATAAAAAATAGAGTAAGAATTCCTTATATTAGAATTTATTCGCGCGCACGCAAAGTTTCGGCGATGCAGACCGGAATACAGAGCTCAGTTTAACGCTACTGTTGCAGATAAACGTAGATCTACTTACACTGGATATGTTACTATGAATATCTATCAGGGTCCTTCAAAAGACGGGTTTATATACACCTGAAAGGCCGGCAGCGCACCGACAACGCCTCTGGTGTTGCAGGTGTCCCTGGGCGGCGGTGACCACTTCCATCAGGAGGCCAGTCTGCCAGCCATGGCTTAAAAAAAATGTTACTTACTTACTTACTCCGCTGGCTCAGCGACCCAAAGTGTGTCTTGGCCTCCGAGAGAAAAAAAATGTTATTCTAGTTATTCTTATAAGTAATGTAACTCGCATATGTATTTAATCTCAATTAGTCAACGCCTTACGCGCTCGACAAATAGATTTACTTTAGTTTTCCAATAAAATGTACATAATTTATCTGAGAAATAAAAGTCCAATATGAAGCAATAAATAAATGTCACAATGAATGTAAATGATTTAACAAAATAAAATAAACTAAAACTCTTTAATAATAGCCAAAAACCATTAGTCTATCACAATTGATTCATTAAATAACTTCTTAATGAATTGCTTCGCGAATTTGAGCTAGTTTCTCTGAGTAATTTGACTATTTTGTATGATCAAAGTATCTAAATGCTGAAATTCCAGCGAAACTACATTTCAACTTAATAATATTTACTTATTTACTCTAAGTAACTTCGATGAAAACTTGTATCATACACAAGCTTAAATTAAATTTGAACATGTGCACTTAAGTTATAATAAAATTTGTAGGCGTAGGTACTTACTTTTAGCAAAGAATTACAGACCTACTATAACACTTCAGTATCCATACATTTATAAAAAATGCAGTTAGCTTAGTTCAATTTGTAATAAATTATAAAAAAAATGTTAGTTTAAATAAATATGCACGGACATTTCCCACAGCACGCTTAGTTTGAGACTTCAAACTAAGCAAAGCTTCTACTATGAGAACTAGATTGCTGATACAATACACTTTTAGGATCTGGCCCAGCGTATCAGCATTGCTATTCAGCGCGGCAATGCAGACAGTATTTTGGGTACGCTTCCGATTGGTACTGATTTGGATCAGTTGAGCTATCTATAGATCGTTTGCAACGGTCTGTAGATAGCTCAACTGTTTCTTATGTATTTTATATGTAAATTTACAATTTGTAAATACTGTATAGTCGTAAGTTTTTGTGTAATAAAGTTACCTTTTAGTATTCATCTAGTATTTTAAAATCTTTGTAGATAAAAGTCTCGCGCCGCGAAGTTCCTGTTTATCTCGAAACAGTGGTGTTACAGTAAGTTAAAGTGTTATGCAGGGTAAGGTGCTCGCGTGATTGTAAATATGAATAAAGGATTTTTATTGTAACCCGGTGTTAGCCCTCTGTGCGTGCTTGCACTGTGACCTAGATTTGAAGCTGAGAACTCACAGGCTGAAAGGCTAAGTTCTAGACACTACCAAAGACAACAATATTATCCTTTTAGCCCGTTTCTAGGCTCTGTCCCTGAGGAACTGGCACTTAGAATCATCTAGTAGGTAAATACGACAATACTAAATAATCTTTGTGATTTTACTTAAGTAATTTTAATTAAGTTTGTCTATTCCTTTAGGCTCTAGTCACGAGGAGTACTAAGAATCACCAAGCATATAAGACAATTCCGAATGATCCATATTATTTTTTGAATAAAGTATGACCATAGCTGTCTCTTGCTTTTCAGCAACGAAAAGATAGTCTGAAATAGTTTTAGTAATCTAGTTTTCTAAAGATCGTAGTTAATGGAGCTCATGGTAAGCCTCTTGGGTACCAAAGCGCTTTCAGCGCTTGCTTGGTCCTTACTAGTTAAATTAGATATGTGATGGTTTGCAGCACTGCCTCCGTCGGACATTAGTAAAGCGCTTTGTATGTCATCTTGTCATATACACCCAGCTCAAACCCTTGGATTTTCACACAATCGCATTTTGGATCGCTTATTTTTTTATCAAGCAAAGATATACACGCTGATCCAAGATAATGACTGCGTTATGTTTTAGGGTTTGATTTATTCATTAGATAAAAGAAAATGTTATACAGTGTAATTCTTATATCACAAGTTTATAGTCCAAATTATTCTAGTAAAGTTAAAACCTAAGTTTTTTTTTTAAATAAATGTATAACTAATTTATCATCTTAAATAGTAATTTATTTTATAAAATATAACATCGTGAATATTATAGAGAAACAGTTGAGCTATCTACAGACCATTGCAAACGATCTATAGATAGTTCAACTGATCTAAATCGGTACCAATAGGAAGCGTACCCAAGATACTGGAAAAAAATAATAATTAAGTACGTAGTTAATTATTTACATTATATATCAAATGTAAATACGGAGCATGTAGTTATCATGAGCATTTTAAAGAACACTGCTACATACTTTTAATTATTTATTTAATGAGATATTAGCGTATAATGAGATATGCAGTAAAATAAACAAAACGATTAAAAAGTTTCGGCAATCGTCTCACATTTTGAATGTATATTCAATATAAGAATTTGTGAAGATTTCAAACCTTCAATACTATATTTAGAAACAACAGAGTTACTGCTCCAGAAGCGGATTCTCTGAACGTTTCTATTTGCCCGTTTGCCGGTTGGTTACGTTCCTTATTGAATTAGATGAGATCTATCTAAATACGTAGTAGGTAGAGATAAATGTATTAGGTACTGTTTTGTGTAGGTACATGCAAAACAAAAGCCTTTGAATAAGAATAAGAATGTATTTATTGTATAACTGTGTACATAGATGTTACAAATATATAGGTTAGAACCAACAGTTTATCCGTTTCGGACGTACAATAATATGTCTTACTTAAGACTATAGTTATTACTACTTATATTATTACTTACATTAATTATTGAGCAACATAACATTTTGTTAAATTTAATTTAACATTATAACATTTATTTACTTAAATTGTACTAGCTACTAAGATTTACATTAAATTATATGAGATCATAATATTCACTTAATACTATAATACACTTTCTGAGTCAGCCATTTCTTTAATCTATTTTTAAATACATTTCCTTCAAGTTGTTTTAAATCTGTAGGTAAATGGTTATAGACTTTTATAGCAGACACATATGGGCTTTTATGAAACATTGTTTTATTGATCTGAGGTATCACAATATTAAATTTATGTTTGTTTCTAAGATTTCCACGGCTAGACTTAGCATCAAAAAATAATTGTTTAAATTTTTTAACAAAAAGACAAATTTCTAAAATATATATTCCAGTTAATGTTAAAATGTGATTTTTCTTAAAAGTACATCGAAGAGATTGAGTGTTTTCCAGATTATAGATTGCCCGAAGACATTTCTTTTGCATTATAAATGCAGATTGAACCTCAACAGAATTACCCCAAAAAATAATGCCATATATTAAATGTGGATATACATGACCATAATAAGCATTTAATGCAATCATTTTAGATGAATTATTGCTTTTTTTGTGTTAGTTTATTCTATTGACAAGACGCCTAATATCTTTGAGGTATTTTTAATAGCGTGAAAAAGTCCCCGAATAAGTTTTAAAGATATACATTTTCAGATAGCTCTTGTGATTCTTCTTCTTCTTCTTCCTGCCCTTATCCCACTAGGTGGGGTCGGCACAACATGTTCTCTTCTTCCATTCTAGATAGCTCTTGTGATTATTATTACATAAAAATATTTATCAACTAATGCATGCTAGTGGGATAAGGGCAGGAAGAAGAAGAAGAAAAAAATTTATCAACTGGATGGGAACGTGCACATAACTGTATTAAGATTAGGTACGAAAGAGAGATATTACAAGATATACTTATATTTAGTAGGTACCTACATACAATACAAATACAAATTAGTAGCAAGACGATGATATGATAGGTACATACACTGATGGAAGCCAGAGTAAAAGCCAGACCGGAGCGGTCTGCGGGTAGCCGCATCGCAGTGCGCATAGATATGAATATTACGTACATAATTGGCTTGCGGTCAGCCGGACGGCTAGCCGCAATGCGGCTACCCGCATAGTGCGTATGAACCCTAAAGTAGGTCCATTATGACATAATAATTGAGAACACTTATCTATCGTACTAATTACTTGGAAGGTTTGCTAGTAGAATGCCGTTCCCGCTGCAGTCATAACATCGAAAAATACACTTATTATGAAGTACAATAAAACTCTCAGGGTGGGAACTATCATCTTCATTATGAATTACAGGGAAGACCCATCGAGCAAATGGGCGAACAAATAAAATACAGACTCACCTTCATAAAAAACTTGGAGCACGATTTCACTCACGTTTGACAATAAAAAGTCTATTGCACTACCCTTTTTGGCTACCCCGTAAATACGAAGCCACGAGAACCGCGCAAGAAGATATTCTAGATATTTAAAAAAAAAAATTGAATCTTAGGTACCTAAACTTATGTAAAAATCTTGTTAATGACTTTTTATTTTGACTGTACGTTCCTATACTACCTCTATTTTGCAACGGAATACAAAAATAGAGCTACACAGCTACATTTTAAATTAAAAGAGGTACGATGTAATGTGATGTGACTTATCATAATCAGAAATCAGTACAATCTTTGGTTAGTACAGGACTAGATGGAGTTGTGGGTAAATATTATTCTCCTAAAATTGAAATGTAATTAGCATTATATTGGAATATTTATCCACTTATGTATGAAACACTGATCTTTACTATCATTAATATTGGAAATTCTGCTTATACCAGTTGATTTCCAAAAAGTTAATAAATATTTTTGGTTTGATTTTTATTTTAATAATGATATGGGTATTATCTTTTTAATAGTATTTATTAATGTAGATTATAGATTATTATAGATCGTTTGCAACGGTCTGTAGATAGCTCAACTGTTTCTTATGTATTTTATATGACAATGTATATTTTGTAAATACTGTATAGTCGTAAGTTTGTTTGTGAATTTATTAATGTTAACTTTGATTAGTAAAATATTTCGTGGCCTCGAAGTAAAGGAGCCAGGATTGATGCTAAAGTTTATAGAGCCAACAATTTAGTGAAACTCGTAAAATACAGCGTTCATTTCTACAGGGTGTCCGAAGTTTGCCTTGAATTATACAGTGTGATCTGCAATATAACATATCAATTAATGAAATTCGTACTTCCAGTTAAGATCTGTATAAAAAAATTGTCACAAGATTTCTGTAAGTATAAGATTTAATATCATAAAAAATGGACAAAGTTTATTTATTTTTTCAAATGAGTTTCGTCTTTTTGTATCTTTTTTGTTAATCCTAATTAATAAATAAATAAAATATACTAAACAACCAGACCGAAAAATTACAAGTCTAATCCATAATATTTTTTAAGAAAAAATACATTTTCTGTAGCACCTTATGTGTTAGTTAAGTTTTAGTGCGATCGCAAGCAAATATTTTACATCGTCATAGCAAGCTCGTACGTTCCAATAGTTCTGGAACGAGCAAGTTTTTGATAGCTCCCAATGTTTGTTAAAAACAACCTATAAACCATGAGAATCGAATATTAAATAGTTTCAGTCGAATTATTTGAAGCATATAATATCAGTTTAGCTTATTTTCGATGGAAAAATGGAGCGGTAAAACGGCAGTAGGTACCTATAAATTATAAAGTACATAATAATAATATTATTACGTACTTTACATACGTATAGTCTGATCGTATAGTCAATTACATATACCTAGTCGCGATTTGTTTACAGCGCTTACAATAAAAATGAAATAAATAATGCTGGACAATCCACACAACATCATCTAGCCCCAAGCTAAGAGCTTGTGTTATGGGTACTAGAAGACTGACATACCATTACATAGATAGATATTTTTTATTATACTTATACAATACCCAGAACACCCGAAATAAATAGCATTAGATAATTTTGATTTCACGTTAGTATTTTATTTAAAGTAGCAAATACACTGCTCCGTTTGTTCGCATTTTCGCAGAGCATACGCTTGACCGTTAACCCTAATAGTCAATGTACCCGCATAAAACAATTTCACTTACACGTGGTAATTACGTGGGGAGACATGTCCTCTCCTTGGGGAAATTAGGCGACGTATGGAGTTATTTCGCGTAGATGTAACTAAAAGATTTCTATTTTCTATCCTATGAATATAAAGAAGATTTTGTGAGTATTTTTATATGTTGTTCTTCGAAATATATTTTATGAAACATGAACATTTTTTATACTTATGATGACCTTTAGACCTTAAGCAGGACTCGAAAGTTTGCGTATTAATAAATAAACTAATATTTGACGTCATCTGACGTCGTAAATTACGTAACGCTTTATAGGTATGGAAACCAGTTTTTATTGAAAAAAGTGTAATTTGTATTATACTGTTTGACATAAGTAAATAACATGAGGAGGCCCGACCCCAAATAATGGGAACAGGGATGGACAAAGAAAGACATAAGTAAATAACATAATATTTTCGGGTAAAGGTACATTTTTAATATTTATTTTATTTTGTAACAATCAAGCAAGAAATAAATGGCTTTTTTAATCTATTCTGTTGTGCAAACATGTCGACTTCACGATATGATGAATGAAAGTCCCAAACCAGCTACACTGGCCTGCAAAACTAAGTATCACACTTTTTAAATTGCAATAACTTTCTAAGTAGACAAGATATACTTTGATCTCAACCCAATTTAGCACGCCTGGGACGAGCTAGGAAGGCTATTCAGAAGCCGCAGACCACCATCCAACACCTTCAGGGCACTAAAACAGGCCCTGAGAGAAGAGAATGGGTCCCCAAAATCGGCTCCGAAACCTCGTTTTCAGTACTTATGCCAAGCCGGCTTGAAGCTCTAATCAGAGCCCGAGGGGACAATACCACTTATTAAAAATGAAATAACATGTAAAACATACTTAGAAAATGTTAGATTAGTTTTTAGACACTAGGCTAAAAATGGCTATTTAATTTTTTATCATTTTTTTTAAGTTAAAAATGTTACTAATGTATGTTTTAAAGAAAGCTGATAAAATTTGCTATTTTAAAACATTTTTTATTTGTAATCTCTAACTTGTATAGTTTAGAAAAAAACTAAATTCTAAAAGTGTTAAACTTAGTTTTGCAGGCCAGTGTAGTTCGCAGAAAAAAGGGGTAGTTTAAAAAACATTGAACGACTTTATATCATAGACACTTCGTCTTGCAGTCTTACATTGCTTTTCCGATTGCCTGATTCACAAAAATCTAAAACACAAAAAAAATGGATTGTGTAACTTTTTTAAGAACTAAGTCAAAGTCAAAATTACTTTGGCCTTTGCCCAGCAATGAGACGATTTAGGTTAGAAAAAAAAAGAACCCTTCTAATGTGTACAAAACGCAAATGCAGTGTCAATTATTGACTAAACGGATCTCACTAATTACCAGTATTTACTGTACCTCTACCATGAGTTGTCACAGTAAAATCGCCTGACTTTACTACAGTAGTTACGTAAATATTAGTACATATTGCGAATTTTAGTAGCCAACTATCCGCTAGATGCGCTGTACAAATCTTCATACATTTTTTTAACTACAGACGCTAGCGAGTATAGTAAATATAGTATAGTAAAAACTCATGGTAGAGCCACTGAAGTTGTCACGACAGTTGTACTAACGACTAGAACTAGTTAGCGCCGATGACTCGCTCCGGAAAGTAGTTTCGCTTTCTGCTCGTTAGCGGAAATAATTGGAGGTTAAGGTGAGACGTGACGCGTGTTCAAAAAATGAACTAACTGTGAATGCACCATCTGTGCGAAGCACTAGGTATTAAGTTATAGCAAAGGTATCTAGAGCGCCATCTAGTTACTTGAACTAAATACTTGTGTAGAAAGAAATAGGATATCATTTGTCTCTTTTCGTTTTAGTTTTTCTTTTATTTTTCGTACTATGTCATATTTACATTCGAAGCGGACTTTTCAGCGTAAAGATTGCAATATCTCTCAGTTTTCCCCGCACCCGTCTCCCATGCAAAGAAGTTTGGTTGAACCAAACAGGTGTCTTTCTTATAATTTTAAGGCATTTTACATAGCATAGGTAGATTACTTACTTACAAAAAAAATAGCTTAGGGGGCTTGGCCCCCCGGGCTGTGGAAAAAAAAACAATTTATTGTAAGAAAAGTAAATGTATTTTTTACCATAATATTGTTGTAAAAAATAAAGTACTAAAATACTTATTTAAAAACGGCCCGTAGATAAACCTTACTGACTCACACACTTTATAACAATAGTAAATAATACTTTAGACGCTAGCATACACTTTTCTTATATAAAATGAAAAAAACACTAGTACACAAAAGTAATATTGATCTTTCATCTGCGGCAATGGTCCGCTAGACTAATCCAGACGTCCAGAATACTGGAGCCAAGAACTGTCATTGCACTGGGTCACCATGGTAAGGATGTTGACTTGAAGTTGGTCGCCGTCTTCCAACTTCAATCCTTCATGATACGGGAACGATCTCTTCACATATCGGAAGATGTTTTCTTGTTACAAGGTGAATGTTGGTCACGGTGGTCTCAGCCTATGCTTCTAGTAGTACTTTCTTCACGACAAGGATTTCTGCCTGCGAATAACTGGATGTCAGGATCTGGGCTAGACTGTCCAGCTTTCATGAAACCTAGCTTACATTGCATTAAAAATAGGCACTATTTGAGATAATATTACAAACTATATAAGATTTTTTAACAACAAAATGTTGGTGTTTGTGACTGACTTATTTATTTACTTACTACTAGTTGTCATGACAACCACGAAAAATGTTAAATGTACCACGTAACAACAAAAAGTTTGCTACACATTGTATGAGTATCGTTTTGTTTACTCATATTTCGGAGCTCAATCGTCCACGTAACGTATAAGTCCAGTCATTTTAGCTATTTTAAACCCTAAAATAAAACTTAAAATGACTGGACTAACTGTGCGCTAACGCGGCATTGTTTTTTTGCATCATTTTGTGCAGAATTAAATATAAAAAAAAAATATATACGGGGTCTAACAGAAGGGGTGGACCAAAAGGTGGGCCGATGCAGGAGCTTTTAGACTATCGATATTACCCCCATGTATGTTCAGCGATATTCAGTCGTTCAAAAGTTACTCGCTTTTTATGTTTTTTTTTTTCATTACCATATTTTAGGTTAGATTTCTCTTGTATACCCAAACTATTAGGGCTACAACCGTATTTTTTTTACACCTTGTAGCTTCACAGTAGACCTTTCGTACTTGATAGTTTGGGTAAACTTGGGAAATCTAACCTAAAGTATGTTAATGAAAAAAAAAACATAAAAGTGCGAGTAACTTTTGAACGACTGAATATCGCTGAGCATACATGGGGGTTATTTCGATAGGTATTGAGCTCCTCCATCTCCCTTTTGCTTTTGGTCCACCCCTTCTGTTACACCCTGTATAATAAACCTTTTTTACCCTGTTCGGAACAGCGGCTATTGTAGCTGGATATAAAGTGTATTTAGTATGAAACAAAACTAGCGGTAATTAAATATGTACTGTACACGTAATATATGAACCACCTGTCGAGAAATTACAAATATGTATATAGGTATAATATAATGCTGGACAATCCACACAACATCATCTAGCCTCAAGCTAAGCAGAGCTTGTGTTATGGATACTAGAAGACTGACATACATAATACAATACATTACATAGATAGATAATTTTTATTAAATATATAAACATCCAGAACACCCGGAATAAATATTTGCAGATCGTATAAACATTTATTCCAAGGCGGGAATCGAACCCAAAACCTCCGCGTCGTCAATGCCACCGCGCCACCGCGCCACATCGGTCGTCAATGTTTATGTATCTAGTAAGTATGTATACGACTACGTCATTCGCTCTTCGCTCGAATACTATAATACTCTAATACAATTATCTCTCAAATACAAAATTCAAAGGTTTGTTGTCAGCTCTCCAGCCGTAGGAAGAGAAACAAGACAACAAAACTAAATCTATCTCTTTTCTTCTTGAAAATGCTACGTTACCATGCTTTCCACTGTGGTCTGTTATCTAAACTAAAATTCTAAAGGATAAGATTTGTCTGTTTGTTGGTCACTATTTAATTTAAAAGCACACGTCCGATTTTAAAATTCTTTCTACATTAGGATGTAATATCTTTACCGAGTAATATAGACTAAATTATGTACAAATTGCAATATGAAAAAGACGTATAAATGTAAAATACTTACAGGGAACGTAAAGTCTACCAAACGTTTCCGAGCCGAAATATACAACGCGTGCCGCGTCACGTGTCACTGCTAGTTCTGTTTGGTTGTAAAAGTGTGGCCAACATAAATTTATTTTCTTGCAAAAATTATCAAACTGTTCGTTTTTTAATGTTCTGTAATTATAAATATAAAGAAAAAATATTTCTTAAAAAAAATACGTTTATTTGTAAGGAAAATTACAAACCTCCAAATAAACGCATTGAAATATAGGTAAATAAAACCTTTTTTTTGTTGTCAGGGTAAATAAAACCTGTAGTAAGGCAACCTCGCTGACATACCTAATTGTCATTGCTTGCTATCTGTCAATTTAGTCGTAGTTGTTTTTGATGAAATTTTATCTTGCAAGTAAAGTAATAAATTGTGCCAATTATAAACTCATTGTGGTAACAGAAAGGATCCGAAGAAACATGCACGCTTTGCGATCCACGCGGATGACTTTTGAATACTACTACTACTACTCCGATCAAGCATTATGATGTAACTGCCCCACAAACAATCTATATCCTTTGTCTTCTAGGCAAGACAATGTACCAACAGCTGCACCTGCACTTGAAGAATCTTAGCGACGCCACAGAAAACGACATATATCCCGTAGCCCGTTTTTTGGGCAAAACATATTCATGTGTTTTATTTGTTTAATTTATAGAGCTGTAGAGAGTCTCACTATTGAAATATTAAATACATATAAAAATATTCTTGAAGATGTTAACAGTTTTATTAGAAGGTAGCCTATGTAATAGGTATCTACTGCATTTTTTTGCATTTAAGTTCAAAAAAAATACCAATAAAGTAGGTATTAAAGTAGTCTGTAAAAATGTAAAGATAAATCTCAAAAAATTAAATTTTGGGAAACAAAGGAAGCAACAAAAAATAAAAGTTCTGGCCGAGATTTGAACTCGTATGCTCTGAACGTCAGTCCACAGTACTTTGAACTGGGCTATTCATTCTTATCACCTGACGTCGAAATTATGAAACGGTAGCGCCGTTTCAAATATCGGAAACATTTTTGCGTGTCAAAGTAGATAGCAAGCTTGAAATTCCTCGCCAGCCTCTGCACGTTTTTTCTACTAAAATTATAGTGTTTTGTATTGATTAATTGGTATCTATTAATAAGTTTTCGCAAAGGTGAATTTTGATAACTAAACGCAAAAAACCATTAACAAATCAGAAGAAAAACCGCAGTTTTTTAAACTAGCGACATCTTTTGTTGTTGGGCTACCGTCCTGACTGAGCGCTTGGGCCTTAAATTAAGTGGGACTGTTTTTTGGCGGGAAAATTTATGCGTCTGTTTTCGTTGAATATTGAATTCGGAATGTGTTTTTATGCCAAGTCGATGCATTTTTAGTTTGGGGTAAATTAATGTTCTAAAATCTAATTATGCATTTTTTATACGGGAGCTGGCTAGAATTTTACAATATTTGAAAGATTGAGAGACTATCTAAGTTATTCCTTAAGGCGACGGGTAGGGTGAAATTTTTCATAATAAATAAAAATGTCAATAACTTCCAAGTTTATTATTTATTTATTATATCTATACACACGTTAAACTTGTAACACGGCATAGTTTTTGCCGTGGTGGTTAAACTCTAGACAGTCAGCGTGGCAACGTCACAATTTCAATTTCAACAAAAATGCTGACAACGGCGCAAAACACATAATGAGCCGCGCACAGTTCGGATAGTCAAACTCTAAAGCAGTGCCTTATGTATATTTGCGAGCACACAGCAATCAAACACTTATAATTCCTAAGGCGCTACTCTTCTTCTTCTTTAAACACCTTAATGTAGAAATGTTTTCTTTAGAGTCACAAGATACGAACCATAAGAATAGCTGTGCTGAGTTTGGTACCAAACAAATCTGCCAAACCCATAAAAAATGGGATCTTAAACCACACTTTTGTAAAAGGTGTTGGTACTAAACTTACATTTAAAAGTAAACTATATCCAAGAGCACAAATTTTGAGTAACAATACACTAGTTCAATATATGTGTTATAGGAAATAATAAGTTTCACAACTCCACATGCTATCACTTTTTCTGAAAACAGTTTTCGGTTTCCCCAAAAACACGCATTTGGCTATACCCGTCACCTTAATTTGGTACTCAAATTACTATGACTAATGTAGATAACAATCGGAAATTTTATAGCAAATAGACATCGAAATTTTGATCGGTCACCACCAATCAATCCATATCCATAATAATCCATAAATCAATCACCAAAATTGGTGCTGGCACGATAAATATTCCATTTTGCCATTTTTATAGGAAACTTGTCGAAAAGTTTGTGAACAAAAAGAACAATTCGTCAACAGCGTATCCTCTCTGCAACGCGTGACGCCGCTACAATATCGACTAACCGATCTTAGAGCTGTAGTTATCGATACTCTACAATGACCATCGATATCGATTAAAAATATAATGGTTTGTGCGCGAAGTTGTTTTTTTTTATCGACACTTTGAAACGACCATCGATATCGATAAAAAATGGTAGATAATGGCAGTATGTACGTGTAGTCGTGTTATTTTACGCGACGGGTATTGCACGACATCTGAAACGGGGGGAAAACTTTTAACTACTCATCCTTTATGGCAGGCACATGGAACCAATTGAAATGCTACTTAAAAATGTTGCAATAACTGGCTATTTAAAATGATTTTTAATCATTTATTATTTGTGCATGTCAATGTAGATAGATGGTAACAATTAAAAGGCTGTAACTGGAACATGCAACGATTATATATCGATCATTCATCGACTACCTATCGAACATTTATCGACAAAGCAAAAGACTCATAGCCAGCTGACAGGACGCGGAGTCCAGCTCGATTTCACGCGCCGATTGCCGCCAAAACTATTCTACCACGGCATTGTTCGGGTGTTTCCTGAAAAAATATTTATAGCTACCCCTGAAATATGTATAACCCATCCCGAATTCACGTAAAGGCATGTCACCGAGCTTAAGCTAAATTGGTGCAAGCCTAAAAGTCATAGGAAAAAATGTATGAAGATATGAATAAAAAATGTTTGTAAAAAACTGATTAGGTAAAAACTAGAACAGATTTAATAATAAATAAATGATAAATATTTCAATCAACTGGAAGTGTCATTCATGTGTCAAGTTTTAAATTAATTGGCAACACTCAAGTGACTAGATAAATATAAGGATGTCATTTGTCTCTATTCTGGCAAGTTTTTAAACTGTGTTTTATGCTGGGGCCACACTAGCGGGCTACGGCGAATATTCGTGTTAACGCGATGTATGTGGCCGGGTACATAGTGTCATCGCTTAGTATATCGCCTTTATCTGAACACGATGTTTTTGTCGCGCCATCATGATACGAATATTCGCCCGCTAATGTAGCCTATTATAGTCGGATTTAAAAATAAAACGCAAAACATACGCAACGCGACGTGTTTTCGAATTTCAAGTTTGAATTTCGTGTATCTAATCTTACGATACAAAGCTTTTATAAATACATAAGTACATAGCAGGCTTGGATTTTGTTGTCACTTTAAAAGCTTGGTATTTGTTTTTAACATATACTTATTTAAATCATTCTGAATTGTATCTTTATATTTGCACGACGCTGGTCGCGCGTGATTCAGCAACATATACAGTTATTTGTGAGCAAACCGCAAATCTTTCTTAGATATGTGGCGGATACCCTTAGTATGTATACATTCTTGGAGCAACTATACGAGCAATTTTTAATCGACGCGATGTTGCTTTCTCTTTATTCAGCTACTACTTTGTGTGATTAAATGGACGATGGACGGTCTTATCGCTAGCAATATTATTAATATTTATTACACTTATTACTTAGCCTTGTGCAATATTGTTCTGTTACTCCACGTATCAAAATATCAATCTTCTGCCCTCTGAAATATTATTTCATTCTCGATCTTAACGCATGCCGTGGCACCCTATAATTGAAGAAACACGTAGCTATAAGCCCACATACTCTAATATTTAATTTTCTCATGTGATTTCTTCGTTGGTTGTCATAAATAAATATTTTTTTTTCTAAAAAAAATTGCTGGTTTGTATTAGTTTGGAATAAAACGATGCGGTGTAGAGTCGCGGGGGTCTCAAGTATTCGGCACGCATTGCGCCGGCTCAAAGGACTCGCGTCAAATTGGATCGAACCGGATCGAACCGGCCGCATACGTCTCACGTTTGAAGAACGTGACGTTTTATTTATAGCTCCTTTGAAGGACCTTTGAATTGTGTGGCCCTGGAATGTTTACCTGCAAGACATTACAAATAAATGTGAGGTAGCTTTAAGTTCTTACAAATTTTATTTGAGAATTGGTGATAGAAAAATGTGAAAAGATGTGACACTAATAAGTGAAAGATTATATTTTTTCTATCATGTTTGTTTTTGTTTGTTGAGTTTCGTTTGTTTTTTCGTCGTGATTTTTTTTATTATTTTGTTTGAAGCAATAGCTTTCTTATTGCAGCTATTTCCAAGTTTTTTAACCAAATCCGTAAAAATCCGCCGAAAAGCCTAAATCCACATACATCTAGAGAAGATATTGCATCAGATAGGGTTAAAATTAAAATTATAGCATCAAAAAAATCATTCTTCTACTAAGTCCTTATTGTACATTTTGTAAATACTATAATAGATATAAGTTTGTTTGTGAATATAGTAAAATATGTTTAATTTTAAACTCTTTCAAATACTTCTAATAAATCTGTCCTTGGAACAATTTTATCCACTTGAGATTTGTGATAAAGTTAAAAACAATCGCTAACGCTACGTGCTCAGTATATAATATCTGCGCGTCACTCCGTCAATATTTGGTTAAAATTCTTATCTAAGATAGCAAGTACAAGCGCGTAGTCAAGTGTTACACTCAAGGAAAATTGTAAAATTGTATAGGGAAAAAAGTAATAATTATAAACGTATTGTAACACTCGTAACCGCTCAGTGTAAGTCATATCTGATTTACACTGGGCGGTGACGTTGCAATGTTTAATTTTTGAACAGAGGCAATCAGGAATTATGTGAAAATCGTATACGTATCGAAAGGGTAGCCGAGATTCACTTAGCGGTGACGCTGCAACGTTCACCAGTTGAACTGGCTACACTGTCAGTGTGACTGACAGTGTAGTTTCGTACTAAAATGTGTACCTAGTCATATACAAATATCAGAATAAAATTCCAAACCAATATGGTACGAAATAAGCACAAAATACTGAACATGCTTTATCTTATCACAACTCTTTAGACAATTTTCAAAAACAAGTTCAGCAAACTAACGCTCCAGACTTTGTTTAAAAACGTTATGCAACTGCAAACAAGAACCCTCAACATCTAGATTTCACTGAGACAATAAACTACTTGAAGTCGCGAACAATCAGTTGTTGTGAGCGCGAACATCAAGTTACAATGTAGGACAAACATAGACTTGTGTACAAAATGGAGCGGACCGGACAAAAAAGTTTTGTAAACAAAGAGTTCGGAGGTGAACATAATACCGATTTGAGGCATATAAGAAAAAAGAAAAAAAGTTACTGGTATGTATTCGTTAGGAATAAAACGATGCGGTGTAGAGTACGCGGAGGTCTCATCTCAAGAAGAAAATTGTGGAAAGTGATGGAGGAGGCCTTTAATCAAAAAGGGGTCCTTATCTCATAAACTAAATTTACTAACACATAGATTAAGGGATTCAGAAATAAAAGGCTATTTTATTATTTATAGGCTCTGGTAGCGTGGAACTGGCACCTTGAATCACCTAGTATGTAAGACGATTCTAAATGATCCTTGTGATATTATTGAATAAATAAATAATAAATAATGCTGGACAATCCACACAACATCATCTAGCCCCAAGCTAATCAGAGCTTGTGTTATGGGTGCTAGAAGACTGACATACTTAATACAATACATTACATAGATAAATATTTTTTATTATACATATAACATACCCAGAACACCCAGAATAAATATTTGCAGATCATACAAACATTTATCCCAAAGCGGGAATCGAACCCGCAACCTTCCGCGTCGCAGGTGGACCATCGCCCACCGCGCCACATCGGTCGTCTATCTAAATATTTGACTTTGACTTTATTTATAAGAAAAAAAAAACATTTTGTTACAAAAATGTCAAGTTAATGTAGAATATTTGAAGCAACTCGTTCAGAAATTCTAGCAGTTCTATCGCGTCATATTTATTAACTCCAACGAGAAAGCATTTTATATTCAAGATCTAGTCCTTTGCATTCCTTTGAGTTTCAAACGTAAGTTTCACAAGTGGTACTATCACCAACAGGACACGAAACAAGTAATAGCATTTTGGTTTTTTGAAAAACCGGTGAATGTCAAAGTCAGTCGTATTTATTTTTTTTTAACATTGAAATTAGCACATAATACACAAGCAGTATAAAGAAGGGCTCTGCTTTGCAGTTGATTTTCAACAACTTTATATAATTAAAATTATCTGTCGATTAACTGTCGATATAACTCTTTGTCGTTGGAATAATAGCTACTTAACACAAGTTCTAATTAAAATAATGATTTATTCAGTTCTTAAAACTACAAGAATCAACTAGTTACGCATTGATACAGCAGTTGACTACTATTCTATGCAGGTTATTTCAATAAAGAACTAAGTACGTCTTTTGCCGTCTCTGCTTTTAGTAAAACTGAAATACTGGAACCGAAAGATGCTACAAGATTGCTTCTATTTAATTGTAAAAGGAATCCTATTGCTAGCACGCGAATACCTTTATATAATTAAAGTTGTAACTCGCTCCCGTCACTGAACTGACCTAAAACTTGTGTCGTTGTCTTAATTTACTGCATCTTATCAGCTTTTGCAACAGCGAGTTCGAATCCAAAGAATTACCGAATTAAATTACTTATTATGCGAAAACTTTTCAAATTTCAAACGGTGCGAGTCGTGGGGGAAGATCAGTGCCACTCGGAACGTCGGAGTAATATAAAATCGGGTTGCCACTTTTTTCATCAAGACACTTTTGTCGCCGACTGTACCTTATAACTACGCGTTCAAATTATCTTCAGCAATCTTTCAGTCACCATTGTGCCACCGCATTATATATTAACAAACAAAAATGAATATTGTACACATTTTGGGAATTACAATCCTGTTCAGCACCTATTCAGCAACTGAAGAAACAAAATACAAACAAAGGATACTCTTAAGAAAATTGCTAAGTGACCAAACACCCGAAAGCAAGCCGATGTGGAACGAGGTGCTAGCAGACGTATTGGTGAACAAAATAAAAATATTCTCTTTCAAAAAGCAAAATACAGAAACGGAATCCATCACAGAGCTCTCTCAAAAATCACCGCTGACGAACTTCATAAGCCAAGTGTTTTTCGTCTACAAAAAGTTTATTTACGATGTTTTCGCTGGACCGCCAGACACTACAAAGAACTCTATAGAACCTTTTACTCCTGAGATAGAAGATCGAAGCGTCGACCCTGACGTCATTACGGAAACTAACATTACTTTGAATCCTGGACCGAAAGGTGAAGTAGAGATAATAGAACCACGATACCATGGGAAGCAAATCTTTATAAACGAGACTGGAGGCAGTGATGATGGTGAAAATGAAAGTGAAAGTGAAACGAAATGCCCTGAAGGAACCGTCAAAGTGGAAGGGAAGTGTGTGAGCAGTTCTAGACTTATTTTAATGATTCCCAGCCAGTGTCCTATAGGATATCGACGAGACAGACTTGGGTATTGTAGAATGATGTTTAAGTAAAATTAAAATACTCTTGGACTTCAAAACTGGCTCTAAGTAACTAAACAGTATTATTTATGCCCGATAAATAAGCGAGACTCAAAGATGAAATAAATTAGAAAGAACGATGTTCTAAACAATACAGACGTGAATATAGTTTTTTTTTTAATTCTGTTCGTATGTTTGGAATGTCTGCGTTATAATTGTAGTTCAATTTTAAAATATTTTTAATAAAAACCTTTTTAACTAGTTTTTAATTAGCATATTAGTGTAGTTTTACTTTTTATTTTGATTGTAGTTACGGTTTTCAAACGTTTAAAAAACTTTTTGGTTGTTATAACCATCATACCAAAAAAAAGTTCGTAGTCTAAAATTATCCTTCACAGCAACTAACCTCATTTGTTAGGGGTTTGCATTTTAGTATTAAAAGAAGAAGAAAATCAATCAATAAAAATATTGAATTTTAATGAACTAACTTTGTAGGTACTTCTTACGTCGTCCCTAATAACACTCTGTCTATTTTGCGTCGGGGGTTAAAAATATAGACACAGAAAATATGACAAGGGTATGAAATTCTGAAATAAATTGCTAGATCTCCTCGAAAATGGCTGCCAAGGGTTAGTTTGAAAACAAACAATGTTTGTTTGTGAATGTTATAAAACTTTTGAACAAGCATTCCTTCACATCTGAAATTACTTTGCGCAAGTTACAACAGGTTATGAGATGATGAGTGTATAACTCAAACATTTGTGTGATGGCAAAAACTGGTGTTTTTTTGTGCTTTTTTGCCAACAAATGTTTGATCTCGATGAAGATAGAACCCACGACACACAGCATGAAAGGCAGAGCTATTTTTTACTGTGACGCCTGTAACAACTCCGTTAAAAACTTATTCATATTCAATTTAATAATATAATCAAATAAATTTGAAAACTTAACCATGATTTCGCGAGCAAATCCACGGGAAAACTATTGACAAAGCTTTTGTCTTTGAAATTTTGAACAGAAGACAGTCAATTTCCCATCCGCTACTTCTATTTCCTTTGTGACAAATCGGTTCGCATTATTGAAAGACATCAACATTACCGAATTACGGCGTCATAGGAAGCAATCCCGTCGGTCGGCAAACAGAGAATCCACTCCGCAAAACGTTAAACACACGCTCACTACTGATAAACTGAGTTACACTGCGTAGTCTATTTGAAATCCAAGTGTAGCCGAGGTAAAACTCCATATTGCTGTTCAATGTAACTCAAACTTCACTAGCTAACGTCAGTCTATCGTTTTGCGGAGTACAATCTCAGGTCTTTTTGTCAGACAATCGCTAGAGTCAATTTCACGGTGAACCGGACGCCAAAAGAAGTCCAACGAAACGATGCGCGATGTAGGTACCGGCCTGTACCTAGTACGACGATTGGAGACAGGTTCTACTCTGAAATGAAGTGGGAGTCCAATGATAAAGAACAGAGGGTTCAAGGATCGGAGGAGCAATAAATCGTTTGCAACGATTTGTAGATAGCTCAACTGTTTCTTATGTATTTCATACGTATACCTATCTACATTTTTTAATTACTATAAAAGTCATTGATAGAGAATGAATATAGTTTCATAGTACTATTTTATTTGTTCAATTTGTTGACTGTTTGCACCTTAAACGTTGACGTCATATGTTAATCACGAACCTAAAAAAAAACTTAAAATATAAACAACTAGATTCCTTTATTAAACCTCGTTTTGTGAGAAGAAAATTCAAAACATTTATTTGTGAGTAGGACTGCGTCACAAATTGACTGGCAGTGAGGCGTCTGCTCCACTAAATATGGCACCACTCCGTAAACAAGGCCTTTGAGCCGTGCGAAGGTTTGGGGCTTCGGGTGTTACTTGCTTATTAGAATTGCTGAAGATATTAAACTCAGTATGGGTCACCGAATTACCTTTTAGCCAGTCCATCTATTAGGAAACATTGACGTTGGTTTGATGAAACATTCATTGACCTTTTGATTTATATTTATTTTGGTCAAAGTAACGCTTTGAACCGTACAAAGCTCAATATACTTCTCTATGATTTTCAAAAAAAAGTAAACGAAAAAAGTTCAAAAAAAAGTAAGTGAAAATGCAAAACAAATTAAAAAAGGTTTTCAGTGTAACCTCTCTTTATAAAGCCATCTACGAATGTTGTTATATTTTAAACTAGCTGATACGTGCCCACTTCGTTGGGAATATTTTTTATTAAATGTAAAAGTGTATAATATATGCTGTCGTTGACTTTTTGTAGGCATTACCAAGCTCTCTAGAACACAAAAATATATCTTTCATAGGCAGCGTTCGTAAGAAACGCTTTCATTCGACCGTTTTTTCTCCGATTCACTTTGCAAAACGGACTATGTACCACGTAAAAGCCTTTTTATTTTTTGGTTTTTTATATAACCTATAGATGACACCCAGCAATAATGTTACTTTCTATTGGTGAAATAATTTTTAAAATCGGTTCAGTAGATCCCGAGATTACCACTTAGATACAATTTAACAAATACACAAACTTTACCTCTTTATAATATTAGTAGATATAAGTAGATTAAGTTTAAATATATTTTTTATAAAATATTATTCAAAACAAACCATCTAAGTATATTATGTTTTTGTATGAGACTATGAGCGCCCCCTTGATTATTTAACATTTTGTTTTTATATATTTATTCGACATTAAAGCGGTAATCGGGTACGCAACACTAAATAACTTATCAAGATAACTCAATTTAACGAAACTTTTGCTAAATACCGACCGACTTATAACACATTGCCAAAACGCAACGATAGCGCGATCTAGGTATCGTGCACAGTAGTGCCATCTAGTGGTAAACACAACAAATTTCAAACTTTACTCGATTTGAGTATTCACGTGCGACGGCGCGATGGCTTATTTCATGTATAAGTTTGGTGTTTCTACACCGATTTCTATGATTCTTTTTTTATTGAATAGGTAATTTAAGAATCATTTATTAACTTTTTTAAAATGAGTGGGAGTATTATAAACGTATTTACTCTTAGTATAAACAAATATAATCAGAATGATCCGAACTGCTAAGCTATCAGAAGTTACACGTGTTATTGTGAGTCAACCATAAAAGATAGACATTTGCTGTAGCGAGATATTTTTTTGACAATTTTGTGTAGAATATTTCTGTCATACATGATTTCTATGTAACTTTAACCATTAAGGCTGCACACGCGACGGAAAAAATGGAGTAACTTCTCCCGTTTTCCCCAACATTTTCCTTCACTACTCTGCTCCTATTGATCGTAGCGTGATGAAAAGTATCCTATAACCTGCCCAGGAGTATAAAGAATAATTGTACCAAGTTTCGTCAAAATCCGTCGAGTAGTTTTTGTTTCTATAAGGAACATACAGACAGACAGACAGACAGACAGACAGACAGACAAAAATTTTACTGATTGCATTTTTGGCATCAGTATCGATTACTAATCACCCCTGATAGTTTTTTTTTTAATATATTTCATGTACAGAATTGACCTCTCTACAGATTTATTATAAGTATAGAAGAAGATTACAAACGTACTTGTCCGACACAGTCACAGTCGCAGTTCACCTGTTAAAGAATATTACAATCGTCCCATGTTTAGTCACTACAACCAGAAGACAATCAAAAATCTATGGCCACAACTGCTCTAGCAGTATATTATGCTTATATTTTATCCGGTTGGTTCGCGGCAACTGATCTATATCTATATATCTATATACTTATAATAAATCTGTAGAGAGGTCAATTCTGTACATGAAATATATTAAAAAAAAAACTATCAGGGGGTGATTAGTAATCGATACTGATGCCAAAAATGCAATCAGTAAAATTTTTGTCTGTCTGTCTGTCTGTCTGTCTGTCTGTATGTTCCTTATAGAAACAAAAACTACTCGACGGATTTTGACGAAACTTGGTACAATTATTCTTTATACTCCTGGGCAGGTTATAGGATACTTTTCATCACGCTACGATCAATAGGAGCAGAGTAGTGAAGGAAAATGTTGGGGAAAACGGGAGAAGTTACTCCATTTTTTCCGTCGCGTGTGCAGCCTTAATGGTTAAAGTTACATAGAAATCATGTATGACAGAAATATTCTACACAAAATTGTCAAAAAAATATCTCGCTACAGCAAATGTCTATCTTTTATGGTTGACTCACAATAACACGTGTAACTTCTGATAGCTTAGCAGTTCGGATCATTCTGATTATATTTGTTTATACTAAGAGTAAATACGTTTATAATACTCCCACTCATTTTAAAAAAGTTAATAAATGATTCTTTTTTTATTAAATTACCTATTCAATAAAAAAAGAATCATAGAAATCGGTGTAGAAACACCAAACTTATACATGAAATAAGCCATCGCGCCGTCGCACGTGAATACTCAAATCGAGTAAAGTTTGAAATTTGTTGTGTTTACCACTAGATGGCACTACTGTGCACGATACCTAGATCGCGCTATCGTTGCGTTTTGGCAATGTGTTATAAGTCGGTCGGTATTTAGCAAAAGTTTCGTTAAATTGAGTTATCTTGATAAGTTATTTAGTGTTGCGTACCCGATTACCGCTTTAATGTCGAATAAATATATAAAAACAAAATGTTAAATAATCAAGGGGGCGCTCATAGTCTCATACAAAAACATAATATACTTAGATGGTTTGTTTTGAATAATATTTTATAAAAAATATATTTAAACTTAATCTACTTATATCTACTAATATTATAAAGAGGTAAAGTTTGTGTATTTGTTAAATTGTATCTAAGTGGTAATCTCGGGATCTACTGAACCGATTTTAAAAATTATTTCACCAATAGAAAGTAACATTATTGCTGGGTGTCATCTATAGGTTATATAAAAAACCAAAAAATAAAAAGGCTTTTACGTGGTACATAGTCCGTTTTGCAAAGTGAATCGGAGAAAAAACGGTCGAATGAAAGCGTTTCTTACGAACGCTGCCTATGAAAGATATATTTTTGTGTTCTAGAGAGCTTGGTAATGCCTACAAAAAGTCAACGACAGCATATATTATACACTTTTACATTTAATAAAAAATATTCCCAACGAAGTGGGCACGTATCAGCTAGTACAAAATAAACGTAGTCTAAGACACTACGGTGTCAGTCAGGCTGCTGCACTAAAGCTCTCATTTTATACTTGCGTTTTAAATAACATAACTATAACATACTTGATGTACAATATTCGAATACACGACTTACAGTTTGCTACCAACTCTAAGCACAAACTGTACGAAGTTTATCTGCACGTTCGAGCTTATAACTTCCCTATTTCCGTACTCCACGTTCAAAGCTCGCTACTCAGGTAAAGTACAATATAAATTGTTCAAATCAATTGAAAATATCCAAACTCCTTTTAATACAACGCCTTTATATAACTCAAACGCTCAGATTGTGTCCGGCTGAGCGTTACGTGCAAAAACTTATAATTGCCCACAGGTGCCAAATCCCCAAACGTTTTTGCCGAATAAAATCACTTTTATTGCAAAACCATAAAGCTGTTTTATTCCTGGGATTGTGTTTGAAACATCTGTGACAATTACCAAGTTGTTAAAACTTTGTATTTGTATTAAAATTCAATTAATGCTGAAATAGGTATTACGTTTTGACAAAATTAAATGTTGTTTGTATTTGGTCAAGATAGCAACATTTGACGACCGATGTGGCGCGGTGGGCAATGGTCCGCCTGCGACGCGGAAGGTTGCGGGTTCGATTCCCGCCTCGGGATAAATGTTTGTATGTTCTGCAAATATTTATTCCGGGTGTTCTGGGTATTATATGTATAATAAAAAATATCTATCTATGTATTATATTGTATTAAGTATGTCAGTCTTCTAGTACCCATAACACAAGCTCTGCTTAGCTTGGGGCTAGATGATGTTGTGTGGATTGTCCAGCATTATTTATTTATTTATTTATTTCAAGTTTTCTTAAAATTAGCCTGAGAGAAGTGGGTTCGTTCTTTGATATATATTTTTATTAGATATAAACAACTCATCTCTTTGCTAAAAATGTATAGTGTACCATACATTATTTAGCTAATTTCAAACATATTTAGCAGATGGTGGTAGAGCTCGCAAGAGCCTGAGAGCTTCATGGAGTTTAAAAGTTTCTTAAAATTTAGTACTTACCTACTTGCAGTTTTTTTGTCAGTTTTATTTATTTATTCTTTACTTTTTGAAAATGAAACCTAGTAAACTTCAGAGTACGCGTTATGTACCTCTACCATGAGTTGTCACAGTAAAATTGCCTAACTTTACTATAGTAGTTATAAAATATTAGTATTACAAATGTTAGTACTCATAGTACTATCCGCTAGAGGCGCTGTACAAATCTTCATAAATTTTTTTAACTACAGACGCTAGCGAGTATAGATTGTAAAAACTCATGGTAGAGCTACTGAGCACAATTCTCACGCATGTCATTGAGGTGAGTGGCGATGCATCCTCTATTTCCAAGAATTCGAGAAGTTCCCACCAGAGAGAGATTACGAAATCAATAATTATTTGTCAGAAGTAAGTAATTAGGAAGGCAGTTTGGTTATACAGTTTCACACCTTTACACTTGAGAACGTTCCTTAGTCCATCTCTCATCTATACTAATATTATAAAGAAGTAAATTTTGTGTGTTTGTATATTTGTTAAATTGTAAGGGGTAATTACGTGGTAGTCCGTTTTGCAAAGTATCGGAGAATAAACGGTCAAATTTTGCCCAACGAAGTAGGCACAGTAAAATAACTAGAGGAAAGTCACAGGCGTGACATGACCTCCGCTGTGGGTCGTGGGTTTGATACCCAGATCGTCAATCTCGCGAACGCTACTCGCTAAATCAATATAAAATGTATTCAATCTTTTGACGTCACTGGTTAGGGGCCATTCACTAATTACGTTACACGAGTTTTATATTTTTTGACCCCTTTCCCGTACCTTTGATGTCACGTATTTTGCTTTTTAAAACATGTTATACATGTAACTATTTTTATATATTATACATTATATTTTGAAAAAATGTGATGTCACAATATTTAGGTAAGTACACCCTTTGTCACACAATATCATACTTTGTCGAACTTTTCCCCCTTAGGTAACGTAATTTATGGCCTTAGTACGTGAAGTTTTCGATACTTGCCTAAAGTGGCTAAAACCCTTAATCCGACCCTGAAACACTAACAAATTGCAGACATCCGTTCCATGTCGACTACAGTAATTAGTCAAAACTCCAACTTTTAATGAGGGCAAGTGGTAAGTGGTACTCGAACTCTAAGTATGGATTTTCATGAAACTTTTATTAAATCTAACTTTTTTAACAGGAATTTTTCAGTGCTAATAAATTCATAGTTGCTTTTTTTACATCTTTTACATAATTTATTTTAGTAAAGTATATGTTTGTACGTGTTCAAAATATGTTTGTAAAATATATTCTTATCCTGTTTTCTTTTTTGTAGTATCGGGATTTTGTCTTAAGAATGTTATATTTATTTGAAGATTTACACTACATACATTGTTTACAACCGTAGCAGATCTCTACGCCTCCATCTCTAGATCTTACTTTACTTTTTAGGGTTTTGAAATCTGATAAGAAACCCGTATAGTTTTAAATGTTATAATTATATGTAATAACATGGCAGTGCACAACAGAGCGTTAGACAAAACCGCAAACTGAACAAAGTTGTAGTACTTGTACTGGCAACTTAGGAAAACGCAGGTGCCAATTACGACTTCGGCGCAACACGGCAACTACCAGCGTAAGAAGACCTCTACGGTTCACGCCCTCTGTACTCTCAAAGAAACCAACATAAGAAAAATTAAAGTTTGTTAATAGATTATTATAAATTCTTGGTTAATAATGAACGTTTTTTTAGATAAACAAACTTACGACTACTACAACGTTTGCAAAATTTACAACAAAAATTAGACTTTAGAAATAATATCAAAATAGTTGTTAATAAGTACATATTATAGAACAATTAACATGAGGCGGCTCTTAGTTTCAATCATTGTTCCCGTTGTATAGTTGAAATAAAACATTTCAACTTGCTTAAACAAAGCAAACCTTATAAAAGCTAAAAAAATCGTAGATATTTATAATTCTTCGCAAACACACTTGATTCATTTCATACATTTTAACTTTTTTAGGCTACTAACGCGCAGTGAACCAAGTCCAAGTAGATTTTGCTATTCTGTATATTGTTACCGTGTCCGGGCTCATGTTATACTGGTTATGCAAGTAGGTAACTGTTATCGGTTAGATATAAATTAGTCGGGCTTCAATAGAGAATATTAGTGTTTGTTGTGGGAAAGACACGTTTGTGGACGAACGTCTTCACACTGCCAACGATACGATACCTACACGATATCGTCTAAGAACGAATGACGTACATTTAGTACTAGGGTAAAAATAATCAATTTAAAGAACTTTTAAAACAAGAGAAGTATTTTGTTTTTTGTTCTGATCAAAAAGAATGCTTTTGCAATTTGAAATTTACACTCCTAGCCCTTTTTATTACAAAAAAAGCAATGACGTCACTAAGTAACGTCATTGCTTTTTTTGTAAAGTCAAAGTAAGATCTAATGATGTGTTTTGACAATTCAATTGGTATAGAGTCTATACCAATTGAATTGTCAAAACACATCATTAGACCTTATTTGTCAAAGTCTAAGTTATGTGGCTGCAAAAAAACTAAAAAAAAACAAACTGAAAAAACATAGGTATAGGTAGCTATAAGCCTATATTTTTTTTGTCTTTATAAATAAGGTAACTTCTCCCATAATAACTCAAACAATGCTAGTAAAAACATACATATACAGGGTGGCGCAAAAGAAATGACCCTATTTGGTTCAGCTATAACTTTTTTTCTAAATTAGAAAAATAGATTTAGGTTTTTTTTTAATGTATATTTGGTTCATTAAATTTTGTACCATTAGGATTTAAAAATTATGTCTTTTAAATAGTGACCTCCAGAGTTGATGCAAGCTTGAGCCCTTTTTATGACATTTTGATAACTTGCCGTAACACTTCCTGCGATATGTTCCTTTTTTCTTGATGAATGATTTCTTTTAGAGTTGCGATATTCTGTGGCTTGTTCACATACACCCGAGATTTCAAAAAACCCCAAAGAAAGAAGTCTGGACTGGTCAGATCGGGTGATCTTGCAGGTCAAGGCAAATCGCCAAAACGAGAGATAACTCGGCCTGGAAAAGCGTCCCTAACTAAGTCCATAGTGTCGCGCGCTGTGTGTGCCGTAGCGCCGTCTTGTTGAAACCAGATGTGCTCCAGCCTCAATTCGTCCAAACTGGGTATCAAAAACTCACGTAACATGGTTCTGTAGCGTTCTCCAGTGACGCAATTGCGTGGCACGTTGCCTCGTTGATGTTTCTGGACACTCTTCCACATATTCGCGCACAGCATCGATATTTTCAGCTGAACGGCCTGTTCTTGGTCTCCCAGACTTAGGTCTATCCAATGTTGAATCCGAATTGAGCGACCAATCGGTGCCGGACGGTGGGGAAATCGTTGACGAAACTCACGTTGTGTTTTTATCACTGATGAATTATTCCGTAAGAACATTGACACGATTATTCCACGTTCTTGAGGAGTAAAACGGTCCATGTTTATTTTCAGTGTGTTTTACATTTGTTCACTACACAATTTTCAACAATAGAATGACAGGAAATGTCATATAAAAAAATAAACAGTGTTTTCTTTAGTGCCCTTACTTTTGCGCCACCCGTTATATAAATTATATAACTCATAGTATTAAAAATAATACGAAAACATAATCTAACAAACAGCATTAATTAAAGCAGACTGCGGCAAAATGTCCCCGAGACAGGGACGTCCCCAGACCCAATTTAAAGTGTCGACGCGAGTCCAAATCCAAGTGTCATGAAGAACAAGATGGATTGTCCAGCACTTGGCTCCTCACGGCTTTGTAATGAAAATGCATTGTCATAATTCTGAAAGTTTCGGTAACAGCTGACGATGGTAATTAAACTCACATGGACATCAGTTTCTTTTGTTGACTGATATAGACTGACAGTCTTGTATAAGACTGTCAGTCAGAAGGAACGAACATTTGTGAAGACAAAAATGTATATTTGTTGCAGATATGCACTAACAAGTGCAACTATGCATGTTTTTAAATAAAAATAAATAAAATAAATTAAGTAATAAATATTATGAGTATTCTATCATCTATATAGAAGTACTTTTCAGATACAATATTAACATAGTTCTAAAATATAAATATTTGAATACTTATGCATTAATTTACCTACTTACTTACTTTTCTAAACAAAAACGGTTTTACAAAAATAGGACAGATTTTTTTTCTCGAAAATATCTTTTTCCAAGGTTCGAAAAAAAAGCATCTGTTTCCGCACCTACACACAGATGTGAACCAAATGGATACGCGGTTTCGTATCGGATTCCCAATTAACAGGTCCATAATCGATAATCTGCCAGTTCCACGCCACGCGCCATTATAACAGACGGCTCTGGGGCTTCTAATCGCAGCTATTATCGTTTTCAGACCTTTCATAAAGTATTTTTGAGTATTATCGCTAGCTGTTATCTGGTTTAGAACGTCCGGTAACTTCCGGTCTTGGTTTAGGCTTCAGCGGGTCGGTACGTTTTTGTCTGCTATTTTTTACCCATTAAGTTTTCTTTTATTAGACTCACTGCTACAGACTGCCAAAAAATAAAAGGATTACAAGTGATATGGTAATGTATGATAACAATGGATATTAAACCTCGATGCTTAGCTTAGACCATCCAAAGATCAAGTGCCCAGCGATACGAATTGGCAAATCTCAACTTCACCGACTGCTTCTGCTAAATTCATCCTTCTTGGTCATACTTTCAAGGTTCATTTTCGAACGAAAATAAAGTATTTTCAGACCTCGCAATACATATTAATTGCCAACCACCTATTGAATAAAATAGGCTTTCAATGCAAACGAAGATAGCTGATAGATACGGAATGTACTGCCAAATCTGGGAGCACCTCGCGGCCATAGCATCCGATATTATTTGGCGGATTTCCAAAATAATTACTTACGTAAACCAGCCGTCCACTGAGGGCGATGAGTGGCAAAATAACAGCTCAGTTGGGGTTGGATGCGGCGGTTCATAACGCCTGCTCCAGATGAGAATGAACCCGGTATACCGCACTCATTTACTGAAGCCGTTCTGGTGCGAAATTATTCCATTAGCAACGCTACTAGTACTTATAACTCTTCTTTGCAGTAGGTAAGTGTTAGTACTAATACAAAATCTGGATATACATTTATAAGAATATCAACTTCAAATAATAAAGGTTCGTAGTTTTTTTGATAGTAAAAAGTATATAAAGGAACGGACAAATCACTTCATCATCAATCGAAGATCTGATTAAAAATCCACTCTAAAATGTAAGTAAATAGATAAATTCTACATATTACTTATGATGCTTGATATAATATTTAGTGCGTGACTCAATGGAGTATTGTAGAGTGGGACCACCTGGGACCAAGGTACCGCATCGATACTTCCCAACTGAACGTCCACAACACTACCGATACCCGTTCTATCAAATATTCATTATACCTCGGGTACTTTGCATTCGAATCGGGAAAACACCGGTTTGGCAAGCGTCGCAGATAAATTATGGTTTACGTATTAATTAGTTCACAGTTCATAATTTTTGGAATAGATTTTGCGAAAGATGTTTTGCTGTTATTAGTATAATTAGGATATTTCGTTCCTTGAGTGACAAATATCAAAACAGTGCGTATTTGCTGATCGTGGATTCGGACTCAGACAAACATTCCGGCAAGATGAAGCAACGATCTTCGGAGTATAGCTGGCAAACACTGGCTGAGAAGAGCCGAAGACCGGGCTCAGTGGCGTGTCTTCTGAGAGACCTACGTCCAGCAATGAATCACGATATAAGTTGATACTGAAATATTTAAGAAGTATTTGACAAATTGAAGATTAAAAGGTTAGCGTGGTATGCGGAGGAAAGAAAGCCATATAACAAGAAGAGTGTTAGATATGAATGTGAATGGATGTAGAAATCTCTAATTTAACACACAGGCCTACCTCTGTAGGCCAAAGAAAAGATGGATGGACTGTGTGAATAATGACATGTGTAAGAAAGGAGTGAGCATTGAGATGACGTCTGATAGAGAGTGGAAGACGTGTTGTACCGACCCCACATAATGTGTGGTCTTTTTGTGTCACAAACATACGGTGTGTATCTGTGGGATGTTTATTTATTAATTGTTGTAATTGTGATGCAAATGAGAACCGCTCGCCAGCTCGTTACAGTAATATTTGACTCGGATTTTGTGCAGTTTGTTAGTGGTTTTGTGGCTCACCAACTATGTAAATAATTTCGTGACTTTACTAAATAGTAGAACTGCTATGCATAGCAATGGCTTTTTACTATGATCACAAACCAGTAAACATTAGGGAATAAAATGTTAGACTTTCCAAAATAAAATAATACCAAGAATTAAAAAGTTCAAGTACCTACATTTTATTTAAAAAACCTTTTGAATTCTTAAACACCGTCTATTCTTATATTCTTTTTATCTTAATCTCAGGCTCAGACCATTATTATAAATATTCTATAAGTACATGCTTGAATTTACCGTAAACTAAAAAGTGCTTTAAAAGTTTCATTAAAAGTTGAGTTTTCAGCACTCAAAACAGACGTAGCTTTCCACAAAACTAAGTAGAACCTGATATATTAAAAGACTACCAACAAAAACAAAACACACACTTCTATAACAATTCTATCCGCCCTCGAGTGTTGCCAACAGTCATTTGTTTATAATACCAATACAAATGACGTAATGCCCATACAGCGGTGCCGTGCCCGGTCGGACCACGGTCAATTTAGGATCCAATTACGTACAGCTTAGTGGGGAAAAATCCGGGGTAATCCCGCTCTTCATGTGTGGTGCAAGGGATGGGTACTAGCGGATTATGTTTTAAGACATGTAGGTCGAATTTATAAACTGCATGAAATTGCAAAAGTCTGGCAATCAACATTTAGTTTAATATACGCAATGATAACAAATTTCTTGTTTAGGAGCAAATATATCATTATGAAAGCCAAAATGGTAGTAGAATTGTTGATTGCCAGATACTTGCAATTCCATGCAGTTTTTAAATTCGAACTACTTCAGGGTTGAAAGTTAAGTGTGGGATGACATTATTAAGAATGCATAATTTGATGGAAAAGGCTCCACCGTCCAACCGATTATGTGACGTAAGACTACTACACTTTTAAACGATAAACTATGAAGAGATGAGTTGTTATAAACGCTTCAGCTTGTAACTTGATGCCGATGTCGACGGGGTAATTCTCCACTCCGGGGAGTTCCGCATCAAAACACAATAGCGTCGTAAAGGATTAAGATATGGCGCCTTCATCTCTATTGATTTCTAGTTACTTATTAATTTAATCTAATTTAGTACTTAACTTTAGAAAAGCTAAAACCTCTTTTTTGCTAAAATATTTGTAACACTCACACTGAACACCAAACCTACCTACACCAAAATATATTTTTTATGTTGTGGCCGAAATCGAACTCAAAATTTTCAAGTCATTGACGAATTTTTAACTTGAATAAAACACAAAGGATAGGATATGTTAAGTGTAAATAAAAATAATATCATAATATGCCTAATCAAAATCTCCACTAATATAATATCAGTATTTAAAATCGTATCATCATCACCCTATATCAGTCCACTGCTGGACGTAGGTGTCTCCCAAGACGCGCGTATATCGTAGGTATACGTACTGATATATGTGTGTTTCAACTGCATTGCATAAAATATAAGCGATGAAACGTAAATTTAAGCACCTGTATAACCAGCTTAAGTGGCCTGATAAAAGTTAGTGAAAGCACTTTCGCGGCGTAAATAGCTGCTAGCTCAAGTCGCGGGCTTTGAACAAACGGTGGCCGCAAAAAACAGGAAAAAGTACGTCACTGAGGCGTAGACAAAACTTATCTAATCGTCTACATTCAGACCAAAAAGCAAACAATAAAAAAGTGCAATTTAAGTGGTACAGCGCGTTCTTTCTGATTCTATAATTAAAAAATATTCTAGTCTGTGTCTGCTTAAAACGAAGGAAACGAGACGCAACGCAAGTATTTCTTTATAGAGCATAATTGATTTTGATGTATTTTTTTAGATTTCTGTAATATTTTTCAGTTATATAAAGATGTAGTGACTTTTAAGTTTGGCGCAACCAATGATAAGACGTCTGACTGCGAGCAAGCAATAACGAATAGTTTATTGTCCAATCCAATTGTAGTCAATTGCCTTAACGTCGGTGTACGCACACCCTTACATACTACCACTGACTTCATAATTATTACGGCAGTAAAATGACGATCGTAACTTTGTTAAAAACTGTACCTTCACTCGCACTCAAGTTACTCGGGCGAAGTCTAACTAGAAGAAAATAGGTTAGCAAGCTGTGAAAGTTAGGAATGGAAACGTAAGTATTGCAAGGCGCTGTGTGACAGAAACTAAGCTATAAAAAGGCTGTAAGCTATTAGAGAAAGCGTTCATGCTAAGCAAGTGATAATGGAACAGACTACAATTAGCAAAATTAGGTTAGTTTAAGCAAATGCAACTGTGGAACATTATTTACTATAGCTAAAACTACTTATATTGAACTCTAAAAATAAAGCACTGTAAAATGAACTAAGGCAATACTTTAAAAAAAATAAACCAAGTGCCCCAAATCGCAGAATAGACTCGATAAAAGCATCAGCGTTCGCAAGCTCGTAAAGGCGAGCATCAATCGAAGCGGTTAATAGCTTGGATTGTAGCCAGATGAACTATTTGTTCGGACACTCGGCGCTTCATTACGCCGCGCGAGCATCTTTGTGGAGCTGGCAACACTCTTCCACACATTGCATACTTGGCAGGTTCAGTGTTGATGCACGAATATATATTACAGTCCACATTTTTTTTCATTAAAATAAATAAATATTCTGGGACATTTCACACATCACTTCCCAAACTAAGCAGAGCATGTACTATGTGAACTAGAGTATTGATAGAATACTTGTATACATTTTTTTGTAAATATATACATAGAATACATAAAATACATAACAACACCCATGGAAAATAAAACTGAGTGGCGATATCTGTTACCAACTGAGCTCTATTACCAATCTAATAAAGTGAATCTATCTATATACATTTTGTTATGATATTTTTTACTTTCTTAAAAAAATTTAATAAAAAAACATACATAAATTATGTACGTAACAAAGTTGTTTACGCCTGTAATGGTGCATCACATCGTCCAATCGTCCTAGACTGTAACAAAACTATGTGCGAATATGCCGTTGGTGTAACATAAATTAATAAGTATATCCAGTGTTCGCGCTTCGTGTAATAGTTGCAATTATTCCATCGTAATCCGAGTCGGCGGTTGGTAATTGCTCAGTAAAATAGTAATTGTTATAGAAGTGTTCACAATGCACTAATTGCAAAGGATATGCACTACAGCTCTTGTTACTGAGCTTTTAGACGCGCTATGTAACTATATGAGGTGTCTGTTTCTGTCTTGAAAGTATTATCGTAATGGATTTCAGATCACGAAATAATATTTTTGATAAATTCAAAATAGTGAATTATTTCTGATGTTACTATTGATTTTAGATTTTATTATTTTACATAACTTATAATTATGTAAAATATTACTGTAATTGTACTTGAAGTGCGCCGAGAAGCTTGCCAATTTAGAAAGAAAATTAAAATGACATAATATTTTTTAATGACTTGCATTTTTTTTAACTATCAAAACTAGATTACCTACGAGATCTAGTTTTGATAGTTAAAAAATGCTTAGATTCCATAACTTATGCCTAAAAATAATTTTATACGACCTTATAATAACAAGATCTCCAACTGTTAACTACCTTTCCTACTTTTAAAAGGTTTTAGCTAAGTGCCTAACATCATAATACAGAATGGCCCCAACAAACATGATAGTTCATGTGGATGGCTACTTACACTTAGCAAACACATAACTCTCCTTTGCTTTGGAACGTACTTACCTAATAGACCATTCGTTTACTGTAAAAATATGAGGAAACTTAGCCAATACGGTATTTGTTGAAGACATTAATGGTAGTCACCATGTTTTTACAAGTATAGTTTCAGATACGATCATGTATTTTAGTTCTTTCCAACACGATGCTACAACAAAATACAGTTGTAGCATCGACACGATAAGAAGAAGTTCTTTTTAGCATTAAGTCATTGGTGGATGTAACATTGCAAATTATTTCTATGATAGAGGAGAATGGAAGAAATGAACATGTTGTGCCGACCCCGCCTTGTGTGATAAGGGCAGTAAGAAGAAGAAGAAGAAGCCATGGTATTCGCATGTGAGTTAATAAAATCATTGTTAGAAATAAATACAGGAACATGTAGGTACTGCCTCAAACGTACTTTTGAATTCATAGGGGTACTGAAAAGTGTTGGGAAGCCTGTCCTTTATAGAATACCCCCCTATCTTATAAAAAGTTAGCGTAGACTTTAAGTCATCATTACGTATGGTAATCAATGCTTCAAGTCAGCGCTAACTTTTTATAAGATAGACCGTACTTCTATAAAAACAAAAGCTTGTAAAAATAAGAAAAAACATATTTTTAGTTCTCAAGTCGTTTTCACACCATCTGTAGAAAAATGCATGTTGTTTGTAAAATATTTTCAACATTCCGTATGTTGATAGATAGATAGATAAACTCTTTATTGTACACAAAGAAAATAAGAAATGAAAAACATAACAATAGATTTGTAAAATAGGCGGTATTATCGCTAATAGAGATCTCTTCCAGACAACCTTTGATGATGGTTTGATGGTGGTTTATGAATGACATCGTCCTACACAATGATACCTCGCCTTCGGCTGCTTGTACCTATAAATAGGCCTACTCCAATAAAAATAACATTCTTTCTGCCGCAGAAATCTCCCAGGCGTTTCAAAGGAGCAATATTGTATATTCCGTAAGCCAGGTATTCTTTCACAATGTTTTTGGAATACGTCATAAAAGGCCCGAAAAGAAACTGTTACCGCAAACAATAAGTTTCAACAGCCGTCTTATTTATGAAATATTGAATTGCACGAAATAAAAATGAAGGGAAAACTGAAATACATTCTTTTACGAGGAGATTTTGAGTTCCTCGTTTTTGGAATAGGACGCTTATGTTAGGCTTTTAGGGCTGTAATATTTTGTTTCGTTGCGATACCGTGGTAATTTATTATTCGCTTCAAGTAAATGTTTACTGAGCTACTTAGAGTACGGAAGTATACGTTTTACGGTGTACATATTATTTCTACCAATTGCTTTGTATATAAAAGAAAATATATAAAATTGAAAATCAGTATTTCCTTGTTATCTATTTTTTGTTTATAAGAAAAGGGACACCAATGCTCTTACTAGTATCAAGTTCTTTACGAATGCATTTAATTTGATATAGTCAATTGAGAGTAATCTGTATACCTTTTTCTTAACTTAACTAATACCTAAGGATCAAACTAAAGTAACATCAAGAGTCTTGAAGAATTGTGTGAACATTTTTGGGGCACTTTTTAGTCAGGCTTGCATAATATTAAGAGTCGTTCTGATCCAAAATGAAGGCATTTATGCAGTATCTCACCGGCTAATGATATTAAAGTATTTCCCCATCTAGAATGTTCTCTGTATTTATTCGCGCGTACTCCCGCCCATAATCATGTTAATAAAGTTATCCGAATCCAATGTTCTGTTGTAAGACTACGGAACGTATCCAACACGGAGCAGTGAAAATATTTTTCTGGCAGACCTTTTTTATAGATAGATAGATAGATTGATAAGACATTTATTTGATTTACAACAACACACACAAATTACAATAAAACAGTAAGAATGGTTGGTAAAACTAAAACTATAAAATAAACTTATAAAATAAAACAGGCACACCATCCACTATACTACAACATGCATATGGTTCTGTGTGTTGCGGTATTTCAAAAAGGTTTTAGCTCAGCATTAATTTGCTCAAGAGCAAACACTGATTTTCAGCTAATACCTTCAGAGTAAGTTTAGTTTGTAGTTATAGTAAGTTTTACAAGAAAATAAAAAATAAATAGTCTACGCGGCAGAAGGAAAAAAGTCCAAAGAGTTTTGTTATATATAGTTAAAGGTTAGATGGGAAAAAACGCACACATTTTTAACTTAGATGATAGTCTTAGCAACTTAGAAAGTTTTTGCACAAACTGAGGCACGATGTGTACAATAAAGATTTTTTTATTTACAGAATTATAAGTGCACAACGCATAGTAACATTCTAAATTAAAAAATCAGAACTCGATGATCTATAAAAATAAAAAAGCATCATCAAAATCGAGTTATAATGGGCCACACGATCACATAACATACATACATAAAAAAAAACCTGCAATAGAATTGACCACCTTCTCATTTTTGTTGGTTAAAAAAAATGGTTGTCTGTAAAGTCGGTTTACTGACGATAGTTGAACGTGACAACGAACGCAAAGGCCGATTGTGCTTCTGTGTCGCTCGTTCCGCGCTCTCGCTTGCACTTCATGGAACGCCTCAGAACGCCTCAGAACGCCTCATGAGTCATTTTTTTTCGTGCGGTCAGCCGGCTCTATCGAATTATAAGACGTTGTCACGTCAAAAATAAAGTTCAACTAGCTCCGTGTCGAGTCAGTTCCGGTAAAACCCAAAACAGTCGTTCAACGTTAAAACAGTCGAAAGTTGAGCGTGTAAGTGAATCTTGGCGTGTGGAACTTGCCCGCGATAGTGCGATGAGTTCAACTCAATGCAAAGCGAGCTTGAGCGTGTGAACGGGACTTTATTTTTGTTGCTAATAAATATGCAGATTCACTGAACAATTGTATGAGACGGAGTTCATCTGGTAACAGGCGGTTATCTTAACCAACGGATGGTGTTACACATAAGACTTCAATTTTACTGGCAAGCTCAGTTGGTATTAGCTGTGCCTTTCATGCTATAGGTTGTGGGTTTGATCCCACCAAGTAAAAAAATTGTAAGCAAATTATCATGTGTCTTTAAGTTTTTTGACTGTTTGTGCGTTTTTCGATTAGATTAGGTACAGTCTAATTTTAAATAACATTTTAAAAATATCTTGAAATAGCTGACGTCTTAGTGCTAAACTGAAAATCTGTATAATTCAGAAGGCTAGGTATCTCTGTGAAATCAGCATAATTAGCAATGTCGCAAACGAATTCATGACAGCAGCTCGAAACGCCAGTGGCGCCCTCTAGCTAATTAGAAAAATCTTTCTAAGGGTCCAACTACATATTATTGCAAGCTTCAGCACTGCGTCTTTACGCGTCAGACTGTAATCTACTTTTGATACAAAAAAGGTTCTGATAATAGTAGTTTTTCCAAAATCACCCAAGTTACTGTAGAAAACCACAATATTATTTAATAACCAATAAATGCCATGTAAGCATAAAAATACGTTGCAATATTAGATATTATTCAATGCCGTGCGACTGACGCTGCTGAAACATGCAATAATATGTAGCATGACCGTGAGCTGGAATAATTTTCGCTAATTAAATTTAACGGCTAAAGCCAGCCACACCTGAGCCGAATAAAACTTATTTTTTAAACGCAAAGGATTCAACTGTCTGCATAATTTGTATTTATATTCCTGGCTTCAAGATACATCAATATGGCTTCAAGGTAGTTCCTTTGCGCTGATGAGAGCGCCGCTTCGCTCCTAAAACGAATTGCATCTCAGTCGGGCTCTATCGATTGCCATAATTCCATTTGTACGCAATCAGCACTAGTTTCTGATTTAATTTAATATTTTAACAAATTTTATCGAAATTTCATCACCATCTTTCAGTTTGAATCGTTCCCTAGGTACATTTTGTAAATTCCTACTGTAATGGTAAGTTTGTTTGTGAATAAAATATACTCATTAATTTTAGCCCTATAAGCTACTTTATATAAAATTCACGCCACAAAGAAATACTTTCTAAAAACTAATACAAATTAAGTATACCAAGTACAAACCTCTTAACTTAACTCTAAAAAGAAATGTTGTGCTCAAGATTGGAAGTCGCAATACAAGATTAAATTACAAACACGATTTATGTTATAAATCACTAACCAATTGCTCTCGTTGCATTGTTTCCAAAAAACCGGATGAAACCAGTTATCATGTTATTATTTTGAGCTAGTCAAACAACCTAGGCATCTGTTGATAAAGTGGCTACAGCATATTGGCATTCCCATAAATTTTCAGGTAGAACGGAACAGCCAAAAAGAATACAATTCAGCATGAAACCATTATTGATTTTATAGCGTTTTCGTGTAACGCTTCTTTTGCGCTATTTCAATGCGCCTTGTCGAAAAATTGAAAAACAAATAAAATCTAAACGGAATGGAAATTCATTTTTTAGTTATTTCTGTGGAGATTGAACTAACTCTGTTTTAATTGGATTGCAGTGGTTTGCTTCAAACAGAGTAATATTTTGAGAAACTAAGTATAACCGATTCTGATTTGAACTTATTAGATATTTTTGAATTGTCTTTTGAAATAGATATGAGTTTTTCAGTAACATGTCATCATCATCATCATCACATTTACATTAAGATGGATAAAACTGACTTCAATCGTCATCTACAAATGATACTAAAAAAACGTTTTGAAAGATTGATAAAAAAATACTTGTCATTTTAATGATTTTATAAAGATATACTAAAGTACAAGAAACAAAACAAAAAAGAATCATTTAAGCTGCGTACAACAAAAAACAGTTGAATTTAGAACCTCTTTTTTTAATTCGATTGATAAGGTCAATCAATGACCTAATGACATAAATGCAAACTATTTATAAGTAAAAACAAAGGAGTTTTTAAAGAGAAGTAAATAATAGCTAAGCGGAATCTTACTGAAATATGTAACAACCTCCCTTTATCGTTACTGAAACAAACTTTCTTAACGCAAACTTTTTATTTGTTTATTTCGGTACCATTCGGGGTTCTTTGTAGAAGAACTCTTTGGAGTATTTAGCGGGAAACGCTAATGGGGGCAAGTTTTTAATCCTTTTTACTTGACAATGGCTCTACTATGTTTTAGTTTTGTAATAACATTGTATTTTTAAACAGTTACAAACTTACCTACAGATTTACGTTAAGCTGGAACTGTATAATTTAGGTACAACGCAAAATGATAAAATTGAGATTTTTGTTTTAAGTATGTACTTATGAAAATCTGAATGAAATATAAAAACCTAGCTCTTTAATTAATACGAAAGTTCACACATAGTTGTGTTAAACAAATCAGTGTCATTTGCCCAAAACAAAACTAATTTTAAATTATTTTATAGAATATCCATATTGATATTTATACGAAAATTATACGTTTCGGGGTTATAAATAACGCATAATGTTTTGTAATTAAATACCAATTAGCAGTGTAAAGGTGTGTACTTATAACTGTTTTCATCCATCATCATCCAGGCACACGTTTATTTTAGCGATTTTTTTTTAATAACATGTTGTCCTACCAAATTTTAATCTATTTTATCAGCCTATATTACTGTACTATTTGACGTCAGTGCAAATCAGTTTAGGATGTGCCCTGAAAGGAAATGCACTGCGTTCATTATGGCTACTTACAGCAATATAACAATATTTTAGATAGTCTTCAGTTGGAATAGTCTTTAGAAGACGGTTGCCTCGAACACATTAAAAAAACGGCATGCATTTGATGTCATTCATTGATTGATATTAGCCATACGTGTGGACACTGGTGTGTGACATGACATCGCCCTAACCCTTAGTAATGCAATTTCCGCACTAATGCGGAAGCGGTGATAATATCGATACTATCGATACTGCATATCGATAATTGGCATAATACGATAGCGCTGGCTACGGCCACAGAATAAATAAGGGTTTGCCATATGTTACTGCTACGCCGATTCAGGGAAAAATAGGGGGGAAAGGGGAAGTTTGTTGTAACCCTATTTGTCGATGGAAATCAACCAAAATCGAGAGAGAACTTCAACCTACGCAAGTCATTTGTAAAGTCTGCTGTTCTTACAAAACGACTGATTAAACATACATTGTGATAGCAGTGTTTGCAACGCAGTCAAATTTCAATTCTAATACATTAGGATAACACTAGTTTTGCTATAACAACTTCATAGAGTGACATGGACTTAAAGTCACAATGGTTAGTTAGATACCCAATTATCCCGCCTGGATTTGTTTGTACGTCATTATTTGTGTTACTTATTAAATAATACGTTTAATATGCTAAATAGGGTGTAATGAGATATGTGGTAACATGCTTACATCTAAGATATACCTAATTAGATAGTAATATGAATATTGGATATTTTGATTGAATGATGTATGCTAGCTGTCGAATGGACTGAATAGGTTTCATCATCATCATCAACCTTTATCAGTCCACTGCTGGGGGTAGGTCTCTCCTAAGACGCGCCACTGAGCCCGGTCTTCGGCTATTCTCATGTTGTGTTTGCCAGCTACACTCCGCAGATCGTCGCTCCATCTCGCCGGAGGGCGTCCTACACTACACTTTTAAAATAAGTTTAAATTGTAATAAGCGAAGCTGTGTCCAAAAACTTAAGATAGGTATTATCATCTCATCAGAAATGTGGAGCCAAGTGTATAGCTGTATGACCGTTTTAGGTATACCTATCCATTTCGCTTTTTATAAAGTTTAGGGATAGTTCGGAACACTATATTAAAATAGTTTGAATACTTTGAATTCAGGAACCGGCTATACAATCTGGACCACCGATACGTTAGATACACAACACTACTTTATAATGCAGTCAGTTATATATTATTAGGTGAGCAAGAAGAAGGTTAAACGCAAGAGGTCTAAGTTTAATGTCGTCTATGTCAACTTTGGACCACACTTTCCTTGTTCAACGCTACCTTACACTACTGTACCTGCAGGTACCTACCATTTTTATAACATAGGTACCATATTTTAACTCAAAAACAAATCAGTGCAACTGACAACTGCTTCAAAAAATCCAGAATATTTCATCAATGCCCGTGGCTCGGTACCGTTCGCAAAAAACATGAGTGATTGCTCGCTATGACCACATCCAACATTTATTTTAATAATTTTTCTCACAACGCAGTGCTTTATTTTTGTTAAAATAATTTACGGAATTTTAAGAGCATTTATTTTTCGTTGGAGAATTTCAAAGCTTTTCTTTCTTTTGTTATTGCTTTTTGAAAATATTGAAAAACAAAAGACTCTCGAAGGCGAGAGTCTTTTGTTTTTCAATATTAATTTACTCACAATCAAAAGGCAGCCACATGTATTTTTCTAAATAATCGCAGCCGCGATGATCAATGTTACTGAATAAGTTCAAACTTTAATTATTATAAAACAAAAAAAAAAGTATAGGTACTTACAGTAACTTACAAACTGGAATTCTTTATATTGCATTGTGCTTTCCATTCAAACAGATTAATCTAAGCAAGTTTTACAGTTCTGTTTCTTTGAAATCCTGCGATTCTTGGAAACCGTAAGAGGAAGGAACCATTCGAGGAAATACAACAAACAACGAAAATAATGAATTCTACTTAATTCCGCCTCGAATAAAAGTTTTCTGGTACATCCGGTCTGTTTATTATTTTTCGCTAGGTTTTGCTCGCAACTTTTGCCAACTTTCTAAGACCGTTCAAACGTATCTTTTGTATTGGATACGAATCCACTAGAGATTTTATTGGTGGCTACTTTTACTTAGAAAATAGTAAAACATGTATTTTATTAAAATTTAATAGGTATAAAAAAACACACCCAACTACCAATTACCGACCGAAAATGTAAGTGTTATTAACTTGATGTTGTGTAAGTATGTTAAGTTTTTAAAAACTTTATGCAGTGTTTTTTCTTTACTTAGGTAGCTTAGCGATCATGCAAATGGCGGTGTAACGAGTTCTAAGAATTCTTACTGGTAGCTGGCAACACTGAATGAAAAGAGGCGAAAATCCGGCTCAGTAGCGCGTTTTGGGAGAGATCTAGCTACATCCAGCAGTGGATGAACCATCTAGCAAGAGGTTGATGATGATGATCAGTAAGAAACCTGTTTTCTACATAACCGCAGTCCACTAGGAATCAAATAGGAAACTCAGGTTAGACAGGATTCCTTTGTCCTCTTTAGGCGAACTTGCGAAAGTTTCAATGACTTCGTCCGAGAGTGCAGCTTCCGGTCTCACTGGCGAAGAGTTCATTTAAGAGTTTTATTTACAAAGATAGGAGTGCATTGTAATGAATCTGTGGTTTAAATCACTCTTTATAGCATTGTATTTACCATTCATTCTTTACAAACGAGATAGATTCGTTGATTCCTCCATGTACCTACTTAGTTTACAATAAGTCATAGAAATATTAGGACAAGACGAGTTTAAACTAAGAGATGGTATTTATTGATTTTATTTTGATTTATAGATGAATTATACTTAGACCATTTTTCTGCTTAATTTTCCGATGACATTCTTATTTGCTCTCATGCTAATTTAATCAATCTACTATCTAATATGAGGTACAGTTAGCATCATCAATTTGTTGCCCACCTTTGTATAATCTTCATAACTGTAAAGTAAGTTCATGGTAAACAGTTTAGTGCTGAGTGTACTCAGTACCGTTGGGAGAGAGGCAGTTGCGCGAAGTTCAGTTTCCACACGATCGCAAATTGCCGCGGCTCCCAGAGGCGTCGAGCTGACAATTACATCGATAAACGGTTGGTGATTGTGAATGACACCGTTCGAATCATTCATTCATTCATTCACCTGAATAAATCTTAGTTTAAACGCGGATGTATCAGCAAACTAGTCAAATGGCTTTAAAAGACAGTGTTTGTAGCACTTGAATTTTTGGGTGACACCACACAAAAAGCCGTTAGCCATTGTTGCTTTTCTTAATAAATGGGTACTAGCACTTAGTAATATGGTGAAAAACTGTAAAGCAGCTCCACAGATCTTTTTTTTGGCTCAACACAATAAAACAACGCTTGAAAATCCAGTTAACTTCAGATATTTTATTTTATGTTTTTTTCAACTTATTGTTATTTTGTGTTCACCTTGGCGTCTAGCTCAGTCAGTTTATGTAAGTATTTTAACCGAGTGAACGAACAGTAAATATTTCATTTCCGTTCCCCAACCCCTGATATCGTGATATCTGATTGCGATGCAGCTTATCCACGCAGATCGTGAAAAAAAAACAAACAAATAAATCATAGTCTCGCAATCCAGTGAGTTCGTTATAACTCGGACACAACCGCGTGGAAATCGGCCGATTTCCCGGCGGATCTCTTTTCGAACAAGATATGAAATTGTCGATACGAATGTCCGATGGAACTAGGGAATATCTAATTGGTCCGTTAAATTAAAAAAAAATCGAATGAACGATGGAAACGCTCTCTTGAGATTTCGTTTTTGTATTGGTTTTGTAACGATCGAACGAACTTGAATGACGAAGTAATTTTGGATCAATTTGTATCTGTAGCTTGTCGATGTTAATCCCCAGCATGGAACTGAAACTGACAAGAACAGATTTTGTAATCGTGTACATTTCCTAAATATTTTCCACAAACCCACTACCCAAATCACCGAAATAGTATTCCCATTACACAATACACATAGGAAGTGAAAACGTGCATGTAACTTGAATACGTCTCAAATGTAAACAAGTTGGAAAAATGGCTATATACTTCCAAGAACCGCCCACACTGTCGACTGGCCTCCTATTATGCAGCTACTGCTCGTGTGGCTGTCACTTTATTTTCTAAGACTTTTATTAAATCTTTGCATGAACGTTCGAATAAGTATTTTTTTTACCTAATAAATTCTTTAAGTTTTTCATCATTCATACTTATAATTTTACAACTGATGCTTAAAGTTACAACTTAATGTTGGGCTCAAAACGCTGCACAGTACCAAAAACTGAATTATGGTATGTAGCCTAGTATTCAATCTTAACTATTTTCAACTTGAATATAAAGTCGCAAAGTCTCTCTTGGAGCATACTTCACAAACGACATCAAGTTTGAATCAGTCTGCCTGTGCTGATTCAAATCCTAAAACCAAATTTCAAAATGATGTTCTGCTGATTATTTAGTCTTTCTAAATAATCAGCTGATTGTAATTTCAACTTATATCTACTTATTTAAGGTAGAACCCGTTTTGCTTGCACTTTGATCTAAAAGCTGATATAGTAAGACAGTACATTTCATTTCTCCGTATACAACTTAAAAATGCCATTACTTATTTCGCAGAAATATTTATTGCACCAGATAATTCACCTCTAATTACCAGTCTGTTAGAAAGCCACTGGCTATTTCCAAGAAGCTACAAAGGACGGGCGGAGTGCCAAACTTGGCAGCTTGTTTTTTTTTCGAAGAACTAGACTAGTAGAGTTGGTAGTATTCGACCGTGCGGGTCCTCACGCGTTCACGCTCGATTGAGTGGTATAAAGTGAGCGAACGCACCCGACCCGTCGTTTCCGGAGGAGGCGCCGTAGTGACGCCGTCCGGTTCCGTAGTGCTGGGACGAAACTCTTTGAATGCGATGCTTTGTGGTCCAGTTCAAGGAGGAAAAAGTTTGACTGCGCGGTTATGGCTAGTTTATTGGGACCATGATTTTTTATGAATAAAGTTGTCCGGTCGGTGATTGATGAACCGACTCAGTGAAGGTCGCAGAAAGTAGCTGGAAAAATCACAAGATCGTAAATCCGATTGGACTTGACGATATTGCTTTGCCGCCGCCTACAGACTTCCGTCGAATAAAACTAGGTACCGGATATAATAAAACCAGTCCGTCACTAGCAAAAAGGTTGGAAAAAGAGTAAAGAAAAGATGGCGATTTGCACAAAACACGGCCATTACCGGCTCCAGTTCAGTTCTATGCACGTTAGTTATCGCAATACATTTGTACTGTTCAAGGGATAGTGCTAGGTTTATTTTATCTCGTGGAATGTTTTGAATTTAAAATTGGAATAGAAGCAGTCATTATGAATTCAAGCAAGCATACCACATACCTCTAAAAGAATAAAAAGTATACGAATGAGTTGAGTGAACGAACGAACGAGTTTTCCACTTAATATTTTATAATATGTATTTATTCAGCTCTACAGCCATAAGTTCCTTTAGTAGAGTTATAGAGGATATTTTACCCAACCGGAATTTCGATATCCTAAAAATGCTCGTCAAAATGACAGATGACCTAAATCAAACTTTAAAGGATTTCACAGCTCGTTAAGGTTTTTAAACGCGTTCAAACCTCACCCAAAATCGTCGTATAATTTACCAATAGAAGATACTCTCGAATTCCAAATGAACATCGATTCAAATCTCACCGTTAAAGAAAATCCCCAATTTGTGCTCCCCGAACATTCTGCTAGTTACATGGACGGACGTACTAAGGGTGGTTCTAAACCAACCAGTGTGGATAGAAAACTAAAATTTTGAATTTTGTTTAGTGTACCATTTAGGAACTCTTTTTTTTCTTCTTAATAATAATATAATCTTAGTAATAGGTTAGTAGTACTTAGGCTCAGTAATGTGAGGCTGGCTGAAATCTATCTATCAGCCTGATCAAACTACAGGTTATCTGTAAGTTAAAAATTTAAATGGTTAAAATTTATTTAATTCTATAAAAAAATATCATTTTTTTTTTAATATAACAACTATCACGATAAATAAATAATTGTAATATTATGTTATCACAGTAATTAAGTAATATCCAGAAACTATTTTTCCTGAGTACGTCCACCGAGCGTCCATCCCGACCGCTATTGAATTATTAATCACGCGTCACACGACCCTCTGTCTCCGCTAATCTGTCTTTTGTCAACGCGATCCAATACGAACGTGTCCTGTAATGTTAGCGGCGAGCTTTGCACAAAGGTGTTTTGTCAGGTGGTCAAAGGTCGGCAAGCCAAGCCTTTGGTATAACCTTTGCGGGTTTTAATGAGATTCACTTTCCCGCCATCATCGGTTGTTTCATAAAATTCAAATTTATAATGTTGCATGTACCTATCTGTGAGAATAAGCATAAATATTTATTTTAAAAAAAATTAAGAAAAAGCAGTTCGTTTATGTAGGTACCTAATTACCTTCTACTGAAAGTTGATTGGATGAGATCATAATTTAATTTTGTGGTCAACAATTTTCTGTCTCTCTATGGACTAAAAAAGTTTTACGTCGATAAACGGAAATTACGAGGAATCCCGAGTGCTTACTTACAAATATCTTCATTGCTCTTTATTTCTTTTACGCATAGGTACAAATCATCAAACGTCACTTTTAGAAACCTTTTTCAAAAAGGTTTCTAATACGAAAAACAAGGTAAAAAGTACCAAAATTAAAAACGTAGCATCTGTAGAAAAATAGATTGCAGTTTGCGCGCACGTAGTGTCCATTTGACAGGCGGCGCTGGGCAAGGCGCGTTCTGCGCCTGTAATCTGGCCGTTCATCAGTTAGCGCTGCAGGCCGGGCCAGTGGCTCGGTAATTGCTTGCAACGCTATTACCTTGATGTCTGGTTGACTGCGATGATATACTTAGGTGCTCCCGACAATGTGCTATTCACAGAGTAGATACATTTGGTACGCAGATTATGGCTTGTAGCTGACTCAAGCATGGATAGTGGATACCTAGTTAAATATAGTTTAACACTAAATATTCCGTGCCTTATTAAAAACTGCAATAGGTAGATACTTAGTCGTCTAAGCAAAATACGATAAACACATTTTGCGTTCTAATATTTGAAACTATCATGGTTTTGAACATAGTTTTCATTATAAACGGGATATTCGGGAAATAATCAAACTCACAAATCATGGTACCTAAGTAAATATCCCGTTTATAATGAAAACTAAGAAAATACCTACATTTTGCGTTCGTCTCATTTTAGGGTTCTTAGGTTGGTAAGTCGATATTCCTAACAAAATATAATTATGAATATCTTTGCAAGTCTTCTGAGCGTCTATAGATAAGTAGGTAAGTAAGTATATATAAAAGGTATTTAAAAGAGTACCTCGTTAGTTCAACAAGCATTGATACGGGTTTGCAAGCGACGCCATTTGCGCCCAATGCGCAACGTTCCAAACAAAAACGGAACCAAACACCTGTTCCTCGAAATAAAAGCTAATCCCATTGCTTTGTATTTCACCTGCAACCGTTCTTTGTGAAAACAATGCACAACAGCTGAGCACACACTCCTAGATTTAATTAAACTGAATGTTTTGGTCGAATAGGTAAATCGTGGGAATTTAATTTCGTCTGTAAATAGAGAAAAGTAGTTTAATCTAGAATTGTTTATTGCGTGGCGCTCGCTACCCCGGCTATCCAATTCTGCAACGCTGCTTCTAAAAACAACCAAAAAGTATTTTAATATTTGGCTTTTTGAAATTTCACAATAAATAAATATTCACGGGCAAATCACACATCACATTCTAGTCCCAAAATTAGCAAAGCTTGCTAGATTGCTGATAGAAATACTTATATACATTTTTGTTGTAAATACACACATAGAATACATTAGTAATACCCAGTCACAGGACAAACATTTTATGTTCATCACACAAACATTTGCTCTGTGTGGAAATCGAACCCACAACCCACAGCATGGGAGGCAGAGGCACTAGCAACTGAGCTGTGACGCCTGTCAATAATATCTAGTGTGTAAATATTGAGTGAGAGATGTTCCAGTGCCGTACCCAGCTTAATCTGATAAACAAGTTTAAGGTTTTATTTTAAACATGTTATTATAGGCTTTATTAGACTTATTATTATGTATACAGACAGATAGGTTTATTGCTTCATGTTTTGCCTTAGTAGGTAGATTTCTTAGTTTGTAAAAGATATAATACTTATATTATTATTTAGATTTATGTTTGCTTTATATAACTGTCTTGCGTTTTGTTTCTAGTGTGTCTATTCGTGAAAACCTTTAATTGGCTAATCCAGTTCTTAGCTTATAACTATATTAAGTGTTAAGCTGTTGGTTTTCCTTTAATAAATAAATAAATAGTGTCGCACGTCGCACCGAATCGCTTGGCACGGCTACACCGGCCCTCTACACCGCACCGGACAAAACCATTCCGTAGCGATCTTGTAGCAGCTTCGTAGAGGTTTCGTAAAACGTAGCAAGACGAATTTGAAGGATCTGAATTTTATTTCGATACATATTTTTCTACAGTCGTGTTATTAACCTATTTTTATGGAATACGAAAACATCAAGCTGAAATTATTTATCGAATAATCTGCGAGAAAAACATGAAAGATCAAAGCGTCGTGAGGAAGCCACACGGAAATTCCCCTATCTTTATGTAGTCTTCCTTGATAAGTTAGATAGAGCCCCTATGGGGTGAAACACTTACGATAACTTGCAGTATTTTCTCTCCTCCCGGGACCCTGTTACGGAAGTTTCAGCCGCAAAATATACTTGGATAGACTGCTGGCTAGTAGGTGCCTACTTATAAAACTTAGATTAACAAGATAACTTGTAAACAGTCTTTATTAATCGTTTTGGAGATTTTATAGAACCATCTAATAATATTTGTTTCATAATCATAATCATCAACATTATATCAGTCCACTGCTGGAAGTAAGTCTCTACCAAGACGCGCCACCGACCTCTTTAATTTGTTTATTCGCTGTAAAAACAAGGACGCCTCTAGCCAAAATCGGTATCATCTTGAAAGCGTATTACCTAGTAGGTTTGAGGATTCATAAGACTGAAAATAATTTGAGTTCAAGTTATATGCATAAGTTATATTTTAAGTGGCGTTATTTACTTAGATATGTGTGCATTTCCCAAATATACAAGAACACTGACACAGTTCGTAATCTCAGCTCAGACATGCAATCAACATAATCTAGAGGGCAGGACCAAGAAAGGTAGCGCTAACAGTAATATTAGCACTTAGCCCCGCGTCAGACAGGCGTCACAGCTCAGTTAATAGTAGCTCTGCCTTCCCCGTGCTGTGGGTTTAATTCCCACCCAGAGCAAATGTTTGTGTGATGAACATAAATATTTGTTCTGTTTCTTTGTGTCACTATGTATTTTTTGTATGTATCTACTTACCTAAGTATTTAGAAAAAAAAATATAAGTACTTATTCTATTAGATAGCAATCTAGTTGCCATAAGTATGAGCTTTGCTTAGTTTGGGACTAGAGTGTGATGTGTGGAATGTCCATGTATATGAATATATACCTACGTAAAAGCCCCGTCTGCAATCTAGAGCAAAACTCGCAGTCTGCAGAAGATCCACCGCGTTTATTCAAACAATAGAGGCGTTTAGAAACGTCAACAAAGACGACGCGCATCATTGTACCAAGTGGTTTGTGCAATCTGGGTCGCGCCACAATACGCGGGAGAATTTATAATTGCAGCACCGTTCAAGGAAATGACGGGGGTGACGGCGACCTCGTGAGTGTTGGTACTGTATTTTCTATTTCTTTTCTAGTAGCAAATGTGAATGCATAATGCAGTTAGCTTATTGAACATAAAACATAAGACAGATGGATTGTGAACATGAATGGAGAAGCAAAAGGGTAGTTTGTTCCATACCGATTCCGTGCGGGTGGCACCACAGTGGCGCCATGGATATCTTTTGCGTATGGCGGGTGGCACCCGAGAGGTGCCAAATTTGAAACCCGTAAAAATCTAATAAATTGACGTTTTTCAAAAACTTTCCGTAAACAAAAGAGTCTTTATAATATAATAAACCTCGTCCATATTTACATAAATCACTGAGAATATTTAACACTCACGGTGTTCACTAATTCCTGAAAGCCCAAACTAATCGAGTGTTTACAGACATATCACTGTATAAGGCTGCTTGGTCAGACTAAAATGATAGAGGCGCGGGTTCGGTTCCCTGCAAAGTTGCTTTAACAAAGTTTGTAGGATACAAAAAGTACTATATCTTCTGGATTTCTTTTTTTAGAAATTGGTAGTGCTTGTAAAGTTAATTTACCAAATAAAAAAGTTGTACAGATCAACAATGGAGTATAATAAAATTTCACAATAAATATATTAAAAATATACACTTGTAAATTCGTAACATAACGGTAATCTATTTTGTACACACGTACTAGGCATCTACGTAACTATTGGCTAATTATAATCACACTACAGGGACGTACTTAGTAACTAAAAAATGGCTAAAAGGGGGCAACTTGTGTTTTAGTATCATACGAAATTATTGTAAGGTAACATTTATCCTTAAAAGATACATGTACATTCACAGCACAAATCTAAAAAAAACTGAAATGATATCTTTTTAACACTTCTTACCGTCTAAAACATTTACTTTTTATGACAATTATCATTTCAAATTACTTGAAAGATATACATAAACAAACCTACCTAACTTTTAAGGCAAGCGTAGGGACGTTTATTTAAATTTTATGATATGTTTATACTTTAATTAGATTTGTCTAATTACCTAACTACATGACAAAGCACCACAATAGCATTAGGCTGACAGTCAATATCTATTTTTGAAACTAGAGGGCAAGAATGTTTATGACCCACTATCACCACACTAGTTTCTTCAAATACTATTGATAATATCCAAGATAGGACTGTCATGTCAAGTACAAATCACACATCAAACATGAGCTTGTTTAAAATTCAATAATCATCTGCAAAATGTACTCAGTCGTCAATAACTGACATCAAAAATTACGTATTTATATACTAATCGTATTAAATCCTAGAGCAAAAACTAGATGTCAGCATAGCCCCCCTTAGTACGCCCCCAAATTGTCCTACGAAGCGTCACTCTTAGCTTTTAACCTCCTTTTGTTTTTGTATGTAGTGGTGGTTAATAAATCTAGCGCCTTGCGTCAGTTGCGCACATTCGTTGGTGAAATGGCAGGCGAATAGAAGCATGTTGCGAGGCTGGACCTTCCACGCGAAACGCATGAAACAGAGCGAGTAGAGGGAGAGAGCTGGAAACAAGACAGAGACAAAATATAAATAAAACAAAGTCCATCAGGGGGGGTATAACACGACAAGACTTATCGGCAATTGTCATTCGTTTGAAAAGGCCTTGATACTAAACTACTTAATAGACATGTTCAATATCACCATGCATCATTATTATTATCATTCCATTATTATAATTTAGAAGAAGTTACTGCTTAATAACAGTTGAGCCATCATCCATAATTTTTTTTGAATAATAAAAACTATAATAAACATATTAAAGAGTTCATTTTTACGTCTTTCACAGCAAAGCTTATCTTGAATCCCTTTTACAAAAGTATGTATTTGGAGATTTATGGTCTGAAGTTATTCAACCAATATTTTATTTTATTACCTCTGCTGGCTGATAATGATGATGATGGAGTAAGATTAATGCTGCATTGCTAGTATCAGTCTTATCTTAAAACAAAGATTGTTGAGAGGATTTAAGACACTTCTGTAGACAAATCATATTCTTTTATCATTATAACTTATGAGTATCTTTCAGATAATAATGATCCATTGTAAAATGAACACAACTAGACAATTAATGAAAATTATAGTAGGAATTGTTTGTTTATGTAAATATGAATTACAAATATTCATGGACATTTCTCAGAACATGCTTTTTTTGGATTTGAGGATGAAAAAGTACCAGATCCATTGAATATTAGTTTTTTTATTACGTAGTATACATGGCACCATTCAGGTACAGAAAACTTTGCTTGACATACAAATATTTATCTATATGTACTAATATTATAAAGAAGTAAAGTTTGTGTGTTTGTATACTTGTTAAATTGTAAGGGGTAATCTCGGGATCTACTGAACCGATTTTAATAATTCTTTCACCAATAGAGAGCCACATTATTGCTGAGTGTCATAGGTTATATAAAAAACCTAGAAAATAAAAAGGCTTTTATGTGGCAGTCCGTTTCGCAAAGTGAATCAGAGAAAAAACGGTTCAATTATGCCCAACAAAGTGGGCAGGAGCAGCTAGGTAGTTCTTAATAGGTACTGACAACTCTAGGAAGGCATAGCTGTGATGTATAAAGTATTTAATCTTGACGGGAATAAGCTATCAGCCTTCTTCTAAAAAGTCTCTATATATTGTAGTATACCTTTTTATGAAAACTTTTATTATAAGTGTTTATGCACACAACTTCTACTGAAGTACTGAGATAAAAATAAAACAATTGACTATAATAGCAGTCTTGCAAATCAAATACCATCAATATCAAGTACCTATTGCTACTTGTTACTTAGCTTATTAGTAAGTGTGTTATGGGTTCGAACAAACCTGTGTACTTAGGTATTCTCGATCATATTCAGATCATTTTAATTTATTATAAGTTGAGAAATACAAGTTCTATGAAACGAAATAAACTATTACTTTCATGTACAATATTACAAGTACTAAAAATTAATTTTTATGACAGACTGTGTGACTGTAGTACATCCTTTACCTTGCAGTACATTATTATAGGCCGAGGTTATCATTTAGCATCAGGAAGGCCAGTAGCTCATTCCATCACTTTTTAGTTAGATAAATCAAACAGTTGATATATTCTTTGAAATTTTAGATTAAAATAAAAATATGTAAATAATTACCAAATGTCATCTTCCCGCTAATAAAGCTAGGGTCTTTCCTTGTGTCTGCAATAGCAGCTAGAGGTATACCCCAGTTCGCTACAGGACCCCAGAAATGTGTGCTGAAATAATAGGAAAAATAACCTGCTTTTTAATTATTCTTAGTTAATTAAGTAAGTACTTAAGTAAATAATATTTTTATAAATTTAAAAATAAATAGTTTTGGTATGTACTAAATTATAGTTATATTTACCTCATCAAATACTGCCTGAATTCTTTACTTTTCAGCTGGTTTAAAAGATTTCTGAAGATCGTACTCATTTTGGCTGAAAATTTAAAAATATAAGTTGCAGCTGTAATCACACAACACATAAAAGAGACAACGTATTATATATCTTCAAGGTGCTCTGTTAAAGTTAAATGCTTTGCATGTTTGAAAGCCTACTCAAATGAACATAGAGAAAATAAAACATTTAAATGTATGCACCATTACCGCTAGAATAGATGTCAAGGTTACGTTGTCTTTCTAAGTTTTTAAAGGTAAGCAATTAAATCCACAATAAAAATCAAATTATTCAATAAAAATATAAGAAACACCAGTGCTTACCTAGTTTTTAGTTACAGGAGATTACTTCAAATAAATTATCTTGATTTGCCTTCAAAAATCAGATAAATCTCTCTCACACTCGCCCTTCGTCCGTTTCGTTTCTCCAAACACAATGTCACTGTCACATTGATAATATTTTCTATGACTGATTGGCCAAACGTCATCAAAAAGGCGATGAAAACGTGCGTTTTGTTATTCCTTTTTCTGAATATCACAACTACGCGAACGAAATAAATCAAAGCGGCAAATTCAAACTTTTTTTATCACCAAAAAATCTAGAGGGCTTCGCAAAGTCTTTCAATGAAAGATCAAAATCTATAAAAAAGTGGCACACAACAAAACATTTTTAATGCAATAAGTTTTATTTACTTTATCCAATGACTTCCTAACGAGAAACACATACCTACTTTAAAATAGTTAGTTCACCTCTCAATGAAAGTGCAAATACCTGAAAATGAATAAATTGAGAGGCGCTTTCGATGGGCCTTTTTCGCATGCTTGTAATTATATACATGCTCCTTTACATAGCGATTTACTTCGGTTTGGTGGGAGCCCTAATCTATGCAAGAAGCATGGTTATCAGCCACAAGTATGTTGAGCCAAGGTATTACTTTTTTTCACGCTCAATGTAGATTTCATCGCAAATTATTATTAGTTTCTTCAGCTTTCAAAGATTTAGCAGTTACTCTCCTAAGTCTAGACCTCTCATGGTGGGTATTTCAAGTAAGTACCTACTTTGCAATGAGTTGTATAGTATGTACCTACATATTGTAAACCTAAACTACAGTAGAATAGGTGTCTATATTGTCAATGTTTCTGATCATATCCTTAATTTTCATATTATTTATAAGCAATACTTGTATATTTCAGCTACCCTGAAGAGATTTATATGCGTCAAGAATGAAACACATGATAAAATTAACTAAGTTTATTAAAATACAAAAGGCACGAAATGGACGGTTTATATCAGATCACTTTGCAATAAGAACTGGCTGGATTCAATAAAAAATGTGCTAAATGTCGCTGTTATTACTTACAATATTTCTACTAAATAGATTTGCAGCTTTAGCAGCTCTTATGAAGTCACATTTTTCCTACTAAATTTGTTTTTTCAGCAATAAACTATAAAGGAATGGACATTATATTACAAATTATATTTCCTCAACTAAGCATATGTTTCTAGATACATAATACTATTGTCTTTTACTTCTTTACAGTGGTGCAGTTTGCTTATAATATACACTTTATAAAGTACATTTAAAACCAGATATTGCTATAAGAACTAAGTATTCTACATACCATGTTGTGTGATTTGTCATTGTTTCTTATAGCTAAATCTTAAGCTCAATAAATTGAGTTACTTATAGCCTAAGATGTATATAGATAAAAAAAAGTTTAGAGTCTTATCTATTGTCATATATCATGAGAACAAATAATTCTCAGATAGAAATATGAATATCACTAAGAGATTGATGGTAAAGAGATTCTAAAACATACATCAGTCTACAAAACATTGGATAATAAAGCTGCAAAATGAAGGTAATATAAAAATCTGTGACAAAAAAATAGTAAAAACCTTTTTTCTTATAATTAAAACCAACAACTCGGAAAAGTAAAGTATAAACACATAAAAATATAGCAAATCAGGGTGTGTATAGAATCCCCTTGGACGGATTTCTTAAAATCATAACTCTGAACTATGAACAAAACATTAACTGAATTGTCCAAAAATCCTAGCTGCGCCAGTTTATTATTTAAACTAGTTTACGATATGTATGTATAGTAGTTTAGTTACTACATTTCAGACATTCTAAAGTTTATTACTAAGTTAAGACAACAAAGCAATAAGGTAAGTGCTTTCTGTGAATCTATATGCCGGCTGCGCCAGTTCACATGTATAAAGTTATAATATAATTAATCAGCTGTTATGACTTATATAAAATGCTGCCAAAATATACGATCTACAAAAGCTAACCTACTCACTGGTAGAAGTTTTTATCCAAGCTGCGCCATCCACGTTACTAGTAAATCTTCATTTAAATGCAAATTCTACCACTGATATGTAACTACTGTAGCTCTACCATGAGTTTTTACAATCTATACTCGCTAGCGTCTGTAGTTAAAAAAATGTAGGAAAATTTGTACCGCGCCTCTAGCGGATAGTTGGGTACTAAAATTCTACTAATATTTAAGTAACTACTGTAGTAAAGTCAGGCAATTATACTGTGACAACTCATGGTAGAGGCACTGATTACTGTAACTTATATAGCAGCCACAGTATAGCCAATACAGTAGTGACACTGCTCTGTATAGCGGCTGCGCCAGCTAACCTACACTTGAACATATCAATACGGGTTTGCTTATCCAATATGATGTTCTGGAACTCTGCCTCAACAATTTGTCCGTCGTAGTAAGTGATCGGATCTTCGAACGGGTACTCGTAGCCTTGTAGACATTCGCATTTGTATCCTCCTACTTCAAAGCCTCGTCCGAGGATCGGTACACACTGAAAATATTAACCACAAATCAATATAACTACATTTTCTCTGAAATATTCAGAATAAGCGAAACTTTGGATCACTAAGAGTTTAATTTTTTTTTTAATTGGCCAATAATTGCACCTAAAAACTACGCAGCTAAGTAATACTAGTCACAGTTCAGTGATATAAGTATGTGAGCTTTTTCTGTGTTCTATTATAAGTAATAATGCTGGACAATCCACACAACATTATCTAGCCCCAAGCAAGGCAGAGCTTGTGTTATGAGTACTAGAAGACTTAATACCATATTATTTATTATACATATAATATACCCAGAACACCCAGAATAAATATTTGCAGATCGTACAAACATTTATCCCAAGGCGGGAATCGAGCCCACAACCTCGCGTCGCAGGCGGACCTTCGCCCGCCGCGCCACATCGGTCGTGAAATATTAAAACTAGTATTCGGTTGGAACTTACATAGCTAGAAGCGCGGTCACATTTGTCCGTGCTCTTGAACGCGTTGGGCGTGTAGAACTTGTCGGGACATTGGTTGATGTCGAGCGACATTAGAGACATCGTCACTGCCACCACACCCCTGAAACAAACAATATATATTACATACGGCCGATTTGTGGAAACCCAAATCACGATTGATCCGAGTTTGACACATAATAATTATTAGGTTTTTTCGTTGATCATCGTTCGAGAAACCGGCCGTTAGTCATATTTATTTCAGTCAGTAAAGTTCCAGGATCGTTTAGAGTAGTTTTATTGTTTATTCTAAAAGTTATTCCGCGCGATCAGAGAGTCTTTGCAAGTTAGATAACTAGTAAATAAATAAATATTCTTGGATATTTCACACTGTGGTCCCAAACTAAGCAGCTTAGTTATCCTCATGTTTTTTTACATTCTTCTTGAACAACTGCAGTAACTATAATTTTTATTTTTAAAGAAACATAATGATGACGTCATAGATAGCGTCACCGGGGTTAATACATCCGAAATGATTCATGACAACGTGTTCTCACGATTTAGAATGAAATATTGAAACTTTCGACGTACGAAAAACTACATGATTAAAGAGATATTATATACTCACTTGAACTCCAGCTTCACTTTAACACTGTCCCAGCCAAAGAAAGGTGCAGCGTATGTAATAGCCCATTGTTTGACGTGACCGTCGCAGTCGTAATAGGGCCGCGTCCAATGGCCGTGCTTGATGTTAGCCGCGCGGTAGTAAGTCGGATATCTCTCGTATCGCTTCAAATACTTCCCGGAGACGTCGTCGCGGATCTTCATCTTGAGGAAGTATTGCTCGAGACTATCGAAGTTGGTGGACCAACGCTGCTTCAGGAATTGAAACCACGGTTTGTTGGTGTACACTTCCTCTGCGAAGATGATTTTAGAATTTATGCACAAATTACAACTAATACAATGTTATACCGATGTGGCGCGGCGGGCGAAAGTCTTCCTACGACGCGGAGGTTGCGGGTTCGATTCCCGATTGTACGATCTGCAAATATATATTCCAGATGTTCTGGGTATTTTATATGTATTATAAAAATATCTATCTATGTAATGTACCTATGTCAGTCTTCTAGTACCCATAACACAAGCTCTGCTCAGCTTGGGTCTAGATGATGTTGTGTGGATTGTCCAGCATTATTTATTTATAGAAAACACAAACTTTTCGTTGTAGTAATATCGAGAAAAATATCAAGCAGTGACGTTTGCACTGCTTTGTTATCTCGAAAGCTTCGGCCCATACCTTTCAAACCGAAATAATCTGGACACTACTACGGAAATAGTAATGTTTAAAACTAACCAGTTTTGTTCAATCGCGCTAAATCCTCCAATTTGAATTTCCTCGTGTTCAGCTCAGTCTTGTAGGCGAACGGGGCGAAGAACGTGCGGTTTGTGAACTTGTTTCTGTCCCAGAATGTACCTGAACACATACATTTAATATTTATTCATCAATTTCTAATCAGGTAAATAATCATTCGGTTGAAAAATGCAATTTCTAGGCGAGATACATTTTTGGCAAATCGAAATTGAGACGATTCGGCCGCTTCGATCACAATGTCGATATGTACAAGTTAATAGCATGATTTATCTTCATACAAAACTCACTTTTTATTTAGTCCTATGAAACAAACCCCTTACTTCTTTTGTACTTGAGAAAATCGCTTTAGTCGTTAAAATGCCAAGCGGAAAAACATTGCCAATAATAAACATTGAAAATAACCAAGCTTATTCCAAGCTATTTTGTACTTGAGAAAATCACTGTAGCGTTCCATCAGAAAAGCCAAGTGGAAAAAAAATATGACAAAGTTGAAATAAAACTTGTGCTAGTAAATAGCGGTGTGTTACCTACCGACCAGATCTCAGATAACCGCTTTAGCGTTCCATCAAAAAAGCCAAGTGGAAAAAAAATGACAAGTTGAAAAAAAGCTTGTGCCAGTATACTTACTACATATACATATACTAATTAAAGCCATTTATTCTACTATAATTCAATAAATATACATGCATTTCAAAAATTGTATTAAGTATAGCGATTTTTTATTTGATTTATTTATTAAGTATGTTATTATTTACACGTTTGTAGTCGCTTTTTTAGCGTAGGCCTACTAATACTATACTATACTAAATACTAATACTATAGTAGCTAGTATACTTATAAGTAGCGGCGTGTTACCTGCCGACCAGATCTTGGAGTCCCCGAGCACGACGGAGAGTGTCTCGCCGAACATCTGGTCCTCCGTTAGCGGCTTGTCCGCCACGCGGTTACCGCTGAACACCTCCTGCGGGTCTGATACCTACCACACACACAGTTTAATGATCAATGGACTCATTATTTACATTTGTTTTTTCCCAGCAGTGGGACAACGTAGGCTAGAAAAAAAAACCTATCTCGTCCCACTGCTGGGCAAAGGTCTCCCCCAAGTCCTTCCACTCGTCCCTATTCTCCGCTTTTTTCCACCAATTTCCCTCGAAGGTGTCATTATGTACATTAATTTATAATATCTGTGTAAGTATAAAAATTTATTAGTTAATATAAAAGTTCGATATAATCCTATTAAAATTATGAGTCTTTTTGATTTATGTATAGCTTGTTATTCTATTTTTTAACTCATTAATATGTCCCTAACATGACTGTATATTGTGTGTATTATTACTAAGTTAAATTGACACCGCACTGAAACTTTAGTACTTAATTTAGTTTAATAGTAATTCTTTGTAAGAAGGATCATATAAAAAAACGGTAGGAACCAGGCCTTAAGTTTCTTGCCCGTTCTTCTAGAATCTGGTTGCGTGGAACTGGCACCTAGAATCACCTAGTATGTAAGACGATTCTAAATGATCCGTGATTTTATTGAATAAAGATATATTTGATTGGATTTGAAGACATATAAATCATCATCATTCCCCTGCCCTTATCCCACGATATATATAAAAATAATTATTCATTAATATTTCACATATCGGACTTTAGTCCCAAACTAAGCAAAACTTGTACTATGGGAACTAGACTGCTGATAGAATACTTACTTACATATATTTTTTTATAAATCTTAAATAGAATACATTAGTTACACCCAGACACAGAACAAATATTTATGCTCATCACACAAGCATTTGCTCTGGGTGCGAATCGAATCCCAACCCACAGCATGGAAGGCAGTGTTACTACCAACTGAGCTGTGACGCCTGTCGCAGCTACACGCAATTACACGCGTCTCATGTGACTTAACACCTTTGGATCAGAGTAATAATCACATGACACCTGCAGTGATTGCAAACAAATGGGCTATTGTCATATTCCATGATACAAGTCATCCTCAATGTTTATAGGTCCGCTGCTAGACGTAGGTTATCTTTTTGCTATATGTATTTGTTAATAATCTCAAGTATGTAATAGTATATAAATAAATATATATAATATAGTGTATGGTTTACCTGTAAGAAAGCGCTGATGAAATTGGCAAGTCTGACGGCCATTTTCGCTTGGTTTTCTAACTGCTCCTCCTGACCAAACGCAATGTCACCGTTTAGGAATAGATCTGTTGGCTTGTATCTGGAAATAAAATAATCATTTTGAGTTGTGATTTTGATTAAATTAATTAATTCTCGGTTTAAATTTTACGGGCATTGAGCTTGAGTGAGATATTTCGTGAATTGCAAACACCCAATGGCGAAAAATAAGTGGAGTATTTTTTTTTTCTAACCTTTTGCTAATATTACAATAATGGGTTAAAGCCGTTACACCATGGATGCCTGGAGACGGAAGAAGGCGTCGATGCCGACCAAGGAGACGATGGCGGGACGACCTAGACACTTTCGAGGGGAATTGGTGGAAAAAAGCGGAGAATAGGAACGAGTGGAAGGACTTGGGGGAGACTTTTGCCCAGCAGTGGGACGAGATAGGTAAGAGAAAAAAAACCCTTTGCTTTTATCACATGTTTACTTACTTAGAGCAGTTATGTGGTTGAACCCCCCGTATGAAGTTGAGTGCCTCGAACACGTTCATTCTCTCAGTGTGCAGCGCGTCGGGCCCACGCGTGGAGTTGACGTACTCGTAGTACTTGTCCATGTACAGGGCTCGGAGGAACGGGTGCGCCTTCTCCCATTGTACGGGCAGGCGTTGGACCCCTGCCAATACATATTTATTAATAGATATTCTCTCTTCTTGTTGCTAACTATGCAAACGTGATACGTTTGCCTAGTTAGCAGTTAGCAACGACATGGCATGGAAACAAGATTGCTAATGGAATACTTAAATAAACACATAAAAATACACACAGAATAGATTCTTGTTTTTAAAAGGCATCAACTAATCTTTGCCTAAATAATGTATGTATCAGTGTATTTGGTTGCCACCAAAAACAAACTTTTTGTGACAGGCGTCACAGCTCAGTTGGCAGTAGCTATGCCTTCCATGCTGTGGGTCGTGAGTTCGTTTCCCACTCTGTCTGGGTGTTACAATGTATTCTATGTATGTATGTATATCATCATCATTCCCCTGCCCTTATCCCACGTTACGCGGGGTCGGCACAACATGTTTTTTCTTCCACTCACTTCAATCAATCGTCAACTCTGAGTCTACTCCTTTCACATTCATGTCCTCTTTCACACAATCCTTGTATGTATGTATGTATATACAAAAAATAAATTATTTAAGTATTATATTAGCAATCTAGTCCCCATAGTACAAGCTTTACTTAGTTTGGGACTAGAGTGTGATGAATATTTATGTTGCTTTGTCACTCACATCCAATTTTCTTGCAGTCAAAGTTATTGTAGTACTGGTCGGATGTGGCTCGCTCGACGATCTCCCCGAGGTAGGGGCGACGCGCCAGCGGGGGCAGGCGGTGTCCGGGGGCGCAGCGGCACTGGTAGCCCCCGCGACGGAACCCCCAGCCGTGCAGGGGCTCGCACTAACAACACAAACCTTATTAATAAACAAAGTAAAAATTTCTTTATTCAATAAAATCATAAGGATCACTTTGAAACGTCTTACATACTAAATTCTAGGCGCTAATAAATAGATTATCATCATCAACCTATATCAGTCCACTGCTGGACGTAGATCTCTCTCAAGAAGCGCCACTGAGCCCGGTCTTCGGCTCTTCTCATCCAGTGTAGTAATAAGACAATAAGCAGATATCAATAAGTAAAAAAAAATATTAAACATGTCCACATGAACTTGCTCAGTGAGGCATTGTTATATGTATTATTGTTGTTATTGGTTGCTATGGAACATCAGTCCTTTAGCTTGTAGATAACCATTATTATAGGCAGTGGTTAGCGCTTAACAACAGATGGGCTTTTTGACTTGTTTTATTATTTTGAAATAAACAGATAAGTAATCAGGTAGGTATAAAATAGTGTTTAATAAAAGATAATTCAGTCTTGTTGACTCATGACCCGAGGGCTGATGAGTATTTGGCATATTAGCATTGCTATTCTACGCGGCAATAGGAACAGCCATTATCTTGGGTACACTACTGATTTGGATCAGTTGAGCTATCTCTAGATAATTTGCAATGATCTGCAGTTAGCTCAACTGTTATTTTAATGAAATATGTACATTTTATAAATATTGTAATAGAAATAAGAAAACAAAGAACTATCTATATTTAGAAAGTACCTCGGTAGTTTCTTTGCATCTTGCAGTTGATGCGAATCGGTTCGGTCGATCGTTTCCTTGACTCGGTGGACATTGATTTATATCTATTCGATCATAGTCCATTTCCATCACCACAGCTGCCGTGTACCTAGAATGTAGATAAGACTAAGTCAGACTGTCTTTAGATGTAACCATATCTAACTATCAACCTGTATATCTTCTACTATATAAAAATAAGTCGGGTTTTCCTTCCTGACGATATAACTCCAGAACGCACGAACCGATTTCCACGGTTTTGCATTCGTTGGAAAGGTCTCGGGCTCCGTGAGGTTTATAGCAAAGAAAATTCTGGAAAAATTTCAAAAGAAAAGCGGGAAAGCGGGAAAATATCCCGTGCGAAGCCGGGATGGGCCGCTAGTCTGTCTAATAAAAAAATAGATCAGACACTGTTGTTGTCTTGCAATAGTAATATTTATGACGATACACATAACATTTGTAAATTATACCTTATGTGTTGTTCTGGTGTATAAACTACATTATTGTAAAGTTTCATTAAAATCAGATTATGCGTGACAGAGTTACAAACATACACCCATCCATAGAAATGTTTGCATTTTTAATAATAGTAGGTAAATATCATTACTCTGGTTAATAATAATGTAATGCCCCAGCGGAGTCATGTTCGGCTCTAATCTTTATTTAAGACCTACAATTGTAACCAACATGATACAATAAATAAATCTATCTTAAGTTCATAGCAACTTACGTGGGGTATTCAATATGTCTGAACTGTGTGTGTCTCGGGTAAATATCAGCAACGGGCGACACTGCTCCCACAAGCCATTTGTTGAGTCGACCGCAGTCATAGTATGGACGTGTCCAGTTTACTGGGCCAGGAACCTGGATTAAAGTTAGTTTTGTATGTTGGATCATCACTTCATAGTATAAACAAAGTCACTTCCCACTGTTGGTCTGTATGCTTAAATCTTAAAAATCATGCTTTGGATTTTGATGTAGTTTTTTAAAGATAGTGATTTAATGATGACTCTTGTAGAAAATTAGACAAGGACATTTTTCATCTAAGCAAAATTTTTTTAATGACGATGAATTTCATTAAATTAAATCATTTTTTTTAGTCCTCTATCCAGCAGTGGGACGAGATAGGTTAAGAAAAAAAAAAGAATTTTGTTTTATATATATACAGTGTGTATATACAGTGTGATCTTATAATTAGTGCTTGTAAGTTAATCCTATAGGTATTACAAACCTCATCATTGCCCGGAGGTCCATGGAATGTAAATGTCTCATTTGTGTTGTTTGCGTATCTGATCTCCACCTGATAAGTGGTCTTGGTATCATGTCTCTTCTCCACCCTGTCGGGTAACCACAGCTTGTACCATTCATTAGTGCGGTAGAACTCGGACGTGTAATCCTTTGATAAGCTGTCATGGTCAAACGCACCCAGATCTTCAATAATAAATGTATTTAACGTTGAAATCTTTTGCAAGTGGACAGGATCATTAAAATCGTCAGCACGGTAAGCTCTAGGTGCAAACCTCGGCATGGTCTTGTTGAAAAAGCCTCTGTACGAAGATGTATAAGACATGTTTGGCGAGAAGTATATGGAACTAGCGTTGATGAGGGGATTCGAGGATATGTCAGCGACGGCGGATAGGAAGTAGTACATCATGCCGGGGTCGTAAGTATCATTGATTGCCGGACGTATAAACCTAGACTGCAGTATGTAACTCCAGAAGAACGCTCGATTCATAGCCATGTTGTGCATGTGAAGCATAGCGGTTCGGTTCGGAAACACCGGATTTATATTGATCTCTTTCACATCTGGATGGTGGGATACCGAGTCTTCAGGTAAATAAAGGTCATCGAGGTGGCTAATGATGCAATTATCCAGGTTTATCTTGTCAATTTTGCCACGGATTTCGTCGAAAGAATCCCGTATTTGCCACTCGTACTGGCCGGCCACACCCCATAGCAAAACACATAGCGAAATCGCTAACAAACTGCAGTTTAAACTCTCCATTTTATGCTTTTACAGATTAATAAAATGTCTCATCATTAATTAAACTTGATTTAATTCATTCTGATACACAACTTTCCACGATAACACATTTTCTTTGAATGAAATGAAACACGAAACTCAATGTTTTGGTTGGTTTTTGTTTGAATTTCTTTGGTTTGGTTGGTTTGAAAACTTGAAATAAATAGTGTTGCCAACTCAAGATCACAAATAAAGCCGCAGTCCAATATATTACGTAGAAGTCGTTTGTACTCAGCTACTGAAATTAAGACAAATAATAAGCGCCACAATAAAATATTACTGCTACGATTGAGATAGAAACAGGTACGATGATTGAACCTACTGCCCAAAATGAGCTTGGTTTAGAAGTTCGCTTAAATGAAACTATTGCGTTTTATTCTTCGTGATTGCGTCTAGCTTGGCAATACTGAGGAGACATAGACAAAACAAAGCGTTTTTTTTTAATTGTCAGTGCCATGCAGGTTATCTGTCGGTTTCGGTTGGTAATCTGTGGGTGGCAGTTTCTGTCAATGAATTTTATAAATAAATAACGTAACCTTAAAATTTATTAAATAATCATTTTTGGTTTGATTTACCGGATTTACGTAATAAATATCCATACAAAATGGCTGGGACTTTATTCCGTTAGTTAGATCGGTTTTGCTGTCTTGTTAAATTATGTCACATCACCTAAAAATGGCTAAAACGTAGATTTGTTGCAGGGTCGTTGTTCAGCACCTCCCTATCGTTATATTCAGGACATTCTTCGAACTTGGTGGGTATTTATGGATACTTTAGTTACCAGGCTTGACATAAACACAAGTTTTTTTTACAGTTAAATCTCCATCAACTAACTGCCGCTTATTTTACTAACACCGAAAATCTGTAGTATTCAACTTATCTACTCACACTTTCAGAGATCTGTTCATACAGCAGCAGTGTATTATGCAGCTCGTAAGGGCACTAGAGCGAAGGCCCGCGCCAAGAAAGTCAAGGTTGAAGTAACCAAAGTCGGCTTCATCCCCCATAATGAAAGAGGAAGAAATAGGTCAGTAAAAATATTTGTTACTATATAAAACAAGCATACTCTATGCATAGAATATAAAAATTCTTAATATGCAAAACTATTATTAAGAGAGTATATCTATGTATATAGACCCAACAAGCCCGACTACCTGCCCATAGTCTGAGGACTGATCACAGATAATATCACAAACAAACGGGGTGAGCTAAATAAAACTGTTTAAAAAAAAGAGTATATCCTTTTTCAGAGTTACAGGAGTCTTAAAAGACAAGCATGCGAGTGATGCACATAAACCCATCGCTAAAGATGATGTGTATCCTCTCAAGTTTCACAAGTGGGTGGTGTACACTACTGAGGATGCTGTGAAGGCGCACCAGGAGACTCATCACCCAACCATGTACAACCAGCCTAACGCCTATGTGTATGCAAGGGTTGAATTTAATATGACTGCTGCTAAAAAAGTATGTATTTTGAAAAATTGGTTAATGATACCTACCACTACTTAAGAATTCAATGAGTTTGGAGATTATCAAAGATTATCCCCCTATCTTATAAAAAGTTAGCGTTGACTTTAAGTCATCATTACGTATGGTGATCAATACTTCAAGTCTGCGCTATTTTTTTATAAGATAGACCATATGAACAGAACTTTTTTTATCATATATTAAATATAAAAGTATATCCTACATAAAAATATTTGCACAATACTCTATGTACTTGCTTGTAACCAATTAACTTATAAAATGTATATAATTTCAGAATCGCTATGTTGATAGTTTTACGCGTCTATCACTGCTCCCTCATTCATTCCCTCGAGAGGAGGAGAGGACAGTTTTGGCATTCTGCAAGGGAGGGGAGATGGTGAAGGAAGTGCAAGACGCAGGAGCTACCACTGTGGGGGGCGCTGACCTTATCAAGAAAATACAGGTAGGTGTTTATCCAGATGAAGGTACTTACATATCTGTCAAAGTCATAGACATAGACAATCTTCAACATGTTATAAAGTGCGCGTCATATAAAAAGAACGCTGAAAATCAGCGGGTGGGAGCCTCCTCGTGGCGCACACCGGTAACAGCTAGGCACGGTAAAGCAGTGTCTAGTCTGGCTAATCTTTCCAACACGATGCTACAACAAAATACAGTTGTAGTAGCATCGACACGATAAGAAGAAGAAGAAGAAGCGGGTGGGGTGTGTTTGCGCATGGGTACAACCGCGTACGAAAGTACTATCGTGTTGTTTAGGCATGGGCGTTTTTGGATTTTTTCACAAACCGATACAAAACACATTTCAGATTTTGAAATCGATTTCAAAAACCGTTTTTAAAAAACGGTTTAGTTTTCGGTGCAAAACTAAAATCACGAATGCGTATCAAAACTATAGAAAACTAAAACTTTAGGTAGATTTAGATTTCGTTCGTTTGCAGTTTGAGTTTGGTTTTCGTTTTCGGTGCAAAACTAAAATCACGAATGCGTATCAAAACTATAGAAAACTAAAACTTTAGGTAGATTTAGATTTTGTTCGTTTGCAGTTTGTGTTTAGTTTTCGTTTTCGGTGCAAAACTAAACTCACGTCGGTTCGGTTTGGTTTCGTTCGGATAAGATTGTTTGCAGTTTGCGTTATCATTGTGCGTTTTCTAAAAACGGTTTTCTCATATTGGAATATCGATGCGATACGATTTCTGACTGCAAGCGGATTTCAGTTTCGTTTTGATATATCTGTCTCATGCCTAGTGTTGTTTGGTTTTTGAACCAGTCTTTCACTAGCGGCTTCGTAAGATGTAGGGCTCCGCCCCGCGCTGCACCTCATGCCACCAAATGCACCCTAAAATCGTATACTGCGCAGCTTTACCGCCAGCGTTCTTTTTATATGACGCGCACTATACCATTTATTTCCATTGAACAAGTGAATTTACTACCTATCTAACATAGAATTTGATGTGTTTAAAAAGTACACTTACAAAAAAATAAACAATTACAGATTAAGAAATGATAATTATATCCATTCATATGTTTATTTTTTTTTACTGCAGGAAGGCACCATTAAAATCTTCGAGTATGATTATGTAATTGCACACCCGAACATCATAACAGATCTAGTACCAATTCGAGGTCTTATGAAGAGGAAGTTTCCAACTCTGAAGGCCGGCACCCTGGATCCTGACCTTACAAGCTTGGTGAAGAAGTTTGCTGGGGGTGTTCAGTACCGAGTGGTCCGAGATGAGAAACAAGAGAACTTCGGGTCTGTTGACGTCACTGTTGGAAGGGTAAGAATATTTAATGTGATTTATTGACAAATATGAATCTTAAACAAACTATTTACAAAATATTGCTAGTGTTACATGTGCAATCTTTTTGGGCCCATTGACTCAATAGACGACCGATGTGGCGCGGTGGGCGATGGTCCACCTGCGACGCGGAAGGTTGCGGGTTCGATTCCCGCCTTGGGATAAATGTTTGTATGTTCTGCAAATATTTATTCCGGGTGTTCTGGGTATTATATGTATAATAAAAAAAAATGGTAGCACTCCGGGAGTGCCGGCAGAAGTGAAAACTTCAATATTAACGTTGTGTTTTCACTTTTAAGTTTTCACTTCAAAAATATAACCACAGTCGTCATAATGACAATGACAATCACAATGACACAGACACATTCGCGCAAGCGCGAATGTGTTTTCACTTTTAAGTTTTCACTTCAAAAATATAACCACAGTCGTCATAATGACAATGACAATCACAATGACACAGACACATTCGCGCAAGCGCGAATGTGTCTGTGTCATTGTGATTGTGTCATATCATTGTGTAACATTCGCGCAAGCGCGAATGTGACACAACGACGAAGACAACGAAGACACACTGACACAGACACATTCGCGCAAGCGCGAATGTGTCTGTGTCATTGTGATTGTGTCATGTCATTGACATTGACACAACGACGAAGACAACGAATGATGAACGTCACGTTCGATGAACGTCACGAGTCACGTGACCCTGACTGAGTTTTCACTTCAATAAGATGGAAGCGATACAGTTAAATACAAGTTAGGCGAAACGATTCGTACGATATAATAGCGTCTATCTGGTTATGCGCGCGCGGCGAGCGATACGTGTTTCCCGTGCGAGGGTGCTCAGAGCGTCTGTCGGCTGCCGGCGCGCGAGTGCCGCTCCTCGGTCCTCCGCCCCCGCGCTCCGCACCGCACCGCGTGTTGGCAGCGCCTTGTACTCGCCTTGTACGATGTCGCCACAACACTATTTAATTGTTTGAGTCATACGTCGCGTGACCGCAAGTGTGTTCTTTTGTCGTCTCTTGTTTTACGAGCAATGTATAAAAATTAAATAAGATCTTACGCTTTTTCGACGTCACGTGACCCTGACGCGAGTTTGATAGTTTTTACCCACCCAGCGCCGCTAAAGAAGTTTTCACTTCAAAAATATCTATCTATGTAATGTATTATATTAAGTATGTCAGTCTTCTAGTTGTAGGGAATCAGGTGATGAAATGTAAAACTCGAGGATAATAACTTTTCACACTTGTATTTAACAAATTGAACAACCTATCTACACTATGGCTCGATCCAGACTGCCCGTCCATTCGCTCGCCATCTTGCCTTTCTCTTTACAAAAATGATAATATTTCTAGATCTTAAATTAAATATTAAAAATAATATTAATTATGTAATACAGTATTAAAAATAAATTAGTAATTTTAACATGTATATAATATAGTATTTAAAAATAAACAAGTATTTCCTTCCGTGAACTAAAAATGATAAAACGACTTATGTTTCAATACTTTTAAAATAAAACTATGTTTATAAAACTATGATAGCAAGCAGCAAACTGTAATTAAATGACAATCATGATTTATCACTACAAAATAAGTTATAATTCTAACATAGTACCCATAACACAAGCTCTGCTTAGCTTGGGGCTAGATGATGTTGTGTGGATTGTCCAGCAAAAAAAAAAAAAAAAGATAAAGTACTAAGTATTTTAAAAATGATTGTTATGTAGAATTTCATTGAAATTAATAAGACAGAAGATAAAGAAATTAAACTAAGGTGTTGTATTAATTTTTCCAGTTAAACATGGAAGCGAAAGATGTAGCTGCGAATATTGAAGCCCTTTTGAAAGATCTTCAATCTGCCCGCCCAAAGAGAGATGGAGAGTTTATAACCAGGTATAACAGTAGACATTTATATTTGCTTAAAGTGGTAAACTTGTCTACCACTGATTAATACCAAGAACAGCTAGCAGATAGGTGTCATTTTTTTTCTAAATTCAAGATAATAAGTATAACAACTATTCTTTTTTTTTCTAGATGCTTACTTGTCAGCCCACCTTCACCTGAGAAACTAAAGATAGATCCGTTTGTGTATGTGGAGCGCATAATACCTAAAGAAGTGCAGAATGATAGTGATGATGAAGATGAAGCTGTATCAGCTAGAGCGTAATGTTAAGTGAAGTAGTATGTAGAATTGTAAAATATAATAAAAAATTAAATGTATTTCAGTGTTTCTTTGTAAAGGTTCTTTTTTACCTAGTTTTTAAGAACGCATTATAAAATAGTAATGAAGTCCCATGCGGAACAATGCTTTAGCAAGGGTATATTGGCATAAACGCCGTCCACTCCATCAAAATGTATCCACTCCCACTCTATTTTTGTTTTGCTCTACGGGCAAACTGATATGCAGTCTTTTAGACATGTGTTAGATAATGTCAAAGTCAAACCACGTTTTTTATATAAAGTGCGTTCAGCAACTGTTAGTTTTCATACACCTAAGTGCCTTTAAAATAAATACTTTGATGAATGAAACGTCTGGATTAAAATATTTAAATAATAATTTGAAAAATTATACAGACGGAACAAAAATATATTTAAGAAATGATGTCATACAAAAAAAACGATATGCAGAGCTGAAAACCAGGTTAAAAGTGTTAAAACAGGTTTCAGAACGCATCTAATAGGGGCGTAAATAAGTTCCGCCATTTTGTCCCTCTGGCAATTTTTAGCTTTTAAATATATCGGAACCCGCAAACATCTAAACAATCCCTGTGCAAAAGTGATATTTATGAAACAGTGCAGTGTTTTCAAAGTCTGTGATATTTGTGTCTCCTATTATTTTTGTTTACGCTGACTTGACGTTTTCTATTTGACCGATTTTGACGTCGATTTGTAGAGCTCTCTCTTGATAAATCAAAATGGGCACAAGAGAGGACGAATATGATTACTTGTTCAAAGGTAAATACAGTTTTAAGTGCTACTTCTCATCCTACTGATCAATTCGCATTATAAAGTGATATCGTTATACTCATTGGGAGAGTTCTATCGGGCCCATTGTTTCATCTTTTGAATGACGTAGAATAAAAACAGATACTTCTGGCCTCTTTGTTTTCTATCTTGAAACTTTCAGTATTGTTTGCATCAGCTATAGCTATTATAGTCCAAGAGCTAGTGAACCCTGCGAGTAACGGTCTTCCTGTAAGGCTAGAAATTTGTACACTTACGATTTATAGCATGCTAAGAGCACTAGCCATGATCTGGCAGGCTTCAGCCCTGTACTTCATCAGCCACATAGTTTTTTAATTGTAAAATAATTTGAGTTTCAAAACTTGTTTCTGTAAGCTTAAAAATTTAATAGGATGGAGTTTATTTATTGTAAATCTTGAAAAAAAAGTTACAGACGATTACAATCAGCAATAGTATATGCCAGATCAATTAGAAAATGCACAGTTGATGAGGTAAAATAAACTTTATCCTGTATACTTAAAATTTTTATATGTTTTCAAGTAAACGTCTCAGAGTAAATATGTACAATGCCAGACGGTTTTGAACAGCATAAGACCTTGCCAGGCGAGGGGACAGCTGCTAAGGGAGTGCAAATAAGAAATGTTAATGTTTCAATTTTATGAACATATTTATTAGCATACAGTAAATGCAATGTATTTTATTGGGTTTTATGCAATCTACATTATTTTTAACATTCATTTTCTTCAGCATCATCCGAGATTGCACTACTGTTTGCATCATCATCTGATTCTTTAACAATGTTTTCCTCATCTGAAAATAGTGAAAAAATATTTTAATGTACCTACCGTAATAATTTTTAGTATTTTTTGAATAAGGTTGTTAAGAATTAAATATCAAGCTCTATTACATAGGACTGCATATTAAATGTTACGGATAAAATAGTTGTATGTTACCTGAAATGTATTCCTCAGTTTCAGGCGATTGTGCTGTGGCAGTATCAGCAGGTCCTTGTAAAAGTATGTCGTATAGGTATAGAAGATGGAACTTTATTCCTCTCAAACCAATTTAAATCGTAAGAACTATCAATTAAGTTCCAACCGTTATTTTCAGGAATAAGAATGGTTCTTTAAAATTACAATTTCGCCATATATTTGTAGGTAATGTAGGCAGTTCTCAATAATTGTTGATGTAGTTCACGTTGGCAGGGTGGTGAATTCGATGAATCATAGCTTACTACTTTTTCATAAGCACTTTAGGATTATTTGTGTTGTAAATAGATAGATAGAAAACACTTTATTGCACACCACTTAATTTATTTTTGTACGTAGTTGTACGTAGTAAGGAACTTTTCATAACGTGCATTATTTAATTTTGAACATTTCAAACCATACATTTGGAGCTTCGACATGGGAGCCTTCAAAAGAAGGGTATATCTTTATCTCAAAGGCCGGTAGTGCACTGACAACGCCTCTGGTGTTCGCAAGTGTCCATGGGCAGCGGTGACCACTTCTCATCAGGTGGCCCGCAAGCTAGCTTGCCAGATATGTCATAAAAAATAAGTAAAATCACTGAAAACTGAACTAAAACTGAAAGATAGGCATTCACGCAACACCTCTGACTCGCACGCCTTTAGCAGCTGTCCCCTCGCCTGGCAAGGTCTTATGCTGTTCAAAACCGTCTGGCATTGTACATATTTACTCTGAGACGTTTACTTGAAAACATATAAAAATTTTAAGTATACAGGATAAAGTTTATTTTACCTCATCAACTGTGCATTTTCTAATTGATCTGGCATATACTATTGCTGATTGTAATCGTCTGTAACTTTTTTTTCAAGATTTACAATAAATAAACTCCATCCTATTAAATTTTTAAGCTTACAGAAACAAGTTTTGAAACTCAAATTATTTTACAATTAAAAAATTATGTGGCTGATGAAGTACAGGGCTGAAGCCTGCCAGATCATGGCTAGTGCTCTTAGCATGCTATAAATCGTAAGTGTACAAATTTCTAGCCTTACAGGAAGACCGTTACTCGCAGGGTTCACTAGCTCTCCAGCTATTAGATTTCCCAAGGAATTGATCAAAAACATAGTTTGTTGAGTTTGTTTTAGTATCAGCTGATTGATGTGTATTGATCGATTTTGCGTAAAATTTCGTGGTTCGTGAGTCATCTCTCGACGTATCTCAATGATCTAATCGTGGCAACAGTATTCCGTGCTGGAAACATGATTCAATGAAGGGAAACGATGGTTCAACCTGGTTTGTTGACTAAAATGTTGTTATGGTGTGCATTTCTTTGTTACAGTTGTTCTCATAGGAGACTCGGGAGTCGGAAAGAGTAGTCTCCTCTCGCGTTTCACTAGAAATGAATTTAATTTAGAGTCAAAATCTACTATTGGAGTGGAATTTGCAACAAGAAGTATAGAGGTGAGTTGGAATGTTTGTTTTCATTTCTTTGTCATTATACTAGGTAGGTAGTTATTTCGTTTGTGCACTTATTTGCTGTGGTTCTTTGTAGTATTTATATATATTCAATTATTTACTGGTTTTGATGTCCCTATTGCTCAATTGACCCTAATTTATTCAATTGAAACAAAGAATATAGGTAGCAACAGCACCTAATTCATTAATAAATATATGAAAACATAATTGTTTCAAAAAGTTATCAGTCAGTGGGAATTCAAACATAATAATGTTAACTTGATGTTTATCAACAATCTATCAGAATATCTATCATATGTATGGAGCCTACTCTATTTAAAAAAAATGTCCCTGGCCCAACAGCATCCTGTATATTTTGTTATAGGTTTAAAATGGCTATGATGCTATATAAATTGTAAAGGCCATTAGGATATGATGTATTGAGATTTTTGAAATTTCATTGGCTTACATATATAGAATAAATTCTTTGTTAATATTCTTGCTATAAATAATAATACAGGATAATTATTTCTAGGCTAATATTCATAAAAATACTTGTAATAGGTATATGATATTAAAAGAGGATACATATTTTTGAAATTGCCTAATTTCCTTAACTACCTACTTATATAAATTTCTAGATTTTTAGTTAGAACTAAAGTTATTGTAAGTCTGGTTTGATGTATATTACTTATCCGAAATCTAGATCCCATAAGCTCTTGATATACCCTAAATTTTGTTTAAGTTTAAGAATATTATTGTCATGTACCAAATTGTTGCTTTAAAGTCAATAATACTGTAGTGCCCCAGCGGGCTCATAGTCTTATCTTAATTTAAGATCTATAATTGTATTCAACATGATGCATTAAATTCCAGGTTGACGGCAAAACAATCAAGGCCCAAATATGGGACACTGCGGGTCAGGAGCGGTACCGTGCGATCACATCGGCGTACTACCGCGGCGCGGTGGGCGCACTACTCGTGTACGACATCGCCAAACATCTCTCGTACGAGAATGTGGAGCGATGGCTGAGGGAACTGCGCGATCACGCCGACCAGAATATACTGATCATGCTTGTTGGTAACAAGAGCGATCTCAGGCATCTTAGGTGAGTTTATTACCTTTTATGTACAGATAAGTAACTTTTTTTTGCTGCACTACAAAAATATATGCTTGAATATTGAAACTGTCACGCTAAGGAGTCCACTCTGTACTCTCATTACATGTCTAAAAGGGGAAAAAAGCTTGCTTAGACAGAAAGACATTGTATTGCCGAGTAGACAGAGTAGCCTAAAGTTATGGATAATAACAATAATAAATATTTTCTACAAAGTTATTCACATCTCAGTTGGTATTAGCTCTGCCTCCCAAGCTGTGAGTCATGGGTTTGATCTCTACCAAGAACAAATTTCTTAATCATAAATTTCTGTATCTGAAGATTACTAATTCCTTTTTATATAAGTATTCTATCAGTTAGATGGCATAGTGCAGACTTTGCTTAGTTCACCACTACATTGTCTTGTATACGTAAAAACGAGTAGAGTTTGAGTATATATTTATTCAATATTAATATCTAGATTCACACAGGATGAGAAGTAAAAATATGACTAACAATTAATGATGAAACAAACCTAGTGATTAAATATTCAAACCGTAGAAATTTACAGATAGTATTCTAAAAATAAATGACTCATTATCTGTGTTGTCAGTAATGTATAGATAATAGGAAGTGTTGAGTTATAATACAGGTGTTTTCATTCATTCAACAAAATCTGTTATTGTTCATCAAGTTTATATGAGTTTCTAAGCCCTTAATTAATCAAAAAGGCTTTAAAATTCTTCAAAAATACAAATACAAATATTAATTGAGGACATATGTGTACAAAATTGTATATGTAGTATTCGAAATTTTAAATTTTTTTGGGGTTGAAAAATCTTTAACTATGTTACAAACAGTAGGTAGCAATGGTAACTTTACTCGAGACGTCGTTGTATGCAAATCGCGTATATATTGTACAATGCGTATACATGACAATAAACGATTTAAACACAATAAAATTAATTTTGCATAAGAATTGTAAAAAATATCATCACACTGTCCATTTGCCATGAAGTCACTGTAGCTCTCATTCTACTACTACAAGCCTAGCTTTCAAAGCTTTCAACAAAACTGTTTATAGTCTGAAGAAGAAGAAAAACGTTATTTGGCACATCAAGTTTTACAATAAATGATTCTTATTCTTATTCTATACTACTAAACTAAATTTCGTGACAATACTATGAGTTTTGCTAAAGAACATGAAATTAGTAGCGACTGTATAAACAACAACTGTATTTGGATATTTTCAGATCCATCCCGACAGAGGAAGCAAAGGCATTCGCAGAGAGGAACGGACTTAGCTTTATTGAAACATCGGCGCTCGACTCTACTAATGTGGAACCAGCATTCCAGAACATACTAACGGGTAAGTCCACATTTAAACACTCATCAACTGAAACAAAACTCCTTAGATTATCTATCTAAGGAGTTTTGTTTCAGTTGATGATGCATTGCTTAAAACCTATTTTACAAAGGTTTTGTGGAGGATTCATATCCGCGCACTTTAAGAAAAAACAATAAGAAGGATTATTTTATTTGGTTGACAAAACAAGTTAGTAAACATGTTGGGTTATTCACCCATTCTTAAGAATTTGTGTTATATTTAAATCTAAACAATGTCTCAGAATTATTTTATATTTTAGAGTTGATATCTACACAATATATCAGATAACCAATGCTAGCCATTCTAAAACAGAACTTACGTGCATTTTATCGCTTTACCATACCTAACTTATTGAACTGCAAAGCCAAAATATCTATGAGTGTTTTCCCTCAAAACAGTTACTTAGCCAGTTACAGTTACGAAGCTTCATTTATAATAGCTATGTAAAATGCAAAAAGTTGAAGTTCTCAACTTTTACTAAAATATCTGTTTGATATGTGTCCATTTCCTTTTACTTTCTGTAAGTAAAAGCAATCAAAACCATTCTATTTATGAGCAGATATCCAATAATTATCAATTAACTGAAACAATAACAGTTGTGATAAAACTTGTTGATAAGCTTGTAAGGTGAATGTCCGCCCACATTAGGCGTAGTCGCGTCACGTCTATTTTTAACTGTCTGGGGTCTATATAGAGCCTATTCGTTATTTAATGATAGGTCATATCCTTTGCCGTGCGTGACATTCAAAACATGTGTGGGTATTTTATTTTAATGATAAAGGATCTATGATCAACTAAATGAGTATTGTTGTTAATAAATAGTAGTTTGAAGGATTTTTAGAATATTTTTTCTTAGGATATATGATAGTAGTCGTAAACGATTTTTATTGTAGGGAAAATACGTGAGGAATTGTAGTTATCGCTTGTCAGATCTCAATCAAATTTGAAAGGCACAACTATTGTTAATAATTTTACACAGCAGTTTTTAAGTAGTTCGCAGGGGCTGTTTTCACATATTTATTCTGTACGCAATAGAATTTATTAAACTTTCTCGATCAAAACTCATAGAATAATATTATATAGGATTTTGTCGCGTATCTTAATAGATCGCGGGCAGACAGACGGTGATTGCAACTTAGACGAAACGTCGGGTTATTCCCGACGTAAGAATAAGTAATGCGATAAAATCCCGTATAATAATATTACCATCAATTTTACATAAGTTGTTCACATAACATAGAAGCACTAGTAATTTAAATGATTGTATTGCAGAGATCTACAGGATCGTATCTCAGAAGCAGATGCGCGACCCCCCGGAAGGCGACGTGATCCGGCCCGACGCCGAGCCCGCCGACGTGCGCAGCTCGCCCGACGTGCGCAAGCAATGCTGCCAGTAGCGCATCGCTACACACACGTACGTAAACTGTACACATTACACGTACGTGCACTATACGCATTACACGCATGTAAACTATACACATTACACGTACGTGCACTATACACATTACACGTACGTGCACTATACACATTACACGTACGTGCACTATACACATTACACGTACGTGCACTATACGCATTACACGCATGTAAACTATACACATTACACGTACGTGCACTATACACATTACACGTACGTGCACTATACGCATTACACGCATGTAAACTATACACATTACACGTACGTGCACTATACTATACGCATTACACGTACGTGCACTATACGCATTACACGCATGTAAACTATACACATTACACGTACGTGCACTATACACATTACACGTACGTGCACTATACACATTACACGTACGTGCACTATACACATTACACGTACGTGCACTATACGCATTACACGCATGTAAACTATACACATTACACGTACGTGCACTATACTATACGCATTACACGTACGTGCACTATACGCATTACACGCATGTAAACTATACACATTACACGTACGTGCACTATACACATTACACGTACGTGCACTATACACATTACACGTACGTGCACTATACACATTACACGTACGTGCACTATACGCATTACACGCATGTAAACTATACACATTACACGTACGTGCACTATACACATTACACGTACGTGCACTATACGCATTACACGCATGTAAACTATACACATTACACGTACGTGCACTATACACATTACACGTACGTGCACTATACGCATTACACGTACGTGCACTATACACATTACACGTACGTGCACTATACGCATTACACGCATGTAAACTATACACATTACACGTACGTGCACTATACTATACACATTACACGTACGCGCACTATACACATTACACGTACGTGTACTATACACATTACACGTACGTGCACTATACTATACACATTACACGTACGTGTACTATACACATTACACGTACGTGCACTATACTATACACATTACACGTACGCGCACTATACTCATTACACGTACGTGTACTATACACATTACACGTACGTGTACTATACACATTACACGTACGTGCACTATACACATTACACGTACGTGTACTATACACATTACACGTACGTGCACTATACACATTACACGTACGTGCACTATACACATGTCATCCTTGTTTGTGTGAATTGTCCGTAAATATAGTATTTATTTATTTAATTGTTAACTGTCGCTTTAGTCGGCCAATCAGAGCGCAGCGGTCGCTGCCGTGATCTTTTGTCTACACAAATAATATAACATTTCGTCTACTGGGTATTTACTCAATGATCCTAGTTTACTATTAATAAATTAAATATCGCATGTTTTTGCATAAATCATTGGCCTATTTACATCTCGTTTCAATTAATGGCATTGAACATGCACCGAAAACACGCAGCGCTCCACATTTGTCAATATCTTAATCGAAAATAAATTGAACATTTTTTAATTTTTTATTTATTTTATATTTATTTAATTACAGAAGTCCAGTGTATCGTCAGAGCCGAAGTGAGAGACAAATGGCTGGAGAAGTAACTGCAATCATTACGAATCATTCCCAGAACAAGGTGTTCACAACATCGAGTGTTGCCAGCGCGACAATATTCTAATTAGCTGTTTATTGTGCTGTGATACGATCTACCGCTTACCGCATGTCGAATAAACTATTCTATGTCTAAAACAACCTATTTAAATCGGTGTTTTAATTCAAAATTAAGCTAGAATCAATCAAATCAAAGCTGGCAATATAATTGAGCAATATTTTGATCTGGCAACACAGAAGCGGTTGAGAGTGACTCATGTAGATAGCTTTGTGTAATTATTGGTATTTAGTGTCTGAATGAAATAAAATCCTAATAAATTAACATAGTTGAGACAACTAATTACACACACGAGTTATAAATGCTTTTGTTAAAGTGGTTAATTAACACCTTTATTGATTTGGCGCTCCTAGTGGTTACACATGCCTGTGTAAAATATTACCTGAAATACAATTTTATTTAGGCGTTAACCTTTTATTTCGACTTAGTAGATAATTCATATTATTATATCTATTTATTTAGTTAATTAAAAAGTATATAGCAAGTTAACTGATGGTCCATTTTAGTTATACAATAAAGTGATTATGTTACATAAGTAATAGTGTTTGGATTTGTTAAAATTTGTATGAGCATGAGTTCGTTTCGGCTTCAGCACAGTTCTACAGAGTTCATGTTTCATTGTTTTATACGTCACTAGCTGTTAGATTTTAATGGGATAGCTTTTTTAAAGAGAACTTGTTTGTTTACTGATATTATGTGCCTTCAGTGGACGAGCTACACTGTGTTTCTATTATAGCTTTTATTGTTTTGGCGTCATGTTGAATAGATATTATAAGGGCAGTGCCGCACGCCATTGTAGCCGCGAACGATCTAATACTCACCGGTCAGCTACTGTTCTATTCTATGGCTTTGTGCCATTTTTTTATCAGATTATTTTGTTACGGTACTAGATCTACCTCTCGTCTGAAGAGGCGATATTTCGAGCATATGCGGTGTTCATTGTATCTAAAATATGTTATTGTATTATGGTCTTAAATATGCATGGTTATTTTTTTAGTGCCTATCTGTAATTACTTTATTAAAGACAAAGATAATAAATAAAATATAATGTAAATTCTATGGTATTTTTTTTACTCTTATCTTATTTTAGTCAATAAAATACTGGTCTGATTTCCTAGCTAAGACGTATTTAACGATGCGTTATTATAACATTTTATTTGCAGTACTTTATACATGATATGTATAAAGCACTGCATACAAACAACTCAAATGTAACTTTTCTACAAAGATTTCATTTAAAACCATTGTTTTCATCATAAATTAAGTAACTACATAATTGATAGTAGGTACCTAAAGTATGGCCGGCTTGCATTGGGAGTGGGTGGTTACAGTCAACAGATAACTGTAAATAACAACCGTCCCAATTGCGAAGTCACTACGTTTCTACGTTTTATTCAATTTATCACAATATTCGATTTGGTTATCTTACCTCCACTTCGCTTCCAAGGTTTTATCTCATGATTACTGTTAGATAAACCTTCGGCTCTTTATTCGTGAGGTGGACGTTGTGATATTCGGTGCATATTTGTGGTAAGTTTGTTCTATTTGAAACTTAGGAATGACAAAATAGGTACCTATTGAATGCATAAGCATGAACTCGAATCCAGGACAAATACATCGTACTTATCTAAGTAATTAAATTAGCGACTGATGACTTCACCGTGAATCAGCATATTATTGAAGTAGGTCTTATGATGACTGTCCTATTGGGACCTACTCTTGTGCATATTGTATGTTGACATACTTTACAGATATTAGCATGGCGATAGATCTGTACTTTGTGCCGGCATCGGCTCCATGCCGGCTCGTGTTGTTAGTGGCCGCTGCTTTGGACCTTCAAGTAAACCCGATTACCGTGGATTTAAGAGCTGGAGAGCATTTAAAACCAGATTTTCTTAAGGTAGGTATACTTTATCCTAAATATTGAAAACTACGTTGTTATTTTTTATAATAAAAGGTTAATTTCTAGCTTAACCCACAACACACGGTACCAACGATAGTAGACGATGGATTCTCCTTATGGGAGTCTCGTGCAATCTCGCGTTACTTGATCAATAAGTACGGCGACTCTGGCTCCAAGTTGTACCCTGAAGATCCGCAGACGAGAGCGTTGATAGACCAGCGGATTGACTTCGACATCGGCTCGCTATATCCAAGCTACGGGGCATACTTTGTAAGTTTTATTTAACTTTCAAAAGCAAAATATTTATACCTACTATGACGGGCTTACCTCAGTACCTTAAACCACAAGTCTCATAAGGAATATTACCTACCTTGAAAGCCAGAAAGTTCTTAGTTAGCTTGCTGGTTTAGTATGATGTGAAGGCCCGTTACACCTCACTAAACTAGCATGGTAACTCAAAGAATACTTAAGTCTTCACTTAAGTACTTACTTGGTCAAATTTTCAATCCATCATATTATAATTATTTCTCATTGTGCCTTTAAACTTCTAGCAAGCTTTATTCACCGGTAAGAAACCTGACGAAGAGGTGTTTAAGAAAATTGCACAAAAGCTGGAGTTCTTGAACACGTTCCTTGAAGGTCAAAAGTATTCTGTCGGATCTGAGCTGACCCTGGCAGATTTGACTCTGGTGACCACTGTCTCTACCTTAGACGCTTTGGGTATCAGTTTGGAGCCTTACCCTAATATTGTGAGGTAAGAACCTACCTACCTTAATGTATTCAGATAATTTTGTATAAAAAAATGGCCTTCCGGCTATTGTCGCGGCGCCCTTGATGTTTAATAGTTTACCTAATAGATTTTCTTGGACTGACTTGTGAAGTGAAGACTTACACTTCTCAAATTAGGTACCTAGGTACTTGTATTCCTACTTAGGACGCGACGATCAAAATAGCCTGAAACATTCTAAAATAACCCTGCTCTACATACCAGTCCTTAATCTAAAAAAAGTATTACGCCAAGTTAAAGTCCTTAAGTTACCTAAAAGCCTATTACTCCTATAAAAAGCCTATAAGTATTTTATATGTATAATAAAAAAGTATCTATCTATGTAATGTATTGTATTAAGTATGTCAGTCTTCTAGTACCCATAACACAAGCTCTGCTTAGCTTGGGGCTAGATGATGTTGTGAGGATTGTCCAGCATTATTTATTTATTTTATTATTTACGTTTTCAGATGGTTCGAGCTCGTCAAGTCTACTGCTCCTGGCTACGCCGAGGCTAACCAGAAAGGTATCGAGGAGTTCAAACAATTTGTCGCTCACTTGAAGGCAAAAACAGAACTTTAGTTTAATTAACACTGTAATTAGATTGTTATGGTATTTTCATTTTTTACATTCTCATTGAAATAAAAATATTTCATAAATTATACGTATTATCATTTATCTGCTTATTTTTAAGTTATTATTATTTTCTGTAGGTAGGTATTTGTTAGGATGTCACGATGTCACAGTTTGAAAATTAGGTTTATCGGTAGGTACATATATCTATCTATTTACCTACTTACCTATTTAGAAAAATAAAATAAGATAAGTAATTTAAAATATTTATTTTGTGCCTTAAAAATTAAACATTAAATTATTCAGTAACAAACAGTGTTGAAAACATTTAACTCCACTTGCACCAAGAACTTTTTTCTTTTGATCGAACAATGATCATACTTTTAGTTTAGAGACACAAGTTTCCTTTTGTTTAGACATAGCAATGGGCTTCTTTTTACGATCATATTTCAGGTTAAATTAGCCACCCAAAAGTCTGTCAGTTAATTTAGCCTATAAGGGTGTGCGCACACCGACAAAAAAACTGCAAGACAGTTTTATGTTACGTCATGTCTCTAGCCGATGGCCATAGTTGAACGATAATCCCTATCTTATAAAAAATTGCGTTGTCATTACGTATAGTAAATCAAGACATCAAGTCTGCACTAATTTTTAATAGGATAGATCGTTAGTCACGTAATTTTAAAAGATGCTTGTCGTCGGTGCTAAGTTGGCCAAGGACCCGTCAGTACGGAATAAAACTCTCAGTGCAAGCCGACCTCAGTGCAATAGCAATAGGAATGATAAGTCTTGTGAGTTGTGTTACTTCTTCATCATGCTGTTGACGAGGCCCTTGAAGGCATCCAAGCCGTCTTCATTGGCCTCCTTGTAGCCGGGCGCAGTCTTCTTCACTAAGTCGTACCATCTATAAATACAAATCCAGTTAATAAACGTGCAAATAGGTCCTTGTGAGTAAGAATTTATGGAGGCCTACTATACCCTTTATCGCATGAAATCCCTCAAAACTAAAAATGGCAATCAACTATTTATTCATAAGCTGAGAAAATGGCTTATTGACTTGTACATATTGAAAAATATGTACAAGTCTGCTAAAGTGATTTGCAGATATCTGCTAAGTATTGACTCACCTCTTGATATTGTTGTATTTCTTGAAGTCGATATCAGCGGCTTCGAAACTGGACACGCTCGCTACGATGCTGAGATCAGCAATGGTGATACTGCGGCCGGCCACGAAGTTCTGTCCTTCCAGGAACTTGTCGAGGAGTTGAAGAGCATCCTCGATCTTGGCAAACTTTTCCTTGTCCGCGGGCGCTCCGCCAAACAGTTGGGGATACTGTGGAGAAGACTAGCGGTTAAACAGAGGCTAACTCAGACACATTGTTTATGATAGATGACTAGATGTTTGAATATGTCTTCGTGATATTGATGATATTGGTGATCGAAGTATATTTTTCTTCAAAAGGCGGGAACTGAAAGCTATGTTCATAACCGTGAAAGTTTCAATTATAATACTTACGAAGTAGTCACCAAAGCGTGCATACAGCGTGCCGATGTCGAAGTAAAGGCGTTGGTCGACCAAGGCGCGCGCGCGGGGTTCCTCAGGGTAAAGTGCGGAGCCGCCATACTTGTTGGCGAGGTACGAAATGATGGCTCGCGACTCCCAGATTGAGAAGCCGTCGTCAACTAGCGTTGGGACTGTGTGTTGTGGGTTTATCTGTGAAGAATACAAACATTTGAATATCGGATTAACGTTTTTAAGATAGTGCAAAAAAGTGGGCCGTATGTTTCTGGACTGTTCTTCTAGGCTCTTTCACATTCGCGAGGAACTGGCACTTAGAATAGAATAACCTACTAGTAGGTAGCTAAGATCATTCAAATGATTCTGTGGGATATTTAACCTAAAAGTTATTTTGACTAAAATTTCATACAAGTGAATGCGAGTAACTTTTGAACGAATGAATATCGCTTTACATATATAGGGGTTATATCAATAGGCATTGAGGTTCCCCATCCCCTGCCACTTTTGGTCCACCTTTCTTGTTACATCCTGTGTATTTACTTTAGTTTATTTTATAGTTAGCTTAAAATAGACCAAATAGACTTTATTACAATAACTTTCATCAGAAATAATCCGTTTGAAACGTATTGTACCACAATACATTCGTTATTTCTCTCTACACGTATAAAGGTGCAGCAAAAAGTACTTAGGACAACAGTGATATCTATATCTAACCTATTTTCCTTAGTAAACACTACAAACCACCTATATTTACCTAACAACTTACATCAGAATTAAAAAAAACTATAAAATGTTTCCGTTGATTTGATCTCGACACAAACAGGTTTCAACTTAATGGACTTTAGAATGCAGTAATTATAATTACCTATCTAAAAACCTTACCTGAAAACGACCCAGTCGAAAACTTGATGAAGCTACTTTTTACCTACCAAAATTTGTGACTTTCATTAAAACTTGCATCAAAATACCAAGGCTTGCTAGTGTTTTGAATGCTGGTTGGCCATTGGTACCTATTATCAATAAGTATTAAGATAATGAGTTAGTAACATTGATATTACAGACTTCTGTTAATAATTCAATATGAGTTATAATTTTCTGCCTCAACCGGTTTTCAAGGTCCACTGGCAAAGAACACTACTAGCAATGCCGTGATCAGACGCCATAAAAACTTTTACTCGCTGATTGAAATGACTAAGTAAGTACTCATTTGAATCATAATGTTTTGTGTTGTTGTATTGTATGATGTTGTATCTAATCATTGCTTAGTGAGAGCGCACAACGACGACAAAACATATTTTGTCTTCTTTTAAAAGTTGACGTTAAATGTCCGATACATTTGTGTAGAGTGTGACGTAAAGTATACTGTGTTACTGCATTCTTGTCGTCAGTGTGCGCTCAGTCTTCGTAGAAATCATGAGGAGGATAATAAATACAGGAAGTTATGTACTACAACATAGGTACGTAGTAACAATTATAATTGTTGCTATGATGCAACACAGGATGATAATATAAGGATAACACAATAAACCTACATATTATCTACTAGTGCAAATATATTATTTGTACATAATTAATGCAGCTGAATGTCTAAGCAAACCAGTAAAACTACGTCTTTATCAGTATTTATATTTGTTATCAAACGCATATAAAATAAGAAATATATATAGCTTATACCTACCTTATACAGACTTCCCATGAGAGTTCAATGACCTGTTGTACTAGTAGAATTACATCACCACTGCATGCAATGCAACAATCTATTAAAATGACCTCCACTGTCCTTCATAGAATATTGGATTTTATAGCAGCTATAAATAAAGTTGAAAATAACTTATTCGGATTTAAAATAAAGTGGTTCTAGTAAAGTCTGCTGGACGGAACTCCTGGCCGAATGCCATAAGTTCTTTAGTTGAATCCCTATAATATTATTAGATGTTAGTATCTAAATGAGACCTAAATGGTACCAAAATAGTACTTAACTTAAATTGTAGTACCATAGATATTATAGTACCTATAGTAGGTACCTAAATAAATATTCATGGACAATTCGCACATCGTAACCTAGTCCCAAACTAAGCAGCGTTTGTACTATGCGAACTAGACGAAAAACTCTATAAATATATAATTTGTTCTGAGTGGGAATCGACCCAACGACCCACAGCATGGAAGGCAGAGCTACTACCATCCGAGCTGTGACGCCTGTCGTATGGAGCATAGGTACTTCATATATTGATATTTTAAGCATGATAATAAAGATTAAGTCGTGCCTGGAAAATATTGATTTTATAATTTCCATAGCACTACCACAGAGAATATAGGAAACTATTGACTACATAATTGGTAGGCGTTATGAGAACTTTGAAAGCTGATAGTGACTGAATAGAACTTGAATGAAATAACTTGCTGCTTTAAACCAACTAGACATTAAAGGCCCCCGCAAACTGCAGACTTTTTATCGGCCGATAGTTAGGGCGGCTTCTTATTCAGTATGAAGATGTATGCAGATGCGCACATTACAGTGATTCAGTCTTCAATCTTCATACTGATAAAGAGCCGACCAAACTATCGGCCGATAAAAAGTCTGCAGCCTGGGGCCCTTAAGCCAACTAGAATAGAAAGTATTCAATAAAATATTCGATCGATACCTACTTATAACGTCAAAGTAATAGGTTCATCTAAGAACGACGCGGAAGGTTGCGGGTTCGATTCCCGCCTTGGGATAAATGTTTGTATGTTCTGCAAATATTTATTCGGGGTGTTCTGGGTATTATATGTATAATAAAAAAAAATATCTATCTATGTAATGTATTATATTAAGTATATCAGTCTTCTAGTACCCATAACACAAGCTCTGCTTAGCTTGGGGCTAGATGATGTTGTGTGGATTGTCCAGCATTATTTATTATTTATTTATTATTATTTATTTTTATGAACAATAGTAAGCAGTTATTATTTTTTAAATCGAGGGCGTGGTTCCTTACAACATTTCTCTAACTCTCGAGGTTTCGCAGACTATCACCGCTCATCTCAAAAAACAGCCTGTATAAGACCTATGTATGGAGTATATTTTAGGTATAAATCTTACAAAAAAAAAATACTGTTATCTGATAAAGAATTTTATCACCTAGCTAGACTAGTCTTTTTCATCTACAAACAAGTCATCGTTGTTACTGTGGTAATAGTAATCATAAACCAACATAGGTAGATACGGAATAACAACATTATTTTCCGTGAACAAATCATAGAAACATTTCTGCGTAACATTATCTATTAGTAATGTTCGTACACTTCATATCCTATAAGTAAGTACTACTTTTCGGACATTTTGTTGGAGCTCATGAGAACACGTACTACCACCGTACCAATTTCACTGAACCTGTGCTGCTCGAATTGCTGTGTTTTGGTTTGAAGGATATGGGAGGTATACAATACAATGCATGATAGGATGTTCTCAGTGACGCATCATCGGGTTGTATTGTACCATCCATTAGTTCCAACATTTCATCATCATCATCATTATCATCAACCTATATTAGTCCACAGCTGGACGTAGGTCTCTCCCACCCAAGACGCGCCACTTAGTTAGTTCCAACATTTAGTTATAAAAAAAAACTTCTTTGATTAATTTCACAAGGAGCCTATGAATTACATTTTTCTGTACAAAAAATCTTGTGATTAAAAACATTTTAACTAACTACACGGAGCAAAAGAAGGGTTATGAATGAGTTTTACAAGTAAGTAAAGTTTATTTTGACTTTTTCACCTAAGGGTCATAAAAAAGCAGCGTTGTGTCTCACCTTCAAGTACTCAGGTTTGAGATGATCCCCGTGGTGCAGGTCCACCAGCTTCAGTTCCAGCTCCAGGTTGAGAGCCTTCGCCGTGAGCAGCACCGCCCTGCACGGCGCCGAGCCGGGCACGTAGTATAGCGTGGGGGCCATGCTTCTACACCATTATAAACATCATTACTAAATATTCTGAGACATTCCATACATCCCTTATGAAACATTTCACTTTACCAAAAAAATAATAAAATATTTTGCCATTGACTCAAATACACCTATAATCAACAAAATAACAATAAGAAAAGCTTGTTATATGGGAACTAGATTGTTGATAGAATAGGTGCTTATTTATTTTTTTGTAAATACATCCTACATAGTAAAAGTCAGAGAGAATACCTATATCTTATCATTTCAGATATAAAACTTAAACTTATTTTGGAAAAAATACCGAGAGAAAGTTGTAAAATAAACGAGTTATTAGATAATTTTATGTCTATAAAATCTGTCTCGTCGATTTTAAATTATTTCGAGTGGAAAAATTATTATCTAGACTAGACTAGCACCAAATTTAGCATTAAGAATGACATTAATTGGTTTTACAAAGTAGTGCCGAACTAAAAGCTGTACTCTACTAAAAAAATTTTAAAAGTTGAAATGCGTCTCTATTATATAGGTAAGTATGCTATAGATTCATAACTTTAAGTAAAAAGCACTATTCAGTGATAAAATAAAAGTATCGAACGTTTTTTTTTATCTAAGAGGACTCTTCTTCTAGCGTGTCAATTGTACACAACAACAATATCAAGTAGAACTTTGCTACAAGTAAGTATCCCATTATCTGCTTGTGCAGGTGGTAGGTCACTTTATTGATTTAATATCATAGAACGCTGGATAAAATACGCCAGTTAGGAAATCAGTAATTGCAGCGGTTTTTATAAGCGTCAAAAAACCCAATTGGTTTCATGAATTTCTCATTAACGCTACCCAGGTAGATAGACTTCCTTATTCGTCATCGAAAAACACGTAAAATTGAATAAAAGTGAAAGCAATGGCCATGGGAGGCATTGTTGTCAAACAAACGGAAGGTAGTTCTCACAACAACATAATACATACTTACAATGACCAAGACACGGTGTTAACCTAACTAGTCGTATCTACCTAAATTAACCGTTTATAGTATTAAATAATTAAAGTCTCATTAAATGTAAAATACAACCATTATTCCGCTGACCTGTAAAATGTTTTTACTAATAAGAACTTATAATTTATGAAAGTTTGTCCTAATGTGTCGTGACATTCTGATTCGTATCAGGCGGAAATCCATATCTTTTCTATTTATACCAGAGACTAGGTATAAATAGACTGCCAATCTCATACAAAAAAACGTGACTCGGAAAAAGGTGAAATTCCGAGAGTTATACCTGGCTTATTTCTAGATGGCGCTGCCATGCCACATAGCCGTAAAATTATCCTGACAGCACTAAAAGCCAAGAAATCTGTATTATTTCTGTGTTAGTGCACACCAAAATTTTTATTTTACTTTTAGGTGTGAAAAATGTGTTCGTAAACAATGATTTATACCATAGGTTTGATTGGAATACAGCGCCATCTAGAAATAAGCCAGGTATAACTCTCGGAATTTCACCTTTTTCCGAGTCACGTTTTTTTGTATGAGATTGGCAGTTTATTTATACATACCTAGTCTCTGATTTATACACTGAACACAAAAACCTCTTAACGATGTACATGTACAGGGATGTTTTTTAAGAAAATGCTGATGACCAAGTTTAACTACCGCAGTGTCGGCCACCACCATATTATTAATCACCTGTATTAATCTATACCTATAATCATAGTACCTACCTATCCAGGTAGTGAATCATTAAGTATTAGGTACATTAAATGATAAACCTAGTTTTTGACGAATAATATTGCTTGTTCTAGTTATAAAGCTCCCGTCTGATGCAAATAGGGTCTATTTGGTATTTACCTCTTTTTATGCCTTACACCTCGGATGTTGCAAAAATGATTTCATAAGATAAGATAATTTTATAAGATCTATAAAAACAGTCAGCATGACAAGGCATTTACCTGAGGTAGGTAAAGTAGGCGTTGTTGGGTTGATTATATATTTTTGCATACAAAATTAACAACTTGCCTGTACCTATAACACAATAGTTACCAAATTATAGAAAAAATTTAAAACTTTGTTCATATTTAGGACAAATGGAGGATTATTTAAAAAAAAATTGTTGCCGTGTTTTGTAGCTATGTTTTGGAGAGTGCTAATTGCACCCTGTATAGGTACCTACGTTTCAAGCTTTCGGCGTGGGAGTTTACAAGAAGGTAGTAATGCAAGAATGTCGAAATCTCGCGTGCCGATCAAGTTCACTAAACCAGAGCACTTTCCACCTTTCACTTCAATTACAAATCTGTATCTCGTTTGGTACATTCGGACAAACTTACTGTATCTACGTAATACTGCGTGCGTAGTCAACGGTAAAAAAATCAAAGTTACCTACTACAGAAAAAAAAATCGGACATATCACGCTCTAGTCTCAAACTTAACAAAGCTTGTAATCTCTCTTCAAGCCTTGTATATTTATACAGATACCACTTCTGAAAACTTTACTTTGAGAATTAGGTACCTATCTACATCAATTTTTATTTTTGCCGTCAAGTTTCACGGCCATTGCTCAAAAAACTTGAAAGCTCCCAAAGTCACGACACCGCGTTGGCGCTCAAAAAAATTCTTAGCTAATAATATTTCCCGTTTTAGAACACTTAGGTATCTTAGTATCTAAATAGGTAGGTACTTATTTGCAGCTTTCAACTACAATTTCTTACAATAAAAACGTTCACTGCCATGTTTGTGAACAATAAGTATTAAAGTTTTAATAATTGGACTTACGATTTTTGACAGCCGATTTTCTAAACAAAACTAAGCACTGAAACGCGTACAGCGAGCACTAAAACCGGCAACTGAATAACGCGGGAGGAGGGAGGTCAATCATTTTATAGTAGAGCCGAGTGCACCACGCATGTCGAGGACAACGTGAACCTAAACGCAGATTTCCCTCTAATGTTGCTTTTTTTTTGAAGTCTCACTTTTTTTGATGCGCTATTATGATTATAATGTTCAGAAAGCATTTTTTTAAAAAGCTTTTACAAACTTCGTATTGTTATAGCTACCTACTTATTATTCATAAAAATAAGGACACTTTTATTACATAGCAATAAATGGGTCATCAGCTTGTTCCATCATTGAAAATATATAACCATTTATTTTCATCAAGAATGATTTTGTATGTCTTTAGTAACCATGTTTCCCAACTTAGTGACACGCATACGCGTATTTTATTAGATAAGATTTAGATAGCGAGTCACCTATACTAGTGAGTAGGGAATGCAATCTCGTTAGATCGGGATCTCGCGAGATCTCGTCTATATTTTGAGAGACTGAGTCTCGGTCAGTTTTTGTACGAGATCTCGCGAGATTGCGAGATTGAGAGGCGTAACTGGAAAAAGTATTTCCCTTCAAGAGGAGCTACAAGAATCGTTGACATGACAGCATTGAAAAAGCCAAAAGTTCAACAAATTCTGCAAATTCATTGGAGACACATACCTACTCATAAAAAAAGAGATGAATTTGTATGAAGCTGGAGGGGTTAAAGGTGAACTCATGAAAAAAGAGATGAATTTGTATGAAGCTGGAGGGGTTAAAGGTGAACTCCTTCAGTTTGTACACAACTGTTTGTCGACTGTGGTTCCGACTAGTGTAGAGGCAGAAAGAGCATTTTCGGCCGCGGGGTACTTGGCCTGTAAAATCGTATGAAACCCTTGATATGCTGTGTTTTTAGAGAAGCCACTTTCAAAAATAACTTATCCTTTTAATAACACTGATTAATAATACTTAAGTATATATTAAAAATTACAAATACTGCAGAAAGCTGAGTGCTTGGAGTTTTTTGTTCATAATACTGCAGAAGGCTGATCTTTGTTATATTTCTTTTGTAACTTATATATATCTTATAAATTGAAAATCAATAAACGGAATTATTAGTATTAGCGAATGTTTTTAGTAAAAATACCTAATTGGGCGAGATCTCGGAAATCTCGGCTAGGTCTAAAGATTGATCTCGCAAGATTGCATTCCCTACTAGTATAATTTTTAATACGACAAATTAACAACTTTTTCATGTGTATAAATTGAATATATTATTTGTAGGTACGTTTTAATGCAGAGAGTAAGTAGGTAACGGTGAAGTTTTTCAGTCAGCTGAAAATATACGATGGAAAATTTGAAAAAATAAGTAAAACTTACTTTTACTAACCTCATTTGTATAATAATTAGGTGGTAATTGTCTTGATACCTAACTACTTAATTTCGATAGTGTCTCGTGAGTTAGTCGTGGTCGTGAGTTTAGAACTTACAAAGTAGGAGTCCACAATGGGACTAAAAAAAGGTAAATTCTACCTACTACCTAGGTTTAACCATGATTTAGAAAAAACACATCCTAGGTATCAAATAAGTAATTTCATTTATTCTTTGGCACCGAATAAGTCGTAAAAAAAGCTTTGACTTTCAAACTTGCAGTAGGTACCTATACCTTCCTATAAATAATTATCCTGTGTTCAGTCAGTACCTTGTGTCTTACATCAGTCGTTTCTAAGAAAATTCATTCTTTCTAAATCTCATAACAAATTGGCTTAGGTAGAGGCCAGACCGCTGGGCGTCCTTCGCGTGGCCGTTGCCTTCAGGAGTCGGGTGACCAGCTGGCCTCAGGACAAGGAGAACCGGTGGGGTTCGGGTCCGCTGCATCTTGCCCAGGGTCGTCAGCTGACGGAAAGGCTACCTACTGTATTATCTATAATAATAATAATAATAATACTTTATTGTAACTTTCACAATACATACAGTTTACAAAAGAATACAACACCACGGTAGATTACATATTCAAAAACAAAACTGTGCGTGACTGTGCTTATACGAGCTAAGTAAGACATGTACTTACTACAATTCATAAAAATACAGGATCGAAAGTATATTGTATAAGCTGTCATATTATGAAGTCTACGCGTGTGTATAATGTAGTTTCACAAAAGTTACCGTTAAGTATACGATATTACAAGCCTTTACAAGCCTTTATTACAACTAAGTACATTTAGAGGGTAACATGGTCGAGGTCGCATCAAAAGCCACGCTAGGTTAATAAAACCTGTGTTGTGGAATTGATACCTTCCTTCGGTTGATGCTAATATATCGCACCCCTAGAATAAAACTCCGTTAACTCAAAAAGTAGGCATTTTGACTTAGTGGCGTTTTCAATTTCTTCATTAGAAGGTATACACGGGAAAATAACTCGCGTAACGATACCTTGAACGGTTGTCAAAAGATGGCGCCAAACGTTCTTTTACTTGAATGAACTTGACACGGACAGCGCAAATACTAAGCCGCCATTTTGAGTTGTCTCGCGGTGGTCGTAGGTGGAGGACGTTTGCAAAGTGGGTGATTTTGAGTTGCTGGAGTTTACGTGACATTTTTTGGGTAAGTTGAATTTTGTATTTCGAGTTGATTGAGTTTTACTGAATTTTCCTTGATAACAATAGTTATTTATTTTGACTTGCGAGAGTTTTGATGATTTACGATCGTCATTTTTTTTTGTCATTTCGAATTAGTCAAATTTACGTGAAAGTAAATGATAATTTCGATAAACGGTACTTTTGTTGAATGAAAATTTAATCTTATTTATTATTGTTCGTTTAGTGAAATAGATACTTTTGCACAAAAAAAAAGGTTCTTTAAGGCATGTTTTATTAGATATTTTAAACAGTTTAAAGTTTTAAAAAGCAGTAGATTGTATTTTTGGATTTTTTGAGTTGGTGGACTTTACTTGATTTTTTATTGAATATAAATCTTTATTTATATTTAGGACGATGAAAAGACGAGGAAAACTCATGTTAGAGATGATACAAAAAAATAAAAGCGAAGCAGAAAGCGCTGATCAGCCTACTATAGAAATGCTCAATAAAGAAAAGGAGCCTGAGTTACCACCTGAAGGGAGGTTAGTCTCATCTTGTCTTATTCTCACTTTTCCCACTAGCGGTCAAAAAATTCAAGTGTTTAGAATCAAAATATTGTCGTGTCCAAGAACTTAGTTTCTAAGTATAACTAATTAAATTAATTTCAATTTCAGTCCTGATCAGCCAGCAGCATTGGATGCTTCAAGAACCGTTCTTGGCCCTGGTATGGAAATGCAGAATGAGACATTAGAGATTATTAAAAAAAGGAAAAGCGAAGCAGAAAACGCTGACCAGCCTGCTATAGAAATGCTTGATAAAAAAAAGGAGCCTGAGTTACCACTTGAAGGAAGGTTAGTCTCATCTTGTTTTATCCTCACTTCTTCCACTAGCACGGTCAAAATATTGATGTGATTAGAACGAAGTAATTTGGTGTCCAAGAACTTGGTTTCTAGGTATAGCCAAAATAATTAATTTTCAATTTCAGTCCTGACCAGACAGCAGCATTGAATGCTCCAAGAACCGTTCTTAGCCTTGGTATGGAAATGCTAAATGAAGTAAAAAGGCCTCAGTTACCAACTGAAGAAGGGTTGCTTTCATCACCGAGCGTTTTAGAAACTCCATTAGACCTGGATGAGCGTCCAGCAAACACTCAAGGGAGACAAAGAGTTCCTAAACGTCAGTATGTTGTTTCACCGGTTAATATTGGTGATGAAAGCTGTTTTGACGATTCCGATGCAGATCCGCATTATGAAAACCCCTTGCCTAAAAGAAAAATAATATTCTCACCTGTGCCAAAAACATCGAGAACTCGCTCTAGTTCATCTTCGTCTAGTAGTTCATCAAGCAGCAGTAGCTCAAGCAGCAGTAGCTCAAGCAGCAACTCAAGCTCAACAAATGCTACTGACTCTAATCGTGAAAATTTGAATCCGGGCGAAAATATTCCTGCACGACAAATTGAAATTAATCATACTGACAACTTAAACGACGAAGTTCATAACGTTGCTCAAAATACCACACCAAGTGAAACTCTAGCGCAAGAAGAAGTTTTCCAGGGTAAGAAAAAGCTTAGGAAACCGGAAACATGGAAAGTCAATGTAGCCAAATCCCTCAAAAACGCAGGAAAGGCGTACAAGTCGCGGGGTAAACTAAAAAAAGAAATTCCTGCTCGCAAAATGGGACCACCATGTGGAGAAAAGTGTCGTTTAAAATGTAGCACCAAGTTAAACGCACTAAGTCGTCAAAAAATATTTGATTCATTTTGGGGACTCGGGGATCTTCAGCGACAGAGAGAGTACATTGTTCGGCATACACACGAAATAAAACCTAAGTACCTAAACCTAGGTATACAAGCACAGAAAACTTCCGGGCTCTAAATTCAGCTTACTATTTTGAAGAAAATAACTCGCGCATCCGTGTCTGTAAGAACTTTTTCAAGACCACGCTGGACTTAGGGGATCAATTTATTAAAACAGCAATAGCCAAAAAGACTGAGGCTGGATTTATAGAGGAAGAGAAAAGAGGAAAACACCTAAATCATCCTAAGGTAGACCCTGCAGTTGCAGAAAGCGTGGTCCAATTCATCAACTCTATTCCGCGGGTTGAATCGCACTATCTCCGAGCTCAAACTACTCGAGAGTACATTACAAGCGAAAGATCACTAGCAGATATTTACCGGGATTACAAAGACTCACGCCACGCTCAAGAGTTGCCATTTGCTTCAGAATCAACGTTTCAACGCATATTTAACACTCAGTTCAACATAGGCTTCTTTTGCCCAAAAAAAGACTTGTGCGATTTATGTGAAAGCTATAAAAATGCAGACGATGAAAACAAATTGAAATTACAACAAGCCTTTGAACATCATTTACTTGAAAAGGACCTAGCACGACAGGAGAAAGAAAAAGACAAGAAGGAATCAGATGCCGTAGTAGTTGTTTACGATCTCCAGGCAGTAATGCCAATTCCTAAAGGGCAAGTGTCTTTGTTCTTTTATAAATCTAGAATAAATTGTTTCAATTTTACAATAAGTGATTTACACGCAAAGAATGTGGACTGTTTTTTTTGGGATGAGACTGAAGGAAAGCGTGGTGCAGTAGAAATCGGAAGCTGTGTTTTAGCTTTCGTAGAAATGCAGCTTAGTAAACATCCCACTGGAGACATAGATCTGATATTTTATTCAGACAACTGTTGTGGGCAGCAGAAAAACAAGTATTTATTATCAGCTTATGCTTACGCTGTGTCCAATATGAGAGTGAAGTCTATCACCCATAAGTTTTTAATAAGAGGTCATTCCCAAAACGAAGGAGACAATGTTCACAGCGTCATAGAAAAACAAGTGAAAAGACACATTAAGTCGGGACCTATTTACATACCACAGCAGTATATAACATTAATTCGAACTGCCAAAAAATCTGGACCTCCATACAAAGTGCACGAAATGACACATGACCGCTTTTATGACTTGAAAGTGTTGCAAGAAGCTTGGGGCACAAATTTTAATATGGATGAAGACAACAACCAAGTTAAGTGGCATGACATAAAAATCCTGAAAGTTGAAAAGGAAAGTCCAATGGTCTTTTTCTATAAAACATCCTTTGCACAGACTGAATTTAAAAAATGTTGGGTAAACAAGAGAAAGACTAGACGAACTGTAGAATCTACACCTAATATCGCAATGAATTTGAGCAATGCGTACACAGAAAAAAATCCTTTATCAGCAGCAAAAAAGAAGGACATCAAGGAACTTGTCGACAAAAATGTGATTCCAAGACAGTACTATGACTGTTTCTATAAAAATGTAATCTAAGTAGGTTTAGATTCAATTCTTAATCTAGACTGATTAAGAATTCAGTGCCTATATTAAACTAATTTTAATAGAGGCTACCAAAATGCTATACTGTGATTTGCAACTTTGACTGTTACTATTAAGCTAAGTACATAAGTAGAATTAATATTAAAAATGAATATAGAGACTGCCCTAAACTTTAAGGATAACATTTTAGATTTTTTAGAATTCTTTTTTGCAAAGGCTTAAAAAATAATTGTTTTTATAGTTAATTAATATTTTAAAAGTAAATAAACGTTGACTTTGTATTTAAATACACAATAATTGTTTTTTTACACCAGAACTACCATCCCCAGGTTTAGAGTTATGCTAAGAACTCGTCAAAAAGTTCTGTAATTTTTGAAGTGAAAAGTAAAGTAATTCATTTTTTTTCAGGTAAACTAAAGTAACTAAAAATAGTGCGCAAAAAATTGATTTATTCTTCCTACAAAACCAGGGTAACTAAAAAAAACTGATTTTTACAGCTTCGTTACAGACAATATACAAATGAATTAATTAAACAAGCTTTAAAAAAATTTACCCTCCAGGAACAATAATTAGATTTTTTTTATCTTATCTAGTAACGCAGATATCAGTTTTTTGTCTGTTCTGAAAAATGAGGTTTTTTGAGTTAACGGAGTTTTAATCTAGGGGTGCGATATACAGAGTTACATTCGTGTTTTTATATTCAGCAAAAAGGGAGTTAGGTACTAGGTAGGCTAGGTTACAAGTAGGTACGTTACAGCAAGTATCATCGTTATTTTTCCAACAATTCATACAAGAATTTGCTAGTAAATATTAGATATTTAGATAAATAGACACTCACATGTCCACGAGAAAAACAACAAAAGATCCATCAGTAACCACTATGGCAATAGTGTTCTAGTAGCCAATCACATCACATCACTTGAATAGCTAACATTATGGGACGATCTATTCTACACCAAAAAATATTAATATTAAGAATTCGGGAGCAAATGAGTAGGTGTACTTATAAATAAAAATAATGCGGGTGTGTAGAAATAAAAAATGATCAACTTGAATGGGCGAAGATGTGTGCGTCTATGTGTGTTAAATGTAGTCAGGGAGCATGTTGGGTATTTTTTACATCCTTTCGTGAGCCATACGCAAACACTTGTTTCGCAAATAAAATGAGAACGATAAACGTTTGATTTTTCTAGTTTCATTATTTATTATTTTAAAGTATTATCAAGAAACAAATTAAAATAGTCAGTTTTTTGCAATGTAGGCTCACATTATGTGAGCTATTTCAAGGACAAAATAAATGATTCTGTCGTATCATACGTTTGCTGTATTAACCATTTACGAACTGTTTTTTTTTAAGTGATAGTTGTTGAGGTTATAAATATCAAGAATTCGATTTAATTTGTTATATATAAATGGACCTAAATAATATGGGTGTCTTCTAGCAAATGAAGTATTCATTTTTTTGGTTTTGAAAGTATTACTTTGTTTCCTTTTTATAGTTTGTAGTTTTGAGTCATATGGTGAGGATGCATGCTGTTTACTAATAAGTCTCTGCAAAAATAGCTGACGAATAGATAGAACTTCACATTCTTTATACAAAAGACAGGTCGGATAGCGATAGGGTTTAAAGTTCATTACTTTTAGTAATGATCTTTGTGCCCTTTCGAGTTTAATTATTTTAGTTTTACATGCACATCCCCAGATCAAAATACAGTAGCCCATTATAGACTGTGCTAGGGCAAAATACACCGTTTTCATCAATTTGGTTGTTGCTACGTGCCTCAAGTGTTTAAATGTAAAAATAAGACGTCTCGTTCTAGTAGCCAATAAATCAATATGTGGACCCCAACTCAATCTATTATCTAGAGTGACACCCAAATACTTGATTGTTTCAACATTTTCCAGAACGATGCATGAGCATGTAGGGGAGGCAACATCGTTACATGTATGAGCACGGATTGTTATATTATTTGGATTTGTGGATTTTTTTATGGAAAAGTTAATATAATTAGTTTTTTTTATATTCAAGGAAAGTTGATTCTTACGGAGCCACATTATAACTTTTTGTAAACCGTTCTCAGCATACCCGCTAACCTGCTTCCAGGTGCTTCCCCAAAACACCAACGCTGTATCGTCAGCAAAACTAAAAACTTCACCATGGAGAGGTTTATGTAGACAGAGTTCATTTAGATAAATCAAAAACAAACTTGGTCCGAGAATACTCCCCTGGGGAACGCCACATTTTAACAAAAGTTCCTCAGAAATGGATTCACCTATTTTAGTACACTGGTACCTGCCGTTAAGGTAGCTGGTAAAGAGCTGTAGAGAAGTCTCTCGTATTCCGATATTATACATCTTCTTTAGCAGGATAGGAATAGAGACAGTGTCGAAGGCCTTTGCCAAGTCCAGGAAGATTCCAATACATTTAGATTTTTCGTCCAGTTTTTTAGTTACAAGTTGTGTTAAAGAGTATACAGCATCCTCTGTGGATTTGCCGGGTCTAAATCCGTATTGTCGTGGTGCCAGTAGACTTTCACTTTCTAGATAATTTATCAAGCGGATGTTAATGAGTTTTTCAAGGACCTTAGACATGGCTGGTAGTATTGAAATTGGTCTGTAGTTGTCGACACTGTCTCTATTTCCTTTTTTAAATATCGGGTGAATTATAGACTTTTTTAGTACCGTTGGGAAAACACCAAGTTCAAAGCATAAGTTGAAGATATGTGTGAGAGCTGGAGATACAATATGTTTAATTAGTTTTAAGAATTTAGTTGAAATCTCATCACTACTTGTTGCAGATACATTTTTTAGGTTAGATATGGTTGTATATACTTCGTTGCAGTCTGTTTTAAGGAGGACAAAAGATCGGTGATGAGTTTGAGTTGGAATATAATTTTCAAGCAATTTAAAATCTAGGTTTGTATTTATTTTAGCAGCAAGGGTTTGGCCCACATTCACAAAAAAATTGTTCACATTATCTATTTCGCTTTCTTTGCTATTGTTTTTTTGTAGTAGTTCGAAAGGTGGAGTTGTATTATTTATTGTGTTGGTAATTGACCTTATCGTTTCCCATGTTTTTTTTGGATTTTGGCCACATTCTTCCAATCGTGCTCTATCATATGCCAATTTAGTTTTCTTGATAAGTAATGTACAATAATTACGATACCGTTTATATGAAATTTCAAGAATGCCGTTCTCAGGGTCCGCTTTACATCTTTTATGGAGTCTGTTCCTATGTCTTACGCATCTTAACAAAGCTGCGGTCATCCAGGGTTTCAAGGTGCGATTTTTACTACTTACCAGGTGTGTTGATGTATGCAGAATAATTGCGGTTGAAATTTTATTTACAACGAACGTCGCTGCTTCCTCAGGATCTGTGATTTTAAATACATTCTCGAGTCCATTTTTTTGTAGATAATTAGTTGCTGCGGTATAGTTTATCACTTTTCGTGTTTTTAACGGTTTTTCAAAGATATTTACATTAGAGATATTTAGAATAACAGGGTAGTGATCTGTAACATCGGTTTCTATAACAAAAGTTTGTGCACAGTTTGATTTTTTTAATATTACATGATCAAGACAATTTTTGAGACGTGTCGGTAGTGTATGGGCTGGAAGTAAGCCGTGTTCTGCCAGAAGATTTAGGTATACATCACTTGATCTGTCGTTATTTTGAGGTTTAATATCGATGTTAATATCTCCCATGAGAACAATATTCTTGAAACCATCATAGTCAGGTAACATTTTGGCTAGAGCTAAAATAAACTTGTCGGAGTTTCGAAATGAAGGTGATCTGTACACACCTAGAATAACTGTTTCACAGTCAATATTTACCGCGACACAGCTAGCATCTTCCAGGTGCAGTTCTTCAATTTTGCACTTTAGACTATGTCGTGTATATACTACGATGCCATCATTTTGATTGTGTAGTTTTGTAGATTGAAAAATTTCGAAGCCATCTAAAGCCGGTACGAATTTATGAGGAGCCAACCAACACTCTGTTAGTATAATGACATCCAAAGATATATTGATTTTAGCTAAGAGAATCACGAACGAATCAAAGTTTTTAAAAATACTGCGAATATTTAGTGTCATAATTCTTAGAGGTTTGTGGAACGATTTAATTTTTGCAGAACAATCATCAGGAGCAACCGTTTCGCTTTCCGAAACACCGATCCGGTCAATATCCGAGCTTAATTGGATTAGTGTATCCATAATGTTTTTTTGATAAGTGGGGGTGGTAAAAGGGGATAACCATTTAGTATGGCTGTGTGGTATTGGATGAATTTGGTATATTGTTTTTGTAGAGTTTTATAGATCATAGTAGTCCTTCTCGTGTATTTAACAACCTTTAAACTAGGTTTGCTGGAAAAATATTTAGTACTTAAATTAGTAAGAACATTGTTATACTTAATATCTAAATTAACCTTAGTGGTCTTAAAGCTATACAGGAAATAAATCCTGTTGCAAAAAGAGAGAGAGCATGCTGTTATACTTGTATATACTACTAGTCATTTGGTTTTCAGCGCCAACACCTGTGTCTCGGATTTTAAGAGGATTGCCGGTGAGTCATCAGTCTTCTTAGCGAAGATCCGGCCTAAAGATGTCCAGCAGTATTTGTACAGTTTCAATTTGACCAGTTCTCTACCGAGGAAATAAAGCCTATTTGCGTGAGGGGTAAGATGCTCAGCCACAAAGATTGGTCTGTTAATGTTAAAACCCAAGTTTGTAGCATTAAGCTTGTTATCTTTGTATCTAAGGTTATAACTCTTTGTGGCCTTGATGATGTTTTGCTTCAGCTCTACAGATTTCAATTCAATTATTATGGGCTTACTCGCGTCCACTCTATTTGTTCCCGGGACCCTGTAGATATTCTTTATATCATTTGCGCACAGGTCCAGATTTATAGTCTTGCCCAGTTTAACCATATGCTCAGCAAGCTCCGCTTTGGGTTCATTTAGCTTGGTGGGTACATTTCTCAGCTCCAGAAAATTAATTTTGGCGTTTCTGTGTAAGTTCTCTAGTTCGTCTCTTAAATTGGCTATGATAGCTTCGTTATCTTTGTTCTTATTTTCAAGAGTTTCTACTCTAGCTAGCGTCTCATCTTGGGTGGTCGAGATGAATTCCAATGTCTTTTCAATGTCACTGTAGTGGGTTTGTATGTTAATTAACCGGTCTTCTATTCTTTGCATTTTTTTGTCCTGGTCGTATGTCCACGCAGAGAACATCTGTTGCATCTCATCTTTGAACTGCTTGAAATCATCAGAATAATCAGGGAGTTTTCTTTTAAGCCTTTGCAGTGTTTGTACGTCGTTTTTTGTATGTAGGTTTGGATAAGAATCCGACTTTTGTGGTGATCTTGTTGGCATCATCCTATTCCCGTATACCCGTGAAGTGTGGTAAAAAGTTAACTTCTCGCTCCTGCACTATTCCCACGGACGTTAGGTTCTTACCGCAGTAAAAACTACCAGGGCGCCAGAAGCCAAGCGAAAGTATTCTATACTTTAGTGTGGATGTTGTTGGGTGGGTTATCAGTGTGTGCAGTCCAACTTACTCACACAGACGTGCTTCAATCAGCGAAGATAGCGAGTACGCTTCTTGTTAGCTATGCAGCCCTAATATTTAAAACGAATTATTTGAGTCTAATTCTATAAAATTAATTTAAAAATGTGGTGTCACACGTTTACTCAGTCACGAGGTCCGAAAGGAAGGGGATCTATGGCTTTATAGTAAACTAGAAAGGAACAATTTGACAGAGAAGCCTAAGGTTAAGGCCGGATCATCAGATTTTTGGTCATTATTTGATCCGTCGTTTTCATATTTTACACGCTCTACCAGTTTATAGTATTTTTTTTAAACTCGCACACTTTTTGCTGTGTCCTTCTGAATAGTATGGCAGTGGGTTCTTTTTAATCCTTAATACTTCCCCAAGGACAGGAAAGTGCTTCGACCCGTAACAAGTAGGTGCCAAGTGCAATGGCCAGTGGAAATTTTATTTACTTATTTTATAAAAGCAACACCCACATACATACAACAGAGCGTCTAGGTACATAGAAAGTAGGTAGTTACTACAAAGTTATACCTACTTATTATCTCAGATAGTTTACAGCTCCACGCCCAAGAACCATGTATACTTCCACACCAATCGCTTGAGAACATTTTTGCGGAGCCGGATTCGAACCTAGAAACAAACTAACCAAAATGATAGAAGTAACCCTGATATAAAAAACTCATGCTTAAAATCATGATTTAAGTTTGTAACATTGTATGAATATTGGTTGTCAATGTCAAACCAAAAGTTTTATGTCAGTTGTCAAACAAAATGCAATACTTGCTTGGACTATCGATGGATTTTGAATTTAACTTTCTTTTGTGAAAATATCCAGTTTTTATCTAGTGATGATGTAAATATTATAATTAGGGATTAAAGTTATTTATATTTTTTCAACCATGTCGTCTAAAATGACAGAGAGCAGTGATTCTGAAGAGTTTTACGATGCTGAAGAATTCACACCCATCAAGGGTTCCAAGTATGTGAATCATTTCTTCAGTTACACTGTTTTATTACATTTCCCTTGATAAAACACCTGCTGTTAACGTATACACATGGATTTGTTGCTAATCTGACATAGTTTTGAGCTTATCTGATAGTGTTTTTTACATCCAGTAAGATTTTTATGAAAACCAGATGTTTGGAAGTCATTTACGCCCTTGGCGGCCAAAGTTTGCTAAAACTGACGTAGGAATGCCTGGCTCAAGTAGAACAATGCGCTATATGACTAAAACAAACATACACAACATTTGATTGACCGGTAAACAATGGCACAACAGTACCTAACTGGTATATACTAATGTTATCGAGTGTTTCTAACACGCATTGAAGCTACGTTAATTAGCATGCATAATTTCTAACATGCATGCTTGTTATCTAACTTCATTTGAATTTCTCTAGTGGTATTGAAACATTTGTTAAAGCAAATAACTGTTTTAAAATTACTTTAAAATGTTTAGTACAACCGACAGTGGCAGGTAAACTAAAACAAACTGCTCTTACATTCCAAAATTTTAAAAAAGTGTAAATGTATTTATTATGTTCATAAGAATAGTGAGAGTAACCTGTAACACCCTTTTGCAACACCCTAATTAGGGTACATTATGTATTAGTCCTAAGACCAGACAAAATGTTATATACATACATAATGATGACAATAAATGAATGAAGAGTAGTCTTAAAGTGCCATATGTTGTCCTCAGACGATCATCGCTTTGCAAGAGTATAACAACAATAGACAGTGTGGACGGAGCCAATAAAGACAAGAGTCCGGCAAATCCTGCACCCGCTAAGGTAGACCCTGTAGCAACAAACACACAAATAGCTGACACACCAGAGGATGATCGGACTACTGTCAAAAATGTTTGTATTACTCTTAACTAATACTGATGGGGACAACTATTTTCTATAATAATAAAGTTTCTATAATAATGTATTGTGTTTAATGAATCCAATATGATTGTGTAATAAGTATCTTAACTTTCACATTTGTAATAATTATCTTTCTGCCCTCAATTAACATAAGATATGTAGGATATTGCACATATTACCTACATATTTTTATTTTTATGATTTTCAAGTATTAATCCACTGCTGGATCCACTGCTCTCCCAAGAAGCGCCACTGTCTTCTTTTCTTGTCATACAGAGTTTGCCAGCCACATTCCGCAGATCGTAACTTCATTTTGCCAATAAGATTCTTTTGAACTTAATTGAATTGTTCCAGGTTGTGCAAGGCCGTCGAAGGTTCCAGGAGCTGCGACGGTGCATGCAGACAGAGGAAGAAGATGAAGGGGTCATGCCGGATCCATCAGGGTCCATGGACCATCAGACCTTCACACTGGAACATCCATTTAAGTGAGTTTGAGAGACATTGTTATGTTTATTCCAAATTTTTTAATTGAAATTTTATTAATAAAATATTTTTTCATGAAAGATCAAAAATCTTTTTATTCAGTTAAAATTGAAAATTATGATTTCTGTTTTTGTTTTTTTTTACAATCAAGTGTATGGGAGGTTTATTGTGCCTTTTTAGGTAAATGAGTTTTGTTTCTCATTTAGACTAATTAAGAGAGGTGGGAAAGTGTCATTTAGCATACCAAAATAGCTATCATATTCAAATTGCAATAAATCTAATTAATTCATTGTGTTACTGTTTCAGAATAATATCCCACGATACAATGAGCTTGCAAAGTATGACCTCTTTAGGCAGAATCGGGCGGATTCTCAGTGGTGCCACAGAATCTCAATGTAAGTTTATATCACAACATAAAACTATAATTTAATTCGTCTTTTTAACCAGTTAGTAATGTGCGTAATAAATTTTACCTAACGTCTAAAATCTGAGAGGAAAAGAAGATTTGCAATGATCCAAAAGTTTAGATGCTAGACACAGATTGATGTTAATCTACCTATTTTAAAGTCCACAAGTCCATGTCTATGTTTTTCTTTTAAACATGTTTTAAGCATTAAGATGATGTTTTAATATCAGTATTTCTTGCAGCAAATATTCGTGAATCAGCACACCTGCCGTCAGCGTCGTCGAGAGAGCCGTCGACCTCAGATGACCCTTCTGCTGTTGAGATTAGATCTCAAAATGGTAAAAATTTCAAATAGTCAATGTTGTAGTGGTAGAAAATTTAAAACCTTCCTGTTACTCGCGTAAAAGTCGGGTAAAAAGAAACTAGTAAAGTACTACCACCGTATTTCCATCAAGAAGTGATGATCATCGTAGTTTAGATTTCTGATATCTGTGCAAAAGGCATACTTAGATGAAAAAATGTCAAGGCATTTTCTCAGGCACGGTAATAATCAGTTGAAGTTTCTGGTAGCTTGTGTATATTTAAGGGTGTAGTTAGAGGCATGTCTAAACATATCCGGTATATTTAGTAATTTATTTAATAAATATATAAAAAACTCAAACAAATATTCCTAACCTTCATAGCTAAAATTCAATTGAATTATTTATTCTTATTTTTATGAGTACAAAGAAACACATACATATTAGCATGTTAAAATGCATAATATAAATAGACGCTTCTTCTTTTGCCCATCTATTGACCGTTACTGTAAATAGTTTGGCTGTTAGAAAGCTATTTATTTATCAATAAGTCAAGTGTTTTTTTTAATAAATTTTACTGAGAAATGAATATTGTTCTCGCAGTGATGGCAATGGCGGAACCGGATGTGATAGCGAGCACGAAGGCCAACAGTCTGAAGCAGACTCGCAGCGCGCCCGCCGCCATCGTCGCCGTGTCGGGCGCCAGCGGAGCGCCGCAGCCCGTGGCGCCGCCGAGGAAGAAGAAACGAAGTAACTTTAACATACTTTTTTTTCAGATTTTTAAATAGACTAGTTAAATCGAAAGAAACAAAGCCTTATAATATTAGTTTAGAGTAGTGGTCCGTGCTGTTTTTTATCCAACCTGGTTAACGCGAAACTGATTAATAGTTACTGTCTTATAGCACCTATGCCAACATTAAAATGCGAGCGTCACTTATAGGCGGCAGAAATATCTTCGGTGGTAACAAAGTAACAAACAATTTTGATAGGGCTATTTAACGCTCCGATATAAAATACTAGTCAGTACCCGCGATATCGTCTTATTATATAAATAAATAAATATCCATCCATCCATATTTACAATCTTTCTAGTATGTTAAGCTAGTAGAATATTGTTATGTTTATTGTCAGATAAGCTGCATGGATCGCAGTCGCTATCGACGACAGATGGAGACAACCTGAGTATCTGCACGGCCGACACAGATGTAGACGATGAAATGCGGCGCGACGCCTTAGTGCGCGACAAGCCGCGGCTACACGAGCTCGTTGTTGAGGTAACTAACAGTTGAACTTACTAACAGTGAGGTAACTAACAGTTGAGCTTACTAACAGTGAGGTAACTAACAGTTGAGCTTACTAACAGTGAGGTAACTAACAGTTGAGCTAACTAACAGTGAGGTAACTAACAGTTGAGCTTACTAACAGTGAGGTAACTAACAGTTGAGCTTACTAACAGTGAGGTAACTAACAGTTAAACTTAGATACTAACAGTGAAGTAACTTACAGTTGAGCTTAATAACAGTGAGGTCACTAACAGTGAAACTTACAGTGCGATAAGTAACAGTTGAGTTATCTCTAGATGCAAACGATCTATAGATATATAAATAAGCGCGTGTCGACGACGACCGATGTGGCGCGGCGGGCAAAGGTCCGCCTGTGCCGCGGAAGGTTGCAGGCTCGATTCCCGCCTTCGGATAAATGTTTGTACGATCTGTAAATATTTATCCGGGTGGTCTGGGTATTTTATATGTATAATAAAAAATATCTATCTATGTAATGCATTGTATCAAGTATGTCAGTATTCTAGTACCCAAAACACAAGCTCTGCTTAGCTTGGGGCTAGATGATGTTGTGTAATCCACACAACATCATCTAGCCCCAAGTCTAGCATTATTTATTTATTTATAGATAGCTCAACTGATCCAAATCAGTTCCTAAACCTCCCAATTGAACAAGCCTTCCCATTTGTAATAAATAAATAAATACTATTTCTGTTACTATTTTATTCTATTCAGCCTATGTTTTAAAGCATTTAAGTATGCTATCAGCAATCTAGTTCCCATAGTACAAGCTACTTAGTTTGGCACTAGAGCGCGATGTGTGGAATGTACTTTTCTGTCTGATCACAGGGATATTTGAACTAAAGTTAAAATTTTAACATATTAATAAATAACCTAAATTCGTCAAATGTTTTAGAAACAGGAAAATACTACCGCCTATAGGGAAAATATATGTTTATTGTGTGTCATGCTTTATTGGTATCGTTAATGTTAAGAGGCCTGCTTATTTATTATTAATACCAATTTGATCCATAAATATTTATTTACAAATTACATTACAAGTTTACAAGTGTGAAGCAGACGCATTATAGTTTTATTTGATTTCTCAGAACTCTTAATTGGTTTACTTTAGCGGGTAAATGCACTAACATAATTCATTTAAATAATGTTATTGAACAATGTTTATTGTTTGTTTTTAAAGTGTTTATTACGGGCACTTTAGTTGTTAAACTAGTTTTAGCTATTAATGGGACAAATTGTCTGTTGTTGTTACTTAAAACGACGCACTGTAAGTGTATTTCTCATCTATACTTGTAAAAGTTTCATTATTTTGATTAAATAATAATTTATTGTATGTATAGGAAGTAATATAAACTAGCTCGTGCCCACACAATATCTATCGCGACTTCGTCTTATTGTAAATCATAGCCTATGTGTTATTGCTGATTTATAAATTAAAATTACATAATTATAAAGTAATGTAATATATATTGTTTATTGATAGATATTGTGATAATTTCGTGAATATGAATGTGAATGGTTTATTTATTTATAACCAGAAAAAAAAACATCTTATATAATCTAAAACTAGACAGAGTAAAAATTGTCAATAATATTAGTAGGATATTAAAGTTACCACTGTCTTGTTTCAGGCGCCATCATCAAGTTCGAGTAATCAGTTCATGGCACTGCCGAGTCCGGCGAGCACCATCGAGTCACTCACTCGGGAGTTCCAAGACTCGCTCGAACTTTCGCACTCCAAGTACGGTGAGTAACTGAGTGTTATAGAAATAATCGTCTTTCAAAGTATTATGTTTTTGCAATATGAGCAGTACAGTCTTACCATCTTATCTGTTCAGTTGACAGCGTTAGCAGGCATTTCTCTTCATTCATAAAAGATAGATACAATTTTTAGGAATAACTTTTCGCGCATTAGAGAGGTTTCGGCATTTTATTCGCAGTTTTCACAATGAAATTATTTTATTTTAATTGGCAATAATCATAATAATTATGTCAATAATGTAACTTTTTGAGAGAATAAATCAATAACTTTTTCTTCTGATACTTTTCAAGTTATAGTACCTGCTCAAAGTAACTTATTGATAGGTAGGTCCTTAAATTAAACATTTGCTTGTATCTAAGTTGTTTAGATAAGTTTAAAGTAATATTATTGTTTTATTTCAGCCAGCGATAGATCAATAAGCATGTTTGAGTGTCGAGGCAGCGAGAGCAGCTCAGCGTCGGTGCGACACCGGCCCTCGCTCGACCACACGCTCGGGAAACTGCCGCCCAATGGTTAGTTACTAACTGTTACGTCTAGTCACGGATTATATGCACTATCAAAATGCTAAAATATGTACTAAAAACCGTGTGAACCAGATTCACATACGGCCGGTTTCTCGAACGATGATCAACGAAAAAAATCAAACAATTACGGCCGGTTTCTCGTACGATGATCAACGAAAAAATCAAATAACAATGTGTTAAAACTCGGATCAATCGTGATTTGGGTTGTTCATTGCTTGTCATCTGAACTGTTGTTAAATAGGTATTTCGCAGATGACAAGCGATGAACAACCCAAATCACGATTGATCGGAGTTTTGACACATTGTTATTTGATTTTTTCATTGATCATCGTACGAGAAACCGGCCCTAAGTGTCAAACTCGGATCAATCGTGATTTAGTTTTCCAGAAACCGGCCGTAAGTGTGTTATATCAATAAAAGTCGTATTTTCCTCCAGAGAGTGCGTTGCGCGGGGCGGGGGCGGGAGCGGGGGCGGGGGTGTGGGAGGAAGAGAGGAGACGAGGCTTGCCCCACTCCGGACACTCCAGTCTCGGCTCTACCACCAGGTACCTATCCAATCCAACACATGCTTATACATACACTCACATTACTGTCTACCGTTGTGTTGATACCCAAGTACGATGCCATAAGAGTTAGAGAAATGTCGTTAAAGGAACCATGCTCTCGATTTATAAAAAAACAATAACTGTATACTTAGTTTTTCCATAAATATTAAATTTCTTGTCTCAATAATTGTCAGCATCATCACTTTGCATTTACATGGCGGTATCTATAGTGTTCACCTAGTAAGAGCTCCCGTCATACTCGGTAATAAAGTAAACGAAGCGAATAGTGATACCTGTATAGTGTATATAATACCATTGTTGTCGTCTTAATAACGGAAAAATATAATATTTTTCTTTTATATTTTCATATCAATAAATATAGACTACACACAACCATAAGTCCTCAATCAACGTTTAAAATTGGCACTTCATTGCTAAGTCCATACTATCTATACTTCTATCTAAAGCTTGTGTGTTTGTATAGGTATTTGTTAAATTGTAAGGGATAATCTCGGGATCTACTGAACCGATTTTAAAAATTCTTTCACCAATAGAAAGCCATATTATTGCTGAGTGTCATAGGTTGTATAAAAAACCGAAAAATAAAAAAGCTTTTACGTGGTAGTCCGTTTGCAAAGTGAATCGGAGAAAAAACGGTCGAATTATGCCCAACGAAGTGGGCACGGGTCAGCTAGTCTTTTATATTTTCATATTAATCAATTTATACAACTATTTTGTAAATACTGTATAGTCGTAAGTTTGTTTGTGAATAAAGTTACTGTAATGAATCAATAATTAATATTTAATAATTAGTATACAATATTTTCATTACACACCACCATTATAGTTCTTAATCAACGTTTTAAATTGTAACTTCACTACTAAGTCCTATACACAATGTGATCGTCGTGCAGACGCAGCGGCGCGGGTGCGAGTGCGAGCGGGACAGCAGATCCGCCGCACTCCTCTAGCGGGCGGCGGCGCTCGTGCGGCGACGAGGCGGGCGCGCGCAGTCGCACCACCAGCGGGCACCAACTCACTGACATCGAGATACTGGAGCGCGTCACTGTACTCAATCTCGACACGGGTATGATATTCTACTTTTCAAAAGTCATTTTTCTATCTATCTATACCAGGGGTTCCCAACGTTTTCTTGGTCAGGGACCACTTTTACATTATTTTTCTTAACAGGGACCACTATCTAGGTGTAATAAAAATAAACGGTAATAATCAAGTGGAGCAATAAGTGGAAGGCTTTGGGGGAGACCTTTGCCCAGCAGTGGGACAGTATATTGCTCACGCGCAAATTTAAAATCTTTCGCGGACCATATTTTGGCTTCTGCGGACCGCTGGTTGGGAACCATTGATCTATACTAATCATCATCATCAACCTATATCAGTCCACTGCTGGACGTCGGTCCCAAGACGCGCCACTGAGCCCGGTCTTCGTCTCTTCTCATCCAGTGTTTGCCAGCTACACTCCTCAGATCGTCGCTCCATCTCGCCGGAGGGCGTCCTACACTACACAATGCCTAAACGCGGTCTCCACTCCAGTATCCGTTTGCTCCAACGGTTGTCGGTTCTGCGGCAAACATGGCCACTGATACTATAAATAAATATAATAAAAAATCATGGACATTTCACCCTCTAGTCCCAAACTAAGCAAAGCTTGTACTATGAAAACTAGATTGCTAATAGAATACTCATATACTTTGTTTTTTTTTGTAGATACATACCAGAATACATAGTAATCCAAACAGAAAAAATATTTATGTTCATCACAAAGACATTTGCTCTGGGTGGGAGTCGAACCACAGCCTACAGTATTGAAGGCAAAACTACCACCAACTATGAGCTGTGAACCCTGTCGAAAACTTTAATGTATAATTAATTTAATTATTAATGTAATTATTGTTTTGACGACCGATGTGGCGCGGTGGGCGATGGTCCGCCTGCGACGCGGAAGGTTGCGGGTTCGATTCCCGCCTCGGGATAAATGTTTATATGTTCTGCAAATATTTATTCCGGGTGTTCTGGGTATTATATGTATAATAAAAATATCTATCTATATAATAAAAATATATATTATATTGTATTAAGTATGTCAGTCTTCTAGTACCCATAACACAAGCTCTGCTTAGCTTGGGGCTAGATGATGTTGTGTGGATTGTCCAGCATTATTTATTTATTTATTCATAATTGTTTCAGGTGAACGAGTGCCCCTAAGTGTAGCAGAACACAAATTACCACAATGCATCAACCCGCTCAGTCTACATATAATGAGACTCACTTCCGAGTACATAGGCCGGGCTAATGACGACGAAAATACAAGGTAAGTTACATATCTAATCATCAAGAAAATAGTCTATTTCCTAGGTTGCATGTAGACCTCTAAAAACACATAAAATGGTTTATTAAAGTAGACTGGGTTGGCTCTGAAAATGGAACGGTGAAATTGTGCTCATATGAGGTATAAAGAGTACATACACATTTCTATGTAAAATATTGCATTAATTCTATTTTTATTTTTCTTAATTATATATAGATATCTACAACCAATTCAGCTCAAGAGCAGTCAAAATTTCCTATTTGCATTTCGAATTATTTTTTTGTTCAATATTGACAGTTTTCCACCAAAAAATAATTATTTTAAATAGCAAAAGTCCAGTCAAATAAGTGAACTAGTCATAAAAATATTTTTGCACCAAAATTTTCAGTCCTCCACCAAAAATATCGAGTTGGCGCAGTCGATTATCGATTACGATGTTTGCATCGGCGTTCCTGATGCGAACGAGATCTGCGGAACGGCGAGATCAATCCCACCTCAGCCTGTCTTATAGGTTTCTGTTGCTAACTATTGCAAATGGTTGCAAACTATTGCAAATGGTTGCAAACTATTGCAAATGATTGCAAACTATTGCAAATGGTTGCAAACTAAATAATATGGTTTCGATTGTTAATTCTGTCGCTAGATGTCGCTGGTTTCACGAGAAAACTCAATTTGTATCAGAGCCCGTAGTCTGAAGGTGCATTTTAGAACTCCCTACTCTCGAGCCGAGAGTCGTCTCTCGGATGTCCTTATATTTTTGTAAGAAGTAGAGAGAGAGATCCGAGAGACGACTGTCGGCTCGAGAGTACGGAGTTTTAAAATGCGTCTTCGGACTAAGGGCTCTGTACCGTTCTTTTGCTATGTTACTTTTTGCTGGCTAAGGAAAATACATCTTTAATCCTTTGTTAAAGAGTTTATTGTTTTTTGAATATTTTATATATCTGTGCTCAGTTTTGTGACTGTTGGGTTATTTTGGTGTAGCTTTCTTTTGGGTTCAGATTTTTTATTGCTAACGGAGATTTTATGGATAATACAGTTTCTAGGTACAAATGCTTTAAGATATCACTATGCAGTTGACCTCAAGGTACGCACACTAACCACGAGACTGCAGAAGAGTTCACTTTTTGACCCGAAGTTTTTTTTTAAATCATTGTCATTAGTGTGTGGTAACCTGTAGTTTATAATGATCATTCATTTTACATTACTAAAATAGGAATAAGCGTCTTTTAAATAAGACTTTTTGTTTTTCATGGAAATAAAATATTAAAATTGTATTTTAGCAGTGCCGCATCTCTTAAAACAATTTTGTTTATACTTTTAAGATTATAATTTTATACCATATATGTTAATAAGTGTAATTGGCTAAGGCCGCCTTAATTTAATAATTAATATAATTCATAAGTCTATCAGGAATCTAGTTTGTACTATAAACCTGTGCTTAGTTGGGGACTAGTTGTGTGAAATGTCCATGATTATGTGTTGTATTTATTTATTATTGTATGTGTTCTAAGGACCATATATTTGTAAAAAACATATGTATATAATAAACAATAAACATATGTAATTGTTTGTCGCAGAGAAACAGATGAGGAAAGTGAGAGTGTTTGCGCGGGCGGCGCTGAAGACGAAGAAATAAAAGTGGCCAAGCGCGAACCCGCCGATCGACAGACCACAGCCATCAAACGGAAGACTGACAAGTGAGTTCATTCACTCGTTCATTCATTCACTATCTCACTCTTGTTTTTAGATGTCTTTATTTTATATATAGATTTATTTACTAAGAATGTGTAAACAGTAACTTTGATTTGTGGAGTCTGATATTTTGATAATTTAAGGATGATAGTGGAATTTAGTGGTTCATAAATCAAAAATAATAAACAATCAGCTACATTAATAATTAAATCTGATTGCTGACTTTTATTACACACAAATTACTTACTATATATTATTATATTAAAAACAAATATAAATTAAGTACAGATTTACAAAAAAAAAAAGTGATAAATATGGAAGTTACTAATTTTATCAAGATTATACGAGTAATGTTTTCCTTCGCATAGTAAATACACTATACACGCTCACTCACACATATAACAACTAAGTGTAAATAAATAAAAAATAAAACAGTTTGTACGCGACATTGTGTGCTAGCCGGTCGTCCCGCCGATTGTCACTCTGTTATAGTAATCGGTTCTATTACTTATGTTCAAACTCCGTGATAACTTCGTTTGCGCGATCTAGGATTTGTCTCCATCTGTTGGTCTGTTAGACTTCGATTTCGATGTAGTTCATCATGTAGCGAGATAGATGGCGCTCCAACTAGGATAGGTATATAGGTTAGTTCTATAATTCTGTTACAATACATACACTACACATATTTTGTTGGATTTAGACTAACAGCGGCGGAATTCGTGAAAAGTCACTCGCAGGACAACATAAACGTCAGGTGAAATTCTACTGGATTTTGCGAAAGTGTTTTTTCAGCTTTTTTTTTTCATACAAACCGTGTATTTCAGCTTTTTGAAACGGAATCGTGGTTTTAGCTTTTTGAAGTGGTTTTAAATTACACGGATTTTATCGCGTACTTTATTGTTTTAACGGATTTAAAAAAAAGAGGTTCTCAATTCGACTAGGTGTTTTTTTTAGACTATTACGGTCTTATAAAGAGTTAGCGCAGACTTGACGTCTTGATTACCATACGTATCTAATGGTGACATAAAGTCAACGCTAACTTTTTCTATGATAGGGGGTTATTGTATTGTGTAATAATAACGTACGCGATAAATATCCCTTACTTAATATAATCGTTTTTTATTTTTCATGTTCTTGATTTGATTTGTATTTTCTGTTTGTTTTCGTATTTCTTAATACATTTACTGTTTGACTTTACTTAATAGATGGCGTTGTAAGCGATTTTGTTTTGTACTTATTGGCTTAAAACCATACAATAAATTTATAATCATTTTAATATTATTATCAGGTAAAGTATATTTGATGTGAATTAAAATATGCTTTTGTGCTAATTGACGCGTGCAATTTATTTATAATGTAAATTGCTTGTTGGTGTTCGACTTAATTAATATATTTTGTATTACAACACTTTTGGTTGTGAGGGATAATATTTAAAGGTTTTATATGTATGTACTAAAATTATATAATGCTAGAAACAAGACTTCAATGTTGTCAGATGTCATCTGGTCTCATCAACTAATATGTGCCAAGTATGACATAGTAGGTAGGTATAGGTACTTTTAACTGTGCAACATAAGAGGACGCTTAAATAAATAAAGAATGATCTAATTTTCCTGACGTCCATGCTTTGGTAGTCATAATAATTAATTCTTTGATCAGTACAATCACGCAGATCATTTAGAATCGTCTTACATACTAGGTGATTCTAGGTAGTACTTGCGACCAGAGCCTAGAAAAACGGGCAAGAAACTACCTGTTTTGTATGATATTTATACATGATTTACTACAATTGATGTACTAAAATTAGACTGGAGTCCCAGTGTGGGAACTTTGTGGAAGTGTTTTTATAGGTTATAGTTTAAAAAGTGTATAATTCTTGCAGATTAAAACGTTTCTTCGGCAGTACTGTTAAGAAAACAGTTGACGCAGCCAAATCGCTCGCACAAGAAGTATCACACGCGAGACACAAGGAAGATGTCGGGGATATTACAGACGATGTCAGGGGCGAACATAATATTAAACTTAAAGCCTCCAACTCGCACAAGGGACCTTACGACTTCGATGGCTGCGTTAGACACGTGCAGGTATTTTATTTGTACACTAACTCAGTACCCAAGCTTCTCAAGAAATCCGCTAGGGGCGCTGCTTGGATCTCCATACAAAATCGGTGGCGCTCGGCGATTGCGTCTCTACGATCCGTGTGTGCACAAACTCATACTTGGGGTACAGTTGGTAGTAGCTCTGCCTTCCATGTAGTCGTGGGTTCGATCCCCAAGAGAAAATGTTTGTGTGGTAAATATAAATATTTGTTCTGTGTTTAGTTACAGTGTATTCTACGTATGTGTTTAGAAAAGAAGGATTACATATAAGTGTTCCATCAGCAATCTTGTTCCATAGATTAGACATAGAGGAGACGTTTGAAATAAATAAGTCAAAGTAAAGTGAATGTTTATTTTTCAAAATAAGTAAATTAATAAATAAACCTGCTATTGAAGTTCATCAATAATTACTCGCTTTAAGTATAAACTTGTGTTATATACTATAGAACCTATAGTATATAACACAAGTTTATAGTATAAACATCCATACTACGCGCCACAACTATCCATATCCTATAGTATAGGACAGGGGTCAACCAAATGGCGGACCGCCGACCCATTGTATGCGGACCGAAAAATATATCCCACGCAGTATTTTTGTTTATGTTAATTCGAAAAATTCCGGCGAAGTAACAATTAATGTCAATAGTTTGCAACAATTCCACTCCAAACTTCAGACAGATAAATCAACAATAAAAAATGACACTTTACTCATTGATATGTAAATAATAATACCTTTGTAATTTACGTACTTAATTAACTTAGTTCAATAATTTTTTTTTATGAAATTTGCGGACCGCGGCGGTCGTTTCATTTCTTAAAATGGACCCCGAGCGTAACTAATTGGTGACCCCTGGTATAGGATATGGATAGTTGTGGCGCGGTATGGTGCTGTAAGTTTAACACTGGTACAAATGAGTGTCGTTCCACAGGAGATGGGTAGTTGCGGCGGCGCGGTGTGGTGCTGCAAGTTCAGTGTGTGCGGACGACTGCTCGCCACGGCCGGGCAGGACCGACTGCTGCGCGTCTGGGTCACGCGCGACGCACATCACATGTTCCAGGTTAATAACACACTGCCTACTAACTACTAACTAACTGACTACTAACTAACTGGCTACTAACTAACTGTCTTCTAACTAACTGTCTACTAACTAATCGTCTTCTAACTAACTGTCTACTAACTACTAACTAATCGTCTTCTAACTAACTGTCTACTAACTAACTGTCTTCTAACTAACTGTCTACTAACTAATCGTCTTCTAACTAACTGTCTACTAACTAATCGTCTTCTAACTAACTGTCTACTAACTACAGTAGAGCGTCGATTATCCGAACGTCGATCAACCGAACGACCGCTTATCCGAACACTACTAACGCGCGGGTCAACGCTCTCCCTGGGGTTCAATTTAACGAAAAACTAGGAGGGACATCTAATTTTGAAGCAAGCACATGCTGCTTAAAACGATTTAAGTCAAAACATGGCATTCGTGAGCTTCAAATTCAAGGAGAAGAACTATCTGCTGATTCATTCGAAATCCAACTAAGGGGATATACTGAACGAAGAAAATTAGGCTCTGGAAAACGTTTACAATGCAGACGAAACCGGGCTTAATTGGAAAGCTTTGCCGCGAAAAACTCTTGCTTCAAGTCGTGAATTAGCAGCATCTGGCCCTACACTGCCTTAGTATGCGCTAATTCTACTGGCAGCCACCGATTGCCCATGCTTGTAATTGTTCGATTATCCGCAAAAACCGGTTTTCCGAACACTCATGTCCCCCAATTAGTTCGGATAATCGACGCTCTACTGTACTAACTAATCGTCTACTAACTAACTGTCTTCTAACTAACTGTCTACTAACTAATCGTCTTCTAACTAACTGTCTACTAACTAATCGTCTACTAACTAACTGTCTACTAATTAAGTGGCTACTAACTAACAGACTACTGACTTGCTAGCAAATACTACTTGACTAATAACTGACTGGATTGACTATTAAGGGACCAACCACACTACAACTCTATTTGACTGCTAATTGACTAGAGTACCAACTGGATTGACTATTGAATGTCAGATTACAGTAACTAAAGAAGCCCGTAATTATTTATCTTAATTTGTAAATCGTTATTAATAAGGAAATATTCTTCTTAGTCGGACACTCATATAGTAGAGTGGTCGTGATCATGAGTGCCACGAATCAATAGCTGCTAGGAAATATATTTAAATGCAGTTATCATACTAACAAATCAAATCAAATATTTCTTTATTAAATAAAATCACGCGTATCATTTAGAATCGTCTTACATACTAGGTGATTCTAGGTGCCAGTTCCACGCGACCAGAGAACACTAACAAATCACTATACACACCTACGGCGCGTTACACCGTAGGCCGCATCATTTACCATCAGATGTGATTGCGGCCAAGTGTTTGCCTATAATGCATAAAAAAAAAAACTATCTGTGTCTTTCAGGATATGCGAACGAAATACAACGCTGAGAAGAAATCGTCCCCCACCCCCTCCCAGGAGTCCCTCGCGTCGTTCAACCCCCCTCCCCCTTCGCCCGACGAGCTGCCCCCCCTGGGCCCGTCCGCCCCCTTCTGCCCCAAACCCTTCTGCGTGTACAGCGGACACACGTCGGACTTACTCGATGTCAGCTGGTCGAAGAACTACTTTATATTGTCTAGCTCTATGGATAAAACTGTAAGGTTAGTATTAGACGTGTTTACAGAGTTTTTTTGCTTGAATAAAGAATAAATAAACAAATCATCATCATCATCATCATCATCATCAACCTATATCAGTCCACTGCTGGACGTAGGTCTCTCCCAAGACGCGCCACTGAGCCCGGTCTTCGGCTCTAAATAAACAAATAATGTAATTAAATTCATGCATATAGTGTGCCCGCTTTTTCACAAAAAATGTATAGCAATGTATGAAAACGACCTAGAAGTGAATAAAATAACGAAATGAATAATGCCCGTGAATATTTATTTATTTATCAGTTAGCAGTGAGAGTTTTTTTTTTATAATTTAAATTTGCCGCACTGTCAAAGTTTGATTCTGATTATGTTGAACTATAGATGAAAAAACTTCTAGTAATGTAACCTTCCTTTCATGGATATGGATACCTTTTACGCAATCTAACTTACTTTCAAGGTACTTTGTAGGTATACCTTGTTCTGTGCCAGATACAGTGTAATGCATACATAGAAATGTATTTAAAAAAAATGTATAATAAGTAATCTATCAGCAATCTAGTTTCCATATTACAAGCTATGTTTAGTTTGGGACTAGAGCGCGAATTGTGAAATGTCCATATATTTAATGATGTCCATATATTTGACGACCGATGTGGCGCGGTGGGCGATGGTCTGCCAGCAACGCGGAAGGTTGCGGGTTCGATTCCCGCCTTGGGATAAATATTTATTCCGGGTGTTCTGGGTATTATATGTATAATAAAAAATATCTATCTATGTAATGTATGTCAGTCTTCTAGTACCTATAACACAAGCTCTGCTTAGCTTGGGGCTAGATGATGTTGTGTGGATTGTCCAGCATTATTTATTTATTTATGATTAAATATATTTGCAGGTTATGGCACATATCGCGCGGCGAGTGCCTGTGTTGCTTCCAGCACATCGACTTCGTGACGGCCATCGTGTTTCACCCACGAGACGACCGCTACTTCCTGTCCGGCAGTCTCGACGGGAAACTTAGACTATGGAACATACCTGATAAAAAGGTATATCTATCTACACATACATTAGACAATAGACGTACATTAGACACTAGACATACATTAGACAATATACATATATTAGACAATAGACATACATTTATTTGCAACTTTAGCATATCTCTTAATCTTTGGAAGTTTTCACTCGAAAATTTAAACAAGCAAGTAGGTCATGTAATGGCGTAGGTAATTTTTCTAATCCCTTCTGGATGCAAAGCAGGTCCTACACGTTTGTAATTCTTGTTTTATGCAGAATACTCCAATGCTTTTTGTAACAAATCTTTTTAACTATTCTTGCTTGAAAAATTATTGCTACTGAGAAAAATGTAGATAATAGAAAAAAGATAGTTATTCGGGAAATATAGCAAGTCACGCCCTGCCCTGCGATTAATATAATAATTGAAAAAACATTTCACTAATATTCAATTACTTTTTAGGTGGCAGTCTGGAACGAGGTCGACGGCAAAACGAATCTAATAACCGCAGCGAACTTCTGCCAGAACGGGAAGTTCGCGGTCGTCGGCACATACGACGGGCGCTGCATATTCTACACCACCGACCAACTCAAGTACCACACGCAAATCGACGTGCGATCCACCCGAGGAAAGAACTCCACCGGCAGAAAGATCAGCGGAATCGAACCCATGCCCAACGACGACAAAATACTCGTCACATCCAACGACAGCCGAATACGACTCTACGATCTCAGAGACTTAAATCTATCCTGCAAATACAAGGGTTACGTTAACGTATCCAGTCAGATAAAAGCGTCGTTTTCCCACGACGGGAAATACATAGTGTCGGGATCCGAGAACCAATGCATATGTATTTGGAAGACTTACCATGACTACTCGAAGTTCACGTCGGTGCGGCGTGATCGGAACGACTTCTGGGAAGGGATCAAGGCACATAATGCGGTGGTCACGTGCGCCGTGTTCGCGCCCAATCCTGATCACATGATCAGAACTATCAATGAGAGGGAAGACGAGGCGAAGCTCGCGAACGAGAGCGACGATACAGATGAACCGGTACGTTTATTTAATTGTTAAATATTTTTTTATGTATTCTATAGGTGTTGCTATTTATTCTATGAGTGAACGGGTATCTTCTAGGCAAGTGTGCTACATCGTAGACCGCATCGTCACTTAACATCAGGTGAGATCGCGGTCAAACGCTTGCCAATAACTTGTAAAAAAAATGTATGTATTTACAAAAAAATTGTATAAAGTATTCTATCAGCAGTCTAGTTCCCATAGTAAAAGCTTTGCGCTTAGTTTGGGACTAGATGGCGTTTAAGCATCGATTTTATTTATTTATTTTTGTGAAAAAATACCCTCTGTTACATATGCTTTTACTTAGCGTTGTAAATGAATAAATTAAAATACTTTATTATACATGTACACCTAGTTCCAGTGTTGGTTGAAAAAAAAAACACATTTTGATAATAATATATTCTTACTGTATAAGAATAAGAATAATTTATTGTAAAACTGTGTATAAAGATCTTATAATGTATAAATGTTTCAACAGCCTACCTACTAATGTTTTGTTAATATTTGATAAATAATATATTGTTGAATTCCAGAAGGGAGCAGAAGGCGGCATGGTGGCCTCCTCGCAGACAGGCCACGTGCTCGTGAGTGCGGACTTCAACGGCTGCATCAAAGTGTTCGTGCACAAAGCGAAGCCCAAACACAGCTCCCTGCCTGCGTCGGCACTAGCCTAGCCACACATTAAATGATATATACGTTCCCTTTACGACCCATATATATTCACAAGGTATGCCTGAAAGTCTTACCCACTATAAGGGCCCCCGCAAACTGCAGACTTTTTATCGGCAGATACTGATTAAGAAGCCGACCGAACTATCGGCCGAAAAAAGTCTGCAGTTTGCGGGGGCCCTAAAAAGTTAGCGTTGAAATTATGTCAATCAAGACATCTAGTCTGCGCTAACTTTTTATAAGATAGACCGTTACCCGCTATCTTATAAAAAGTTACACCGTAGGCCGCATCATCATTTAACATCAGATGTGATTGCGGCCAAGCGTTAGCCGTTTTTTTTATAATGCATAAAAAAAAAAAAAAAAAAAAAGTTAGCGTTGACATTGTCACCATTTCGTATGGTAATCAAGACATCAAGTCTGCGTTTAATTTTTATAAGATAGACCGTTAACCTCTAGTAGTAGGGAAGGGGGGGATTGACCAGACTAGAAGTTAAACCAATTTATTACAAAATGGTTTCTTAGTGTGGTCACAGAATTAAAAGTCCACATAAAAACGACGTGACAATTCGCAGGTCGCTGCCGTTACGCTAGCATACATTTGACGCTTATAAGTTTGATGCAGAATATTTTGTACGGCGTGTCCGGTGTTGATGTATTTTTGCTTACGTCGAACAATACTAGCAAAATTATATTCGAAAAGTAATGCCGCATGTCCTATGTGTTATGGGCAAAATCTACAACAGATTAGACGCCCAAAAACGTAAAACGACCTCGCGGTAGACCACGGCGCAGATGGAGGGACGAATTTGATGCCCATACAAAAGATTGGACCACAATAGCCCAGGACAGAGTGAACTGGAGAAAAGGAAGGGAGGCCTTTGCCCTGCAGTGGGACACCACAGGCTGAAAATGAAATGAATGAATAAATGTGATTGACTTTTTCAGTCAAACTGTCTTATTTTTAGAAATACCGCATACTTGCCTGAAAATATTTTGTGTAATCACTCTGCATTGACCGGTGGTTTAGGTTAACGTTATGAAACTTAATGTATTTTTTGTATTTAAATGAATCGATCATAAATATAGGTCATAAAAATAATCAAGAGCTTCCTTATCTTTCAATGTTTTATTAAAAGGTTTTTGAAAGCTAATTTATTCAATGTGAATAAAACTGAACAGAGATATGCTAATAAATGTTACTATTTAGTGCATTCGTGTCACTTATCAAACTAATTATTAGTTTTTTGCCTTACAAGGGTATATACAACATAATAATACTCTAAACCTGTCTAAAATTCATGTCTACAGTTTTTTTGTGTGCAGATCGATTATAGAACTTTTTTTTAGTTATAAAAATTTAAGTGAGTTGCTATTGATACTACACGAATATTGGTAAAATAATTTTGTATTGGTTTTAATTCAGTTAATGCTTCACTGAATTATTTAAAATATAATGATAAAGTAAAATAAATAAATAATTGTGGTCGATTCGCCATCGCCTTGTATTAGCTTAGCTAGTTTGATACCAGAAGATTATTATTAACGATTTTATTCGTAACTACAAGTAGGAAGAGTCCTAGTTTCACCAATAAATAATGGTTACAGTACCCATTGTTTAACTCAAAGGGTACTTATTAAAAATCCGTTGATATTGTTTAGATGTAACAGCTTTAAAATGCCCAGTAGCAAGTTTGAACGTTTAGGTATGCCTTAATTGTTATAAAAACATGTAGAATAGCAACGCCAAAGCTATATAGTATGGTGCCAACATTAAAAACTTGCAGCTATAAAAAAAAATAGGTGCCCCATCTTTTGATAATAAATCGTATAAATTTAGGCAGCTTTTACAGCTACAAATATCATCATAATATTATTGTGCAATAGATTTACCAATAACATATATTTTTTAATATCAAGGTCAACGTAATTTTAAGTTTTTAGAAATATAGTTTATCGGGAACTTTGAAAGCAAATAGACACCGACACAGCGTAGCTTTAGAAGTTTTGTTAAAGTAAAAAAAATGCGATAATCGTAAACGTATCGTGTCGTGATGTATCTTAGTTACACTGCGCGGCAAACTTCGACAGTCCAACTGACGTTAAAACGCAGTGTATATCGATACGTTTAAGATTGACACATTTGTTTGTGATAAGGTCTCCAGAGGGCTTAGTAAATGGTGTATAAAACGAGTCCCAATACTACATATAGCCGAAATATTGTACTAAATTAAGTTCTCAAATATCTTGTATTGTCCGTTGTGCAATAAAGTTTTGTCTCTAAAGAACTTTCAGAGCACCTATCAAATTCTTTGAGAAGCTTTGCTTAATTTTGTATAATGTCAAGACATACTTCTGAGCCAAGTTTAAGACACTTACTTTTTATTATGCTTTCTGAATGAAATGTATTATGACTGTATGTTAAGTTAGCGCTTTCAAAGTCCATTTGTCTACAGATGTAATATATTTTTGTGATTAGGTGAGTTGTGCAATAGTATTATTAACTTCTATCGCCTTTTAGCATTGAGATTTAGTTGTTTCAAAATACGTCTATTTTATAATGTCTATTTTTGTAAAAGTAGCTGTTATGAAAAACAGATTGCTAAAATGTTATATTTAAATAAAGATTATTCTTTGAATGTTATTAGTTATAATATAATATAAAATTCTGTTCTTTCCAAATTATATTTTTTGTGAATTATATTTTTCAAATTATGATGAAACAAAATTAATTTCTTGCCTTAAATGTTAAAATTGTGATTAATATTTGTTAAGTGTACATTCTTAATGTTAGTGATGTAAAATATCGTGATGCCATTATAATCATTATTTAAAATCATATTTTATGTTTATGTATATTTTTAATTCGCATTTACGATCAAATAAATTGTTACATTAAACAAAGTTATTTTTTTTTGTGCATGTCTCTAGCAAAAACATTAGAGTCTTGATTTTTGACTATGCAGTCATTAGTGCAAAATAGGTGCAATTTGAAAATCTAAATCTATTTAAAATCTATTCAAAATTTATTTACCAAAAATCATCTAAACCTAAATTTATTATCGGGGAAAACTGTCTTTGTAAATCTGTGTACCTGGAATCTATTTTTTGTGGCTTTAATAAAAATCAGTATAGAATTCGTATAATATATTAATTAGATATCTTAAAACAATTAAAAATAATATCTTATGTTTAAAATATTCTAAATAATTAGGAGGGAATGTTATTCTAAATTCATTACAAAAACAATATCTTGCGGTAACTATTACATAGTTTTATACAAACAATCAAAGAATATTATTCAGTCTTTAAAAGATTCAAATGCAAAATATTTAAGGAATTTATTTACAGGTGGGAGCGTATCTATCTATAAGTATCTTAAACAAGGTCCACTCGATATTTTATTTTGTTTTATCTCTATCATATTACAAATTTACAAGCTTTGCTCAGTTTGGGGCATGTTTGGCCATATTTCATTGTACAACAATTCAAACAGAACCTTAAATTCTTAGAGCTTTGCAGAAAAGTGTCTAACAGATTTGATTTTCAACTTTTACACTTTTAATTTCCGAAAACATTAGCTAATTTCCAAGGAAGCTTGTTCATTTCCAAGGAAGTTTGCTGATTTCCAAGGTTGCTTGTTCATTTCCAAGGAAGTTAGCTAATTTACAAAAACGCTTGCTAATTTCCACAAAAATTGCTAGTTAACGAAATTGTTAAACGCTCGTGTTTTCCTGTTAGGTTTGATAACTTTGAGTGTGCGTTTAAGCTTTTTTCGCTCCTTGTCGGGGACAATTTATAAATTGCCAAACGCTTCCAAGAAAGTTCCAAACAGCTTCAGAAACTGTTATGATTTCCAAGGAGGTTTGCTAGAGTTGAGAGTGCGCTTGGCTTTGCTGCGCTCCTTGTCGGGACGGTCGCTGGTGGGTTCCTCGCCGAAGTCTCGCGGGGCGGGGGCCGCGGGCGGGGCGGAGTCGCCGCTCCCGTTCAAGTTCGGAGGCTTCGTCAGCAACTGTTCATAAATATTCACGAACATTTCACACATCACACTCTAGCCCCAAACTAAGTAAAGCTTGTAGTACCTATTGGAACTAGTACAAGCTTTGCTTAGTTTTATACTTAGTTTCTTACTTTTTAAATACATACATAGTAATACCTTTATCATAGTAAGTGAGCATAATTGAGCCGATTCGTGCTTTAATTATAATTTTCAAATTAAAACTCCCAAATAGCGTGAGGTAAGTGCACCTCGTAGGTTATTTAATAAAATTTATTATCAGTAGTTACCAGTTTAACATAATGTTGTAGCTCATGATCGCTAAGCGCTTCGAAGTTGAATCCCTTGTCGAGTGAGTCTGCGCGCGCGAGCCCCCTCGTCTCGTCCGTAAACACCGGCATTGTCAGCGGGGGGATCTTCGGGGGGGCGTAGTCTTGAGCCGCCGGAGTCGAAACTGACATTTGAAACATTGTTATTATTAACAATGAAAATTATAATATTATTCAATATTTAACTTGCAAGACGAAGTCCCAGGCATCAGCTGGTGTGTAGTTAAATGAATGAAGTATAAAGTTTTCATTATAAACGGGATATTTACCATGATTTGTGAGTTTTACTTCAGTTTGACCCGTGATCATGGCGCATGCAACTGTGCCGAAATATCGGGAAATAATCAAAACTCGCAAATCATGGTAAATATCCCGTTTATAATGAAAACTATGTTATATACAAAGAAAAGATGGATGGACTGTGTGAATGATGACATGTGTAAGAAAGGTGTGAGCATTGAGATGATGTCTGATAGAGGAGAGTGGAAGAAGAGGACGTGTTGTACCGACCCCACATAATGTGGGACAAGGATAGGAAGATGATGATGATAATGAAAACTATGTTCAAAACCATGATAGTTTTAAATATTATCTTCTTATTTAAGAGCTTGGCTCTTGTCTGCGTAATGAGTGCAAGTCACGCCATTTATTTCTTTCCAGGGCCGCCTCCTTGACCTCCCTATAATCAAATATTATATGAAGTATAAAGTTCAGACCGGTGTCGTGTGCAGTCGCGGTGCAGTCCAGCGAGGAGAGGTCTCGTGCGGGGTGCTGGTGCGTGAGGATGAGCAGCGCCTGCCGCCACTGCGCCTGCATGACGCCGTGCAGCTGCGACGCGATCTGCCCGCGCCGGCGCCGGTACGACTCCAACTTACTCTGCAACATACTATTTACTTATCATTCATTCAAGAATTCAATAAATAAATGTTCACGGACCATTCGCACATACACTAAGAAATACTTGTACTATAGGAACTAAATAATGAATAAATAATGCTGGACAATCCACACAACATCATCTAGGTCCAAGCTAAGCAGAGCTTAGCTACATAGATAAATATTTCTTATTATACATATAAAATACCCAGAACACCCGGAATAAATTGTATTTGCAGATTGTACAAACTTTATCCCAAGGCGAGAATCGAATCCGCAACCTCCGCATCGCAGGCGGATCTTCGTCAAGTCTTTGTTCAAGAATGATACATATATTTTTTTGTAAATTCGTACATAGAATACATAGTAACACCCAGAAACAGAACAAATATTTATGTTCATCACACGAACATTTGCTCTGGGTGGGAATCGAACCCACGACCCACAGCATGGAAGGCAAAGCTACTACCAACTGAGCTGTGACGCCTGTTAAATACATAATGAATACGTTTGTAATTGTTATATTTATTTGCACTCAGTACCTCTACCATGAGTTGTCACAGTAAAATCGCCTGACTTTACTACAGTAGTTACGTCTATATTAGTATTACGAGTTTTAGTACCCAACTATCCGCTAGAGGCGCTGTACAAATCTTTATACATTTTTTTAACTACAGACGCTAGCGAGTATAATATATATATAATACAGTAAAAATTCATGGTAGAGCATCAGGCCTGTTTTGTGTGTATATGAGCTCACCTCAAGTAATCCTATTTTCTCGCTCGCTTGCGCTAGTTGCAGGCGGTATAGCTTGATCTCCTCTCTTTGGGTCTCTTCTAGAACATTCACTTCTAGCTTGTGTCTGCAAACAGATAATTTGACTATTGTAAACAGCTTATAATTAGTAAAGTTATATTTATAATAGTTTTCATTATAAACGGGATATTTACCATGATTAGTGAAAAAAAATTAAATATATCTATAACTTTACAAATGAAAGCGAAGATAAGGTCTAATTTTTCTCAAAGTAAGATATATATGTATAGATGGGCCTGACCAAAGGGAGCTGTAAAAATTAATAACAATTTCGGTATTGTATGTTTTCAATAAGCATTATAACCAAGTCACAACTGACGAATTAGATATTAGTCAAAATTAAATGTAGGCACCAAATTTTAACACAAAAAATATAAATGTTTTGAGGCACCAATGATCTTTTTAAACGTCTATACATACCTGTCATCCTATCCATCTATCTATACCAGGGGTGGCCAACCGGTCGATCGCGACTGTTAGTCCAGTCGATCGTGACAAGACAAAAAATGAAAATAAGTAGACCTGACTGCACAACAAAAAAAACTACTTATGATTTTCTACTGAACTATGCTGTTTCATTTAAGATTTTTAGATTCAATAAGTATGTAATTGGTAGATCGCACAGGGTTTCGTTAGTAAACGGGAGATCTTGGGTCTAATCAAGTTGGCCACCCCTGATCTATACAGTAAACATCAGAGTTACATAAAACAGTTTATACAATGTCTTTGTTACTCACTGGTCTTCAATTCTAGCTATCTGCTTGTTGAATGTGTCCACGATAGCGTTTTCTTTCCCGGCGGCCTGACGCTCCATGTCGCGAGACGCGAGGTCCAACTGTTGTTGGAACTCCTGCAACTTGGCGAGCACGGCGTCTTCTAGCTGCCTCTGATAATGTCCCTTCAGCTCCGATTTCTGCATCTCTATATGCTTGCGAAGGGATTTTGCTTCGGAATCTAGAGTGTCCTGAAATTTAAAATATAATAATTGTATTAGGTAGGGTCATCAAATACATTTGAAATTTAATTCCATGAAATAATTATTATCTATACTTACTAATACATATTATAAAGATAAAGTTTGTGTGTTTGTATATTTGTTAAATTGTAAGGGGTAATCTCGGGATCTACTGAACCGATTTTAAAAATTATTCCACCAATAGAAAGCCGCATTATTGCTGAGTGTCATAGGTTATATAAAAAACCGAAAAATAAAAAGGCTTTTACGTGGTAGTCCGTTTGCAAAGTGAATCGGAGAAAGACAGTCGAATTATGCCCAACGAAGTGGGCACGGGTCAGCTAGTATTTTATATAAAAATGAACAAATTCATCTTCGATCGTAATATAGAGTAATGAGTAGAGCGGGGTCGGTCGGACTGTCAGCGATCTGGCTAAGAGCGGGGTCGGAGTGTCAGTGATTTGGCTTTAACGGGGTAGGAGTGTCCCGATTTTGAGTAGAGCGAGGTCGGTGTGTCAGCGATCTGGCTAGAGCGGGGTCGGAGTGTCAGCGATTTGGCTATAGGAGTGTCACGGTTCTGAGTAGAGCAAGGTCGGAGCGTGACGGATCTGAGTAGAGTGGGGTTGGAGAGTCAGGGTAGAGAGGAGTGTGTCAGGGATTTTGTTAGTGTTCTTTCGTAACTTACACATTTCTTCAACAATTCACTGGCTAGGTTCTGCTTGTCACACAGCTGTCTTTCCATCATATTGCATCTCGCTCGCTCCTCGTTAACTTTCTCCTTGAGTATGTCTCGTTCTTGCACCACGAGTGCCGTGTCGTCGGCCGCGCACTGTAGCTTGCGGGCTTGTTCCAATACTTTTTGCTTTGTTTGTTCATGCTCTGACTTTTCCTGATTATTTATTAATATTACTAATGAATAAATAATATAATTGTTTATTTATAAATTCAAACTGACCCCACCTACATTATTTAGGCGGTCATGAGATAGAGGCACTAAAACTATATTTTCATTAATTTCATTAGAATATTTAAGACCAATCAAACTAAAGAATTAGAACTCTAATTATCAAAAAAAATAAAAATTAATTAATCTTTATTCAGTAAAAGAAATTACGACCTGTACCCCAAGTACGAGTTTGTGCACACTCGGATCGCAGAGACGCAATCGCCGAGCGCCACTGAATTTGTATAGAGATCCAAGCTTCTCAATAAATCCGCTAGGGGCGCTGCTTGGATCTCCATACAAAATCAGTGGCGCTCGGCGATTGCGTCTTTTCGATCCGTGTGTGCACAAACTCGTACTTGGGGTACTGGTTCCTACTGTTTTTTGAGTGATAATTATATCATGCTATAACATATTCCATATTACCAATAATTACCATTTCCAAAGCATCCTCCAAATTCTTAACGCAGTCAGTTGACTGTTTGTTCAGTCTCATCACAGTTTGACAGTTCTCTTTCAGATTGTCTATCTCTCTTTCTCTCGCGGCGAGAGCCTCTTGTTTGGACGCCAGGGCTTTGACAGTGGACTCTTCTAGATCCTTCTTTTCTAGCATGAGCTGTTTGCATTTCTCCTGGTAGTCGTGAGCCAGGTCCAACGCTTTGTACAGTTCAGTTTCAAAATGGTTTGTTTTCTGAAAGTATTTTAATATAATCTTCTATTTTAGTATGCATGTGAAGAATGCCTTAGATTCCTTTATATTTGGAACAATCCTCAACTGTCATTGATGGATTCTTATAATTAATCTAAGAGGCAATAGATGGTGTTGGTGGCCTACGATTGAAGAAAATAATATGTTTGAGTTTTTCAAAGTGTATGCCATTTTGATTCTAGAAAAGTTAAAAAAGATTGACAAATATACTTCAGTGTTGTTTCTTTGATTTTCAGAGCAACACATGGCTACATTTGTAAAAAAAATACAAAAATTGTCTTGCAGATGAACAAAAACAATATTTGAACAATATTGTACAGTGTAATAAATCATTTGAGTATATTTTTGTTACCAAAGTTATCAAATGAAGTCTGGTTACAAATCAAATTTTATAAAAACCTTTTTTTAGAGAAGGTACCTTTTGAGTCTCATCAGCAACAGTCCTAAAGTTATCCACCTCTCGAACCATTTTGTCGAGTGCTGCTCTATGCCGTTCCTCAGCCTTATCCAGACTGCCCGTGAGTCGGAGCCAGGCATCCTTCAGTTTGGTGATGGCAGCATCCTTAGACTTGTCCACTCGGATGGCTACTGCAAGCTTCTCCTGCTGTTCTAGAACCTTCTTCTGCAGTTGCTGGATTATTGACTCACAGTGCTAAAAAAATAATAATAATTCAAGCAAATAAATTATTTTGAGTAGTTTTTTTAAGGTGTAATTATTACGCCCATGTAAACAAAGCTGAAGTTAAACATTTTTATAAGAATTAGTATTTGAAGATATTATAAATAAATACAACATACTTCTCTCTTCAGTCTTTCCTCTTCCAACTTGAGACTGTCCACTCGTTCCGCACGTTCCTGTTCTGCTCTTTCCCCCCACAACTCGCTCAAACTCAACAATTCAGTATCTATAGAATCCAGAAGCTTGTTTTGTATTCGAATTCCATCTTTATTCTCACCTAAATAAGGCCTCATTTGCGGCATTTTGAATTCCTCCTTCTGGACGTGGTTTGGCATGTAACTGTCCGAGTGTTCTGTGTTACGACTGTTCTGTGCTTTGTATTGCTCTAGAACTTTTGTAGCTCTATCATAGATTTTGTTTGAAGTAGGTCTGAATGTGTCTAGGTAGTTTTGTGTGTTCTTTTTAGGTGTTGAGGTTGGTTGGACCTCTTTGTCAGAAAAGTTTAATTTTCTGATGCTTGGGGATCTGGTCTCTGCAGGCTTAGAAATGTCATGTTTTACAGAACTTTCCATGGTATGATTAGCTGAAGCCTCATATTGATTTCTGTAACTGCTGGTTGATGGCAATGATTTCTCTTGAGGTGACGCAGCATTGTTTTTGACCAGATAGATATACTTGTCCAGGATACTACTATTAACTACCCTTCCACTCGGCAGCTTAATTTGATCTTCATCATATTTAGAGTCCAGCTTTTGAGTCAAATAATCACCAGTAGCTTTTATTATGTTTTCTGGATTCATGGTTGTTTCAGTCTCCTTGTACTTGGTTTCAGGGCTCTCATACGACTCAACTTTAGTAAGAAACTCGTCAATCTCGTTGAGTAGGAGCCGGTCAGTCTTCTTACTAGGAGTCGAAACAATACTGCTGATGTCACCGTCCATGCTTCGTGTATCATTGATGCTTTCAATTGGCTCAGGATATGTAAACGAGTGCTGCTTTAGCCGAAGTGGCGGAATGGACTTACAAGTACTAATAGAATCTAGGCTGGTGAGAGAATGTTCTCGCTTCGAATCCTTTCGAACAGTTTTCCTCCGCCGTCTGCGCGGGAAAGTAAAGCACTTACGATCAAGACTGCGGTTATCGAAGCTATCCGTCGTATCCAAAGCTCTCGGCACAGATCTCGACCCGAAACTGGATATATCAGTACTGATTTCTAAACTTTCTAACCTCGTCTCCAACGTTTGCACTTGGTTTACTAATTTGCCTATAACTTGGGCCGTACAAGAAAGCGGTTTATGTACAACAGTCCTTGAAGATTGTAACAACGAGTCCTCGGATTCCGAACTTTGTACGAGAAAGAAATTTGGTGGAATCAACAGGAGAACATCGGTATCATCAGTTTCACTCATCACAGCGACTACGATAGATTACTTTGAAATCTAAAGCCATTCTACAGATGACAGTAAGTGTGTATGAAATTATTTCGAACTGGAAGTGTTTTCTATGAACGCAAATAGCGTTGCTGCGTTTACAAATACCAAACCACAAAAATACAAAACAAACAACCAAAAAATCATTCAATCAATACGGGTCCGGTTAATGTTCAACCATGGAAAGTCCAACCACGGAATGTACAGCCGTGGAAAACACGACCATGGAATTGGAAGCCAAAATGGTCATCAATTCCTGGCTGCGTATTCCTGACACGTGTTGGGAATGTCCAACCACGGAATGTACAGCCGTGGAAAACACGACCATGGAATTGGCGACCATTGCTCTGATTGGTCGAAAGCCTAACCTATGCTTCGTTTAGATAAAACCAAAGATTAAAATGTTACTATCCCATTTTGATAAAGATAAACTGCACAGATTATAATATGAAAAGAAAACAATCCAATTCAATAATTGTCATCTGACAAATGGTTAAACGCATGTACGTTCTGGCGCGGTTTTCTATATCAAACTAACGCTCGTCGCTTCGCTCCTCGCACCTACTGTGACGCATCACACGTGAAAAAAAATAAGTTTAAAAATAATATTTTGACAGTGGCATAGTTAGCTACTTGTACAAGATCGGCTTAACGAAAAATTCGAGTAAGTGCAAACGAAGCATATACTATGACGTCATTTGGCATCAAATTCCCAACACGTGTCGGGAATGTACAACCATGGAAAACACAGCCACGGAATGCACAGCCCGGAATTGGATGCCAAAATGGTCACCAATTCCGGGCTGTACATTCCGTGGCTGTGTTTTCCTTGGTTGTGTAATCACGGCACCCAATCAATACAACCTAGTCACAGACTATAATTGTTGGAAGGATTCATGCTATCCTAATCTGTTCACTCACACAGAGTATAAATTATCTCTGCAACCAACAGACTTAACTTATCATTTCTAGGTAAATAAAAATGCTGAACTGATATACAGAAATTTATTAAAAAATCTAACTAAACCACCACGGCTTACCTCTTCCTATTACAATGCATCGTAATTAAACCTAGTTAAGTTATTGCAACTTCTAAAACTTTGATCCAGAAAGTTTTGATCATCTATCTAGGCTAAAAGCTAATATAAAATATCCTATACCACTACTGAAACATCCTACCACTGTTCAATATTTATTTGGGTTTGTATCTACGAAAAGAAAAAAAAAAAAATAGGAATCTCTTATTCTAAAATTTTCAGATATACTGATATATCTATATTTTATTAATGTACACTATGTTACCAATAAAATAATTAAATTCTAGGATCTAATCAGGAACAGTCAATCAATTTAAAAATGTATACAGTTCTAGACAAAGGTAAGGGATGATTGTTTTGAAATTGAAAATCCACTTTAACTGGACATTGCATACATAAATACATTAATTAGTAAAAGCATGTTGTCCCACCAAGCAAACTCTTTGTGTAAAATTGTTGTGAACAATAACTTATTTATAATATTATACACAACATATGCAACAATTTTTGATAATAACTTGCATAGCCTTAATGACTTAAATATACATTAGATTAGCTTAGTCTTATCAAGACGCTCTCACAGCAAAGTTTGGAGTCTGCTTTATGAATGCATCTAATTTGTTTTTAAAAAGCTCACTGGTCACCGGCTCTCCGATAACAGTCAAGGGATTCCTTATCGCATACTTAACATAGATCTCAGCATAGATTTTCTTCAATAGCTCTCGGACCCCTTGTGCCTGGTTATCGGTGTTCATGACAAATTTCAAGCCTGATGGTGTTTCCAGACAGTGCAATGTGTATTTTGACGTTTTGTAGTGCATGAAGCCATCCTTTGGGTCTAATGGTGAAATTTTTGAGACAAAAGACTTTATTGAAAACAGCATTCCATACATCAGTTTCCCTTCCTGAAATGTCAAAAATTTTGCAATTTACTTTACCAATAAATTATAAGATATTTATGGTATGGTACCAAATGTTTATTAGTTTGATGTAAGTACCAAAATAACTGATTGATTATAGATAATTGAAATGATTTTATGTAAACACGGACCTCCTCCCTGGACATCCCCGCTTGTTTCGTCCTATTCCATTCACCGTAATACAATAGAGTGCCGTATCGATCGAATATATACAAATTGTGAATAGTCATATTTATCAGTAGTTTACAAACGATTTTCAACTTTTCTTTTCACTTTTTGCATTTATTTTGTTTTCTCCTGTGGTTGGAAATTGGAAATATGATGTTAATGAATGAATGAATGAAGAAATTTGTCTGGTCTGGCGCAAGGAACATATGGTCTGGCGGCAGTGGCGGCTCGGCTACAGTGTTGCCGCTACCTAAATTTGGTCCTACCGTACACAAGTGGGAAAATTACCGTTTGTGACAGAAAAATACCGTACTCTCTAAATAAAACATTTATATATATATAAAACACTACTTCTACTCTTCTCTTCCAAATAAATCTACGACGTTTCTCACGGCATCTTCATTTGCTTCATTCGGCTTGTAGTATGAAGACGGGTTTTTAATTTTTGTAATCATTTCGGGTGTTGGCTTGAAATTTACGCAACTTTCATTCGGGTTTCTACGAATGCATTGTTTTGCCAAAAGCGTCCCATTGATAGTGGATGTTATGAGCCGGTTTCGAGATTTTGTTTTTAATAAATTAACGGCGCTAAAGATTCTCTCAGAATCGGCATTTGCGTGTGGCAAAGAAAGAACTTCAAGAACAAATTTCGCCAAATTTAAAAACAATGGTTCTGAAATATGTAGTATTTTGTCCCAAAATTCGTCCGGTGACATTGATTCTGCATTAAGGAACGTATCGTCAGAAAAATTTGTATTTGGCAAAAGACGCCATTCATCATCAATAGCCTGTTTTTCTTAATTTGTCTTACCTAGCATGATGCAGGGAACCTCTAACATTATGGGCAGTAAATAAGGTTCAGATATCCTTTGAACTTGAGACATGGCGTTTTTCGGCGACAAAATTGATATTTTTTGCAATAGTTTGTTCGAAAAATCATATCTAAGTATTCCTAATTTGACAGCATCCGGTTTTAATAAAATCTTTGACTCTTGCTTGAAAATCGGCAATCAAATCTGGTCTCGCCTGAATGTTCTCTCGAGCTATTTCACTCATCACTTGCACCCCTAAATACATTTGATTATTAATTAATTGGTACTCCTCTTTGGTAGGGTCAATAGCCTCTAAGTCATTTTGAACCACATAATCTCTCTTCATGTAGCATAAGAGAAGTTCTAAATACATCGCCATGAGTCAGAGCAGGATAGCGCGATATTGCGTAGGTAGGTGTTACATAAAACGGGAATTTCCCGACGCCGCCGCACCGCCATATACAATATAATGCTGCACACACAATCAGGCCACTGACAGCTTTACACAGTTGACATTGACAGTTGGCACTTGGTAACAATCTCAACAAGTCCTGTGAAAGTACTTTTTTTTTTATGTGATGAAATTACCGTATTTTAGCGTACGGTAGTAACCACTAGACCGTATACCGTACATTGTGCAATTGGGAGACCTAATTACCGTATGAAACGGTAATTACCGTACTTATGGCAACGCTGCTCGGCTATAACTTTTTTATTCGTGGCTTTTCGGTGGCTAGTGTTGCCATGAATTTAACAATGCCGGTGATTATTGGCATTTTATGGTGTTTCAAGGTGATACACTACAATACAATTGATTGTGGCCGAACTGTTAATCTTTTACTAGTTTATCCTACTTTGCGAACATAAACAATAATTTTCTGTGTAACCCTGTATCAATTTTTGAGATTGGATCTTTATATGGTAGGATTTTACAAGACAACTAATTAGTGAATCATGAACATCTATCTAATAAATTCATACGCTTTTATTCAGAAAACGCATAAACTTATTTTGTTTATTATCCTGAAATTTTACGAAAAATGTTTAAGGGTGCGTGATGGCGACCCGTGTAGCCGTTTCAAATAAAATTCTGACACCTTATTTATTTGTTACCGATTGGTAGGAAATTATTGCGATCTAGCGTCCACACTAAGCGCTTCACCGTACGCCAAGAGGTTTTCCACGCGAACAGAGGGCTTAGTCCGAGCCTGCATTTTAAAAAAAATGGTAGCACTCCGGGAGTGCCGGCAGAAGTGAAAACTTCAATATTAACGTTGTGTTTTCACTTTTAAGTTTTCACTTCAAAAATATAACCACAGTCGTCATAATGACAATGACAATCACAATGACACAGACACATTCGCGCAAGCGCGAATGTGTTTTCACTTTTAAGTTTTCACTTCAAAAATATAACCACAGTCGTCATAATGACAATGACAATCACAATGACACAGACACATTCGCGCAAGCGCGAATGTGTCTGTGTCATTGTGATTGTGTCATGTCATTGTGTAACATTCGCGCAAGCGCGAATGTGACACAACGACGAAGACAACGAAGACACACTGACACAGACACATTCGCGCAAGCGCGAATGTGTCTGTGTCAGTGTGATTGTGTCATGTCGACACAACGACAATGACAATGACAATGACACATTCGCGCAAGCGCGAATGTGTCTGTGTTTTCACTTTTAAGTTTTCACTTCAAAAATATAACCACAGTCGTCATAATGACAATGACAATCACAATGACACAGACACATTCGCGCAAGCGCGAATGTGTCTGTGTCATTGTGATTGTGTTATGTCATTGTGTCACATTCGCGCAAGCGCGAATGTGACACAACGACGAAGACAACGAAGACACACTGACACAGACACATTCGCGCAAGCGCGAATGTGTCTGTGTCAGTGTGATTGTGTCATGTCGACACAACGACAATGACAATGACAATGACAATCACAATGACATTGTGTCATTGTGATTGTGTCACATTCGCGCAAGCGCGAATGTGACCGACCGACGAAGACAACGAAGACACACTGACACAGACACATTCGCACACTGACACAGACACATTCGCGTTGTGTCATGTCATTGATATTGACACAACGACGAAGACAACGAATGATGAACGTCACGTTCGATGAACGTCACGAGTCACGTGACCCTGACTGAGTTTTCACTTCAATAAGATGGAAGCGATACAGTTAAATACAAGTTAGGCGAAACGATTCGTACGATATAATAGCGTCTATCTGGTTATGCGCGCGCGGCGAGCGATACGTGTTTCCCGTGCGAGGGTGCTCAGAGCGTCTGTCGGCTGCCGGCGCGCGAGTGCCGCTCCTCGGTCCTCCGCCCCCGCGCTCCGCACCGCACCGCGTGTTGGCAGCGCCTTGTACTCGCCTTGTACGATGTCGCCACAACACTATTTAATTGTTTGAGTCATACGTCGCGTGACCGCAAGTGTGTTCTTTTGTCGTCTCTTGTTTTACGAGCAATGTATAAAAATTAAATAAGATCTTACGCTTTTTCGACGTCACGTGACCCTGACGCGAGTTTGAAAGTTTTTACCCACCCAGCGCCGCTAAAGAAGTTTTCACTTCAAAAAACTCCCTACTCTCGAGCCGAGAGTCGTCTCTCGGATGTCCTTATATTTTTGTAAGAAGTAGAGAGAGAGATCCGAGAGACGACTCTCGGCTCGAGAGTAGGGAGTTTTAAAATGCAAGCTCGCACTAAGCCCTCTGCTGCTATTTTATGCTTAAACTAATAATTTGCTGCTTCGTCGTATGCATGAAGCTGCCGTTCACTACTTTCGGTATAAAATCTGTAGGTACATTAGCAGACAGCAACGATAAACTTAGCATTCTGGATGAATGGATTTCTCCAAATGAAATGTTTACCATCGACGATCACTTAGATAGATCACTTAGACGTCGACTCAAAAGAGTTACTTACAGATATCCGGCATACTACTTCATATGAAAATTTTCGCAGACCTCTTCGCTAATCAGATCAGAGATACGTCGTCTCCTAAACAATGGGATTTGGGAGTGGATACGTTTGAGTTTGAGGCGTAGGATTTCTAATGAAACTAGTTTTTCATTTATTTATTTATTATAAGGCTCAACAGTTACAGGTTACAATGTTAAAACTTATCCTATTTCCTCTTAATATATTTTATAAATGTTATAGAAAATAAAAAAAGGGAAAGAATAAAGAACTTGAACAATATCGTCCTTAATCCTTGTACACTACACAATATAATAATATAAACTTAAATTATTAAAATGTATGACCTGCTAAACTAAAAAGAACAGCCAACCCTCAGCAGCATTTGCGACCGTAGGTAGGTCGACATATCCGAGATTCTTTGATGTGCAATAATTATAAACTATATTTACTTACTTAATAAAAATTCAAATGAGTAGAAACTTGTTTATAGTAGAGGTGGAATTGAATTATAGTCGCAACTTCGCATGAGGCGACAAAAACGCGGGCCTAATCGTGGGGAAGGTAATATACTTAAGCCAGGATATTTTTCACGCAAACTGTTTAGTATGGATTCGTTGTCTGGGAAGTCTCCTAAATGTATATCAGAGTTTTGTAGCGCTTTCACTAACATCGTAGGATCAACATATCTGATAGAATCAACTACATGTAGTAACAGGCTTTCGAACTCAACAGTTAACCGGAAAAAATCACTACCGATTGTGTCAACGAATTTTTGTATGTTATCAGGATTCAAAGTGTATTTTAAACTTTTCACCAAAAAGCAGGCTATTTCAAGAAATTTGTTTGACAGTACCCTTCTTAGGCAAGATTGTTTATTTTTGTCTTCCTTATCACAGGGCACTGGTTGTTCTATCCAAACATTGAAAACGAACTTCATTGTAAACTCATTATCTAAAGCTTTTCGCAATTTAAAATCGTTCTTTAATTTATTATTGAATGCTCTCATGATACCCACTGAACCGTTGAGTAGACAATTGACTACAAAATCTATTTGTAGATGCACTTCATCATCAGACAAAAGACTCCTCTTTAACATACCAGCTACGTACTCAACTGCGTAATATTCAGCGAAAATCAGATGCACGAATCGAGGTACCCCGTCCTGAATTCGGTCAATCAGTCCTGTTTTTTCTTCTGCTCTCTTTATTCGTTCTATGATTGACTGTATTTTTATCCACTGAGGCTCCGGTAGCACCTCTTTATAGTAACTAGATGAGTTATGAAAGAACGAATAAAATGCCAGTTGCTTGTGTTCCTCGGTCACCTCTGCCATCAAGTCTTCGAACTCCGATAGACAAGCTGAAGTATGAACAGTCTCACCAGCCTTTTCTTCTAAGCGTATTTTCATCAATTTGTATTCAAGAAATCGTTCGTAAAACTCATAAGTATCCACTCCCAAATCCCATTGTTTAGGAGACGACGTATCTCTGATCTGATTAGCAAAGAGGTCTGCGAAAATTTTCATATGAAGTAGTATGCCGGTTAACTGTAACTCTTTTGTGTCGACTCCATATTCATATTTTCCGCTGTGATCGTCGCTGGTAAACATTTCAATTGGAGAAATCCATTTGTCCAGAATGCTAAGCTGATCGTTGCTGTCTGCTAATGTACGGATTTTATACCGAAAGTAGTGAACAGCAGCTTCATGCATACGACGAAGAAGCAAATTATTAGTTAATGCAAATATTCTTGAATTAAAAAACATACTACGCAGACGATACTGATTCATGTATTCAAAGAATGCTTTGACATTATTAAATTGATCTGAGTTCAATTCTTCTACCTTTATTTGAGTTTCCCAGTACATTTGGTAAAAACGGTATTGTTCGTCTGCTGCAAGTGGTTTGAGATTTAGTATTAGAATGTCAAACTCTGCGTCCAATGTCGATGTTATATCATTGTAAGGGCGACTAGTGATCCATATCTGGTTTTCTGTAGCCTCTATTTTTGCAACAAACTGATTGAGCTGTGCATCAGTATGAAGACTAACGTTTTTGTCATCTACTTTATCTTTGGTTATTATAGATTTTATAAATTTCACAACTACTGTTTCATAATGTGGACAAATTTCATCGAATCCGTCGAGAAGAAATAAAACATTTCCCGAATTAAAGCAAAAGATAAGCAGTTTTAAAAGCAGTGCAGCTACAGGATCTAGTTCTTTTGATTCTATCAGAACTAAGTCACCTTTAGATTCTCTTTCAAGAGTGAAGAGTTTGTCAAATTCTCTGTGATTCAATGCAGCTCTGCAAACGAGATGCATACTCTCAACTACGTCAACATCAATTCCATTTACTTCCCATTTTACAAAATCTTCGCAATAGTTAAGTAAATTCATTCTTACAACCCACATTTTGGGGTTTATTTGTTTTGTATTTACAGATATGTGTGTAAGAAAAGTACTTTTACCCATACCCGCTTCTGCGAATATAGCAACAAATTTACTTGCGAATTGAATTTTGTCTAATGTCCAAGGCATGATAGTAGAAACAAAGCATTCATTTTGATACTCTGGATCGTCCTTATTGTATAATCTTAGTCTTCGATTTACAAAACAGTTCTTTATTTCATTGTATAATGAATCAGATAAATTTTGTCCTATTTCTATGTTCTCATGTTTAATCATTTTGCTAAGGATTCTATCGTCAATTAAGCTCAAGGTGTTTTCATCGATAAACTTTCCTAACTCGTCTTTCTTCCCTTGAACAGTTACTTCATATTTCAATAATTCATTCGTATTTTCTGTATCCTCCAAGCCCGTTATATTATCATATAAGGTTTCATATTCATCCAAGTTGTAGTCAGAGACTATCAAAACATTTTCTTTGAAGTTCACAACAATCGCGTTAAGTTTATCAGTTTTTATACTGTCGTCGTTCATAGTGTCACATATAAGAACTATCAACTTTTTGTAAGTCGCTGTGTTTACTTGTTTTATTAACATATCAAATTCTATATCCTTCAAGTTGCACACGTGGTCAAAATTAATAAACATACAGTTTTGATCTGATAAATATTGCATTAACTTAATACTCGTTAACAGCACATTATTTGATACAATATTGAGACAAGATTGAGTATCATCTAGCTTAGAAAATGAATTAAAAGATTTACTGTTGAACTCTATGAGATACCCTTGCAGTTCCATGATACAATTGTAATTGAGAATACTTAGGTGCGGTTCTACAACATTGGTATTACATTTCATAAAGTCACAGATGTGCGTCAGATATTGTGGCTTATCCATAGACAGCATCCATTCCTGCACTTTATGATGGAAATCAACAAGCGCTGCTTCTGGTTTGTTCTGAAATATGTTTGAAGTATTTTTGTTCTTAGCTTGATGTTTGACAATTTCTTGTTGTAATCGCTTGCTCACGTCGTTTTCCTTAACTTGATCAGTGTATATGTAGAGACGGTTAAGAAACCCATCTACTAATTGTTTTTCTTCTTCAAAAAAACTTTCTGGCATTGTTTGCTCTATCTGAATATCTTTCTTTGTTATAGTTTGTGGAATACCCAAATCATCAAAATTTATATTGATATATTTCAAAGCTTTCATGCCAGCAAATACGAACGCTTCATCAAATATATATTTTGTGACATTAATGTCATCTAATGCTTTCTTTTCAATACAATCTGAAACTCCGGGCATATACACAAGCTTTTTTGAGTTCACGTCAAACGTTATTACTGTACCAACTAGTGGTGTAAGCATATCTACTGTATACTCGTTTGTTTCCAAAAGTAATTGTATGTTTGCACTCGCTTCTTTGTCGTCAACATTAGATTTCTTTAAAATTTCGGTAAACAAAACATTTTTAAGCAGTTGGATGTGACTGTTGCTATTTTCGTGTAGTGATTCATTGAACTTTCCATAATTATTTTTGTCTAGATCATTGAGTTTTATAACGTGCGGTATCAAAAAACTAGAATATTTTTTCAGTATTTTTTTCATGTTATTTGTAATTTCGTCTCTATCTCTTACGTCAGATGTAACATAAGTAGCTATAGTGTTGCCTATCAATTCTATGGTTGAATTAACTACATCAGCAATTAAATTCTCGGATTTAACTTTAGAAATGCTTTTATTGTTTCCATTACCAATGATACCATTAACTTTTTTGGTCAATGTTTGGTCATCCTCCTTAAGGTCAGCCAAATGATTCTTTATTTTGTTTTGGTGAGGAGTGTAAATAACAAAATAAGGTTCTATATCATTAAACTTTCCTACAAATAAAGCATCAAGATTATCGTCAAATTTTTCTTTGATTGAAATGTGGCTTTGATAGCATTTGTACAAATTAAAAGCACTCTTTGGATTAGTCAAATCATCGTCAGTTATGTGTCCTGTGTACTTAATCTTTATGAATACAGCAACTGATTTTTCTTTATTTTCATGATTAAACGTGAAGCATATTTCGTTCATAGCGCCGATTTCATCCACATTGCACCCTAAGACGAATTCTGTTTCTTCATTAAGGTTTCTGCTTAGTATTAAGCCAAGGAGGTGTGATCTGTAGAGGGATCCAGTGATTCCAGATGTTCCTGATCTCTTTTTGTATTTTGAGATTTTGTTTACTTTGCATTGTTTCTTGTCTTCTGATGTGGCCATCATCTTTTGAATAGCCGTTTATCTCGTGATCGATTATTTTAAGAAGCCTGAAATAAAATTAATTTATAAAGTTTTTGAAGTAGGTAGTTAATTGATACTTACGTATATTATTGAATTTATTTTTTTAATTCTGTCTTTGATACACAGGTTTTAGTTTACACATCTGTAAAACGCGCATCGAGTTGCGTGACGTCAAAGCATTTTATAGAGGCTAAGAAGTTGCGAGCGCGCGCCTTGAAACAGTCAGAGATAAAACTAATAACTTCGTCATTATCGTAGAAGAATAACCATTACCATATCACTCTGTGTCACTTATTAATGAATTTAAATTATTAAAATAAGTAATGGTCAGAATGTTACCTATCTGTTAAAGCGCATGAGCGCTATAACGCGTATTTTATTTATATTTATCTATACTTATGACTGATCCTCATTGAATGAAATGGTGGACCATGTAAAGGTAAAATGTTTCTAGAATCTACCAATGTAAGTATATTTATATTTGTTATTTTTGAATAAACGAGACATTATTATATTAAGAAGCAAGTCAATATAATTTTAAGATGGTACACGACACACAATTCAAAGAAAAATACAACATAGATTTTAAAAATCGATTGATTCATATGTTTTAGTGGAAATGATTCATAATTAAAACTATGCGTCACAGTTTTTTTGAAACAAATACATGACACACCACATAAGACCGCTCTTCTTAACTAAATATAATTTCAAATATGATTTGAAATTCTTGTTATATAAGAAAATAAGTAGAATTAAAAACAGATGCTTACCTTAATTAAATTGTCGAAAGAACTGAACACTTACTTTACGAACTGAATACTTAGATAGTTTTTTAATATTGTTAAAAATAATCAAGGTTAAACCGGTCGCTTATTGTTTTTTTAACAAGAGCCAAATAGCAAATGCAGTGGTAAATGCAGATCATGACTGAGCTTGATTTGAGAATTGAAGAGAATTGAACAACAGATGATTGGCTTGACCTATAGATTGCCAATATGATAAAATGTAGAAAAAAAATGCGTTTGTAAACTTTTTAAGCAAAATTAATATGTACTTAGCTAAGTTGCATGTAAAAATATGGCTAATTCCCAAACTCTTACCCTGCAATTGCGCAGGGTAACAGCGCAAGGGAACCCTTTCTCCCAAGATCCCCTGAGGCCTTAGGTTCCGAGGTTGCATTTTTTCCCTACTCTCGAGCCGACAGTCGTCTCTCGGATGTCCCTAGATTTTTGTACCCTAGTATTATGGTAATTATGGTATGTATGGTACTAGAGTCTGTCAAGCGAAAGATGGCCCTGATAAATCGCGGCAAATTCAAAAACTATTAATATGGCAATAGTATATCATCTACTTATTCATAATCATCATCAAAAATTATGTAAGTATATTTATTTAGAATAATATCAAAGTATCAAATTATGTAATTCCAAGTTATCCTATTATTTAATGTATTGCCATACTAATAGTTTTTGAATTTGCCGCGATTTATCAGGGCCATCTTTCGCTTGACAGACTCTAAATTGTGTACTCGGATATCCGAGTGACGGCTCTCGGCTCGCGAGTAGGGAGTTTTGCAAATGCAACCTCGGACTAAGCCCTTTGAGCATCTCCAGCGGCCATACATTTTACTACAAATAGTCTCAAAATCCACCATCGTCATCAGACAATGAAACATAAAACGATATATTCGTGGCTGCGCACGACGAATTGACTTCATCTGTTTGTTAGTTATTCTAACTGAATTAGGGTATAGTAGCTTTTAAATTAACCAACTGTACGGAAGTAAATGACAAATGCCTTATTTGTTATTCCTACACACAAGTTTACCAAATAAATAAGTTTTAAACTTGAAAACAATTTTTATTTATGAAAATAACAAAAACCAAGTTGTCTAAAAATATTAAATATAAGTTTTTCATAATATAAATACTACTTATGTACTTTTAATCTTTTCATTACATTTCCGTAATAACTTTAAAAGTGGAGTTTTATATAGGTACTTACTTACTTATTATTTTTGCAATTATCATTCTTGGAACAATTTCACATATTTAAAAAAACCAGCGTATAGTTTTTTTTATGGAATCACCATTTTTTTTATTCTTGGGTCGCAGTGTGTTGTTGTGATCTTGTGATTTTTTTCGTGTGTTCAGTGTGAACTTATGCATGCAAGGAACAAGGAACCTAGAACCAACGTCGTCTTCTACTAATAAAATAATCTTCTTTTTTACATGGCATCTGCCCGTGTCAAGTGTATATTTTGAATATTTTCAGTCAGCTGTCATTTGTTTTAAACTGAAAATGCTGGAGAATTTTTCTTTCAAAACCTAAGGGAAACGAGTTCCATCAAATTCCGATATATTTTCAACGGTTTATACATTATGCTACGACCTCAAGTATTGTTGGTGAAAATTCCACCAAAATTATGAAAATTAGACAGCAAAACTCAACTTACCAAGGTCCTCGAATCCAATGATCAATGAATATGCTATTGATTGGTGGTGGTTTAAGTTACAAAAAAATATCAATCAACAATCCATCGGAATAATCAAAGTCGTGAGTAACTTGTCAAGTCAAATAAACAGTCAATGTCTGTCCTATCGTTTCTCACATTCATTTTCTCTCTCGCTTTCTTCAAAAATTATGAACTTCAACCATGGCGTAATTTCATAATTTCTCAAGAAATTACCCAAACAACGCAATAAATATCACAATCAAGTGAACTTACTAGCGTTCTAAATTGTGACAAGTGTGTATTTTGAGACAAATCTAAACGTAGTGAATGATAGTCTTTTGCTGGTTTTGAGGTTAGAATTATCTAATACGGGTGTTCCAGGATAACAAAATCGATTCAAAATGGATGAATATACTCGAGAGCCTTGTCCCTGGCGAATCCTCGATGATTCTGGCGGTGCTTTCATCATGGGGGCCATTGGAGGAGGTATCTTCCATTCAATAAAAGGCTTTAGAAATGCACCAATTGGGTTCAGCAGAAAAATGGTGAGGCTTGAAGCACACTCAGACTTGTTATGTCTTTCTAATGTGATTTTGTAATGTTATTATTTTCGTAGCTCGGAAGTTTAGCAGCAGTCAAAGAGAGGTCACCAATAATCGGTGGAAATTTTGCTGTTTGGGGAGGCATGTTCTCAACTATTGACTGTTCATTAGTGTACATGAGACAAAAGGAAGACCCCTGGAATTCTATTATGAGTGGCGCCTTGACGGGAGGTATCCTAGCTGCTAGGAATGGTAATAAAACATATTTATTTTCCACTGAAAAGTTTGTATGCAAATATACTTGTCCATCACCACTGTTATAATATTTCAGGTGTGCCAGCAATGGCGGGTAGTGCCTTAGTCGGGGGCATTCTACTAGCCCTCATAGAAGGAATCGGCATCATGTTTACTCGGCTCACAGCAGAACAGTTCAAACCTCAGCCCATTTTTGAAGACCCCTCAGTGCTCGGCCAAAATCAAGCACAGAATCCTTCCTTCCAATAGACCAACCTAGTCGTGTAAGGATTGTACAGTTGGTAACAGATTTTTTCTCATAGTGGTAGCTGTAATGTACCCAACTTGGTACTGGATAATTTATGATTAGCTCTAAAGTTATTGCCTTCTCATCCTGTATCTGGGATAAACCAAACTTCTAGAATTACAGATACAATAAATTTTTATCATTTACACATTTAATAAAAAAACAAGTTGATTCAACAGTACAGCTACTTTATTAAAAGATAGATAATAATTGCTTTGATTGTTTGGTTTGTTATTTAATTTTTAATTGGAATTAAAATATATATTAAACATTCCTGACCGCTTAAAAAGGTTTAGGTTCAAATTAGAACTTATTTTAAACCTTGAGATTTACTGTACAATCCGGATTAGTGTAATAATCATGCCCCGAGGCACTGTAACATACAAGTTAGAATTATTGTAGTTCAGTGACATCTAGCAAGTGTAATTTGCATCTGTGATATTCTCAGTCCTGTGCTGATTGCTTATGCCACTTGTAAATCAATACACATCAATCCACTGTAAGAATACATTTTGTGTATCAAAATGTTTAATGGGAATGTACAATCTTTGTACTCGCAAATCAGATTTTAATTGGTCTATATCAGTGACCCATTATGTTAAATTAGTGATCTTATAAATTGGTTAATTGCAGACTGCACTTAGAATTTGTTCAAAGCATTGCCTGATTATTTATCGAATTAATTTTATTTTATTGCATATTTCATAGTATATCACTTGTTGCATTCAATTTAATTATTTGTTTTCCATGAATTGATGCAACCATGACTGTGCTGCATTGTAAACTTACTCTGAAGGTTATGCCCCGTCTTCAGATATGTCTACCGACTTGCTTTAATTAAGGAAAGTTGGGTTCAAGCGCACTTGTAGATACTATGTGATATACTATGAAATGTGTTACACCATAGTTGTTTAATAAAAGGTTTTAATAATTAATCTAGTGTTTTATTTGACATTATTCATTAAATTATTCTAGAGATTAATCATAAATATTTCCTAGTCTAAGTTTTAACAGCACTTTAGGAAATGTTCTGTGTATTCTAATAAGGGAATCAAAACAAATAGACAGATGCTCAGCATCAGATCAACTTAGTTATGGAAGAACATGAAAATTACTGTTTAATAAGCATTTATGTAAGATTTATCATCCCGGCTGTAGAACAATTTGTGGCTTCACACTACCCTAAATCATTCTTCATTGTGTTTAGAAATGCTGTGATTCCACAAATTGTTCCTACCACTAGCACTATGACTGTAAGTTGCTGGGCTTGCTCTGCGCTGCAGATTCTCCCATTTTCCTGATTTCCTTGATGACACGCGCCAACACTTCTGGCTCCACACCCAGCTCGCACAGTCTGATGCAAATAGAAAGAGACTCGGCATCCAGACCCGTGCACAGGAGCTGCGATATCTGGTACATCATTTGGAATGCTTCCCGTGCCTGTCCCACTTGTGCATTCTTCTCCGATGTCATGGTTTTGCTGATATTTCGATTCCGAAAGACGTTTGAATAAAAGATTTTGTCAATGCTCCAAGCTTACAGAGGTTTTATTTTGTGTGTCACATGTATTTTATAAATATTTCTCTGAATATTATAGAGAAATTCTTAGTAGTATTTTTAGTTGTATTATACGAATAAAAGAACTAAATTGAAATATTTTGGGAAGAGCACTCGGACGGAAATAAACTACAGAATTTTGAAATCAAAACAAATCACTGTCAAACAAAACGGAAACCAATGACACTGACACTTTTGACAGACATAAATCGTACGTCATGTGTACCATGCACAGACTAGGTAGACAGACTTGTAGGGATGTCAGTGTTGTATATTTTGTGTATACGATTTCGTTAAAATCTCGATTCAAATTTAAATTGTTTATTATGGGGATTCGTTCTCATACAAAAAACAATAGGATTTTACAAGACTACTAATTAGTGAAAAGGGTGAAATATATGCTTGGTATACTAATTAGGGTTAGTTATTTTCATCTATTTAATTAATTCATACACCTTTTTTCAGAAAACGCATAAATTTATCTGTATAATTCCTAAAATTTTACGTAAAATTTTTGTGTGCGTGATGGCGACCCGTTATAGTGTTGATATAATAGATAGTAGATTAAAATGGCCAAGACGGTTATACTATTACATTATAAAATTATTATCTCATGAAATATCTAAAAATAAAAATAGGTAAGTAGGTATCTCTTCCAAGCCATACAATACAGAAGAGTAAGTAGAAACCAGAAATCAGAAATATTTAATTGTTGTACATAAAAGATCTTAATGTTAAGTAGGTAGTAGTACTTTAAACAAGTTTATACAGTTTGTCCAATTCGGACGTAGGTACCTACAATAAGAGGGTAATGAACAGAGCCATACCCAATAAGTAGTTCCAGTAGTTCAACGTAGAAGCATTTACTTGGTAGGTATACCGTAGAATCAGGAGTGGAGCGATATATGTATATGGTTAAGATTGATGTACTTAGTACTTAGGTACGTTTCACTTTTTAATGATTGATGCGTAGCTGACGTAGGTATCGTTTGAATTAGTTTGAATGAATGCATCTCTCCAAATTGAATTATACGCGGGAAAGTTTGATAGGTAAATAACTCGCGATCTCAATCCCACTGAGATATTTTCTATTTCTGTAACAACGCGTCTGCACTCCTGAAATAGACGGGTTTCGACTTTACGTTGTATTCCGCCGTAGCAAGTGCAGTGAATAGGAACTTGTTGACTAATTAAATTAAAACCTCTTTATAAAGCATGGTAAGTGAATCCTTTTTTGTGAGTTGTCTGACGTTTTCATTTTCCCGCTTTCTTCATTGTCATCGGAAAACGCAAGTTTTGATTGAAAAATAATTCGGCGATATTTAAAACATGAAATCAATATGGACCAGGATACGCGATACGGACAATGACGGAGTGAAACTTATGAGCTTCAAAATGCACCCGTATTTCTCTCTGAGGGTATCGTATTGTGCACATTTTTTACCAAATTTTTGAGGGGAAAAGGTTAGTGAGTGAAGCCCATACCTCTAGGCTCTACTTTAAAGTAAATAAGTAGCCTGATATTCCCTACTCGCGGTTACCGTAGATATTTATCACAATATATTGCCTCAAAATAAATATTTAGAGACAGTAAAAACACGATATGAATAGTGATTTATAGCTTGACTGGCTTTTAAATTTCCAGTGGGTAATAGGTTGGGTACGTCGTAGTGCATGTAAATTTATTATGTCTGGCTGTATCTACAACTACCAAATCCTCTTCTGCCGCTCTGTAGAGTTTTTTCCTGCTTGTCTCTCCCAATAGATACTAAGTAGGTAAGTACCTATCTAATCTTCAGTTTAGTTTTTAATTACCTGTTGGAAAGCACTTAGTAGGTACTTACTTACTTAAAATCCTTTTGAACAAAGGCACAAATTGAATAAATTGAACAAACACAAATAAAATATAATTACCTATCTAAATAAGCATACACAATTATGCAAAGTCGGTTAGACCGAGATTAGTTTAAACAATTACTGCTCAGTCCTAGGTAGTCCATTTCTAAATTAACGTTTGTTCAGGGACTTTATGCATGAATTTCACCAAGTGAAATTCGCGATGAAAATTAGGTGACTGTGTCGAATTTGGCAAGTCATTTTATTTACGATGTTTTTCGTATTGCGATGTTGGTTTAAAAGCTTTTTACGGACTGGAACAATTTAAAGCTTCGATATCAAGAAAGGCTACGGAAAGTGCCATTATTTATTTAAGTATTTACTTTAATTAAAACGACTTTGGTTTGGTGTGACAATTAGGTACATAATTGAAGAGTCACTATGAAATAAAAAAATAATTTAGAATCTTTTAATGAATATAAAAAATAAAACAGAATTACTTATGTAAGTAGTCAACACTAAGATAACTTAGTTTTACAAATACTTAATTAAAATAAAGTTTTAAAGTTAATAAAGTTTTAATGTTTTTATTCAAAATAAACCGTTCAAATAAAGTTGAAGTTGAAAAAAACTTAAGTATTATAGACCTAACTACTATCTACCTACTCTAAAGTAAGGTTAGTACATTAACAGCCGTGCTAGGTAAAATATAACCTGTGTTAATGCAAGAGATGCAATCCGATACAAATTTACAGGCAGACCAGGTCCAAAGTCAGGAGACAGGAGGCGGCGAAGGTGTTCAAATGCCGGCGCCTGCACCAGAGGTTCCTATTGCTGTATTAGCACAAGTAAGCTAACATGAACTTTAAATGCTGGACTGGTTGACCGACAGATCCAGCCATTATTTGATAACATCTTAAAACAGTGACTTAACGACCAATAACGAATTTTTAACGAAAATATTCCAAAAAAACATTAATTAACGTTATTTAGGCAGAAACACCCAAAGGAGATGCGAAAGCCGAAGAAGTAAAAGCAGAAGTTCAACCAGAAGTGAAGGCGGAAGTACAACCGGAAGTAAAGGCGGAAATCCAACCAGAAGTCCAAACAGAAATTAAGGCGGAAGTACAACCAGAAGTCAAAACAGAAGTTAAGGCGGAAGTCCAACCAGAAGTAAAAGCAGAAGTGCCAGAACAAGTACCTGAAGAGAAAACTGCAGTGGTACCAGAATCTGCTGAAGTCAAGCCAGAAGCAAAGGAAAATAATGCTACACCGGAACTACAGGTAGATAAGAGTTAGAAGTATAAAACCTATTTATATGTATTTGGAAATCGAGTAGAATCAGAACATGAAAAGTCAATAAAAACAATCTATCAAACCAATCTACAAGATATTTAGCAAATACCACTAATATTACTATAAGTAGATAGTAATATTTTGGCCAAGCTAAGATCTTCCTAGAATAAAAATAACGAATGGTTATTTTTTTCAGTTAACTATAACTACAATCAACGCATTTATTTCACGGTCTAGTTAATATTACGATATATTTTTTTTTGTCATGGAGAGTTTCTGTAATATTATTTTATTGAATAAATGTGCAGTGTCTAGTCTGGCTAATCTTTCCAACACGATGCTACAACAAAGTACAGTTGTAGCATCGACACGATAAGAAGAAGATTGAATAAATGTTAAATGTTACAACCCTAACCTAACTAAGATTTACGCTCGCTTCGCTCGGTCACATGAAATTATTTCTAAGTTACAGGATTGGCAGCAGAAAGAAGCAGACCTTCTTAAGAAGATAGCCGAGTTGGAAACTGTTAAGAAGGAAAGAACAGAAGAGAGCTTGAAGTTTGAATTAAAGGTAAATAAATATGTTGAATAACACAAAAAGCCCAATTTCAGTACCTCTACCATGAGATGTCACAGTAAAATCGCCTGACTTTACTACAGTAGTTACGTCAATATTAGTATGAAGAATTTTAGTACCCAACTATCCGCTAGAGGCGCTGTACAAATCTTCATACATTTTTTTAACTACAGACGCTAGCGAGTGTAGTAAATATAGTATAGTAAAAACTCATGGTAGAGCTACAGGAAACTTTGAAGCGTTGACCAGACTAAATGGCCTAACTGACTAAAACTCATAATCCTTTTCATTAATTAATGAATTTATATGAATAATTTAGATGAATGAATGAATGAATATTCTTAATTCCATACTTTAAGATTAAGACTAATATAAAGACAAGAGAATAAATAAATAGGATAAAATGTACGATAATAATACAATGGGCTAAAGTTCACAAAATCTCAAAAAAAGATTGATTATCCTATTTTTTTGTATACGACGTAATAATACTAACGGCCGGTTTCTCGAACGATGATCAACGAAAAAAACAAATAATTACCATGTGTCAAACTCGGATCAATCGTGATATGGGTTTCCAGAAACTGGCCGTAAGGGTTTTTTATTCTTATTCATTTCTAGCCCTCTTATGTTACAAAAAGTTAGCGTTGACTCTATGTCATCATTACGTATAGTAATCAATACATCAAGTCTGCGCTAACTTTTTATAAGATAGACCGTTTTTGTAGATAATTCTAGGTCCGCGAAGATGAAATAGAGCTGTCACAAGTTCTCAAAAAAAGATTATCCTATTTTTTAGTATACGACGTAATATACTAGGTATTTTTATTCTTATTAATTTCTAAGTATTTTGTATAATATTTCAGGTCCGCGAAGATGAAATAGAGCTGTCACAAGTTCTCAAAAAAAGATTATCCTATTTTTTAGTATACGACGTAATATACTAGGTATTTTTATTCTTATTAATTTCTAAGTATTTTGTATAATATTTCAGGTCCGCGAAGATGAAATAGAGCTGTCACAAGTTCTCAAAAAAAGATTATCCTATTTTTTAGTATACGACGTAATATACTAGGTATTTTTATTCTTATTAATTTCTAAGTATTTTGTATAATATTTCAGGTCCGCGAAGATGAAATAGAGCTGTCACAAGTTCTCAAAAAAAGATTATCCTATTTTTTAGTATACGACGTAATATACTAGGTATTTTTATTCTTATTAATTTCTAAGTATTTTGTATAATATTTCAGGTCCGCGAAGATGAAATAGAGCTGTCACAAGTTCTCAAAAAAAGATTATCCTATTTTTTAGTATACGACGTAATATACTAGGTATTTTTATTCTTATTAATTTCTAAGTATTTTGTATAATATTTCAGGTCCGCGAAGATGAAATAGAGCTGTCACAAGTTCTCAAAAAAAGATTATCCTATTTTTTAGTATACGACGTAATATACTAGGTATTTTTATTCTTATTAATTTCTAAGTATTTTGTATAATATTTCAGGTCCGCGAAGATGAAATAGAGCTGTCACAAGTTCTCAAAAAAAGATTATCCTATTTTTTAGTATACGACGTAATATACTAGGTATTTTTATTCTTATTAATTTCTAAGTATTTTGTATAATATTTCAGGTCCGCGAAGATGAAATAGAGCTGTCACAAGTTCTCAAAAAAAGATTATCCTATTTTTTAGTATACGACGTAATATACTAGGTATTTTTATTCTTATTAATTTCTAAGTATTTTGTATAATATTTCAGGTCCGCGAAGATGAAATAGAGCTGTCACAAGTTCTCAAAAAAAGATTATCCTATTTTTTAGTATACGACGTAATATACTAGGTATTTTTATTCTTATTAATTTCTAAGTATTTTGTATAATATTTCAGGTCCGCGAAGATGAAATAGAGCTGCTGAAAGCCAGGGTGAAGAATCTGGAGACAGAGTTACAGGCCGCACTCTCCAAACCCAGCGGGAAGAACCGCGAGATGATCGAAAACATCAAACAACAACACGAAGAGGTAATCCTGATGTAAAATATATGCATGATAAATTATATGTTTTACAAAAATTAACAAAAGCCACTTTAATCGTCATCGATAAATAATACCACGTCAAAAAAACTGGTTAGCATTTTCACGTACTTATAGTCGTCCTCGTCCTAGTAAAGGAGAATGGGTAATTCTCTATGGAGCGTGGGCCACGACTAAAAAACTTATCAGGGTTGTCACATAGTACGTTTTAAAGGGCTTTTACAGGCATCTTTTACTATTTTTGTGAAAAAAATCCGTCTCATGCAAATAGTGATATTTTGAAAAAACTCTTTCTTAACCCAGAGTGACATTATTTTTAGTTAGTAGCCCAAACTGCCCCATCTTCTTTTCCTCAGTTCTCATTTTTTTCAGTTTTTGACCTTCTTCTTTTCGTGTCGATGCTATTTAAATAAATTTTGAGAGGTGTTTTGCCAGCTGTACAGCACCACTTGTGGCTGCTTAGTTTTAGCAGTTTTTGACCTATACTTCTAGCATGACTTTCCTTACTTACCTATTCATTACTTGAATAACATTAACACACATTGTTATATATGAACTATCTTTTAATATTTCTAAAATATTTTTAATTTAATTTAAAGCTGCTAAGTAAAGCGCGCGGCATGATATTCGACAAGACGAAGATGGTGAAGAATCAAGAGCTGCAGATCGAAGCGCTCACGACGCAAGTCAAGTCGCTAAAGGACATCAACCAGATCACTAAGGACCTGCTCGAGATACGCAACTCCGAGGTCAAGGCTATGGAGGTAATATATAAATAAAAATATTTATTCACAAACAAACTTACGACTATGGGGCCGTTCAAGTATTACGTAAGCACTATGAGGGGGTGGGGGGGTCTTTGTTTTGCTTATTTTGGATGACATGGGGGGTAGGGGAGTCTAGATGATGATTACGTCATCGGTAGTTATTTACTTTTTTGCACAAATGGCAACCCTCACATTGTCTATGCTTGAAAACGAGGAGATCCATAAAAAAGTAAACACACACACTGATAGCAAAATTAGACCTGTAAGAGTCGCTGCTCGTCGTGCTAATGATAACTGATGTGGATTATTCAAAATTTAGAGCACCATGATGTGGAATGGCTCGATGAGAACGACGTAGACATACCAAAATCGGATGAAAGTGAGCAGACTCACAACACTGAGCAGCAATCCAATGTCATCGAAAACTTAGAATCATGGATTGAATGGACTTCTTCTTACGTGTCTATGGGTACACTGACAACTTCAAACCAAGCTCGAATGAAACTTAGCCACTTCTATTCCCTCATTTGTGGCGTTGATGAGGTCCAGCCTTGTGCAGAATGAATGGACTGAAGACTGTTAATTTGAATTTAATATGTGTACCAAAAATTTAAAATAAGTTTGTTATGTTCGTAAGATTATATTATATTTTTGTCCCTTACTCTATGTTGAATACTGTATCAGTAAAATCTTTATCCTAAATCTATTTTCTTTTTTTGAAAATTATAATTATGTATAACATTATAATTACAATATAAAAAAAATACATTTATAATTGAAAAATGTTTACGTAAGCATGGGAGGAGGGGGTAAGAGCTTTGCTTACTTTTGCTGACAAGGGGGATGGGGGGGTAAATTATTGTAATAAATCTGCTTACGTAATATTTGAACGGCCCCTATACAGTATTTACAAAATGTACATTGTCAATACATAAGGGGCCTTATTCTCTATTTTAAGAGATTCCTTGCCCAAAACGTGTTTTGTCACAACGCGTTCCAAAACGCAAACGCGATTAGTATTATTATAGTAGGTAATAGATGCATTGAATGATTAGCTTGCACCTAACTTACCATATTTTAATGTGATTTAAAAATTTCGAGCCCAAAACGAATGATTTGTATCTATTTATCATTCGAAACACGCACGACTCGTTTTTGAACGAATAGTTTTCATAACACGGTAGACTTCGACACGTTTAGATGACAGTTAAAACCGTGGCCAAACCGTACCGTGTCGCGGTAGGGAATGACAACTAAGGCTGACGGTAGTCGGTTTTTTCAGATTCCACGCCGTTGTCTTGCCGTAGTCAAGTAACGCGCGTGGGTTTGCAATAAAATAGAGAATAAGGCCCCGAAACAGTTGAGTTATCTACAGACCGTTGCAAACGATCTATAGATAGTAAATAAATAAATAATGCTGGACAATCCACACAACATCATCTAGCCCCAAGCTAAGCAGAGCTTGTGTTATGGGTACTAGAAGACTGAGATAGATATTTTTTATTACACATATAAAATACCCAGAACACGCGGAATAAATATTTGCAGATCGTACAAACATTTATCACAAGTGCTTATTAAATACAACTTTATCGGTACAGTAATTAAATAGTACCTACCGTTCAGTGACTCTGTTCTTCGCACTAGGACAAAGGCCTGTAAAGTTTTAACGGTATATTTTAACTAATATACATATAATTATAATAAAACTAACTTAAAATTTTAAAACTTTTCTAGGAGAGATACCAAGCAATGGACGCGCGATACAAGGCAGAGAAGGAAAGGCACAGTCTAGTGTTACAACGAGCTCAGAACAGTTCCAACATCAACGAGGATCTGCGCAAGGAGTATGAAACACAACTCGCCATATTCAAGGTAATTATAATAAATAATGCTGGACAATCCACACAACATCATCTAGCCCCAAGCTAAGCAGAGCTTGTGTTATGGGTACTAGAAGACTGACATACTTAATACAATACAGTAAATAGATAGATATTAAACATTGTAAAATACCCGTATAAAAATGGGTATTTTATATGCTGTGCTCTTTCTCTCATAAAAAGCAAGCCCGTTATTAAATTAAGAACTTCGTTGTTTTTTTAGCTAATTTGCTTTAATAAAATATAAAAATCTTTGCTACGAATGTGCTACGCCGCCGTAGCTTGCGTCTACGAACTAGTTTACTGAGCTTAATTGAATAAATTGGTAAATAAACAAATTAGCGGCTCTGTTTTAACACTCCATTATGCAGGAGAAAAATTAGGTCTGATATTTTTTAAATCTTGGTATTGTTAAAAACATTTTAATCATTATTTAGTATCATTAGGAGCAATATGAAGTAAAAAGATTCATGATATTGCAAAATCAACCACCAAATATTTAATATCGACTTAACGCTAGCCAGCGTATTTTAATTAAGTTTCGTTCTGCAAAATGCAGATATTATCTGCAGTCTCTGTTTATCTTGCAAATTAAATAACCCTACTTTTTGCTCTACGTACTCTCGGATAAAAAAACTAGCTCATTTACCACAAAATTTGAAATAAATGACAGGCGTCACAACTCAGTTGGTAGTAGCTCTGCCTTCCATGCTGTGGGTCGTGGGTTCGATTCCCACCCACAGCAAATGTTTGTGTGATGAACATAAATATTTGTTGTGGTCTGGGTGTTCTATGTAAGTATGTATGTATTATAAAAAAAAGTTTTCTATCAGAAATCTAGTTCTAGATTGAGACTAGAGTCTGATAAATCAATAAAAATATTCATGAACAATTCACACATTACATAAAAAAAATTGTATAATAAGTATTCTATCAGTAGTCTAGTTCCCATAGTATAAGCTTTGCTTAGTTTAGGACTAGAGTGTGATGTGTGAAATGTTCGTGATTATAATTTATGTATATTTTACAGGAATTAAGAACAAAATACGAAGAGAGAGTGCAAGCACTGAATGCTGAGAATGCGAGACTCAAAACTTCCCTTGAAAATGCGAATGGAGCCGGACCCTCCTAATGCTGAGAATACGAGTATACACAAGACTGTTTACAATAATCATATACTTTTGTAGAGCGTTTATATCTTTGTAATAAAATATGCTTTTTAATCTGTTTTATTATTTAAGAAATTAAATACTAGCTGAAGCCCGATTTCGTCTTATTCTCGTTGTATTTTGGATAATTCATCCAATATCTTTATTATAGCTCATGTGATATTCGATCGAAATCCATTCAGTAGTTTTTTTGTGAAAGAGAAACATCCATTCGAATTTTCGCATTTATAATATTTATAGGATTATCATCATATTGAAGTCCGCTACAAGACACTCCTATTTTATTTTTCATTTGGAGAATAGATTATTAAAATATTAAGATCTAAATTAGTTTCCTAGAGTTGAATGTCTAATTTATACAATTAAATAATAAATTGCGAACATTATTAAGTCTTACGGCCGGTTTCTCGAACGATGATCAACAAAAAAATCAAATAATTCCTATGTGTCAAACTCGGATCAATCGTGATATGGGTTTCCAGAAACCGGCCGTTAGTCTGTTTTGGGTACCTATATTGTAACAACTAACTTATTCCGTATGAAACTTTTAACTACTCATTCTATAATTTATTTAAATTGCAGGCTAAAGCAAAATTATACAGAAATGTGTTGAAACCCACAAATTATTTAGTAAGATTTTCTGAGAGATAAAATGAAATCATGATTTGTCAAATCATATATTCAACAGGCAAGGTTCATCGCCCATTATTTATGAATGGAAAACATTGTCAAGCTCTAGAGGTAGAAATTCTGTTACATTTCACGATTCAAAATAAATACGAACATTTTCTCAGTCTTTTATAAATCAGAATATTCCATTTTATTTTACGCACTTACGCAACGGTGACTCGCCATTTTGCAATTTTGCACATCAAACGATGTATTTCCCGCGTTTCCCGCCATTATTTATTGCGTGTACCGTTTCGTTTGACGCGACGTGTATTGTCCGGCGGTTATTGTGCCCGCTATGATTAATTGCGTGAAATGAAATGTCGGTATTGTATGCACGTTTACAGCAAGTATAGATATATTTACTCTGTGCTAAAACTTTAGTAAGTTATTATCTAAATTTAAACGGAAAATATATGAAATATAGTCCTGTCTTTCTTCTTCTTTTATTAGTGGCTTTTCGGAGGTTAGTGCTGCCACGAATTTGCCAATATCAGAGTTTATGGTGTTTTACGTTTGCTAATCGTATAGCAAATAGGCGGAGATCTGAGTTAGTGCTGAAAAACGACCGACCGGTAGTCCTGTCTTTATTCCCAGGTCTAAAAGAATCATTCACTGAAATGCCCGAACATGACATTTGGTACATGTTGTAGTTTGTTTTCCATATTATATGCAAGTAAGCTTCGCCAATATACAGAGCCCTCTCGGTGATAAATGTAAATCTTTTTAACATTAAAAAACTCGACTTCACGATATCAATATTACGACACGTCATATGATAGGATCTAATGACGAGGGTCCCTAAACCCTAAGGTCAAGGGCACAATATTAAGGGCGCGCGCCTAAATCTGATCCTAAGCGGTTGAAGTACGTAATTGAAACCGTGTGAATTGAAAGCAAACTTTTGGTAACAAGATTTAGGTACCTATGCTACGCTCTTTTCGTCCTAATTGAATCCTTTATGGTTTCTAGCACTAATTCTGGATAACCTGCTTATGAACACTGAAACGCTGACAAGTATAGTAGACTTTATAAATGGCAAAGCTAGGAAAAAGCTGAGGTACCGAAATAGGTACAACTAATTCTATACATTATATGAATGCTAGGGCTAAGAAAAAGCCTCGGTACCTACCTATATACAGGAAATTCTATAACATAGGACTTCTTGTAAGTAATCTCTAAAAGAGTACTAGAACCTGCTTTGTTCGTTAATATGTGTACAGAAAAAAATGGTATGTATGCACCATAATATATTAAACTTAGTTCCGAAAATATGATTTAAGCAATCCTACTGTATAGTTTTATAAGCTGTTTTATTATTAGATTTAGATAAAAATATAAAAGGTTCATAGAATCTTGCAAATGTTATAGTACCACATAGTATTAACAATCTTGAATTATAATCAACTAATATTGCTAACTGTACCTACTAGGTTTACCGCAGCGTAGTGAGATTAGGGCTTACTTAGTCCACCGGAGGGAAACCCTGAGGCATTTGGATGGTAAGCTCTTTTATCAAATTGTTTTCGCATGAGGTCTTTTCTTTAGTAAGCTTTCTAAGAGCTACGTCGTTCCTTCAATCAAGATATGGATACCTACTTAACTTCATTTGTTTTTGAGGTGAATGCTGAAGATATTTTGACGTGACAACGTCTTATAATTCGATAGAGCCGGCTGCACGCACGAAAAAACATGACTCATGAGGCGTTCTCGTCCCGGCTCCCGGCAAGGCAGCAGCTTTTACAAATAGCTCAGTAATATTCGCACATTATTTATACTGAAATGAAACTGAAACTGGAAAATGTTCTTTTCATTTTGTGAGGATGTGATGTGATGATGCGAGGTAGTGCTAGGATTACCTAGCGATAGAATAAATGAGTGGGTTGATTATAAAAAAAAGTGATTTTTTATCTCCCTTAAAGCCATCATTTTTTATGTTACATTACTTTTTTGAACATACTTACATATTTATAAAAGATGAAGTTTGAAATATGAGTATTTTGTAACCTGAATTACATAACACTTTTGACACCGAAAACTAAACATGGGACGAACGGGGTGCTCTCTTATTTACTTAGAAGTGAAAGTAGTTGTCGATGCAAATTACGATAAGTACCTAAGTAGGTAGGTACACGAATAATTTTAAAGTACTTAAGTAATAATAATAATGGTAAGTATTTGGCCATCCGTCTACATGAACTACCCCGATAAAGCGAGTAAGTACCTAATTGTTCTATGCCTGAACGTTTATTGACAAGACCTACTACCCTGTTTACCACCTTTTCGGTATGACGTAAAAAATATCACAAATCTATAAAATAAATGAAGTAAATACGTATGTGTTGGTAAAATCCATTAGGGATCTGTTTAAAAGCTGTAAAATAAAGCAATTAAGCAACAGCCTGTTGACCTCGTCCAGGGTTATGAAAGCTTATTTACCGATAACAGATTTAATGCTTATTGATTTTGAATATAAACAAACCTCCCATTAATTCAAAAGCGCACTTTTTTATTATAATATAGCTGGATACTTACTTTCTACTCATAATAATGATACAGCGAAGACAATTTTTTAGGTTTTAGTACAGTTTCCAAGTTCTTTTGAAAAATATATGCAATATATATTTCACATTTAGCTACTCAATTTTGAAATTACTAGACAGAGACCCACTTACAAAACTTGTGTTTATGTAGATCTGTCAAAAACAGTGAGAATAATACTGTGAAAAAGCACAAAATAGTTTTTGTTAGTTTAAATTCAGCTTTATGCGAGTGACATTCAATTCAAAGTTTGAATTACATTTCTACTGGGTGTGGGTTGCCGAACAAATAATTACTTGTTCTAAAACTATGCCACCACTTAGTGTTCCTCAGTTGATTGTGTGTTGTGGCAGAAAATAATATAATTACTTAGTTAATTCATTCAAACAGCTCCATAACAAAAGTTATGTGTGCTTTCAGATTTGATAAGCTATTTCACTTTTTTCTGTGTGATGTAAAAATTAGATGACCTAAAGTAGAATAGTAATCTCTGCATGTGGCCTCTTTTCACATAGGTAGACATATTATCTGCTGCTCATATTATCTGCTAATAAAAGCAGCAGTTTTTTTAGTCTATGTGAAATCTGATCAGAAAACAGTTGTAGCATCAACGATTCCCGCCATCTTCAAGATGGCGGGAAGACGCTGTAAATAAAATAATAAAGAAAATAAACTAATTTAAGAGAAAAACATTTACTGTAACAAACTAACTTATGAGAAAAACATAACTGTGAAGTGAATGCATGAAATACTGAAGAAAACGGGTTAACATAGGAGAGAAACATAACGTACGAAAAATCTTGAGGATGGCGGGAAAAACATAACTGTAAAGTTGTAAAGTGAATGCATAAAATACTGAAGAAAACAAACTAACTCAAGAGAAAAACATAACTGTGAAGTGAATGCATGAAATATTGAAGAAAACAAATTAACTTATGAGAAAAACATAACGTACGAAATATAAGTGGACTTCCCGCCATCTTGGGGATGGCGGGAAAAACATAACTGTAAAGTGAATGCTTTATGATAGAAGTGTAAAGTGAAGGGGAAGACGTTGTAAATAAAATAATAAAGAAAATAAACTAATCTAAGAGAAAAACATTTACGGTAAGACTAGGCGGTATGGTTCTAAAACTTTAGCCTGCTCCGAAGAGCAAATAAAACTAAAAAAAAAAAAAAAATTGTAGCATCAACACGATAAGAAGAAGATTATCTGATATTTTGACAGTAACGCCATAGTATGTCTATCACTTGGAGAGAATAAGAGCTCTGCCTCATTAAGACGCCATGGCGACGTCGCCGGCTACGTATCCAAGTAGTTAATATTGAAATGTATGGTACCTAACTCACGTGGCGACGGTTTGTACACGGTAAACTGCACCTCGCTCACTCAGTCGCCAGTCAGCCGCCATTTTTGGAAGCTCACTCGAAATATAGTACCTAGTTGATGTTGTAAATAATGAGTTTTGATACTGAAAGATTTATAATAGTAATTCAAAACCGTCCTTGTATATGGGATAGTTCATCTAATGAGTATTCCGATCGTAACTTAAAAATTAAAGGTTTGGACCAAATAGTAAACAACTTTTTAAGAAAAAGACGAAATGATAAAAAAAATTCTACGATTTCTTTAACATCCATTCCTGACGACGTAAACGAACTGACTGTCGAGACGCCATGGCCACTCGATTTGGCGTCCTTTGGATTCCAGAAGTAGCCAGGCCTGCGCCGCTGGCGACGTTGCCATGGCGTCCTAATGAGGCAGAGCTCTAAAAGAAGAACTTCTATACCTACTGCAAAAATATATAAATTGCCGCCATATTCACACAATCATAGCTACACAGATTCAGTAAAGATATTCGTAAGCGGCGGAGCGCGCGGGCCGGCTTTCGGAAATGGAACACGTCAGCCCGAGTGTGGTGTGCTATAGACTGCTTTTAACTGACACTTACACAACAGCGACACGAAATTGGCACAAAAAAAAACTTACCACCTTGATTGAGTTTTTGAACGATAGGTTTATTGTGATATAAAAACGCATTTTCTCTAGATAATAAATATTAATAGTGTGGGAATTTTGTTCATGTTTAGTATGATTTAGACAAAATAATCAAAGTAGACGCATTTCATTTCGATTTGCGCGCTCTTACATTATCATAAACCTTATTTTTTAATTACGCAGATTTTTTTTATAAGTGTTAATATTTATAAGCAATACAAAACGCTGCGGTTTAAAAATTAAGTTCTATTCTATCGAAAACTGCTCCTGTTATACCTCATTTTATAAGAAACCTATTTCAATATTTCACCATCCGTTTCACGTTGTTTTTCATAAATTCAAAAGTATCGTGTAGATGTCGGTATCAGCCAATGTGCAAGTGTTTTTGCGGAGTTTTTGCTCACGTTCTTGGTGTTTTATACCGCTGGGAATGTCTTTGCAAATGTGTCTAAAGAGCCATCCAATTATGTTCTTTGACTTTTGTCGTATAATAAAACCATTGAACCGCACTCTCAATGATTTTTACTTACTACGTTTTATGGATACCAAGACCTCAGAATTAGACATTTTTTTATTAATGTTATCCAGAATGTCTACTTACTTCATTTCTGAATAGTTGTTTTTCTGTGAGAAATTAAGTTTAACATTTCTTGGAACCTTCCAGCTCAGTAGTTCCGAAGTTTGTTTATAAGTTACAAAGTCGGCAACTAAGAATACTGCTTGATTGCATTCTAACACGAGGAGAAAATAGTAATTGAAAAGGAACGAAGTCGATTTTTTTTTAATAATTATAAGAAATTGTGTAACATTTCTGCGATATTCAAATACTTAAATAGGTAGGTATCTTTACTGAATACAGCATTTGACAGAGGTGAAAATCTTTCGACGAGTTATTTTCTTTCGAGAGATTCTTAATATGTTTTAGTATGTTAATCATAGTAAATACAAACCTACTGTAATTATCTAATATTTATAGTGTTTATTTTGGACGGAAAAGCGGGAAATATGAATAATGCATAGCATGATTCATTAGCAGAGATCTACAGCGCCAAATATCAAAGCAAACGCGACAAACTGAGAAAATCATGAATATTCCGAGAATGACCTCGCACTTTCGTAACCAAAGTTTTACAACATTTCACCTTAACACGTGTAAACTTTAAGTTGCTTGAGTAATTTTCAGCATGGTTATTTAAATGTGTATCTTCCAACTCAAGTAAACTCGATGGCTAATTTGAATTTTAATCCTAATTGTACTCAAAGTCAAGTCAAACGATTCATAAGTATTGTATTATTAATGAATGCTCAAGAAATATAATATCGTTAATACTATAACCGATCGTGTTCGATTCCACTACCTTAGGATCCACATAGACCACCGATGCTCTGTTTCTTCTGTTTTTTTATTCATTCATTCATTCGTTCATTGAAACACAGATAAAAAAATGATAAACATGTAAAAATGAACCTCTGCCTTCTTCCACAGACATGACAAATAAATAAATCAGAGGGTTTAGTCCGAGGTTGCATTTGCAAAACTCCCTACTCTCGAGTCTAGAGTCATCTCTCGGATATCCATACAAAAATATAAGGACATCCGAGAGACGACTGTCGGCTCGAGAGTAGGGAGTTTTAAAATGCAACCTCGGACTAAGTCCATCTGATAAGTATATTAAAAAGTAATGTGTAAACAGTCTAAAAACCCTGCTAGATTAGTTCAGGTGACGTACAGTTCATTCGAGCGAGACATCCGCTCTTATCTTCGCCCTTCGCACGTGCCTCATTAACCTCAAGTAGGCTTTACTGACGGAACAGTGCGAATTTAGGTTTATTTTTAGGTACAAAAGCGAAAATAGGTTAAGCATCATTTAAAGTACTTGTAGTTTTAGTAACTATTATTTATTATTACTAGTTTTGTTAAGTATTAAACGACAACGGAACATAAAATGTTGGATAACGACTCGATGACATGATGACGTCAAAAATGAAAAATATAATCACGAGAAACAATAATCTATAGATCGTTTGCAACGGTCCGTAGATAGCTCAACTGTTTCTTATGTATTTTATATGACAATGTACACTTTGTAAATACTGTATAGTCGTAAGTTTGTTTGTGAATAAAGTTATAATTGTGTTGTGTCTTTTTCTGAAATATTTTTATTAGTTTTCTTTTCTATTTTATAGTGTTTGTTCATTAAATTCTCTGTATAAAAACTTAAAGATTTTTAACTATATTTAGAGTTGAATTTTATCATGTCTCTAGAAAATGGCGTCTATAATAAAAATAATTTGCGTGCTAAATAGTTTTTCAATACATTTCAATTTATAAATGTAAAGTTTGAAAGGAAAATGTCGATAATAAGAATTGAATCGGTCGCGATTTCAAACTCCAACGTCTTGTCGAACATCAATTCGCTAAGCCCCTCATTTCAAAGTCAAAACAAAGCTTAAATGTCTATTTTAGATATCCAATTTTAAAAGGCAGGTTTCAAGTTATTTTTTTATCTTAAAATAAGTAAACATCTTAAAATTACTGGTTACGATTCTCACTTTTAAATGTAAAACATTAGTTTTTGAATAAAATATGTTTAGTTCATAAACTGGTATGAACTAGACAAAGACTGGGTTAGATTCATCATTTTGAATTCTTAATGAGTTTCAAAACTTTACAATCATGGGGATCATCGGACTTAAAGTCTTATAATCCTCATAATGGGGATTATGAAACCAACCCGGATAAACTGAGGACTTTTATGTGCTAAAAAACTCACGATAAGAAGTCGGGGTCAGAAACTACTAACTAAGTAGATAATAAGGAAGTCTTTGAGTATGAAAAAGGAATGAAAATGTTGGTCATCTGTACATTTCTTTATGGTTCTGTCCATTCAAAGCTACTACTAACTATAAAATAGCTTACTTATCTTATATACCAGTAAATTATGATAGTGGCTCAATTCTGTGCACATAGTTCGGAAAGTTATAATCTATCAAACTTACTACATACAATTATTTTTTTATTTGCTCCTCGGTGCAGGCTATAGTTTAGAGTCTGTCAAGCGAAAGATGGCCCTGATAAATCGCGGCAAATTCAAAAACTATTAGTATGGCAATACATTAAATAATAGGATAACTTGGAATTACATAATTTGATACTTTGATATTATTCTAAATAAATATACTTACATAATTTTTGATGATGATTATGAATAAGTAGATGATATACTATTGCCATACTAATAGTTTTTGAATTTGCCGCGATTTATCAGGGCCATCTTTCGCTTGACAGACTCTAGAACCATACCGCCTAGTCTTACGTTATGTTTTTTGTTTTCTTTAGTATTTTATTTACAACATCTTCTCGTCATTTAGGAGATGGGAATCCAACTAGAATCTTACTACTTCCAAACATCCAATGAGATCGACGATTAGTTCGGCGTGTTAACACTAAAATGTTCCCTCGTTTTCATCAAAAAGGTTCTCAAATCTAAGGTTCGTTGGTACACGCAATTACCATCGATTGGTTGTATCTCAACCTTTATCTGTTCGCCGGAGGCAGACAGAGCCAATTACTCGAGAAATCCGTTGCCAGTGTAATGAGAACAAAATCTAAAACAAAACTGAGTTGTGAAGAAGTTTTATGTCCTTTGAGTTTTGGATTATATGAATCGACTACACGTTTGCACATTGTTATGATTCCAACAAGCTTGAACAGAAATATATTTCAAATTGTTTACTGCGATTATATTATTGACTAGCAGATGCTCTCGACTTCGTCTTAATATCTTTATATTTTTGATAGTTCACATAATATCTATACTTACATATAAATAATAGCCTTTGTGTTATTTTGATGTATAAACTACATTATTGTAAAGTTTCATTAAAATCCATTAAGTAGTTTTAGCGTGAAAGAGTAACAAACATACCTACATCCATCTAAACTTCCGTACTAACTTTCGCATTTATAATATTAGTATAGGATAGTTTGTGAGATTAACTCATGATATCGGATCGTAAGCGTAGAATAGGAATAAGTGGCCCAGCAGTGGGACTAGATAGATTAGAGAAAAAAAAACTTCACTGTCTGTGTGAAAACGCCTAATGAATAAACTAACATGTAACACCATCTACATAATATTCCTTCGAGTTACTAATTACGTTTAGAAACTTCTGAGCAACGATAACTTCTAAGAAAACCAAAATTGGTAAATAAATCATATTATCAGAGAGAAGATGTATATTTTATGGATCTACATAGTTCATTAGAACTCTGATAGTACTTAGTTCTTGCGGCTAAATACATTCAATCTGAAATTTGTGGGTAGAAATAACTTTGAGAGCTTACCTATCTTGGTTTCTAACTTTTTCAACCAATTTAGTCAATTGAAGCATCAAAAAGTTCTTTGTTTTATACTCTATTACATTTAACTACCAATTTATGTCTGGATGTTACGTGTATTTACAAGAAATGTACATAAGTAGGTACTTTTTCCTTACAGCAGTGTAGTTCCGATGTCTTCTTTATATTAGTTTACGATCCCAATGTGTCAAATGTCCACGAATATTTGTAAAATTAGTGAACTTTGCATTATAACGATATGAACGGAATATACAGATAAATTAGACTTATATAAATTAATGAAATGAGTTAAAGAGAATTAGCAACTTTTTATAGATTTACCTTCTTATCTAAAAACTGTTTCCATTTTTTCAGCATATTAAGTTTAAAAAGTCGTCAAAGACCGGAATAAGTGGAAGGCTTTGGGGGAGACCTTTGCCCAGCAGTGGGACAGTATAGGTTAAAAAGCCGGGATATATTACTAGCTAGGTTATTATATTGGCGTTATTTGAAGTTATCAAATTACAACTTACAAAGTAATTTTCTCACAACATGCAGTTTGGAAGACATTAACACTACCTCGGTAAGTTTAGATTACTTACTTGTACCCGTGTAACGTCTTGAAAATAAATGGTGTAAGTATCAAAAACTTGGGCAACTTGGTGTATTCTTTGAAATAAGTTAAGTTGGTTTTATGAGGTTTTTAACTAGTTTCGATCTGCAATGTTAATTTAAGTAAAGTAATGTTAAAAGCACATTCTATAGTCACCTATAAAAAGTCTCATAATAATCACAATTTTGTTGGAAAAGTTATCCAACTCGCATTAGTAGACCTTTTCAATGTTCAAAAGATCTAAAAGCAACAAGAAACTCTCTGTTCACTAAACAAAGGTTCCGTAAAAAAAGAAAAATGGTGTATAGCGGATTTCCATGTAAAGGGGAGGTTAAAGGGAATTCGCTAAAACGCCCCATTCGCCCTCCAGTCAGGCGCACACTCGCTTTACGAAACTATCTACAAACGAATGGTTCAAAGGATTTCTTGTCGAACTGCAGAAATAAAAGATTGACAAATATTGGTTTCATATTTCGTGACCCATTTCCGTAACAATTACTCTAAAAATTTGTAGAATTTAGACCATTTACAACATAGATTTAGAACAAGAACAAAAGCAGACAAGAGTGTTCATGCTACGTTGTTTTAGGTAAAGAGACAAATATAACGTTGTTACTAGGTACAAGGGAATCCAAAAGCAATCACTTTCTTGAACATGTGAGCTCGTAAACGTCCGGAACAATTTAAGACGATGTCTCCGCGATCCTTTGGGACCAGTCGACGTAGGGATACACTGGCGACTGCCCCTAGCTTTGCACGCCTTTACTGAACAATCACCTAACTTTTGAAAAATAAAACTTAGTACGGACGGGGGCTGACGTGGGTGTATTTGTTTAAAGGCTTTTAACCCTCAGTACTTAGGACATTTTGAATATCTTGTGAAGGGATGTTTGCTTACCGTCCTTCATATACAGCTTACGAACAACAAGTAACAACTGTTCGAAAACATATTGAATTGCTAAAATGTACAGATGGACAAACAGTAAAGAAAACTAGTATATGTAAGTAAAGCGTAAAAAGCCTGCCTCTCCTTGTTCTCAGGTGTTCTGAGACAGCTTCAATAAAAAATTAGGGGATTAACTTTGAAATTGTTCCGTACTGAATTAGGGTCCGTTGCTTAGGCAAGATTTGCCGTAGTGGAAATAAATTCAGGGTCGAAAAGTTTGTTTTAAAAGCATTTAATATTTAATTAGCAGGAGACTCAACCTGTGGCTTTCGTCAAAACTTTTTGAAGTAACTTTTCTAACTTTGTTAGTCACAATCAGGTATTTTATTATTTCATTCATTTCTAGTTTAGGATACTCTTCAACTCGGAAGCAGTTTTTACTATTATTACTAGCTGAAGAACAAAGCTTTTGACGTGACAACGTCTTATAATTCGATAGAGCCGGCTGCACGAAAAAACATGACTCATGCGGCGTTACCTCGCTCTGAGGCGTTCCATGTAAGGCTTGAAGTGCAAGCGAGAGCGCGGAACGAGCGACAAAGAAGCACAATCGGCAGAAACCTAAAACCCGGACGTTATCCCATGAAATAGAATATGTCGACAGCTACCAATATTCTGAGATCATTCTAGAATTCAAATAGAGACTTGCTACATTTCATTTTATTATATTGAAGCATGTACCTACTGTTATATCATTCTACCCGAGACCTCTACCTAAGACAATAAACATCGAATCGTAAGTTATCTGAACATAGATATCGTATATACGAGACCTCTTTTCCCTTTTCTTACGATGTCCGAAGATTTAGTACTAAGACATTCTTTACTACGAACATTTTTAGTATTTCGTAGTCTTAAAATATGTGAATTTCCGTTTATAAATAAAATAAAGAAGGTTCTTTATTTTATTTATAAACGGAAATTCACATATGGACTTTTGTCAATTTTTATTCTATCTAGCTATTTTATTAGTCTGATTGAGCCAAATTCAATGTTCTTCACTTTTAGCAATAACTTTGTGTCCTTCTCGTAACTAAGTAAGTTATTTATAGAAATATCGACTCAATTTGCTTCCAAATCCCATAGGCCGATGACCAAACGGCGTCATAACTCGGACCGAAATCCTCCAGAGCAAAAGCAATCGAAAACAATTGCCGGCCGGTAATAACCGAGCTTGAAGGTCAGTAAGAGAATCTAACCATTCGTCACGATATATACACCTAATCTGACTTACATTGCGCATTAACCACAGCTTAATTACGAACGCTACAGCCTCACTGCGCAATGTAACTTAGACACTTTACGTAACCCGAGTATTGACAGGTTTATTCGCTGTGATCCTTTAGATTACTATCTGCTCATATTAGTTGGTTCCCAGAGGAAACGTCACTGCATTACAGCTAGCGGACAAGGTTTCTAATAAGAGAGAAAGGGACACAGAGAGAAGAGAAATAAACCCACATAATATGTGCAAATACACCATGGACGTTGAAATAAAAAAAGTTGCGCTTTTATAAAATTACCATGAATTTTTTCATAGTACTTTTATAAAAGCGCAACTGCCTCAATTGATACTACTTTCAGTTGGTAGTTCATGCTATGGGTCGCGGGTTCATAAGAATAAGAATCATTTATTGTAAAACTGTGTATAAAAAATGTTATACTTAGTTCAATTTTTTCAACCCCCATCGAGTACAAAATATTGTATGATAAACACTGGATATGTATTATATCTGTGCATGTACTTAGGAAAGAAAATGTATTTTATAAAGGTTTGTATTCAATCATCTAAAGAAAACAATTGATTTAAAACAAAAATAATTTAAGTTGTTAAAAAGTTTGATTGGTGGAACCGAGACCAAAAAGCCTAGGATCGGATGTTTGGACTCCATTCCGAAGTGCCTTAATTAAAAGGGCACGTTCCATCGCACCGTTTTCGCCATCTTGTGATACGGATTGGCCTGTAGCTCTACCATGAGTTTTTACTATACTATATTTACTATACTCGCTAGCGTCTGTAGTTAAAAAAATGTATGAAGATTTGTACAGCGCCTCTAGCGGATAGTTGGGTACTAAAATTCGTCATACTAATATTGACGTAACTACTGTAATAAAGTCAGGCGATTTTACTGTGACAACTCATGGTAGAGGTACTGTAGTCAATTTCAGGATGATTTCATGAATATTAGCTGAAATACCCACAGATGTATAAACTATAGTAGATGTCTAGGTCTAACCTAGGTCATGGTACTACAAAGATGTCATACAAAACGAAACGGGCCATACGTAAATGATAATCATGATTGAAGAAAAAAAAACTAACTAAATAAGATTTTACTTCTGTAAAATCACACAGATCATTTAGAATCGTTTTATTTACTACCTGATTCTAAGTGCCAGTTCCACGCGACCAGAGCCTAAAACGGGCAAGAAACTACGGCCTGGTTCCTACCGTTTTTTTGTATGGTCCTTCTTACTTCTACTTTTCTTTCAAGTGTCTTGTGCTTACTTCTTTGGCTTATGTATCATACCAATGTGTTTACATAATTAAAGTATGCCAAAACAAATAACGCAATGAAAACAAACAAAAATATCTTCAAAATAAAAATATATCAGACAGGCTTTTGGACTAATCTAATATTTATTTATGTTCGGATAACTTTGTCAGGATATCTCTCTTGTCTCTCTAAATGTCAATAAAGTCTTATACGATAAATCTCCTCATTTATTATATCTGTGGATATAACGGAACAAACTTCAATCTATTGTGTACTTGTATTGGGTACCATTATTAATGGGAACCCGGCAAGGACAAAATAGTTGTGGGACCTTTGTTTATTATATTCAACAACACGCAAAAAGTTTCAATTTAATTTTATAAATAGCTGCTATAAATCTCTCTCGGGGTTTGTATTAGACATTTTATTTATTTACGAGGTAGAAAGTTACTAATTTAAAAGAAAATTAGACGTCCATCTTATACTTTGGTATTCAAGTAGTAAAACACTCCACTTTTAACATTTTTGACAAAAATTAACTTCAACTATGAATGTTGAATGTAAATATTACAAAGAATACATATTAACACCCAGACACAGTACAAATATTTATGTTCATCATACAAACATTTGCTCTGGTTGGGAATTCAACCCACGACCCACAGCATGGAAAGCAAAGCTACTACCAACTGAGCTGTGTCGCCTGTCAAATTAACGCTGACTAGCAATTATCACCGAATACCACTCGTTAAAATTTCCTTTAGTCATTTGTTTAATCATTCGTTCACAAAACGACCTTAAACCACCTCTTGGTAAAGCAGGGTGCACGAAATTGTACGAAAGTGTACGAAAACCGCGTTAAAAGTAAATAATAAGTTTGCGTTTCACCGAGTTTCACAGTGTAGGCGCGTCTGAAAGATTGATGGCTACGATCCGACTCACAATGAAAACGTTCCGATACGCCTGCGTTTGCTTATTCAATAAAGTGTTTTTATTTGTTAAAGAGTTGTTTTTACAGCTAGGATAATGTTTACATAAACAATTTTGGTACTGGCACCTAGTATGTATGACGATTCTAAATGATCCTTGTGATTTTATTGAATATAGTATCGACTTTGATTTTAGTATTAAATACGCAGGTAAGTTTGTAACACTATTACTTATACTTTGTATTAGTAATAAGATACTTGAAATAAACTGGTTTGATTTGATTACTGTATTTACAAAATATATACGAAAGAGTTGAGATATCTGAAGACAGTTTCAAACGATCTATAGATAGCTCAACTGATCCAAATCAGTACCAATCGGAAGCGAATCCTACTGGCTGCATTGCTTTTATAACATGTTACATCATTTAATATTTACATTAATATTTAAAGTGCTTCGTGCACAATGAAAATGCACAAAGATAAGCAAATCTTAAAAATTATAGAGTTGAGCAGGCTATCGCACCCCTTATCTTAGCACCGGCAGTTACTCTTTTACTTAAGTTACTAACAAGTAAAAGTTTAAAACTACTTACATAAAGAAACCACTTTACGGGGGGCATTGCAACTTATTTTTACTAATTGGCATATAATTATAATTAATCGGTGTACAATAGACTACAATATATATTTTTTTAAAGTCTGCTAACTTTTTATAAGATGGGGTCATGAATCTTTATAATTAGGGTTCAATTTTGAAAAAAATTAAGCTTTTTTGAATATCGGAATCTTCTTTCGCATCTAATTTGTAAAGTTTGAAAACGCTTTCGATCGTTTATTCACTAATCGTATATCTTGTAAGTAATCGCTGCTTTAAATTATTTAAACGAGAGCTCATTTATTTAAATAAATGTTTATTTCCTTTCCACCTTTTCTTTTCTTGAAGCCAAGTAAAATATTTATGGTCTATCTTATAAAAAGTTAGCGCAGACTTGAAGTATTGTTGACCATACGTAATGATGACATAAAGTCAACGTTAACTTTATAAGATAGGATTAGAATGGCGTTCACAAATAAATGTGACAATTACGTTAAGTTCGCGTATTCAATTCACACTGCGCGTCAACGCGAGTGAGACTGCTGAACGTTGTAGCTTTACCGCGCAGTGTAGATGGGATACGCTATAGTTTTGCGAATATCATATTCATTGTAAACCTCTTATAATAGAAACAAATTAAGAATATCATTGTCATTATTTCCACCAAATATCACATATAAAAAATTGTATTCCAATAAAATTAATATTTACTAAACTATATCTTTCAACGATATTACCTAGTATTTGTTATTTGCTTCATAAATAAGAGCATAAATAATAAATTTTATTTTGCTATATTGGATTCAAATCGTATTGTACAGGGTTTTTCATTAGGGCATACTTAAGCCATGTACGAAACCACGAGAGTTAGAGACAAGTCACGAAAAGAGTCCTCGAAACAAATATATGCATATTAAGTTTATTTCGACCGGGAATGGGCGGAGTTGGCTGGGGATAGAGAAAGATGGAAGGAGAGGAGGGAGACCTTTGCCCAGCAGTGGGACAGTATGGGTTGATTAAAAAAAAAAAAAAAGTTTATTTCTAGAATTCCTTCTTTCTAATTCTTAGCGATATTGGTGATCCAGGTTTTTCTGCGAATTTCTTCATTTCTTATTACGTAGACTTACATTGCTGAAATCCATCGTTTAAACTTAGTTTGATCGCATAACTTCACGCCCATTGGACGCTGTATGCATAAGTAATATCTTAGATCAGGGTCACCCCTGGACTCGTCAAAACTGAAAGATCTGGGCCCCGATCGTCCTAAATTGTAACGTAAACGGTTCGTCTAAGCAGCAGCTAAGGTTCACCAACGTATTTTGGGATCGATAAGCGTGTAGCCAAACACGTTCAACATTCGAACGTTAGTTAGCCGAAGATTGTGACATAACCGCTGTCACACGAAGGGAAAAAGAACGGTTAGCCGTTTACATACGCTACGTACACGTTACGTTGGTGAACCTTGGTGTGCCCATCGTGCTCTAACACCTGCACCAAAGAGGATGTGAATGCAGCCACAAGTGGTGCTGTACAGCTGGCAAAACACCTCTCAAGTCTTATATAGATAGCATCGACACGATAAGAAGAAGAAGAAGCAGCTTCTTATACGAACCGTTTACGTTACAATTTAGCACGATCGGGGCCGTACTCTGAAGGATCAGTTTATACTGGTCTACACACAAAGCTAGGTTCCACGACGTGAGATCTAAACCCTATCCAATTTTATCGCGAATATTATGCGTAGTCACGTTTCTTTCAAATAGAGTTTTGATCTAGATAACCTTTTGTTTACATTACTTATTTTAGGTTGATGTATTTTTACTGAGTTTTCTATTTTAAGGGCAATTTTCGTAATAAAATGTAGTGAAAATCTTTATCCTACATAATGCTATGATATTTTGACTAGATTTTACTGAAAGTAGATATATAAAATGTTAAATCAGCATTCTTGTTGTAAGTAGTGACAAGTAGCAAGTACGTCCTCTGGAAATTATCATGTAAAAATAAAATTGTTTTGATTATATTTAATCAGTATTCAAATTAGACTCGAAAACAAAGCTAGCGCTATATATTTCTACCAATTGACTTTAGCATTGTGATCCTTCTTTATTTCAATCAAAAATTAATTAATAAGTTCCTAGTAACCATCAATGTAACAGTATATTTTCAATAATATTGACTCAAGTTTTAATAGATTCATTAATATCTGAAGCTCCAGACGCCTCACGCAGGGTTCTTATACTCTGAGGAAGTTTAAATTAATTTGAACAACCAATATACCAACAATATGACGACCGATGTGACGATATGCCTGAGACGATACGACCGATATGACGACCGATGTGGCGCGGTGGGCGAAGGTCCGCCTGCGACGCGGAAGTTTGCGGGTACGATTATAGATAAATGTTTGTACGATCTGCAAATATTTATTCCGGGTGTTCTGGGTATTTTATATGTATCATAAAAATATCTATATATGTAATGTATTGTATTAAGTATGTCAGTCTTCTAGTACCCATAGCACAAGCTCTGCTTAGCTTGGGGCTAGATGATGTTGTGTGGATTGTCCAGCATTATTTATTTATTTATTTATTAATATTCCTACAATATAGTATACAAACAATAAACCATACATAGATGGAACTGGTGAGTACAAAACTATTGCAAAAATAAATTGTGCTTAAAAACTACTGATGTATTATGTATGTATACATTTTTTATGCAACAAAATAATCAAACAAAATTCACCTCTATTGAGAATGTGTATTCATCTCATCCTCATTATATATGTAAGCGGTCCTAGGCCTAGCAAGAAGAGGAAGCAAAATCAAACGAAGATTTAAACTTTAAAATGAACTTATATTCGTGGTAAAAGAAAAAACTAAGTACTGCAAAGGCGCGTGAGCCATGCGCGGGACTCGTATTAGATCGACGGTTAATTTGTGACTAGTTAGTGCAGCTTTTTGAACCATATTTCAAAGCTACCCCGCGCGCCCGCGCACCCCTCTCGCACCTTAACAGGTTCTAGGATGCACAAACATTGCAATTTAAATAGGTAGGTACACCTAGGCAAACATTATATTTTAGTGAAATACTTATAACTAATTCGCGTCGCTAACACGCCCCACCCCAGTGTTGCTAGCAACACTCATCAGCCAACGGGATCCGTGCGACGCGTGCAGCTGATCGGGTAAGTACTCCGTTCATTGTTTTTATTTTTATCATTCTAATTCTTTTATCTTTTCCAGGGCATACTTCTTGTACTAAACCCTTCGGCCACTTATTCCTGGGCCCATTTGGGTCAACCAAATAAACCAGATCACCCACTTGCAGGGGTCTTTGTTCCTGGTTCCATTTCTTTCTAGGTAACAGGTCAGGCAGAACCTCCTTCACCCATCTGTTCCAGAACATATCCGCTAGTCGCTGTGAGATTCGCCATTGTTTCCTCAGGTACAGGTCAGAATCATCAAATTTACCTATCTGCGGTGTATCGGAAGGCGTCCCGAGTAAAAAGTGTTTAGGTGTCAGGGTTTCTACACTTCCAGGTTCCACAGACACATGGGTCAGCGGTCGACTATTAACGATGTTCTCTATTTCAGCCAGTAGCGTGCTCAGTACTTCATCTCGCGGCGATCTCTCTTTGAGTACAACCCGAAGTGACGTCTTGACGCTGCGGATGAGGCGCTCCCAGGCCCCACCCCAGTGTGGGCTCGCAGGCGGTATGAATGTCCATTTAGTGCCATGATTCGAAGCCTCGGTCGTCAGATCGTCCTCGTCTAAGTCCTGTATAGACTTTTTCAGCTCGGCGTGTGCTCCTCGAAGATTGGTGCCGTTGTCGGAGAAGAGCTGCTGCGGCCATCCTCGCCGCGCGGCCATGCGGCGCAGCGCCATGATGAAGGAATCGGTAGTCAGCGTGGTAACTATTTCTATGTGAATGGCCCGCACAGTGAGACACGTGAAAAGTACTCCATATCTTTGTTCGTGTCGTCTTCCAACGGTGACCCCCAGGGGGCCGAACAGATCAACTCCACAAAAGGTAAATGGACGTTGATGATGAGCCATTCTAGCATAAGGTAAGTCACCCATTCTTGGTATTTCCGGTTTACATTTTCTTAATCTACATAACATGCATTTTTTTACCACATTTTTTACTGTTGGTCGTAATCTTATGACCCAGTACTTCTGTTTAATTTCATTTACTACCATCTCTTGGTTTCCATGTGCAGCATTCACGTGGTAGTGCCTTATTATTAGACGAGTTATATAATTTTGTCCATCTAAGATTGCAGGTCTCTTCACGTCGGGCAGCACGTCGGCGGCGGCGTCGATCCGGCCAGCAGCGCGCAGCACTCCGTGATCGTCCAGGTAAGGTGACAAGGTAAGTAGTTTACTCGTAGTAGGTAGGTCCGAAGAACTTCTCAGCAGTGCAATTTCATCGCTAAATGACTGATTTTGCGAGTATCGTAGTAGTAGACGCTCGGCTTTTTCCATGACGTCATCATTTAGATTGTAGGTAAGCTGTTTCGGCCCAAACTTCCGGTTCACGGCGCCAAGTCCCTTGTCAACGAAAGTAAGTACTCGCGACGTTGCTCGAAGTAAACGTAGCCACGAAGAAAACTTGGTAGGTTCGGGTACAGGTAAGTCATAATTTTGTATGTTTACGACATTTACAACTTCTAATTGTGTTTCTTTGTCCACAGGTGCAAGAACATCCAGCGGCCATTGTTCACATTTTTCTTGCAAAAATGCGGGCCCGTGCAACCACTCTTTTTGTAAAACCGAGCAGTCGTAACTTTCTCTCGTAGCGATATCGGCGACGTTCAGTTTAGTCGGCACATATCGCCATTCATTTATACACGTGAGATCATCTATTTCTCCCAATCGATTTGCTACATAAGTTTTGTAATTGCGAGAATTATTTCGAATCCATTGTAGTACAGTAGTAGAATCGCTCCAAAATACTCGTTGTTCAGCGCTCATCGTGTGTTCTTTCGTAATCGTATCGGCCAGTCTAGCCGCCAACACAGCAGCCTGTAATTCTAAGCGCGGTACTGTTATTGGTTTAGTTCCCGCCACACGGCATTTGCTCGCAATAAATGCAACGCGCGTCTGAAACCGGTTATCTAGCCACCTCCAGTAGGCGACCGCGCAGAACGCTTTTGTAGACGCATCGCAAAATATATGCATCTGTAGGTTCATATAACCAGTTCTATTTGGGATCGCTTTAGGTATAGAAGGCAGCGTAGCATTCGTAGACGTCGTAGCACTATCTCGATCCGCTACGAGCGTAGCACATTCTATAGTTGTTTGCTCGAGGTGCGACAGGGACGGCAGATAAGTTTCACTTTCCATTTCGTTCACAATTGTTGTAGCAGCTGGGTAGTATCTCGGTAATTTAATTGCATTTATAGTTTTTAATAAACATATCCATTTTAGCCACTTCGTATAGATGTCATCGTTCACGGGATCGTCCCAGCTAATGTCTAGGCGCCATGTTTCTTGTAAAATTATTTTTCCATTGATTGTGTACGGCGATAAAAATCCAAAGACATCAAATATCGACATAACTACACGTAGCATTTCTCTTTTTGTGGGAATTTTTTGTCCATTTATTATTTCCACAGGAACCTTTTTAAAAGATACATCGAACCTTAATGAGTCATCATTCGTATGCCATAGAAGTCCAAGTGTTCGTTCTCCGTCATATTGCTGGCCCGTTTTGAACCTTACGGCCGACGCCCCGAGAGTCTCTTTTGGCACGCTGTCGAGTACCGCTTCACTGTTGCTAATCCAGTTGCGTATTTGAAAACCACCTTGTGCATGGATATAGGTAATGTCTCTTATCAGTTGAATAGCGGTGCGCTCGTCCGGGACGCTGTGTATGTAGTCGTCCATGTAGTGCTGTGTGCGTATAGCTGCAGCGGCGGCGGGCATCGTACACTCGAAGCGTTGAGCGTTCTTGTTTTTTACAAATTGAGCGACAAACGGCGAACAATTAGCACCAAATATTAGTGACGTCATCGCATAAGTTTTTATAGGTTCTTGTAACATTTGAGAATTGTAATTTTCTTTAGGGTTGCCTCTGTAAATAAATCGTAGTGCGTTTTGATCATCAGGGCACACTTTTACTATTAAAAACATATCTTTTATGTCTCCCATTACAGCTATTTTATTTTCTCTGAATCTCAACATGATTCCAAATAGTGACATCAGTAGGTCAGGTCCTTTAAGTAGGTAGTCATTGAGCGATGACCCTGATGCGGTAGCTGCGGCATCGAATACTAATCGAAGCTTTTTTTTATTTGGATTATCAACCCCGAAATGCGGTAAATACCACGTCTTTTGTGTAGCATCGGTATTTACTAATTCTTTTGCATAATCATTTTGTAGTAAATGTTGTACACGCTCGTGGTACCTCTGCGCGTATTCCGGGTTCTTTCTCATTTTGTGTTCTACTCCTCGCAGTCGGTTTGTGGCCATAGGTAATGTGTCGGGCATTACGCAATTGTTGTCCTTCCAGGGTAAGCCGACTTGCCAGCGGCCGTCGATGAGCGTGGCGGTCCGTTCTAGGTACTGCCGGGCACGTTCGTCATCCGAGTTCTGCCTTGGTTTAGCGGCAGAAACTCCCATAGACTCGATTGAAAAGTAGTAACGTACATCATCATAAAGATCACAAAGTACATCATCATGGAAAGAACTGACCTTGTCGGTGCTCAAGAGAAGCGTGGAATGATTCTCGTGCGCCTGGGCACGTGCGTGCGGCACCGTGCCGTGCAGGCACCAGCCCAGCGGCGTGCGGGTGGCGCACGGCTCGCGCGCTCCACCCACTATCACTTCTAAAGGCAACAGTAAATTATAATTGTCCTGTCCAATCAACACTTCCGGTTTGGTGAGACCGGAACTCAGTTCACCACTAAGTTTATGTAAATACTCATAGTTCTCACATTTCACTAAAGTTAAATCCTGTTTAGGCAAGCTTAGTTCATTGACACTTCGTACACTGATTTTATATTTATCACCTTGTTTATTAGATAAAGTTAAGTCCAATAGTTCAGTGTCACACAATAGTTCTGTATTGTTCATTGCACCGCGCACTCGCATCGAAAGCTTGCGGCCGCGCAAACCCGCGCGCGTCGCTAGTCCCGCACTGATCATAGACACGGTGGAACCATCGTCCAGCAAGGCACTACACTTGAAATTACCGTTAGGTCCGTTAATCACTATTGGTACCACTTTTAATAACACCGAACAGTTCTGAGTGGTATTTACATGATTAATATTTTCCAGTTGGGTTTCAGTCTCTGTAGGTAGTGTCGGCGGTGTGACCGCGGCCTCGCTGGTGCCGGCAGTACCGGTGCCTTGCCGCGCGCTCGTGGGGTAATGCAGCAGGCGGTGGTGCAGCTCGCCGCACCCGTCTACGTCACAGGCGGCGGCGGAACATGTTTGTCGATCGTGCTGAGATAGTAGGCACTTGAAACAAATACCTATGCGCTTTACGAATGACCAGCGATCCTTGCGTAATGACTTTTTAAACTTTTTACAGTTTATCAGTTTGTGTGGTGATTCACGACAAAAACGACACTTTTGTTCACTTTGTTCATTTTGCACTAAAACAGTTTCATTTTGAGAATAATAATTATTTTCACTGTATTTACGTTTATTATCCCATCGTACGTTAATTAGGCTAGCGCTGCATGTAGATATCTTTATAGCTTCTGCGCTTAAAAATTCCGATAGTATATCTAGTCTAGCCTTCTTACGCTCAGTTATAAGCGGGTAACTGTAATCGGCCCACTTAGACAATAGCACGGTAGGTAATTTAGTGAGCACTATATTTACTACTCCAACGCCGTGGAGGTACTCTTCACGTTTTAGTTCACGTACCGATGCCACATAGTTTTTTATTTTTATAGAAAATGTAACTATGTCCTTATAGTAGTCTTGTGGTAATGGGTTGAGCTTTTTGACGTCATTTAATATTCTTGATATAATAACGTCCGGGTTTCCATACTGTAGCTCGAGAGTAGAAATTACGACGTCGGGCGATGTAGTGCTAATCAGCAGCGCTGACACTGCTTCTTTAGCGGAGCCACGTAAACATTTGCGTAACCTCCACAAATTTTCTTTTTCACTAAAGTTGCATATTTTAGTAGATTCTTCATATGCATTTTTGAACGATAGCCATTCCATTGGATCACCAAAAAATAAAGGAAGTTCTTTTGGTGTACTCATGCGGCTAAGTAGGTGGGCGTTGTGGCTGGTGGATGCAGTAGATGCAACCAAGTCCCTCAGTGCGCTGGCCAACTGCTGAACTGGACCGTTAGTGCCGTCGACATCCGGCGGCGGAAACAGGGGGCCTTTTTGTGTACCATGATCGTTGACCTTCTGCTTCTCCAGTTCCTGCTGGCTGCGCTCGAGCCACTGCTCGATGTCCTTGCCGTCACCTTGACTATCTAACTCCGATGCGTGCGGACTGTATTGATGTTCCACGGCTGCTAAATCAGCCGCTAATTTTTTATCGATTAATTCCAACTGAATACGAGCTTTTTCCTTTGCAGCTTCCATTTCGAGCTTTTTCTTTTGTGCCAGAATCGCAGATGATGAAGATGAAGATTTTCGAGTTTTGAATGATTTAGAGGTCTGGGACGGAACGGTAAGTATTTGTTTGTCTAATTTTAAACTTTCAGCACTAGTTCCAGGTTTCACTGCATCCATAACTTTTAAATTCACTTCACTGGGTTCCGTTTTGGTCTGCGGTTGCACTTTGTCCTTCACTTGACTTTCGTGACGCGACGTACTGCGCGTGCTAACCATCTTTTTGCTAGGAGGCGTTTGGAACATTAAGATCTGGCTCGATAGGACCAATGTAAGCGGTCCTAGGCCTAGCAAGAAGAGGAAGCAAAATCAAACGAAGATTTAAACTTTAAAATGAACTTATATTCGTGGTAAAAGAAAAAACTAAGTACTGCAAAGGCGCGTGAGCCATGCGCGGGACTCGTATTAGATCGACGGTTAATTTGTGACTAGTTAGTGCAGCTTTTTGAACCATATTTCAAAGCTACCCCGCGCGCCCGCGCACCCCTCTCGCACCTTAACAGGTTCTAGGATGCACAAACATTGCAATTTAAATAGGTAGGTACACCTAGGCAAACATTATATTTTAGTGAAATACTTATAACTAATTCGCGTCGCTAACAATATATAAAATAAAACCCGTTTTCCGTTCTCACGACATAGCATGAAAATGGCTTTACCGATTTGACTGATTTTTTTTGTAGTTTTCTAATACTCTGTACAAGGTTCTTACGGAATTTTTGAAGTGAAAACTTCTTTAGCGGCGCTGGGTGGGTAAAAACTTTCAAACTCGCGTCAGGGTCACGTGACGTCGAAAAAGCGTAAGATCTTATTTAATTTTTATACATTGCTCGTAAAACAAGAGACGACAAAAGAACACACTTGCGGTCACGCGACGTATGACTCAAACAATTAAATAGTGTTGTGGCGACATCGTACAAGGCGAGTACAAGGCGCTGCCAACACGCGGTGCGGTGCGGAGCGCGGGGGCGGAGGACCGAGGAGCGGCACTCGCGCGCCGGCAGCCGACAGACGCTCTGAGCACCCTCGCACGGGAAACACGTATCGCTCGCCGCGCGCGCATAACCAGATAGACGCTATTATATCGTACGAATCGTTTCGCCTAACTTGTATTTAACTGTATCGCTTCCATCTTATTGAAGTGAAAACTCAGTCAGGGTCACGTGACTCGTGACGTTCATCGAACGTGACGTTCATCATTCGTTGTCTTCGTCGTTGTGTCAATGTCAATGACATGACACAATCACAATGACACAGACACATTCGCGCTTGCGCGAATGTGTCTGTGTCATTGTGATTGTCATTGTCATTGTCATTGTCGTTGTGTCGACATGACACAATCACACTGACACAGACACATTCGCGCTTGCGCGAATGTGTCTGTGTCAGTGTGTCTTCGTTGTCTTCGTCGTTGTGTCACATTCGCGCTTGCGTGAATGTTACACAATGACATGACACAATCACAATGACACAGACACATTCGCGCTTGCGCGAATGTGTCTGTGTCATTGTGATTGTCATTGTCATTATGACGACTGTGGTTATATTTTTGAAGTGAAAACTTAAAAGTGAAAACACATTCGCGCTTGCGCGAATGTGTCTGTGTCATTGTGATTGTCATTGTCATTATGACGACTGTGGTTATATTTTTGAAGTGAAAACTTAAAAGTGAAAACACAACGTTAATATTGAAGTTTTCACTTCTGCCGGCACTCCCGGAGTGCTACCATTTTTTTTTTAAGAAAATCTCCCAGAAAAAAAAAATCTCTCTAAGGCGGTACGAAGTTCGCCGGGACAGCTAATATTTAACAAAAACAAGCTTCAAGCTTATTTACAGGTAATTACCATGTTAGTGCCAACGGTTACAAGTAGTGGAAACTACTCGTCTAATCAGTCCTGAATCGCACCTGTACAGTGGCTCGCGCAGGGGCGCAGGCTTGCGAAGGCTCAGTGTGGTGCCGAGCCTCGACCGGGGAGCACGTACCTGTCAAAACCTCGCGCTCTCAACATCGACAACATATCACTGTATTATCTTATCAAAATAAAACCTATGAATGAACTTATCAATTGAACGAAGCTCTTGATCGTTCGATATTACGCAATTTATAAAGTTGTGTTTATGAAACTTTATATGCAGTTGTAGAGTTACAGTTGCTTGTATTTCTATAGTTTATTGTGTAAGGTTTGAGCAGTAACAATGTGGTGGATCCTGCGTCGCGCCAAGCTGACCGGAGCGTCGTTGTTCAGCCAGGCTTCTGGCACCAACAATAACAACAACAAACCGGCCAAGACAGGTGGGTGCTTACTTCTAAAGTCAATGTCAAAGTTTATTGAGTAAGCTAGTACGCGCGTTTTAGAGTCTCCCTCCATTACCGGTCATTTTTGAACATTTACTCAGATCTCCGCCTTTTTGCTATAAGATTAGTAAACGTAAATCACTCTGACATTGGCAAAATCGTGGCAACCCTAGCCTGCGAAAAGCCACTAAGAAAAGAAGAAGAAGAAGTACGCGCGCGATTGTAGCCGTGTAAATCACAAAACTTATTTAATTAGTTGTAATTTCTAACATTTTATAAGGTCAACCAAATGTTTTAACAGCGCACTTTTGTGCGCAGTTTGCTGTTTAACTTTTTACATCACTTACAGGCTTGCTTGACCATTACTCACTTTTTTTTTAATGTGATGCGTTAACTATGATTTTATTAATCAGTGTTGAGGTGGTACAAGTCTGGCCGGAGTATAGTTAGAAAATATTAAGCTTATTGGTTGAAGTTCTCAGAAATATTAGGTATTATTCAAATTACTTGAGCAAGTTACTAACTTCTTTGCGGAGAACATTTTCGATACCAAAAGTTTTGAACAACCCTCAGGGTGTCGATACCGAGATGGGTAAACTTGACTTCACATTCTGCAAACATGAATTTGTAAAGGTAGTCAGCGGCACGTCCATAAAAACAACGTAATCTACGTCTTCCTAGTACCTATGTAATAATGTGTTCATGAATAAAACATTATGTTTAAAGATCAAAGATGCCCCAAAGAGGTGAATGGCGGGACACGTTTGATCCTAATTACTTACTCGTGTGTGACCCTCGTAATGAAGATCCCGAAAGCAATAACAGAACTTGAAATCTAATGAATCCCTTATTCCTACCTTATTGTTTTTAATATTACTGTAAATTGAGAAAATTTAGACCGTATATTTGTATATTTTATAATTCATTAAATATTCATTTATAATATAAATAAATAATCATTCAAAATCAAAATCAATATACAAATCGGCCTTAATAATGTTATATATTTATTTTTTCCGAATGAACATTGTCATAAAGAGCGGACATGATGCGTGGTATGAAAGCTCGGTGTTTAGACGTTTGTTCTCATTTATTGATTTCGAAACAAAAAAGTACAATCTAGAATGTGACCCGAGGGCTGGTGAGTATCTGGCCCAGCGTATCAGCATTGCTATTCAGCGCAGCTATGCAGCCAGTATTTTGTGTACGCTTCCGATTAGTACTGATTTGGATAAGTATGTTGAGCTATCTATAGATCATTTGCAACGGCCTGTAGATAGCTCAACTGCTTCTTTTGAATGCTCTTATGTACATTTGGTAAATACTATAATAGTCGTAAGTTTGTTTGTGAATAAATCTAGAATGTCGAGCTGTTGTTGATTAATATAGACCAGTAGGTATAAGTGAAAACTGGCTTTTTGTTTCTCAATTTTGAAACAACCATTTGGCCTTTATTGTAATTAAAAAAGTATTTACAATTTTACGTAGCTGGCCTACGGCGTAGTAAGCCTACGGCGTAGGCGTTTAGAAAATGATAAGAATTCTCGCGTACGTGGCTAATAAATATAGTATTTTCTAAATAATTTTTTGCATTATCTATTAAAGATAGGCGTATTGAGGCTTTAATTGAATTATGAAGTTTCGTTTATCAAATTTACCAAGTTGATTGATTTCTAATATCTAAAGTTAACTTTATTTTAGAATCCAGAAAGTAATTGCCTCGAGCAGAATTTCAACTCGCGACTTTCCCATTGATATACATAGTTGCGTTGCTGATTTTTACTTCCACGGGCGAATAAATAAATCGGTCGCGGGTTCAAATCCTGCTTGTACAAAACATAAATGCAACAAACATTTTAATGAATAAATTTATTAATTATATAATAATTAATCCTTATATATTTAGAATATCGTTAGTTTTCGACTTATTTATGTATTCCACATAGCTGAGTATACAGATTGTATTTGATTGTCATCGCTTCTAAAAAATGGTTGAATTCTCAAATTAACTCCGGATCAGTTATCAAAATTATATTCATTTTGAAAAGGGATGCTTTCAACTGAAATTAATGTTTGAAATGGTTCTCAAATAGAATGATTACTCGAGATAATGTGAGTGTTTGATATTCTATGTTGACACATGAGTTGTGATCTGTATGACCTGATGTGAACTTTCAAGATCTTAAACTGATATTTGATATATTAAGTTATTAGAAATTTAATCATATCTAGTGAACTCGTAACTTGTTAAAGGTTGTAATCGACTAAATAATTTTAGTTAGTTATTTTTGAACTAGATGGCGCTTTTAAGTTTGGCTTATTCCTAGAACGCGCTATCATTGCGTTTTGAGATTTTGACCAGGGTCTGTTTGTTATTAATGGAATAAATGAGCTCACTACCATATACGGGGTTTTAATGATACCACGTATGGACCCTAGACCTACCTAAGCTTGTACATAATTCATACTAGCTGTTGCCCGTAGGCATGGGCGTTTTTTGATTTTTTCACAAACCGATACAAAACCGATTTCAGATTTTGAAATCGATTTCAAAAACAGTTTTTAAAAAACGGTTTTTAGTTTTCGGTGCAAAACTAAAATCACGAATGCGTATCAAAACTATAGAAAACTAAAACTTTAGGTAGATTTAGATTTTGTTCGTTTGCAGTTTGTGTTTGGTTTTCGTTTTCGGTGCAAAACTAAACTCACGTCGGTTCGGTTTGGTTTCGTTCGGATAAGATTGTTTGCAGTTTGCGTTATCATCGTGCGTTTTCTAAAAACGGTTTTCTCATATTGGAATATCGATGGGATACGATTTCTGACTGCAAACGGATTTCAGTTTCGTTTTGATATATCTGTCTCATGCCTAGTTGCCCGTGACTTCTTTCGCTTATACATCAGAATAAAACATAAGCCATGATTTAGATATTGTGTGCATTATTCAAAATATGACAATAAGGCGAAGTCGCGGGCATACTTGACACAATATTATTATAAATAGCCTATATGTTATTCTGATGTATAAGCTACTACTATATTGTTAAGTTTAATTCAAATGCATTAAATAGTTTTTACGTGAAAGAGTCAAACATACATTCACACATCCATTCATCCATACAAACTTTCACGTTTATAATAAGTATCTAGTATTATTACGTTTGTTTTATTATAATATTAGCGTTAATTTTCGTCTTAATTAGTGTCATCAACTTTCAACTAAAATATATTCTCTTAGGTAAAAAGTAGCTTATTTAATTGTAAATTCCGATTATGAACTTAGCACATTACTAATAGCAAGTAATGGTATATATTAATTGATGTTGCGAAGCTTTTTTAATTTATGCCTTAATAAATGATTCTGCTGATATATTTTAAGAAAAGTTCAAAAGAATTAATAACGGAATCGTATAATCTACACAAAGAAGCTCAGTTTATTTTGAAGTAATATAAAAATGAATAAATCATTTAATGAAAAGATCCTTATTAAAGTATTTTACTTACTTAGTCCTTTCAATAATGTAATCATTATTTTGTAGAAAGGTTGGGTACAAAACACTGAAAGTAAAAAACTAATTAGTGTTTTACAAAAAGTTGCCATATGTCAATGTTTTGAACTATAGACATAGTTTATCATCATATAGGTACTTATAAAAGTAATCAGGCTTTGTAGAATCAAAGAAATACTAGCTTATGATAATAATAAGCAATAAAATCACGAATTTGAAAAATATCATAAAAGTAACCGTATTAAATTCATTTATTTATGTCAAACAACTTAGGATTATAGGAAAATTACAATTATAAAATGTTCTTATTAAGACAAACTATTATAAAATTAAAATTTTTTGACAATCATTCAACAAACATCTTCTTTTTTAGTATTTACTAACTTTTTTTTTGAAGTGAAAACTTCTTTAGCGGCGCTGGGTGGGTAAAAACTTTCAAACTCGCGTCAGGGTCACGTGACGTTGATCGAAAGCGTAAGATCGAGGGAAAGGGAGAGGAACTAGTATCTCCCACTCTTTCTACCGTGCCTGAGTGTGCTGACTCTGTTTAGGCGGCACAGGGCGCTTGCGCGAATGTGTCTGTGTCATTGTGATTGTCATTGTCATTATGACGTCTGTGGTTATATTTTTATGTGAAAACTTAGAAGTGAAAACACAACGTTAATATTGAAGTTTTCACTTCTGCCGGCACTCCCGGAGTGCTACCTTTTTTTTATAAGAATTAGTAAATAAATGATTCAATACATCACATATACAAACAGAACAATTACAAAGAATAAATCCACCTAAATTAGTTTTCTCGTGAATTACGCTGTAGCTTAATTGTTCACAGTGAAATAAATCTTTGAAATAGGCTTCACCTTTAACATTTGCAGAAACTCCATATTTAACAGTCAACAACACAATAAATAAGGTGCTTTAGAAGGCAGTATATTAAGAGGGTGCTCCTCTAAAAATGAGCACCTTGGAGTAGATTTCAAATTGTGGTCTGACAAATATTTGAAAATATGTGTTGGATTAAGAACCTCTACCTCTTTTGGAAGTTACAAAAGTTTGTATAAAAAAGACAATTTCGATGTAGGAAACAAAAAATTACTTTATTTTCGGTTTATTATTTTTATTTACAGAAAAACTTTCTATATGCGTGCGATTTTCAGTATATACCCCCTTAATACACCTTCGATTTAGAAACATATAAAATATAAATATTTATTATAGACTTTACTTTGTGATTTATTTCATTTAATGTTTCTTTATTATTTTAGATATTTTTACTCGTTGAGAAGTTTCAGAGTGCGTGCAATTTCCAGTATATACTCCCTTAGCAACCAGAAATAAAGGTATCCAAAAGGTACGCATCAGAAACCAACAACACCGTACATTTGATAAACCGTCGAATTTGTTAAGAACTCGGAAAGTTTTAAAGAACCGTTTTATCCATCCATTATTATTTTTCATAGCAGCTTTATTAAGTACAGCGTTATGTGTTAAATGTCTGTAAATATGTAAGTAATAAATGTAATGTTATCTATTATTAAGTTATCTATCTATCTATGATATGCTAAAGCCAACATACATTTAATTGTTTTTAAAACATTTTGTGCAGTTTTCAACGAGCTTTGTAGTCCGTTAAATAATATAACTTGATTCTAATTGGTATCAATGCAAATAATAATAGCGCGGCAATGCAGCCAGTGTCTTGGGTACGCTTCCGATTGGTACTGATTTGGATCAGTTGAACTATCTATAGATCGTTTGCAACGGTCTGTAGATAGTTCAACTGTTTCTTATGTATTTTATATGACTATGTACATTTTGTAAATACTGTATAGTCGTTTGTTTGTAAATTGGTATCATACATGTATTATTATTTTTACAGGTAAATCCTTCACCGCTACACGAAGATACATTACTTAAACATTTAGTAAGTAATGACAGACGTCACAGCTCAGTTGGTAGCAGCTCTGCCTTCCATGTTGTGGAATGTGGGTTCGACTCCCACCCAGAGCAAATTTTTGTATGATGAACATAGATACTTGTTGTGTCTGGGTGTTACTATGTATTCTATGTATGTAACAAAAAAAAAGCTTTGCTTAGTTTGAGACTACTGTGTGATTTGTGAATTATCCGTGAATATTTATTTCTTTATTTAAAGTTGAAGATAAGTACTTCTTTTGTTACAAAATAAACTGTAACTTGTTTAACGGAGCGTGCAAATTATACAGCAACTTTGCAGAAATTTATAAACTCTGTGTCTGATGGAAGGTCTGCAGGAGTTTTATGGTCTTCAGGCAACCGAAAAAAGTATAATAAACTTTTACGATGTAGTAACCGCTCTATCAGCATTTAAGCCGACGGGATTATTTCTTCACATGGGCCACTAACTTTTTATTCGGGACCAGTGCTGATATATGTATTAGTACATATAGATACGTACGTAGGTGTTACTGGGTGTATACAGGGTGCATAATGCGTGTCTGATAGAAATCAGAGTCATCATACCGTGAAATTTTATAGATAAAAACATTTCGAAGACTTAGCAGTGTAAATACTAATTAGTGAATCAGAAAGTCTAATTAATTTAATACAAATTGAACTTCAGTAATTAACTTTGAAATCTGATTGAGTTTGCTTTCTTAGAATTTCAGTTATTGTTAATTTAGTAGCTAAAAATATTCAAAATATTACTTTATTGAATTCTATTTGAAACATTTCATAATAAGACTCGTCTAAAAAATGAAAAAGATAATTTCATTTTAGAATCTTCTAATTGTTCTACGAAATTTATTACAACTTTTTTTTAATTTGAAAGGACTCCTACATCTAACTACAAAGCTACTTATTGCTGTAAAATAACTGACGCGATGCTAGAATTATTTATCATTTAATTATTAGTTAAAAAAAATATTAAAATCATAAAAAAATATATTTAAAGTTTGATTATTTCTTAATATTTTTACTGATTTACTGATGAGGTAATTAATTATTTATATTTGAAGACCGATGTGGCGCGGCGGGCGAAGGTCCTCCTGCGACGGGGAGGTTGCTGGTTCGATTCCCGCCTTGGGATAAATGTTCGTACGATCTGCAAATATTTATTCCGGGTGTTCTGGGTGTTTTATATGTAGGTATAATAAAAAATATCTATTTGTAATGTATAGTATTAAGTATGTCAGTCTTCTAGTACCCATAACACAAGCTCTGCTTAGCTTGGGGATTGATGATGTTGTGTGGATTGTCCAACATTATTTATTATTTAATAGCTCATATTTTCTTATTAACAGTTTTTTTATCGCCAAATTGATTTGACACCCTCGCTTACTAAAAACCAATAATTAAATTCTCAAAACAATAATAATAAATTCTAAAACCTGCATTTGATGACATTTGAGGTCTAGATTTATGATAGTTTTTCCATCTGTTCCGGCGCTAGTCAAGCGTCCCGGACGTGTCAGTCGCACGCTGTACGTGACCACTTTGGTACGCTGCCACATCAATTGTGTTTGCTCTGTGTTTGCCTGCTCGTATGATTCGATTGCAAGTTTGCTTCGAGTTTTATTGAGATACGATATTCGGAGATTTTATCAACGGATCATAGATATATTCGGTGGAAACCGAGCATGTGGATGAGATCAAAAGTGCTAGCAGTAGGTCTACCATGAGTTTTTACTATACTATATTTACTATACTCGCTAGCGTCTGTATTTAAAAAAATGTATGAAGATTTGTACAGCGCCTCTAGCGGATAGTTGGGTACTAAAATTCGTCATACTAATATTGACGTAACTTCTGTAGTAAAGTCAGGCGATTTTACTGTGACAACTCATGGTAGATACACTGGAAATAAAGTACGAAAATTTTCATTGATGTTAACGTTTGATTAAAACAAAAATATCTTGTATATACAAGAAAATACGTTTCTAATTATTTGAGGTTAGCAGAATCAAAGCGAAAATAAATGATTATTTTTGAAATACATTTTAATAACTTTTAAAATAAAGTATAATATTAAAGATCGTTCCGTTGTTTGGGTAAACCTCTGAAGTTCTTTCTGGCCGAGTGAAATATTCGGGATGCGTAATGAAGACCTGAAGTAGAGTGGTTTTACCCTTTTGAGGAATTCGAGTTTTATAGTGACTGGTGCAAACTGAGCCGCGCGTTTCCTTACAATTACACAAGTTTTTTTACAATTTCACATTAAAATAATAATCACATCATGCCAAGCTATTTTAAGAAATCAAAACTTGTATAACTGAATAAAACTTGTGTTTCATAATTATGTATATTATTTAATGTGCTTCCTGCATCACAAAGATTAAAAAATCCCTAAAGTTAAAATGCCGCTCGACTTAATAACGTTAAAAGCTGTGTTATATGCGTTATGACGCTACTCTCTATCTATACATAGTATAGTATGTTACTATGTATGTATTAAAAATATGTATGAGAGTATTATATCAGCAGTGTAGTTCCCACAGCTTTGCTTAGCTTGGGACTAGAGTGTGATGTGTGAAATCACCGTGAATATTTATTTATTTATACGCAAATGAGTATCACTTAAAGCCGTATGATCATAAACATGTAATCGTAAGTAGCGGATCTCCGAGCGTGAAAGGAAATCGTGAGGAAAAATAAATTTCGTCAACAGGTGCTGTTGGAAATAGATCCGTTTCGCTCGCCGCCTTCACCAATCGAATTTGTATCGCTCCGGCTTCTAGATCAAATATCAAGCTCGATAATGCTCTTAGGACGATCTTATATTCAAGAAGACGTTCTTGAATTAAATTGATGCAATATACAAATCTGAAAAGCCATTTTATTATTAACTAGTAGTACGCCCCGGCTTCGCACGGGTAGCCTATATAAAAAATATCATTATAATATAGCCTATGTTCAGCGCAGATAATGTAGCTTCACAACAGTAAAAGAATTTTTGAAATCGGTCCAGTAGTTCCGGAGCCTATTCGATGCAAACAAACAATCAAATCTTTCCTCTTTATAATACACTCGAGAGCAATGAATCCGGGTCACTTAAAGAATGTTAAAAATCTCGGAAACTAAAAATGATAGGTTAATGCAATAAATTGTATTTAATAGACAATGTAATACTCCTTAAATGAAAGTAAAAAAAATATGAGTCACCATACATTTTATTAACACAAAATTACATAAAGAAAAAAACTGCTGATCTCTCCTTAAAACAAAAATAGGAAACATGAAATTTTTGAACTTTATTACGATTTTCTTGAATTTTAATACTTCGTATTGCCTCCTCGTGCTTCCATTACTGCGTTTACGCGGTTTGGCATGCTGTACACCAAGTTCCTTATACGATTTTGGGGAATATTCTCCCATTCCTCTGTGAGAGCAATTTTGAGCTCACGAAGCGTGATTGGGGGAGGGTTTCGTTGTTTTACGCATCTGCCTAGCTCGTCCCAAGCATGCTCGATCGGGTTGATATCCGGGCTGCGCGCTGGCCACTCCATACGAGTAATGTTCATCTCTTGAAGGTAGTCATTCACAATCCTACCTGTATGAGGTCGGGCATTGTCATGCATAAATATAGCATCCTCACCTAAATTGACCATAAATGGACCAACGTGATCATTGAGGATTTCTTCCACATATCTTACGCTAGTTAAAGAGCCGTTTTCTATGATCACCAGCTCTGTGCGACTTTCAGAAGAAATTCCGGCCCACACAAGTACAGACCCACCACCATAGGCTACTTTTTCTTCGATGCATGCTTGCTTGAATCTTTCCCCTGGTCTTCGATACACTCTGTGTCTTCCATCGTGCTTGTAGAGCATAAATTTTGATTCGTCGGAGAACATAACTTTTGACCAATCTTCAATACTCCAATTTACGTGGCTCTGGGCATATCTTAGTCTCGAAATACGATGCCCACGCTCCAGTTTAGGGCCGTTTGCAGGTCTAAGGGGTTTTAAGTTAGATTCAGCAAGCCGACGTCTTACTGTCCATGCACTTGGGTTACTTCCTCCGAGGCGTCGAAACTGATTGGTGAGTTCAGTTCCTGTGAGAAAGCGATTTCGAAGCATGGTGTTCACCAAGTATCGGTCTTCTCGTGCTGTGGTACACCTGGTTCTGCCCGTTCCTGGTCTGCGTAGGTTAGAACTAGTTTCTTCGTAACGTCGGAGAACTCTTTGTACTGTTGACAGCGACACACCGACAGTCCTGGCTGTATCGCGCTGACTCCGGCCGGTTTCCAGCATTGTAAGTATTCTGGTGCATTCTTCAGGCGTAAGCGACATAATTTCAGCTTGAATAATGAATATAGAGCACTATCAACATGGTTTATGTACCCACATAAATGACAGATTACAAACAAAAGCAAAACCAAATGCTGTAATTTCGTAGTTCCATCTTCGAAAGTGGCCCTTTTTCAAATTTGATTTTTTTATGATATAACTTTACAATAACTAAGAAGTTTTAATACCTTCATTTAAGGAGTATTACATTGTCTATTAAATACAATTTATTGCATTAACCTAGCATTTTTAGTTTCCGAGATTTTTAGGATTCTTTAAGTGACCCGGATTCATTGCTCTCGAGTGTATTAGTTTAGATATACACTTTTTGGGGTCGGGGTGATACTCTAGTTCATTGAAATAGTCGTCAAAGACTTCAGATACAGATACTTTATACATAAAAATATAGTTACAAATCATGCCAAATTAGTCCTTAATGTGTTATGCAAAAATGTACTAATTATTAATAACATTTTAATAAAATTAAATTTGGAACACAATAGGTACACGAGGCAAGGTGAAAACGATGACAACTGCAAAAGATAATTAAAATAAATGTTAATTTTATCATTACTGTGTCAAAAGACAACAACAGGCTAAGAAATTTTCTTGCATATCTACCACAGCAAAATAAAAAAAATAAAAAAATAAGCCCTTGTGGTTCATGTACGTGATTCGTGTGACCTAAAAAGTGTACCACTTTTTGATCCGGATTTACACCCTATATAAGATTACTAGTAATCACACCCGACACCGGATGTCTGACTGGTTGCAAATTGGGGGCTGTCGGATACGTCGGAAGCCGCAGGATTAACGAGATTTGATCTCCAACGACTGCTGTGACATGTTGGTAATGATGTATAGCATGTAGGTTGGATGTTATGGTTATTAGATGCTGGGTACAGTAGGTATGTTATTCAGGTCAAATGTCTCAAACATCTATCCGTAGAATCTATATATTTTATCTATTAGAAATTACTTCATGCATAAGCTTGTCTAAAGTTATGTGATGGTTTGTCGCGTGTAAGATTCATCATCATCATCATCAACCTATAACATTCCACTGCTGGTCATAGGTCTCTCCCAAGACACGCCACTGAGCCCGGTCTTCGGCTCTTCTCATCCAGTGTTTGCCAGCTACGTAACATTGTTTTTGGTTTACTTCTGTTAAAAACAAAATACGATCACAAGGTGTTTGTCATAATATGCTAAAATTTAAGTTTCAAATCAAAAATTACTCCGTCATTCTACTACTAAACAGTACAACTGGTAGTAAAAATGATACACTTCTGTAACATTTTTACTACCAGTTGTACAAAGTGACTTTTAATTAAATGTATCTGAATTAAATATTAAGGAACAATGTCAATACAACGGTCAATGTCTGTCTTTGATAGAAACAAAAAGTTGAGAATTAATGAGCAACTCATTGTTTTATGTCAGTAAATATTTTTTCTTTGTGAAATTATTATTTGTTCAAATATTTCAAACACATTTTATTTATTTTATAGAACTTATGATGAGACGATAGTATGTTTATGAATTATTGGCGGTATGTTTTTCAAGTTCATTCCGAATACTTAATTTGTGTTCCTTTTTGAAACATGAAGACTTTGAAAAAAAGTCGGTCATGCCATTTCATACATGGTTAAAAAATCTTTTGAATTCATTATTTTCGTATTTTATTTCATAGACATGTAGTCTGACGCATTTTTCATTTAATAAATATTTTTCTCCAATTGAGTGTCATAATTTGCTCCAAGATTAAATTTAAATTGCTTTACAAGTACCCGTATTAACTTTTTCATTCGACAATTTCCTGGACGAGATCCATTTCATTCGTCGCGTCAAAGAGTCGAGTGGCTGAGGCGAGTCTCATTAACATTTAAAAAGACCGTGAAATTATTGAATAACCTCGACAGTATGGACTTACAACTTCTCTCATGACTACTACTTCAGGGGGGGTATCCAGACAACTGAAATGTTATTGAGCTGTTATTTGAACTTTTCAGTTTTCTTCTTTGTCTTTTATTGATATTTTGAATGGTCGATTTTCATACCGTTTGATAGAATTAACAAAAAATCAAGTAGGCCATGCTCAAATCTGGTTGGTCATGCTTAAATCAGGTAGGCCATGCTCAAATCAGGTAGGCCACGCCCTAAACTGCGGCATTAACGTCATTTTTAACAGCTCAGTCATAATTTTATAAAGCTCAGTCACGTCAGTCCACAAAAATGCCACGGAATACTGATGAGTTACTATAGTAAAATCATCAAAAACTGAACTGCAACTGAAAGGATATTCGGTCACGCAAGTTTCCCCTTGCTGCATAGCCCTACAGCCTGGTAACACTCACTGCAGGGTATAGGCCTCCTTCATGGCGCCAGCGTCCTCAGTTTTGGGCTTTTCTCACCCAGGTGTTTCCCGCGACCTTAACAATGTCGTCAACCCATCGCGCTTTTGGACGACCCGGACTCCTTTGGCCGAATTTCGGCCACCATTCCGTCAAGATTTTCATGACAGTCCACTGAAAAGAAAAAAAAATACTCTCCGCTTAAAAAAGCACTGCTGCATTGTTATATATGCAATGACAGGCGTCACAGCTTAGTTGGTAGCTCTGCGTTCCATGCTGTGGGTCGTGGGTTAGATTCCCACCCAGAGCAAATGTTTGTGTGATAAACATAAATATTTGTTCTGTGTCTGTTTCTAAGTATTGTATCAGCAATCTAGTTCCCATAGTACAAGCTCTGCTTAGTTTGGGACACGAGTGTGATGTGTGAAATGTCTATGAATATTTAATATTTATTTATATTGTTATACGTCTACTTTGAAGTTTCTTCTTATAAAAAGATCTACTTACACTATGATTCTGCTAGTTTCTAATTAAGAGTACCTACTGTGGTTCTAGAATATTCAGAGCGAATTAGAATTCCTTTGCGCAGGTGGGTGGTCTTTCTGTGATGGAAATCTGTTCACAAGCTATATATGAGACTTGAAAACAACATATTCTGTTATCTGTCGTTTAAATAATTTGTCTATTTTATTTTATCTAATTCATTGGAATATTTAAAATACAAAAAAAAAAAAATCTAAAATATTCAAAGGAATGCCATTTTCAAGTTGTGGCAAAGTATACGTTGCTGAAGTTCAGATTTTCAAACAATTTTCATCTCACAAACTTTAAAATTCAAAGTTTCGCACAGAATCCACAATTTAACGGCAAATTTAATATGTAAATGGTGTGTTTGTTGCGAAAGTTGTATATTTGCTTGTTTATGAAAATGGGTTTTTAAATGGAAATTTTGGAAGTTTTAAGGACCTATTCAAACATGCTTTTAACTAACTAAATCATGGATGTTTTCATAACTTTTCATTTCTGTCGCAGCTCAAACAGCTAACTTGTAGAGTACTGTCCATTAGTATAGAAAACCTTTTAGAAACTGTTTTAAGGTTAAAGCGCTCAGTCAGGACGGTAGCAGAACAACAAAAGATGGCGCTAGTTTAAAAAACTGCGGTTTTTCTTCTGATTTGTTAATGGTTTTTTGCGTTTAGTTATCAAAATTCACCTTTGCGAAATTTTATTAATAGATACCAACTAATCAATACACAAAACTATAATTTTAGTAAATAAAACGTGCAGGGGCTGTTGAAGAATTTCAAGCTTGCTATCTACTCTACTAAAATGAGCGCACAACGCGACTGCTGTTTTATCCAACAAATGTTGAGAAATATGAACACAATTTAGAAGTAATATGAGGACCCTGTACACTTTGTACCCTTTATTTGTAAAAGCTGACCCTTATAAATCAAGGGAAGTACACAATGGGGTAAAAATTACACGTTACAAAAACAATTACTATTACCATCACAAAACAGCGCTTGAAATATATTCAATTCACCTTTTTACAAGGTCAATGCTGATGGAAGATCAATAAAGAAATGCACTATATACACATGAGACCAAAGTCTTTTAATAACACTGACTTTAAATATCAACTGGTATCAGCTCAGAGCACTGACATAATAAATTGTATCTTTTAGTATTTGATTTTGAGAAACCTTTCATTTTATCGTAAAATAATTCAAATGAAATGTCCTTAAATACAAATAGGAGTTTAAATCTTAGTTGTATTGTTAAGTGAAGTGTCGGTGACGTCATCATAGGAAGCTGTAGCTCTACCATGAGTTTTTACAGACAATACTCGCTAGCGTCTGTAGTTAAAAAAATGTATGAAGATTTGTACAGCGCCTCTAGCGGATAGTTGGGTACTAAAATTCGTAATAATAATATTTACGTAACTACTGTAGTAAAGTCAGGCGATTTTACTGTGACAACTCATGGTAGAGGTACTGAAGGAGCTAAGGTCACGTGAGTTGAGAAGCGCTCCCCGCGGAGCCCACGGTCTGCTCACATTCAAATAAAACCAACTCGCTGAGATATCGGGGTCTTGCCCTTGAACAATACTGTTGGGGTAAGGTTTTTATACCACTTTTTTTCATACAAATAAATAAATAATCACGGACAATTCACACATTTCACTCTAGTCTCAAACTAAGCGCAAAGCTTGTACTATGGGAACTAGACTGCTGATAGAATACTTATATACATTTTTTTATGTACATACATACAATAAAATTATAAAAAAAGTATATATAGGCAATCTAGTTCCTATAGTACAAGCTTTGCGCTTAGTTTATTATTGTTTATTATTTATTTATTATTGTTACTAAGAAAATTTGCTTTTATCAATGTGATTTACCTACTGTCAAATTATGGCTACAACATGCTAGTAAATTGAAAACTTTCCTCCGTCATAGCCATAAAAAATTGATAAAAGAGATCGTTTTTTATTGCGCTCTCATCAATATAAAAACCGAATAAAATTGTTTGTGAGCCGATTTCATAAACGAAGGTTCTGAGAAATATTAAAAGAAAATTCACCGGCGATCCAATCGTTTTTTATTTAAAAGATATACTTCAAAGTGAATTATTTATAGATATTTCAAAGTTATCCTTCAAATTGTAATTAATCAACATTTTTTTTTTACCATTTTATTTTCAAAGTTTGTACATCATATTTTAATAATACGATGGGCAGTCATATCAAAACAAATAAAAAGTAAATCATATAAAACCAATACGATAAATATTTTCACAAAAGATCAACGACCTATGAAACCGCAAGAAGTTTGAAATCAAAAGCACATTAATCATACCTTTTCTGTAAAACCTTTCAATAGAAACATAACCTCATTTGCCCCCAGCTACCAACCTTTTTAACTAGTGACGTAAACGAGTTACTACGATCACTTCAGTGCAGTGCAGTTTCCATTAAAGTCTTTCGTTGAACTTTTTTATTTGAAAATGTAATGAAAGCTAGGTGACGTAAGATTTAGGTGATACGTCTCGCTCTAGCGGGAAATTCAAATTTTTTAGGGTTTTTTTTTATTTTGGCTTAACTGTTATATCTTTTACTAGTTTAAGCTACTTTGCGAACATAAACAATAATTTTCTGTGTAACCCTGTATCAATTTTTGAGATTGGTTCTTTATATTAACTTACTAAATTATGTGTTTTAAACAGATTTAGGTTTAGCTTTTAGGCTAAAAAAAATTATTTCCCGCTAGAGCGAAACGTATCACGTTAAAAATCAAATACATTTTCAATCATCTTTGAGCAAATGACATAAGTTGCTATAAGAAGGTTTGTTATAAATAATGTTTAACGAATGTTGTGATATCAATATCAGAAATCAAACATTTTCATACTTCGAGTATTATATTTCTATTTTCTCGACGCAATGTTTATCTTAGACGGGTGTCATCGTGTTTCATACAGCTCGTAATATATGAAATACAATGTTATTCGTCTCTTCGTTTATATTTCTTGTTTACTTTACATCTGAGACTTTGTCCGTGTGTCATTTGTTTTCTTTTTGATTATTAAGATTTTTTTTCCTTAACCTATATTGTCCCACTGCTGGGCAAAAGTCTCCCCTAAAGTCTTCCACTCATCCCGGTCCTTGGCGACATTCCACCAATCTGATATAAGGTATTGTTTTAAAAACTGCAGATCTTTGTTTTCATTTGCTACCTAAATTAAATTAAAAGTTTAAAATTTTTTGTGATTTATTAAAACAAAGAGAACCTAACTGAAAGTGAAAGTTAACTAGCGAAATAAAGTTAGTACTTCTCGAGTCGTAGGTACTATTCCGGTCACGCTCAGTAAAATTACCCAACGCTACAAAGGAGGAGTAATGCAACTTTATAACTGTAGCCGAACGTAACGTAAAGTGTATCTTAAATACGTCACTGTCTCGCCGGTTTACTCGGTACGTGTGATCAAGGCATTACATTGTAGTTTGATTAACTAAGGTAGTAACAAATTGTAGGTTGAACATAGCAAGTTTTCTGTACAAGTACTGTTTAGTTCAAGTTCAAAACAACTAGCTTAACGGGCTAATGTAAAGAAAAGTAAAGAAAATAAATTAATAAACTAATAATAATTAATTTCTTGGTTAAGCTCCCTTTTATAATTACCGCGTTTGTAGCAAGTGGAACAAGTAACTTAAAAACCAATCAAAACAAAAAGCGTGTCTTATTTCGAGTTAGGTAAAAATGAAAGCAATAAATAAAATTATATCAATTTAAAAAACAATTTTACGAAACAACTTTAGGCGGAATAAAAGGGATCGCTCGTGCCGTTTCTTCGCGTCGTTTGTGAAAAAACAAAAGTGACCTTCACTCAACAGTACCTCTACCATGAGTTGTCACAGTAAAATCGCCTGACTTTACTACAGTAGTTACGTCAATAGTATGACGAATTTTAGTACCCAACTATCCGCTAGAGGCGCTGTACAAATCTTCATACATTTTTTAACTACAGACGCTAGCGAGTATAGTAAATATAGTATAGTAAAAACTCATGGTAGAGCTACAGAAGGGCAAAAATAAAAGGTGAAATGAGAGAAACGTAAGGGAAACAATGTGCCGAGGTCTATTACCCAATAGAGTTGGCCATTAAGCTGGATATATACGAAGGTTTTTTATAGGATAGGTGGTTTATTCTGGTCGGGTTTCATCAGGTAATATTTTAAGGCTGTTGGTGAAGGAGCTCGTCGAAGCACTACTACGCCTTATTATTTATTCATGGACAATTCACACTCTAGTGCCAAACTAAGCAAAGCTTGTACTATGTGAACTAGATTGCTGATAGAATACTTATATAATATTTTTTGTAAAAAGATACATACCTAGTAACATTCAAACAAAGAAACAAATATACACCTTCGCTGCGGCACCCATTTTTGCATACTTTCCGTTCCTGCGGCACGAGGTGTTATCGGCCCGCACCGTGACCAGAGGTTGGGACGACAAGCGGTCTATTAGACCCCACCTCCCTTAACATACTTAAATCCATTTTCTGGCGCGAAATCAAAGATAAATGATAATATTGTTCTTTATGTATATAGACAGTGGGTTGATGAACCCTAATCTACCGTAGCCTCGGGATCTGCCAGCTAGTTTAGAAGTTATTGGCAAAACAAAATATGGGATCTTATTCACCTTGTAACGCACTGAAATAGGGCAAACTTTCGCTGAGACTAGTGATGGGAAAAGTAATATCGACATGTTTAATTTTAACTGTTTATTGAAGATATCTACTAATAGCAATTTAAAAACATTATGAACTCGATTGATACTCGTTTTAAGCTTTTCAGTAGGCGGGGTCTCGCCTAATGTAATTTCTGTTCATATTTTGCAAATGGGCCCCTAAACAAAAAACCACTTACTGAATATTATTTAATTAAAAACTTACCTGTTTTGGCTCTGTCGAATTCAACTTTTTCCGACATCGTTTGGAGGACATGGTTGGTGTTAGATATACGGACGTGCTCTTTTTTCGATGCGACGTACAACACTGGTCACGGGGAGCTCGCGTAGGGTGCGGTACGAGGTCAAGTGCGGTATGGGACTTTTTAGCCTCGTTCCGCACTGCATTAAAATTATATTAATTCAGTGCAGCACGAGGCCTAAGACATCCGGTACCAAGGTAGGTATACCACCGAGTCCGGGACCATTAGCACACCTCAAATATATATTTATCTTGTTCCTACATTGGACCAAACCGAAGTTATGCCCGTCGCACGACAGAGAAGTTTACGTTTTTCCTTGCCGCACCACAGGAAAGTTGCATCAGGGATGATTTAGGCCCCGTACCGCAGCGAACGTGTTAAAGTTCATACAAACATTTACACATGATTAAAAGTTAAAGTGAGGAACGCAATGCAATGCTTAAGAGGGTACTTACATAATATCTGTATTTTAAAAATCTGCGTGAAAAATCATAGACGTGTTTTCGATTCTTAAAATATTAACTTTTTATATTGTAGCCAAATCAATCAGCTTTATGTTAGAGCTTATCATACAAGTTTTTTTTTTTGTTATTCTACAAAGCTGTATCATTAGAGTGAGTGCACTCCGCCGCCGGGTATTTCATTATTTCCCGCGTTTTTGTGAAGTGCTTTTACACTCTGTGGTTTCGCTAGAACAATTAGTCCAGTCAATATATGCATTTCACCTCGGAATTCGAGATACCCAGCTGTAAGTTTGTAAATACTTGTATATGGACACCCTAAATGTTGTCTTAAAACCTACATATGGTAGGGTGTGTGCAACTATAAAATTTCAAGGTCAAAGGTCACAAAAATAGCTATTTTAGTAAATAACTCATTTACTATGGGTTTTTTTGCTATTTGTATGTATTACAATATTGTAGAATACAAAATTCTCTACAAATTATGTACAGCAAATTTTTTTATACTGTAAACAGTTTTCGAGATAAAGGGCGTAGAGCGCGCGGTCACAGCATCACTTTTTTTGCATGATTTTTTTTCTTTCTTGGTCAGGGCATGATTTAGAACCCCTGTATGCGGTTGGGCAATGCAAACCGGTTATTTGGAGCGTATCATGACAATTTGACCACCTCCTGGTTGACCTGAAGTGATGCTGTAACCGCGCGCTCTCCGCCCTCGTATCTCGAAAACGGTTCACCATATAAAAAAAACTTTTTGCCATTATTGTAGAATACTAAATTCTCGACAATTTTGTTTAAAATTTTTTTTTATACGGTGAACCGTTTTCGAGATACGAGGGCGCCGAGCGCGCGGTTACAGCATCACTTCAGGTCAACCAGGAGGTGGTCAAATTGTCATGATACGCTCCAAATAACCGTTTCGCATTGCCCAACCGCATACAGGGGTTCTAAATCATGCCCTGACCAAGAAAGAAAAAAAATCATGCAAAAAAAGTGATGCTGTGACCGCGCGCTCTACGCCCTTTATCTCGAAAACTGTTTACAGTATAAAAAAATTTGCTGTACATAATTTGTAGAGAATTTTGTATTCTAGAATATTGTAATACATACAAGTAGCCAAAAACCCATAGGAAATGAGATATTTACAAAAAAAGCTATTTTTGTGACCTTTGACCTTGAAATTTTATAGTTGCACACACCCTACCATATGTAGGTTTTAAGACAACATTTAGGGTGTCCATATACAAGTATTTACAAACTTACAGCTGGGTATCTCGAATTCCGAGATTCTTACCAAATTTTAGCTTATTTGACTGGACTAAATGGCGGCTGTTAGCGGAACGGGATGCAAATGCCACAAGGGCTTGTAATGTTGATTTTCTTTTATTAACAAGTAAAATCTGGGATAATCTTGTAGAATAGAATAAAATTAAACTTTATTACTATTTTTATCACAAAACTATAAATAAAACTACGCACTATGATCTTATGCCATATATGGATGGCATAAGATCATTTAATTGTAGCAACTAAATTAACTTTGAACTTTATGGGAATTAGCGAATGAGAATTATGTCATGAGTGTCATGACGTAGGTATACGTATTATGGCCGGCGCAGACCGGGACGGCATGGCAAGGGATTTTATTTTTTTACTAATGGACATTCAACCGTACTGTTACAGAAATACGACATAAATTGCTATGCTCTAAAATGATGCCGTTCCGTTTAATAAAAAATAAAATCCCTTGCCATGCCGTCCTGGTCTGCGCCGGCCATTATGGGCACCTTTGCTGAAATTCAGGATGTAGATAGCCTTAAATACCTCTGATTGAGTTTCCTGCAACAGTTCTATAGAATAAATTGTATTCGCTAACTTTTCACGCTCTACTCCCAAACTACTTACTCAAAACTTGTTCTAAAAAAACTAGATTTTTTTTCTACTACCTACTAGTTAATGTGCTTAATCTGTGTCATGTTATAAGATCACGGTATAGTGATGAATTCCAACGCAATCTGTGAGATTATACATAGCAAAATAGTAATTAACATATTCGGCACAGGAGCCAAGTTCTAGACAATACATAATCCTTTATCTACGGATTACCTTGTGTTGAATTAAGCCGTGAATGTGTTAATATACAGAGGTAATACTCAGTACAGTCTGCAGCATAAAGTGTTACAAATAGGTCTTTGCAAATAATAGACGTTTTAAGTACTTAACTTTTTGGCTTAATACATTGCCCAAATCAACTTTTGTGTGTTTGTGTGTGGATAATAAGAGGGCAATCAAATGATCTTATTTATTTTTACAAAACAAAACTATTGTAAGTAAAATTGAAAAAATGGTTCGCAAGTAAAAAAAACTTTATCTCCCAATGTTATTGACGTATGTCAATTATTTACATTAATTCTACCCCAAATCAAAACACTCGACCGAAAGCGCCGAAGGTTGTCGATCAAGTAATGTTTACATTTAATTAGCGCCGACTATACTTGATATCCAACACGTGTAGTATTTGATTTCAAGTAGACAGATTGAAGGCCTCTTGACGCCAGAATTAGCAATTTAGTTAACTATTACCTACATTAATTTATTGCTCAACTCGGGTTAAACACCAAAATTTTTTAATTACCAAAAAAAAATTAATGATAGCTGCAGCAGAGGCTACTAATGATAATGGCACTGTCAAAAGTGTTTATTATTGCACTAGCACAAAGTTATCGTACTTTCTTTTTAACCGAAAACTGGCACTTTATGGTCACAATACTAGAAACTACTCGATTAGATTTGATTTGATCGAGAGCTGTTTATGAATGGATTTTTAACGTGAAAACATAAGTAGCTATGTAGTAGGACAGTACGAATAAAAAGTTAACTCAATATTATGTTTTTGTAAGTATATTTTTTAATCAATTTATTTAAAGTTTTAACGGCCGAAATTATTAGTATTAGTATTATTAGTATTAGTAACAGACACTGAGTGTAAGGTTTTTTTTGGTAGTTATAAAATATTGGCGTATAACTGAAAAATTTATATTTTTAAACTGATACAATAAAATAATCCATTTTTTATTTGTTTTAACGAAAAACTTTACATGCGGACTATGTATGGAATGCATCTGGCAAACTATAGATAGGATTATGTACAAGCGTTTACATATAATGCATAAAAACCTAGATGAGTAGAGACGAAGACAGGGCGTCTTAAGAGTACCTTCGTCAATAGTGGACCGATATAATTTGACGACCGATGTGGCGCGGTGGGCGAAGGTCCGTGTGCGACGCGGAGGTTGCGGGTTCGATTCCCGCCTTGGGATAAATGTTTGTACGATCTGCAAATATTTATTCCGGGTGTTCTGGGTATTTTATATGTATAATAAAAAAAATATCTATCTATGTAATGTATTGTATTAAGTATGTCGGTCTTCTAGTACCCATAACACAAGCTCTGCTTAGCTTGGGGCTAGATGATGTTGTGTGGATTGTCCAGCATTATTTATATATTTATTTAATGATGATGTATATAGATGGTACAAAATGGTAGATCCATAGAGCGGACGGAACTGTGTTGTTCAAACAATCGATGCTCTTCCATCAAAACACATCCGGATTGCCGAAGGGCCGTGTCACACGAGCGATTTATCGGTCTGCCTCAACTTAGAGCACCGATCATCGAAACTCTCATTTTTGTATTATATTTCTGCAAGTACATTTAGTATACGAGTACGTTTAGTACCTTTTATTTTTTAATTTGAAATTGTATTATACAACTGGCCGAGCTCCTGTCCCAGTATGAAGACACCCGCAGTGAAATGGAATGCTTGCAGTCAAGACTGGAATGTGTGAATCAGTGTCATGAAACTTATGAACTGGCAATGCAGAAAATTAGTGATCAAAAACAAGAACTATATGAGTGCTCTGTGAAGATTGAACTTTATGAGTCTTCATTAGCAAAACGTTACCATAGTAGCTTAGATTTGCGGACCGAGCTAGTGAATAATGAGCCTAGCATGTCATTATTAGATTATAAATTTACAACACCAAAATGCAGAGGTGATTATGTAATACAAGGGAGTAACAAAATTAAAAAGTATGTAAAATTAAGTAACTTCATAAAAAAATCTGAAAAAAAGTTGAAAAAACATAAAAATGTATTTACTAAAGCTAGACTTTGCAAAGAAAAAAGTGAGTTAAATAAAGAATTAAAATCCTGTTATAAATTACTAGGACAAAACTCAATTCAACAGGATAGCATGTCTGAAAAAATTGTATGCTTGGAAAAATCACTTCATGATTTAACTGAGAAATACACACAAAGTGAAAATGATTTTGCAGAAATTAATGCAATATTGAGTGATGAAACTGTATATGTGCAAGTATGTAATAGTAGTTCACAAACGGACCAATCAATATATGAACAGTTGTCATCAAGTACTTCTTTGCAAGGAGGGGCTGCATGCGCTGGGCTTATAGCGGCCCAGCCAGTACCGGCACCGCAGCCTCTGGTTAAACCTCATGCATCTAGTTGCAACAAAAAAACGGTTATGTACTCCGACCAGATAGGAATGGGGATGGGAATGCTCCTTAGGGACCAACTTCAACAGGAAGTTATCAACAATTGCACTCCTAATGCCCCTGTTAATTACTTTATAAATAGGATTAAAAATGATAATTGTCTTAACAATAATACAACATTGATAGTGCAGTTAGGTGAAAGTAGGGGTGTCAAGCGCCTAGATGTTATTCAGTTAGTTGAAACTTTGCTGGGAAAGTTGGAACAAGGGCTAGGAAAACTAATTTTATGTGCATTTCCATATTCTAATACATTAAGTACTCAGGAGAATAAACATATTTTTAATATGAACTTAATATTATATAATTTGACAAGTCGTCATAGTGACATCTTATATTTTGAAACTAATAATTTTATTAGTAATTTTATTTTGACTAAATCCTTAGTACATTTAAGTAGACGTAGTAAATTAATAATTGCTAAACTATTAGCATTTAATATTTTTGATACAGTTATAGGTATTATAACGCAGTCCACTGACAAGCCCGTAGTTAGTAGTAGTACTAATGAGGGCCTTCTTGTAACAGGGCCTATTGCTCGACATTTAAACTAGCTTCTAAGACAATGGAAATGCCTCGTACTTTACATATAGTACATCAAAACATGCAAGGCCTTCCCAGCAAAATATTAGAATTAGAGTTATTCTTGAGTCACTTTAATGTTGATATTATGTGCATAACCGAACATTGGATAACACAACTTGAGTTACTCCCTTTTTATGAAAACTATAGTACTGTGAGCTCTTATAGACGAAAAACCGCCATACGCGGTGGCTCATTAATAATTGTAAAGAGTAATATTAAATGTAAGGAGCGTAGAGATATTGCAGGTATATCTATTGAGAGAACTATTGAGCTGTCATGTGTAGAGCTGGAGCGACATCTTGTATTGAGTGTTTACCGTCCTCCCGACGCGGACTTCACGCTATTTGAATCCACTATGGAAGATGTACTGCTTAAAGCTTTTCAATGTAATAAAACGTTAGTCGTCTGCGGAGACTTTAATATAGATATTCCGGCTCATCCTCTTTCAGATAGGTTATTAAATCTGTTTAAATGTTTCAATTTGCTCCCTCTGTTTGAGGAACCAACAAGGGTCACACTGACAACCGCCACTTGCTTAGACAATATTTATTGCAATTTTGTACCAATCAGTAAATCAGTAGTCAAACATTTTAGCTCCGATCATTACGGGCATAGCGTAAAGTTTCCTTACAACTTAGTAGATAAATCTGAAGTATTTACCTATCGTCCCATAACAGAAAGTCGTGTCAGTAGATTTCAAGATAATATTGGACTCAAAATACCACTTATACCATGCATGGCTGACCCTAATGTGGTTTTCACAAAATTATTTAACTTAATAAATGAACAACATCGAGATACATTTACATTAAAAACATGTAAAGTCAGTACTGGTGTGAAATTTACTGATTGGGCTACACCAGGTATTTACAAAAGTAGAAACAAATTATATGATCTATACGCTACCAGGGAGTCAATGCTGAATGATAGTGCGTTTATTATATACATACAGAAATATTCCAAAACTTTCAAAAAAGTTTGCCATGTAGCGAAATCTTTGTATATAAGGAATAAAATAGAAAATTCAACTAATAAGATTAGAGCCACTTGGAAAGTAGTAAATAACGAAACAGGAAAATCAAAAATTCGGCATAAGCAGATACAATTACAAATAGATAATAAAGTTTTAACAAAAGACATTGAAGTTGCTAACGCATTCGGTAGCTTTTTCTCCAGTATACCTAAAGTTGTTACCCAATCCTTAAATGCATCAGCTTTGGGAGCGATGACGCTATTAAAATCTAGTGTTGAAAGTTGTAATAGTATATTCAGTTTTTCTTATGTTCAGGCTATTGATATTGTTAAAACTTTTAAGTTATTAAATATAAAATATACGGAAGATCTATGGGGAATGTCAACAAAAGTGTTAGGTTCTATTATAGTAGATATCGCACCGTGCTTAGCCTATGTTTTTAATAGATGCGTTGACGAAGGTGTTTTTCCCGACTTAATGAAACATAGTAAACTCATTCCTCTTTACAAGTCTGGAAGTGAAAAAGATCCTGCCAATTATAGGCCAATCTCGGTATTGCCTACGCTTAGTAAAATATTTGAAAAGGTTATTCTTAATCAACTGTTAGATCATTTTAACGCCAACCGGCTGCTACATGTTAATCAGTTTGGATTTACTAAAGGTCGATCTACAACTGATGCCGGCTCGGTGCTCTTAAAGCACATATATGATGCCTGGGAAAATTCCAAAGACGCAATCGGTATCTTTTGCGATTTATCCAAGGCTTTTGATTGTGTTAGTCATGAAACTCTCATTTATAAACTTAAACATTACGGGGTTCAGAACCGGGCTATTGATCTTATTCAGTCTTACTTAACCAATAGAGTACAAAAAGTTGACGTTAGTGGTGAGAGGTCTTCTGGGACAATCATTGATATGGGAGTGCCACAAGGCTCGATATTGGGACCTTTCTTATTTTTAGTCTACGTTAATGACCTCGCCTCTTATGTTCAAAAGCTATGTGACATAGTACAGTTTGCAGATGACACCTCCTTAATTTTTAAAGTAGATAGACAAAAGACTGACTACGATGACGTAAATGTATCACTTTCGCAAGTACTTAACTGGTTTACTGTTAATAATCTGTTACTTAATGCTAAAAAAACGAAATGCATGAAATTCACTCTGCCGAATGTTGTTCAAAGATCAACCAATATTTTATTGAATGGAGAGTCACTAAATCTTGTTGATTCTACTGTCTTCTTAGGCCTTAATATTGATTCGAAATTGCAATGGGCTCCACATATTGGAACGCTTGCTGGTAGGCTGAGCTCAGCTGCTTATGCTGTTCGTACGATAAGATGGCTCACCGATGAAACGACAGCTAGGTTGGTTTATTTCAGTTACTTCCATAGTGTGATGTCATATGGTATACTTCTCTGGGGTAAAGCAGCTGATATACAAACTATATTTGTTTTGCAAAAACGGGCTATACGTGCCATTTATAAAATGAAACCGCGGGATTCGTTGAGGGAGCGGTTTGGGGAGATTGGTATTCTAACAGTAATTTCACAATATATTTATGAAATCTTATTGTACACTCATAAAAATAAAGATAGCTTTATGAAAAAGTGTGAGGTTCATGGTGTGAACACTAGAGGCAAATATAAATTGTGCGTTCCTGGGTTCCGGCTTTGGAGGGTGAGTGGGTCGTTTGTGGGGGGTGCCGTGCGTTTTTATAATAAGCTCCCCGAAAATGCAACAAAACTCTCAGTTAGAAAATTTAAAACATACATTAAACATAATCTTGTAAAAAAGGCGTATTATACCTTAGACAGCTATATTAATGACAAAACTGCATGGCCTGATGTCGCTCCACCCGTCAACAGCAAATTTGTCGATTTGTGATACTAGTAATGTTCTCTTGCCTTGCTTATGTACTTTGTAGTATATTTGTTTCTGAAGCGAAGCGTGTGCTGTCTTTTTGATTTACGTATAGCTTTATTATACTTCTTTTTTTTTTAAACTCATTAGTGTATCATTACTAAGTTAAATTGACACCGCACTGAAACTTCAGTACTTAATTTAGTTTAATTGTAATTCTTTGTAAGAAGGATCATATAAAAAAACGGTAGGAACCAGGCCGTAAGTTTCTTGCCCGTTCTTCTAGGCTCTGGTCGCGTGGAACTGGCACCTAGAATCACCTAGTATGTAAGACGATTCTAAATGATCCTTGTGATTTTACTGAATAAAGTAATTTTTGACTTTGACTTTTGACTTATAAACAAAAAATAAAGTACTCAAATGATCCAAACTAAGTAGTACCAATCGCAAGTGCCCTCAATAAAATTAATTTTAACTGACTGAACTGAATGAGTCTCATCAGTGCATTACAGTACCTCTACCATGAGTTGTCACAGTAAAATCGCCTGACTTTACTACAGTAGTTACGTCAATTAGTATTACGAATTTTAGTACCCAACTATCCGCTAGAGGCGCTGTACAAATCTTCATACATTTTGTTTAACTACAGACGCTAGCGAGTATAGTATATATAGTACCTATAGTAAAAACTCATGGTAGAGCTACTGTGGCAGAAGGCAGAAGAAGCAGTTATATTATGAACTATGGGAACTAGTTTTGCTCATATTATATTTACATATTTTTGTATGAAGAAAATGTAAATATATTGTAAAAAACATTCAATTTTTGCGTTTTAGTTCAGCGGTTATCAAGCGTTTTAAACTATTCGTGTAATAAAGCCTTATCGACTGCCTCCCCATCTGTGGGCTGCTAACTCATTTCCGTGCACTAATGGTGTGCCCACTGTATCCGATAACACGTCTTCAAGACGCTGAAGTTCCCTTTTGTTTGTTCCATCGAGAGTTTGCTCAACATGCACAACTTTTAACAAAGAGACGTTTTCTTTGATCTTGTAGTCTTATCTTATTTTTGTTCAACTTTATTATTGAGCAAGCTGAACGATGAATTTAAGTTTAAGGTAGACTTTCGACCAGAGCGGCTCCGGCGTCACTGACGCAGCGATAGTAACGCGGCGATAGAGCGATAGTACTATGTGATAGTACGGTGTCGCGGCGACAGTGACGCCACGTTCAAACGCTAGTTCATACATTTCCGTTAGCCGCCCTGGTCGAAAGTCTACTTTTAAGGTGATACATCTCGCTCTAGCGGGAAATTAAAATTTGTTAGGTTTTTTTTTATTGTGGCTGAACTGTTATATCTTTTACTAGTTTAAGCTACTTTGCGAACATAAACAATAATTTTCTGTGTAACTCTGTATCAGTTTTTGAGATTGGTTCTTTATATTACCTTACTAAATTATGTGTTTTAAACAGTTTTAGGTTTAAAACTTAAACTAGTAAAAGATATAACAGTTCAGCCACAATAAAAAAAAACCCTAAAATATTTCAATTTCCCGCTAGAGCGAGACGTATCACCTTAATATTTTCTTAAAAAAAAAAAACTTATGGAGCAAATGGTTTCCGGTCTGAGATAATGTCTACTATCTAGGGACTACAACTTACTAAAAAAAAAAGTAAAATAATAACAGGTAGTACCCAAGTACTGTTATTATTATTAATCATATTTTTTTATTTTTTTTCTTTTGTGTATTTACCTCGTTTAGATTAGAGTAGGTATTTATTATTCAATCTTCTATAAGGCGTTTGCCCTTCAAGACTGTGTAATCCCTAGGCAGCTCAACTCGACCTTCTTACCTATACATAACTAAATAGCTACGTTTTCTGCCATAATCGTGGTAAAAAATAAATCCCAAGTTGTATTCATTTTTAAAAAGTTTTAAGAGGTTTATTCTCAATAGTTTATAAAATAAGAGTAATTAAAATAACGTCTACATCTAAACTAATATTATAAAGAGGAAAGATTTGATTGTTTGTTTGTTTGTTTGTTTGTTTGTTTGTTTGTTTGCATCGAATAGGCTCCGAAACTACTGGACCGATTTCAAAAATTCTTTCACTGTTGTGAAGCTACATTATCTGTGCTGAACATAGGCTATATTATATTTTCCAAAAAATTAGGGATCCTTACTAAAACTTAAATTATGTAACCCAAGGTGTATAAGAAATTCCTTACATCGCGTGCGCTGCGGAAAATATTGATGATAGAAAGAAAGTATGTACTACAATTTTGTAGAACACATCATTATCCACAAAAAAGTCAGCGACAGCATATGTCTAACTATTATAGATATGGTGTTTTAATATCAAAAAAATATACTTAAAATGACGACGCCAGAAAACGTTCTATATTTGTACTTAGGTATTAATCCTTATCCAAATAAATTAAGACTGCTTCAATACCTTTCTATTACTTTTTAAATTATTGAATTCGGACATTCCATTCGAAATATATCACGAGTTCAAAAATGTAAGTACTTATTAGAAAAAAGGCAGCGGGCGCCACGCCGCTGCCGGTCACGGGAGTATATGTGGGGGGTTACATAATATAGGGTTTATATTTTTTTTTCATTTGGAAAATACATTTATACTGAGTAACATATTAGCTATATTATAATGATATTTTTTTATATAGGCTACCCGTGCGAAGCCGGGGCGTACGTCTAGTTATTTATAAAATTAAAATAATTTAGCTATCTGCAGACGATTTGTTAATAGCTCAACTGATCCAAATTGGTGCGGTATGGCTTTCATATTGATAAACTACTTGATTGTAATTAGTTTTGATTTATAATCAGTAAAATAAAAATGAATTATGAATACAAAGGTGATCTCAATCTCTGAGCAATCGGTTACATTAACGGTAAAATTACCTGTATTAACAACTTAAAGTTTTTTTTTTAAATTTAGCTCCGTCAATTATAAACCGATTTATTGATTTTTATCTGTGATAAATAAAACTTCAGGGGTGATTCCATTATAATTATGATCGTCGAGAAGTAATCTTTTCGAATAATCTTTAAAAATGTGTTAACTACGTGTCGATGGGGATTGTTGATTTTGTACATTTTTCAATTAAAAATATAATTAAAACATAACAATTTCCTTTGAATACTGTGTTTCTGGTTTTGTTACATTATTGTTTATAACATCATTGCTACATAACATAATTCTGTGATATGACTTTGTAATAACGTAAAAGCATCAGATCACCACTTTAACCAGAACCTACATAACATTGTATTGCAGTTTGTAGCTCGATACTCTGAACACGAAATTTAGTTATCGTTATTATCATGGTTCACAGAATTTGCCGTGATAAATTTGAAATTTTAATTATGAAATTATTACTGACCCGTAGAGTTGTCGACGTCGAAGAATAAAAGTCTGAACCATCTAAACTTGTAAAAATAAGAGTAATTTTGTTCGCAAAAAGAATTTGTAGAGGACGAAACCTTTTTGTAAAGATAACAGTCACTATCTTGCAACAGAAAATAATGGAGTTATTATGTTAGCAGTTTATACAATGGAAAGGTTTTCGTAAAGATATCAACCACTGTATAAATGAGTGGTTGATAAAAGTTCGACTGAAAATGGCATCAATACAATATTACTATCAAAATATTGACAAACTCGGCTCCAAAATCTCAAAACCAAAATAGATAAACTAACAAAAGGTTGGTGGTATCAAGGGATCGCGCCTACGCCAGACAACTTTACACTTTACCCTAATATATATAAGATTTATTACTAAATGGAAACCTCTCTGCTGACATTTTAAGGTAACCCTATTGAAAGTCACGGTGAAAAAGATTGAAAGTGTTTGCGATAGCCAAATTAAATGAAAAGGTGTACTCTGAGCCTCGAGAGGGAAAAATGCTCGGTGAAGAAAAAAATAAGCGACAAAATGCTGACGAGATGAGAGGGTATTAAATTCATTGTCAAAAAGGTTGACAGAAAGGTCGAATTCTGTGCTAGTGAGATGTTTTGTCGCCAAATCCTTCGAGCACTACAAATTGACAAAAAGTTAACTTTCTTAACGTACAGCAGAAAACTTCGAGTTAAGTGAACTAACTGACGTTTCAGTAAAACGTACACAATTATTAAGTTGGCTAGGTGGGTTTGACAGTACTAATATACAGATTAATTAAAAGTAAATCAAACTAAAACAAAAGAGTGGAAGGAGGGAGGGGAGGCCTTTGCCCTGCAGTGGGACAGCCATGGCTGATTAATAATAAAATAATTAATAATAATAAATCAAACTAAGCAAAACCACAAAAACCTATAGTCAAATCGAATACTTGTTTTAAATAGCAAAAACCTAAACTCTTGACTGCAAAGTTCTACCTTAGTTTGAATTACTATATCTCATTCCTAATCCGTATACCCCGTAACCCTGTGTCAATAAAACCAATAGCCTGTCATCGTTATCTAAAAGGGCAGTAAGTAGGTTAGTAAAGTAGGTTTATGCCGCAGAATACACCGATACATACGATAAGCCCCTATACGGCACTACGACCTTCAAGACGTCCCTTTTACGTCCCTATAAAGATGCAGCAAGGCTGCACACTGCCACTTAGTGGGAATCAACCGGGTCATTTAACACGCTAAGCGGCATGTTGCAGCTAAAAGTGAAAAAGCTGGTTCATAAAAAGTTTGATCATAAAAAGGCTATTCTATCTATATTGTATGAAATCAGTTAATATGGCTAGAGAAAGGTCTAGCCATATTAACTGATATTATACAATATAGAATAGAAAACGTTTAGGTCACTTGTCTTATCTCTAGGCAATATTTGAATTCGGTTCAGCATCTGGGGCCAATAAAATATGCTCCGATGAACGGGACACTGCGACCTGATTTATACTTTAAATTAGAGATTAGAGTAGGCTTGCTTTACTGTTTTCTCAGCCTAGTTGGCTTTATTCACAGGAAAACGAGGAATATGCGCTGAGGCGACAAATAAATAATCATAAATCACAGCTTTCTTTACGATACTTGTATTAGTAAGTATAAATATAAAACCTCGATTCCGAGGCATTCTAAAAAATTTCGTGTATTAAAATACTAATAATTTCTAAACAAAGACTGTACATACCTTGAAAAATCAGCTAACTATGTTCTAGCAAAATGTCATTGCGTCTAGAAAAAAATATTGAAGCAAGAGGACTGTCTACCATGTCGACTGTAAGACATGAACTTAGTACTAGTATAACTAGGCATTTTATATGTATAATAAAAAAAATCTATCTATTGTATTAAGTATGTCAGTCTTCTAGTACCCATATAACACAAGCTCTGCTTAACTTGGGGCTAGATGATGTTGTGTGGATTGTCCAGCATTATTTATTTATAACTATAAAAGTACACTAACTACCATAGCTTTAGCTGTGGAGAGTAGGGGGTAAAATAATGATGAGTCAGTGGCCCACCACCCCCGGCTAAGGGCGCTTAGCCCGACTCGACTCGATAAACTACGTCTTATTTGATAGTGATGATAACGCTTCTTGAACCCAGTGGTTTTAAGCGCTTAAAGATTAGTAAATCTTCAAGGTTAAGAATAATTACTTGGGATTTTTCGACATTGTCACTTTATCTTATAATATTTAAATAGAAGAATTTAGTGATGCATTTAGGAATATATTTACATAAGCGATCGTAAGTACAAAAAATAAACTTACAAAAGAATCACCAATTATTCAAATAGCTTAAGTGTTTTTTAATCATATTATTTCAAACGACTTAATATTTATTCAAAAACCATTTTATATAGCTAAAAGAACGTGACTTAAATACAAAAATAAATTCGAAATAAAATATTTTAAGAGATTCAATAACTTGGATGCTTTTTCTCTTTCACTTTAATAAAGAAAAGGGATTTGTGTTGGACTCGAAGTTGATTGCATCCTCTTTATACAGGGTGTATAAAAAATACTATATAATAGGTTAAATCAATCGTAGCAATTATATTACAAAACAGTTGTGTTCAAATTGAACTGGTATTGTCTTTAATTCGTTCTCGCTAACAGAAAATGATAAAGAAAATTATAATTTTAGAGTCAAAAAACGCTAATAATAGAAAAAAATATCATAACAATTCGTTAAGTTTATGGACGTTTTTTTAACTCTAGTCAATTTTGGATGTCGATGCCCGAAGTAGGACAAAAACATAAATCTCAAAAACTTTTTGTATGTGCTCTCAGAGTTGGTTCTTAAAGTTGTTCATATTGATGGTTATCTTTCGAAGTTTCCGGAAACATTCTTATTACATGCTGTATAAATAATGTTTTTATTTGTAAATTAGGTGAAGGTTTGTGGGTCGACCAGCGAGCGACTAGTTGAGTGGATTGCTTTCAATTTAGGCAATCTGCCAGCCGAGTTATTGTAAAAACATTTTATTTTGCTAAAGACCGAAATATTTCATGGTAACTAAGTTGATACTTAAGTACATTTTTACATGACATTTAATAAATATAAGACCTTTATTAACAAACAAACTTACGACTATTATACAAATGTACATAGGTAGGTAGGTACATATAAAATACATAAGAAACAGTTGAGCTTTCCACAGACCGTTGCAAACGATCTATATATACCTACCTACATATATGCGTAATTTCTTTGTACAAGTGTATGAAATAAAATAGTAAGAATAATTTTTCACATATTTTATTTTCTAAGAAAAATATTTATTCTCAAAGAACGAATTCTCACAAGGAATAAAGTAAATATCACTACAACGCATTCGCGAGCACTATTAAAATATAGGTCTCTAAAAGGAATTTCATTTTGTGTATTACATGCGAGGTTTCTGAGAAGAGATTCGTATTCCACGTACTTACGTACTCAAACGAATTCCAAGAGTTTCTATACTACTAACAGGTGAAACTGTAAAATGATAGCTACTACATCAAAATTTTCATATATCATTTCATTTCATTTATTCAATAACAAATTTTAAATCGTATTTGAAATATGTATAGGCGACCAAGAAATTTGTTTACCACTCTAAGGCTGAATATAATTTGCACGTACAAAACATCAAGGGCTATTTTCGCTTGACAGATTAATAACTGCTACGTCAGAATCTGTCAATCATTAACAAATAATTATGTTACTGGGAGATGTCATCAAAAGTGGTAAACCAATGTATTGGTCGCCTATACATAAATATGTTAATGGTAATACAGTTTCACAGGCGTCACAGCTCAGCTCTACCTTCTCTGCTGTGGCTCGTGGGTTCGATTGCCGCCCAGAAAAAATGTTTGTGTGATGAACATAAATATTTGTTCTTTGTCTGGGTGTTACTATGTATTCAACGTATATTTGCAGAAAAAAGTGTATAAAAAGTATTCTATCAGCAGTCTAGTTCCTATAGTACAACCTTTGCTTAGTTTGGGACGAGAGTGTGATGTGTGATTCGTCCGTGAATATTTATATAAACGTATAAGAAGAAGTTAGGGAGGGATACTTTTGGTAGCCGAAGCAACTGCAATTTCACGCCAAAATGTTTGGAAATGATTTATTACGGAAAGTGGAATTCCATAACAAAGTTACGAACAAAATTTCACCATGAAAATCCGGTTTCGAAACTGGATAGGAAGTAAAATGTTGAGCAAAGTCCGGTTTTCCGGCAACAGTGCCGTGGAGGGACGAAGTTGCTGTGCCGACTGGCATGATGTACACAGTTATACAATAAATACATTCTTATTCTTAATGACGAAGCACCAGTGGTTTCGTGGAGCATTTTTTAAAAGTATTCGATAGTGTATTAATGGACTTTTCTATTACAAAATCATTTACTGTCACTTAGCTGTACGCAGTTCCAGTGCTCGTGAACAGTGAAGACAATGTGGTGAAGAAATATTCTTAGTCATCTCTTCGTATATTGACCTTGTCATTCCTGTGGATTAGACGCTACTAAGCTGAAATAAATAAATATTCATGGACATTTCACACATCACATTCTAGTCCCAAACGAAGCAGAGCTTGTACTATGGGAACTAGATTGCTGATAGAATACTTATAAAAATAGTTATATAGTTTATTTGTGAAACTGGTTATTAAGGAATTATTGTCGTATAATCATCATATCAGCCTGTAGAAGTCCACAGTTGAACAATAAATATATTTTTCCTTTTTTAGTCATCCTGTCAACAGAAGCCGTTCAAATCTTCTTCTTTAGTTTTCTAGTTCGCGATCGCATTTCAAGTCTTTTTTTAGCTAGAGCTTTAATTATTTTGTTTGGTTTATGTGTAGAAATAACAACTTATGATTGCATGGTCAAGGTGTTCTGTATTTATCGTGGTATATTGGTAAAATAATTTTGAACTTTCGTTGAGACACGAAGGTAGATTCTGATCGCAGACTCCTCTTATTCATAATATATGCACATAAATTGTATCAAGTAGGTGATTCTGTTCGCTTCAAGCTGTCTGCGATCGTAGATAACCTAACATCTCGGTGTTTTAAGATATTGCAAGCTTACTTAGTTTCTGAAGAACAGAGAGCTTCGCGTACCGTATAGAGTTTCATGCAAGAACGCCCGTTGCTGTCTTCTACAATATAAATTTTTTAGATATTTTTTTTGTCTTATCAACTTCTTGTCTGTACCTACTACCTTAGGTTGGGTTATAGATAATTGAATATTTTTTTGTTTAAATATTCAATTTCTCAGAATTACTTATGCAGATAATATAGCTTAATTTTTTTAATATTAGTCTTTTCCCTAGAAAAATAAGAACCTCGTAAATTACCTTGGCTTTTTTGTGAAAGGCCACAGAGGCTGAGTGTAGATAATAATTAAAAAAGTCTTCTTTATGATTTTTTACTGTGGAATAGTGAAGCTGTAGTTTTTTTCCATACAATCTCTCTTACAGCAAAGTTTGGAAAATCTTCACGTAAGCGGTGATAAAACTGAAAGTTTTTGAATTGAATTAAATTAACGACCCGCTTTATTGCGGTCTTTTAATAGGTAATTTAAGGGTATTTTATGACGCTTTAGCTGAGAATCATAGCTCAGCCATTTTTATCAGTCACACTACACTCCTGTTAAAATTGTCTATAAAATATAGCTGTTCAGGTTCGAACCTACGACCTTTCTCTTTATACACTTCACTACCAACTCGTTATAGGTACGAGTAAAGTTTACTTTGATTTAAAATACAGATATTTTCTTACCAAAATGGTTGAAAAATGATAGATTTATTTCTCTAGACGTTGCCTAATCAAAGTCAAAGTCAAAACTACTTTATTCAGTAAAATCACAAGGATCATTTAGAATCGTCATACATACTAGGTGATTCTAGGTGCCAGTTCCACGCGACCAGAGCCTAGAAGAACGGGCAAGAAACTTACGGCCTGGTTCCTACCGTTTTTTTATATGATCCTTCTTACAAAGAATTACTATTAAATTAGTATTCAAGAAGTCAAATGAACTGAAAGCAAAATGCCGAAGTAACCTTCACAGAGATAGTTCTATTCAAGAATAAGCCTTTACGTCTCTCTGGAGCAAATAGCTTAGCCTTTTTGGATTACCTAGTCCGTAGATCTGTATCACGACAGAGCGAAGACTTTGCCTAGCATGAGCAGTAGCTACAACTTTCTAACGCTATCAAATTACTTCAATAGTATATTCAGATAAACACGAAAATAGACTACCCACAGAGAAGTATTTAGAGATACTATACAGTATTTACAAAATGTACATTGTCATATAAAATACGAAACAGTTGAGCTATCTACAGACCGTTGCAAACGATCTATAGATAGTTCAACTGATCCAAATCAGTACCAATCGTCGCGTACCCAAGACACTGGCTGCATTGTCGCGCTGAATAGCAATGCTGATACGTTGGGCCAAATACTCATCAGCCCTCGGTTCACGCGTCGCTTCGACTAGAATAGTAGCTTTGCCTAGTTTTGGACTAGAGTGTGATGTGTGAATATTTATATTTATTTGTATTTTTTTGTGATAGCGATTAGACTTCCAGGAAACCTAAAAATTCAGTTAACTTTAAAACGACCAAAAATAACAGGTTTACTCACATAAGTTTACTCACATAAGTTTAAGAACGTAGTAATAAGGATAGAATAAAAGAGATATTATTGTTAGATTTTCAGTTTTTCGCTGATTTAATTATTTTGTTAAAAAGTTTTATTTAAGTTACCACTGATAATTAATGATAAAACGAACTTACCTGTATGTGAAGTTCTATCATAATTTACCTAAAATACATACTGCAGAGACAAAAAAACAACGAAAAACTAGTGCTAAGGGTTTAGTATGAAAAAAGAAAGAATCCTTCTAAAAGCTTAAAATAGATTTTGCTGCTCTATCTTCTTGAACACTTTGCAGGAGTAAAAGTAGTGGCATTACTTTCGGGTCGAGTAAGTACGTTGAAAGAGCCCACAGCTTATACCTAAAAAATTTAAGAGATAACATTCACAAAGCAATATCTAAAATTTTGATATTTCAAGATTTTTGAAGTTTAATCGTAGGTAATACATATCAGAACATAAAAAATATTTTTATTTTATTTTGAATAAGTACCTACCTCAAAGCCCTTTACAATCTCCGCAGACTGCAGACTTTTTATCAGCCGATAGTTTGGTCGGCTTCTTAATCAGTATAAAGACTGAATCACAGTAATGTGCGCATCTGCATACATCTTCATACTGATTAAGAAGCTGACCAAACTATCGGCCGATAAAAAGTCTGCAGTTTGCGGGGGCCCTTACGCTGATGCAGACATTTGATATCTAAAACATATTCCTTTATATTTTATAACTAAAACATTAGTTTGTTACACTGTAAGTATTGGCCATTGATTTAGAATTGTGATAAACTGATATTATAGGGCTAGTAAAATAAACCATATAAAATTAATAGGGCTGGCTAACGTGACTTTTTGTATCTTTTATACTTGTTCAATTTTTTTACGTCTAGCAGACGATCTACAAGCAGAGTCAAAAAGTAACTCGGACTAGGGCCAGCTAGACGATTTCCACGTTGCCCACCAAAACTCTTACTAAGTCATTTAATCGTCGATATATCAAGGTAGAACTGAAGTCCCCTCAAGGTTTCAAATGTACTTCTAAGTTAAGTCACAGTCGTTCAAATTAGTCCTTAAATTCCCAGCGGCTAGTGAGGGTAGTTTGTGTTGAAGAGGTCTTAAATCACATTACTTTATTGAACTCCGGCTGCGTGATTTATCATCGGTTCGGGAGCTTTATTAGCGCCAACTTTATGGTACTTACTAATTAGTCTTTTAAGGCTTGTTTTATTTCATTGCTAAATTACTCGCGGAATTACTTATACTGCTATATTGCAGGTCCTATTTCGTAAACACTACAGTTACTTAAAATACATTAAAAAGAAGTTAAAAACAATATAATCCTAAACGAAATTAAAAATGGGTTCATATTTTTTTTATAATTCCTTGTTAAAGTCCGCTTTACGCAACCATAGCTATTTTTGTGGACCATAGCTATTCGGAGTAATACGATGTTAAAATCAAAAATAGTTTTTCTAAATTTTCTCGATTTCCATGGGACAGATTTTTTTATAAAAATAGTAAAAGATGGGCAAGTAATAGTTTAATGTGGCAACAAGTTATTTAGTCGTGGGCCACGGTTATAGGTTTTATAATTCTGTGATACTTGTGCAGCAGACTGAGCGTGATCAGACTATATGTTGTTCCAATTGAACTAGGCTGATCCTTGAAGAACAATTCGGGATAATCCGGGATTCAGGCCAGCTGTTCACCGAAGAGGGACAATTTGTTGACAAATTCTCTAAAGTGTCGGCTTTTATTGAACCCTCGTAAGGTAATAAAAGGTTACCCACTTACTGGGGATTACACAGTATTTTATATCAATTTACGTTTAGCCACACCAGTCCAGAGAGAGCAGGACAAATGTGATAATCGTAAGCGTAATCCATTTGAAATACACTGCGCGGTAACTTTGTAAAGTTCAACAGTAAAGTTGATGTTGACGCGTAGTGTATGTAAAATACGTCTTACGTAACGTTTACGATCGTCACATTTATTCTTGTTCATCCCCCTGGTATCAATAATTTACTACCTAGAGAATATTAGACCTCAGAGAAAACTTGTCATAGTTCTGGGAAAGATTAATATAATAAATGTAAATATATTAAATAACATTTAGATAGCTCAACTGTTTCTTATGTATTTTCTAAATACCTTTGTACATTTTGTATATACTGTAATAGGCTTAAGTTTATTGATATAAAAAGAGATAGACAGACTGTCTGCCTGTTTGTCCATCTGTCTGTCTGTCTGTCAGAGAATTCTCGTTTTACCTTTTGCGTACGAAACCCGAAAAAGAAAAATTTAATAGTTTAAAATAATGCTTAAAAAAAGCTCAAAAATATAATCCCTAATTAAAATAAATGTATTTCCTCCACACAGTATCGTTTACCATTTTAATCCAAACTTGATATCCAAGCTTAGTTTAAACGTGTCTCATACGACCCACATGCAAATCACGTTTTGGATGTGCGATGCGGTCTCCGATCGCAATCACAACAGTACCTCTACCATGAGTTGTCACAGTAAAATCGCCTGACTTTACTACAGTAGTTACGTCAATATTAGTATGACGAATTTTAGTACCCAACTATCCGCCAGAGGCGCTGTACAAATCTTCATACATTTTTTTAACTACAGACGCTAGCGAGTATAGTAAATATAGCATAGTCAAAACTCATGGTAGAGCTACAGATATTCAAATTGCAATCTCGTACGCCTGGGTGTGGCAGCTTTTGATTGCTATTTTAAACGCTATCATCTACATTTTAAAGCTGCTTTTGAAAAATAAATAATGCTGGACAATCCACACAACATCATCTAGCCCCAAGCTAAGCAGACCTTGTGTTATGGGTACTAGAAGACTGACATACAATACCTACATTACATAGATAAATATCTTTTATTATAAGTACATATAAAATACTCTGGGTATTTTATATGTACTTATAATAAAAGATACCGAAGACACCCGGAATAAATGTTTACAGATCGTACATACTTTTATCCTAAGGCGGGAATCGAACCCGCAACCTTCTGCGTCGCAGGCGGTTCTTCGCCCGCCGCGCCACATCGGTAGTCAAAAAACAATGGTGTAAACTATAGGACCATAATAGCCATTCTTCGAAATGTTTTTCTAAAACAGAATAAGACATCACAAAAAATGTACAAGATTTTTTTATAACTTTATTCAGAGAACCGGAACTTGTATTTTGTCAATAATTAGTTTTTCATTCAATAACCAAGTAGAAGAAGATTCAATAAGCCATTCTAAAGATCTTTTTATGTATAGATTTTGATTTTGGTTTGCTTTTACCTTGTATACCAGTTTTATTACGATTTACTAAAATTGTAATAACTTTTAGTCTATCCAAATTAAAAAGTATAATTTGTGCACTAACGTGAGTCACTGAATAATAGTGTTTTTTTTCGAATTTTACTTGTTTTATCAAACATCAAACTTCAATTGCATTTATTCAATAAAATCACAAGGATCACTTCGAAACGTCTTACATACTAGATGATTCTAGGCACCAGTTCGTCGCGGTATCATAAAAATACCTTAAGGCGATGATTTTCCCCAAATGCGTGTTTTCGGGGATGATTTCTGAAGAAGTCCATAGCATGTGGAGTTGTGAAACTTATTATTTCCTATAACACATGTATTGAACTAGTCAGTTATTAAACAGAATGTGTGCTCTTGGATATAGTTTACCTACTCTAAAATATAAGTTTAGCTATTCTTATGGTTCGTATATATTATATTTGTATAAAATGTCGTTGCTGAGCAAGAAATCCTCACGGATCGGATACCCCGATCACTGGAGACGAGTGGGCCCGGGATAAGCCGCTTGGAGTACGCACTTTGAGGATCTCGGGTACCTCGACAAAGGATGGTTCTACAGGCTCTTTTGTAGGTCAAGTGACACTGTACAGAGACACTTTAAAAACGCGTTTATTGAATTTACGGCGCGGAAACGCATTATTAGCATTATCACGCAGATCGCGTGGCCTAAAAGAAACATATTTTGTGGTTACAGAATATGGTTCTGTATAAGCTACAATTTACACTAAAATAATGTTGCTCTATGGTTTCTTGCTGTTCCATAGAACAAATTGAGATGCAGCAAAAATATATTTTTTTGTAGGCCTGTGTTATCAAGTCTTACGGCCGGTTTCTCGAACGATGATCAACGAAAAAATCAAATAATTACTATGTGTCAAACTCGGGTCAATCGTGATTTGAGTTTCCAGAAACCGCCCGTTAGCCTTTCTAGCTATCTGTATTATGTTATTTATACTATACATGTTACATAACACGTTTGTTGAATTCTTTGGAGATTTCGAGTTAATTGTAAATATCACGTATGATTAAAACAAATCATATCAATGATTGTACAATGACCCATATGTGTTGATAGAATCTAATCTATTATGGATTTGCTTAATGGATTAGAGTGGATGAGCTATTGTTGATAACAGCTCAACTGATTCAATCGATAATTTCTGCAGAGGAAAATATATTATTTCCAATTAAATGACAACGCCGCCCGTCGCGTTGTAATTTAATTGTCGTGTGTCCTTTATTGGCATTTTCGTATTTTGCATCACGTAAGTCCCTAGGGATGGCAGGAATCATTTCCTTTCCAAATTGCCTATCGACCGTGCCTAAGGTTGCCACACAACCCTTTTAACCGCAATGTGACACTCTTGACGTATTATTTGTGCCTCGATTTTCTCTAAATAACAGTGTATCTACCATGAGATGTATGTGTCTACAGTAAAATCGCCTGACTTTACTACAGTAGTTACATCAATATTAGTATGACGAATTTTAGTACCCAACTATCCGCTAGAAGCGCTGTACAAATCTTCATACATTTTTTTAACTACAGACGCTAGCGAGTATAGTAAATATAGTATAGTAAAAACTCATGGTAGACCTACAGGTACCTATTCTCAGATTATTTACTTTTGTTTATTTTCATTATTTTACTGGTTTTGATTTTGAGCCACAAGGCGCTGTTTAAGTTACCAATAAGATTGGAATACTCTGTAGATAGATTTGAAACCTACTAAAAGTATTGTTATCAGTGTGTTGTAAATTTACAAGTGACAAAGGCTAATAAATATGTACCTATAACAAAAACGGAAGCTGCCGTTTTACCAACACCCTGTAATTACTAACCTTTCCCACCTGGCAACCCTAAATACGTTACGAAGCTCTTTATCTCGTCTGAACTAACTGCTATGTATTCTGCGCTCGTTTATTGAATTTACGTGTTGATACAGGTTGATATGAGATCAAATTAATGAAGGCTCGAGGCGTGTTTTGGTATTATGTGGTAATGCTGTTAAAATGTGATGTAGGGTAACTTAGACGGGCTCGATCAATATATACATTGTTCAATGTTAGAAGGGTAAATATTTACTTGTCCGTTTGAAAATATTAAATATCTTTTTACTCAAAAATGTGGGAACTTGTTTATGTGTTACGTGTTAAGATAAAAAACTGTATACAGTTTATAGCGCATACTTGGTATAATGTAGTATAAATGTACAATATAAAGATATTGCTAATATATTGATACATTATGATATTTTTTATTTAATTATATAGGTATATTTTAATAATATTAGTATCTTGACGAAGTTTTTTATGGTTCATACATACTTAACTTAACCTACGTTAATGTTGTAAATAAAAGTAGAGATTTCCTATTTTCACCGAGAATCATAATCATTCGAATTTTATAATTTTCTTTTTAATTTTGTTTGACAATGTCGTTCGGATTCCAATAAAATGCAGTAAATATCTAAGTATTTCATTCGACAGCCTCATTGAGCGCAGACAAGGCGACCACCACGCCCCGCACCACCCCGATTGGTTGCCTCACCCCGCTGGACACCGCACAGTTCAGAAATACTAGTTAACACTCTTGAGTTTACTCGCGTGGTACATGTTACCGTGTTAGGGCGCAGCAATTTTGTTATTTGCAATATTTTAATTTTAATACAAAAAAATAATAATAATCGGATAAGATGTCAAAGTAGCAAATCAAATAAGTAAATATACAGTCCAAAATAAATCTATCAATGTCAAAAAAATAAATTGATTCTATATAATGTCAAAACTTAAAATAAATTATACTAAACTAATTATTATCATTAACACATTTATCAGTCAAGAATTCATGAACGGAGTAATAGCATTTTGATGCAAGGAATTTACGGAGTTGATTGCGAAAAGAATATTCATTTTCTTGGTTCTTGATAAAAGTGGGTATTTTATTAAATATTTCTATTAGTCGGGTGTAGGGGCTATTGTCAAATGTTTTTAAAGTGGTTTGGGGCCTAATCAACATATCTTTGTTTCGTCTATTGTAGTTTCCGTCATTTTCAAATTTGGATTTAAATAAGTATCTGTATTTTCTTACGAATATCGTCATTTGCATAATATAGATACAAGGTAATGTTAATATTTTCATTGATTTGAAGTGCGGTCTACAGCTTTGTCTTTCCTTAATGTTAAGTAGGATTCTAACAAGTTTCTTTTGTTTGATAAAAATGTCATTAAAGTCTACACTATCCCCCCATAGAATAATGGCATAGTTAAACCAAGAAAAGGCGTTGGCATAATATGCAGACAGAGCGGTTTGATAGTCAGTATTGCTTTTTAATATGCCTAGGGCATATGTGAATCTGGCAAGTTTAATTTTAAGTTTGTCAATATGTTTTTTCCAGTTTAAATGGCTGTCTAGTGTCGTTCCCAGCAAGTTAAACTCAGATGTTTCTGCAATACCTAGATTAGCTTTCAGATAACTCAGGTCTAAAGGTGTCCTTTGACTGGTTTTAAATTGAACTAATTTTGTTTTGGTCAGATTTATTTCTAAATTGTTATCAGCTAACCATTGTTTTGTGGTGTCAAAGGTAGATTGTATTAATTTAAGGTCGGAGCTTGGTGAAATTTTAAACAGCAAAGATACATCATCTGCAAAAAGTACGCATTTAGCATTTATTGCTTTCGGTAAATTATTGATGTACACTAAGAACAGTAAACATCCGGTCACGCTTCCTTGGGGAATAGATGCATTAGTTATTTTTATGTCTGATTGAATTTCATTTATTTCGCCAGAGGCAGTACTGTGATAGTCAATTTGTACGTATTGGCTTCTATTACTAAGATAAGATTGAAACCATCTAAACGCAGGTCCTCTTATACCTAAGTCATGTAGCCTATTTAGTAATATACTGTGAGAAACTTTATCATATGCTTTTGTCATATCTAGAAACAGTCCTATCGCGTATTTCCTTTCATTTAAGCACTGGTAGATATCTTGTACATAGTTATATACTGCGAGCGTAGTGGAGCAATTTTTTCTAAAGCCATATTGGTTTATGTCAAATAACTTGTTTTTTTCGATAAAGTTGTACACGCGGTTTGTCATAGCTTTTTCAAATACTTTAGAAAAAGTAGGTAGGAGTGCTATCGGTCTATAGCTGTTGGGACTGTGTTTTTTGCCGTCTTTTTTTAATATTGGCCGAATCTTCGCAATTTTAAGTTTTTCGGGAAATAAGCCTTCGTTAAACGATTGATTTATAAGATTAGTCAAAGGCGAAGTAAGTTCCATGATACATTTTTTAATTAGTGTCGTAGGTACTTCGTCCGTCCCGTAACTTTGTTTGTTGTTCATTGATTTGATAATAATACCAATCTCGCGCTCTGTAACCGGTCCTAGGTAAATAGAATTAGTATGTCGGTCGGACGGAGGGCGAGCGCACACTCCGGCGCAGGCAGCATTGCTCCTATGACTCATGCCGATAGAAGCAAAGTAATCATTGAACGCGTTTGCTACAGATTGAGGGCAATTTATTTCTGTGTTATTTATTTCTAATGATAAATTTGTGTGCGTTTTGAGTTCATTATTATTTTTAGTGATTTTTTTAATGGTACTCCACATTGTTTTAACTTTATTGGTAGATTTTTGCATGTCATATGCGTAATTTAACTTTTTTGAACGTTTTATACATGATTTTAACAACTTTTCGTAACTTGTATAGTATTTTGTAAATGTATCATTTTTTAGCTGTGTAGATAAAATTTTTAGAAGTCTTTTGTTTTTGCAGGATACTTTTAACCCTTTTGTTAAGTAGGTGTTATTTTGATTTTGTATGATTTTTATTCGTTTTTTAGGTATGCATATATTTAAGTTTTGTTGGATAGTGTTGTGAAAAGATTCGAAGTTATCATTTACATTTTGGTTTTGCAGAATTATTTTTGTCCAATTTACTTGGCCAATGGCTAACTTGAATTTGTCGATATTTTTAGCGTTGAATGTTCTTTTATGTATATATATCGAGTTCGAGTGCTTGGTTGTTGGTTTCGTCATTGTTTGTTCATAAATAAGGCTATAATGGTCGGAGATACCCAGGTCTTTAACTGTTAGTGTAAATGATTTATGATTAGTAAATAGTAAATCTATTGACGTCGAAGTCGAAACCGTGACTCGAGTTGGGGTTTTTACTACTTGGTGGAAGTTTGATTCTAGCATTGTGTTGATTAGTCTCTTGTGGTCTTTATATCTACTTAGCTCGTTTATATTAAAATCTCCAGTTATTATGATTCGATTTTTATGGTTCTTATGATTAATTATTAAAAGTAACTTATCTAAAAAATTAAAAAATATTTCTATTTCACGATCCAGTCTGTAAATATTTATTAGTATAGTTTGCTGCGAACTAATTTCCACTGCACAACATTCAACTACGTGTTCCACTGATAGGTCCGAATATTCTGTTAGTTCCTGGTATTCAAAGCTGTTTCGTACTAGTATTGCGACTCCTCCTCCTCTATGTTCTTTCCGGTAAAAAGCTGCTGCAAAATCATAATTTTTGATGACAATAATGTCCTTATTCACGTCCTTTATCCATGTCTCGTTCAGGCAGACTGCATGAAAGAGTTGTTCGTCGTCGTCGTTTAGTAGGCTTTCAATTATATGAAGTTTGTTGTTGATACTTTGGACATTCTGTACGAGTAGTAGAGTACGAGTACTGTTAGACAATATTTATTGCAATTTTGTACCAATCAGTAAATCAGTAGTCAAACATTTTAGCTCCGATCATTACGGGCATAGCGTAAAGTTTCCTTACAACTTAGTAGATAAATCTGATGTATTTACCTATCGTCCCATAACAGAAAGTCGTGTCAGTAGATTTCAAAATAATATTGGACTCAAAGTACCACTTATACCATGCATGGCTGACCCTAATGTGGTTTTTACAAAATTATTTAACTTAATAAATGAACAACATCGAGATACATTTACATTAAAAACATGTAAAGTCAGTACTGGCGTGAAATTTACTGATTGGGCTACACCAGGTATTTACAAAAGTAGAAACAAATTATATGATCTATACGCTACCAGGGAGTCAATGCTGAATGATAGTGAGTTTATTATATACATACAGAAATATTCCAAAACTTTCAAAAAAGTTTGTCATGTAGCGAAATCTTTGTATATAAGGAATAAAATAGAAAATTCAACTAATAAAATTAGAGCCACTTGGAAAGTAGTAAATAACGAAACAGGAAAATCAAAAACTCGGAATAAGCAGATACAATTACAGATAGATAATAAAGTTTTAACAAAAGACATTGAAGTTGCTAACGCATTCGGTAGCTTTTTCTCCAGTATACCTAAAGTTGTTACCCAATCCTTAAATGCATCAGCTTTAGGAGCGATGACGCTATTAAAATCTAGTGTTGAAAGTTGTAATAGTATATTCAGTTTTTCATATGTTCAGGCTATTGATATTGTTAAAACTTTTAAGTTATTAAATATAAAAAATACGGAGGATCTATGGGGAATGTCAACAAAAGTGCTAGGTTCTATTATATTAGATATCGCACCGTGCTTAGCCTATGTTTTTAATAGATGCGTTGACGAAGGTGTTTTTCCCGACTTAATGAAACATAGTAAACTCATTCCTCTTTACAAGTCGGGAAGTGAAAAAGATCCTGCCAATTACAGGCCAATCTCGGTATTGCCTACGCTAAGTAAAATATTTGAAAAGGTTATTCTTAATCAACTGTTAGCTCATTTTAACTCCAACCAGCTGCTACATGTTAATCAGTTTGGATTTACTAAAGGTCGATCTACAACTGATGCCGGCTCGGTGCTCTTAAAGCACATATATGATGCCTGGGAAAATTCAAAAGACGCAATCGGTATTTTTTGCGATTTATCCAAGGCTTTTGATTGTGTTAGTCATGCAACTCTCATTTATAAACTTAAACATTACGGAGTTCAGAACCGGGCTATTGATCTTATTCAGTCTTACTTAACCAATAGAGTACAAAAAGTTGACGTTAGTGGTGAGAGGTCTTCTGGGTCAATCATTGATATGGGAGTGCCACAAGGCTCGATATTGGGACCTTTCTTATTCTTAGTCTACGTTAATGACCTTGCCTCTTATGTTCAAAAGCTATGTAACATAGTACAGTTTGCAGATGACACCTCCTTAATTTTTAAAGTAGATAGACAAAAGACTGACTACGATGACGTAAATGTATCTCTTTCGCAAGTACTTAACTGGTTTACTGTTAATAATCTGTTACTTAATGCTAAGAAAACGAAATGCATGAAATTCACTCTGCCGAATGTTGTTCAAAGACCAACCAATATTTTATTGAATGGAGAGTCACTTAATCTTGTTGATTCTACTGTCTTCTTAGGCCTAAATATTGATTCGAAATTGCAATGGGCTCCACATATTGGAACGCTTGCTGGTAGGCTGAGCTCAGCTGCTTATGCTGTTCGTACGATAAGATGGCTCACTGATGAAACGACAGCTAGGTTGGTTTATTTCAGTTACTTCCATAGTGTGATGTCATATGGTATACTTCTCTGGGGTAAAGCAGCTGATATACAAACTATATTTGTTTTGCAAAAAAGGGCTATACGTGCCATTTATAAAATGAAACCGCGGGATTCGTTGAGGGAGCGGTTTGGGGAGATTGGTATTCTAACAGTAATTTCACAATATATTTATGAAGTCTTATTGTACACTCATAAAAATAAAGTTAGCTTTTTGAAAAAGTGTGAGGTTCATGGTGTGAACACTAGAGGCAAATATAAATTGTGCGTCCCTGGGTTCCGGCTTTGGAGGGTGAGTGGGTCGTTTGTGGGGGGTGCCGTGCGTTTTTATAATAAACTCCCCGAAAATGCAACAAAACTCTCAGTTAGAAAATTTAAAACATACATTAAAAATAATCTTATAAAAAAGGCGTATTATACCTTAGACAGCTATATTAATGACAAAACTGCATGGCCTGATGTCGCTCCACCCGTCAACAGCAACTTTGTCGATTTGTGATGTTAGTAATGTTCTCTTGCCTTGCTTATGTACTTTGTAGTATATTTGTATCTGAAGCGAAGCGTGTGCTGTCTTTTTGATTTACGTATAGCTTTATTATACTTCTTTTTTTTTAAACTCATTAGTGTATCATTACTAAGTTAAATTGACACCGCACTGAAACTTCAGTACTTAATTTAGTTTAATTGTAATTCTTTGTAAGAAGGATCATATAAAAAAACGGTAGGAACCAGGCCGTAAGTTTCTTGCCCGTTCTTCTAGGCTCTGGTCGCGTGGAACTGGCACCTAGAATCACCTAGTATGTAAGACGATTCTAAATGATCCTTGTGATTTTACTGAATAAAGTAATTTTTGACTTTGACTTTGACTTGAGTAGTCTAAAAACGAAATGTACCACCAATACTCTGTGTGTTGTTGGGTTTGGTCTGTCTGCTTGTTTGTGCCGGGACGACAATCTGTGTACTAGTTTGGTGCCCCCCGTGGCTGGGTTCTTCATATTCATATTCAGACTGGCGTGACGTTGAAGGTCGTAGATTATCTGCATGCTTCGGTTCCGCTTGCACTAATGAGTGTTTTTTCTCGTGTTGGTTTCGTCTATCTTGCAGCGATTTTTGGTCAAGAAACCCTGATACGTATAATCCTGTCGACCTGAACTGTCTTGCATTGTTTAGTATGTATTTTGTCATTCGTTTGCTTATTAGTTCTATTTTTACAGGTCGGCGGCTGCCGCTCTTTCCTATTCTATGTATTTCCTCTATATACCCCGTGATGTCGATTTCCATAATATGCATAAATGCATTTATTACTCGTCGTTCTAAGTTCGTTTCATACTCGTTGTGATATTCCTGTAGACCGTAAATCACAATAGTTTTGTTTTCGTCTCTTTCTTTTTGCATAGGTGTTTGAGATTTTTTCAGTATTTTTTGTATTTCAATTTTTAGGTGGTCGCGTTCGGTTTCCAATGTTTTTATTTTACTGCATATGTTGGATATGTCTTCTTTGATATGAGTCTGCTCAGTATGTAGCGCATCTGTATTTTGCTTTATTTCTTGTTTCAGTGTACTAATCGCCTGACTTATTTCTGACCGGAATGCTGTTTTTATGTCTGTTAGTATTGATTGTTTATGTCTGTCAAGTTTTTCTTCTAATTTTGTTTCTAACAGTTGACTAAATTTGTCTAATGTTATGGTTTCCACACTTGTTTCACTAACCTTCGTTTTGTTTTGTAATTTTGTGTTTAATGTATCTCCAAATAGGTGTCTGTCATGCTGTGCGAAGTCGTCGACCGACATAGTTGTGTCGTTTAGTATGCTCTGATGTTGTTTCCTTGTAGGTGTATCGTCGTTTCTAGTGCGTTTTGTAATATTTTCGCAATTTGGGCAACACCATGAGCTCATAAGAAAATGTTTGTTTTCTATGTAATGAGCTGTTGTTATGTTAAGGCACCTGTAGTGGAAGATAGCTTTGCAGGAGTAGCAGGCCAATAAACTTTTTTCTTCTTCTCATTTAAAAACAAACAAGTATTCTATAAGCAATCTAATTCCCATAGTGCAAGCTTTGCTTAGTTTGGGACTAGAGCGTGATGTGTGAATTGTCTATGAATATTTATTTATTTCATATATTAAATGTCATAGTAGGAAAGTTATCTAATGGTGTGTCATCATGAAAAATATAGCGCGCGTGTATCGGAGATCAAAGCCTTCGGGATCTTGTTCCATCGCCTTTGAACGTATTGTTCGAACAATGCCACTGAAAATAGAAACACAATTCAACAGATTCCAGTGGCATAGATAAACAAATATTATTATTTATATAAACTTTATACTAAAATGTATATAATATGATTCACAATCAAAGAGAATGATTCTACTCGTAATGTTTGGGGATATATAAAATCTTTGAAGTATTTTCCAAAGACAAAACTAAAGACAAACTTATTGCTAAACTTAACAAACGAAATCACGTTGAATTAGTGATTTATTATTATTTAGTGAATAAGGGATTTATTGCATGCTTTAAAAATGAATAAAATAAGTACTTAACATAAAGAAGAAATATAATAAAATTTACAATGGTATGGACTTTCTTGAATGTTGACATATTTATAAAACTTTTGTTCTCCATGAAAATCCTGAAATAATGTGAATAAGTATACCTACTAAACTAACATATCCAAGTTCTAAACCTTTATTCAGATTTCCAGCGTAAACCACAAGCCTCAAGTTACAAGCTAGCTCCAAGACCACTTGTACTTGAACGAAACAATTAGGCGGCCAAATTACAGGCAGCACACTACACCTTTCCTCAGAGCTGTTAGCATCAGAACTAGCTGTTCAGAACAAGTGGAACCCATAAATAAATAAATATTCACAATATAAATAAATAAATATTTACGATATTTCACACTCTAGTACAAAGCAAAGCTTGTATTATGGGAACTAGAGTGCTGATATGATACTTAAATACATTTTTTTTGTAAATACTCACATAGAATACAAACACACACAGAACAAATATTTATGTTCATCACACAAACATTTGATATCAGTACAATGCGTTATATTTCCAACTCAAATGTGCTATTACTCTAAGTCTCGACCCATCTAAGCCGCAAAGTTAAAGTTCACTGTAAGCCTAATAATTTAGTCTCAAAGCTAGCCTTACCTCAGATCACTCTGTGACTAACTCTAAGGTCGGCATTCGCAGTATTTTAATCACCATCTCGTCCCAAATTATGCCAAACTGGTGTAATTGCGCGGTTTGCGAGGAATGCACGAATAATCGGAAATTCCTCTGGACACATTGCTACTGACCCGAACCATTTCATACGAACACTACGTCCGCCACTAGATCACTTGTGATTATTAAACCAGTAACAATAATGGCTTAGCATTCGTAATAAACCGTCATTATTGAATAAATTATTCTTAATTTTGATCGTCGTGAAATTTAATTTCAGATTTTAAAACAGCACTTTATTTTGCATTTATCTTAACTTATTTATGTTAGAACGGTGAATTAATTAAAAATTCCTGAATATTAAGGTAAAGACGTTTTCAAATTACAGGTTTTTCGATAATCATGAGCATTAAAATGAGTAATTAGTCTCAACTTTCAAACCGCAGCAAGGACAACACGCCTACGCTCACTCAGCGTCATAAATTAAAAAATAAATAGTTAGGTAGTAAATTTACAAACAACAAAAACTAAATCTAGATTTTATAATATAAGTGCTTTGTAAAAAGGTTCTCTACCACTCTATTTGTTATTATGATGCTTGATTTGCTTACTGAAATAATTTATTATTCACAAACAAATTTACGACTATACAGTATTTACAAAATGTACATTGTCATATAAAATACATAAGAAACAGTTGAGCTATCTACTGAAATTGCTTACTGAAATTGCAGACACATTTATGAATCAAAGTGATAAACGCAGAGCCTCTCAAAGCACAACTGCAACAGACTTGCTCTGAGGCAATCCAAGTACTTCTCATCAAATGAATCTTTCTATTAATTCCTCTAAAAACTCTTATCCATGGCATGAGGTTCTATTGTGTTGTTGCGCGCTAGATTAATATCCGTACTTTTACTTTGTTTGAAAAGCAGCTGAAATAATCAACAAAAACCATTACTTAGATGAATGTCAAAGCCGAAAAACTTAAAAAAGCTGCTATCTTATCCCCACAGCCATTTCTTCCAAAGCTTCACCAACTCTTTTCTGCTTAGGGGGGGTATCCTGACAACTGAAATGTTTTTGAACTGTTATTATTAAATTGCAGTTCAGTTTTCTTCTCCGTCTTTTATTGATATTTTGAATGATCGATTTTCACACCGTTTGATAGAATTAACGAAAAATCAGGTAGGCCATGCTCAAATCAGGTGGGCCACGTGACTAAACCACGGCATTGACGTCATTTCTAACAGCTGAGTCATAATTTTATAAAGCTTAGTCACGTCAGTCCACAAAAATGGCAAGGAATACTGATGAGTTACTATAGTAAAATCATTGAAAACTCGACTGCAACTGAAAGGATATTCGGCCACGCAAGTTTCCCCTTGCTGGATAGCCCCCTTGGAATATTATTCGCGAGCCCAACTTTCTGAATAACTCCGTTAATTTGAGCCTGACAAAAAACTTGGGAATTGTTTGCAGATCCGTCAAAAAGTTCTCTTTGAGCACAGACAGAGCAGATAGTACTTTGAGCTCAAATAAAATGATGTGCCATTTGTTTTAAAGTTCGGTCTTTTTGCGTATAATATTGTCGGGAACCAGTAATCTATTTGGAACTTTGCGAGTCTTGGTAGCCGAAACTCTAAGATATTATTTTTCTCAAGTATAACACGCTTAATGCAAAAAATAAGTTTTTAAAGTGCAAGATTTTATTATGTAGTTTAAATTAAAAAAGAAAATGTGAACTGAAAATCTATTGAGAATCAGAATCGGTTAAATATTTTTTGAAAACTGTTTACAGAATAAAGGCAGTTGTTTCATAGTAAAGATACAACCAAATGATAAAAAAACTAGTTATCAATAATAAAAATTACTTCGTCAATTTCTATAAATAAAATGTACCTTTACAAGTCGCGTAAAACCCAAAAATAACTTTTTTTATTTCCGGAAGTTTTATAATTATTCACAATAAATGAGCGCAATCAGTCACCTAAGTAAGGTTCAAAAATAAAGCTAAGTACAAAATTGTATTCATCAAAATCTCTTACAAAATCTTTCAAAGCGGGCTGAAAACCTCATTAGAAAAACAAGCACTTTCCAGGAACCGGCTTTACTCTGAGTAAATATATTCTCGGCACGTTCTCTAAGCACCGTACACAGATTATATAACAGTTTGTACCACTAAGCTTCACCTGTAATGAGATAGCACGAGCCTTGAGTGCTAGGAAATCAATTTTGAAAACATAAACAGAACCTTGAATAATTTTGCTTCATTATTTATAAAAAAATAACACGTGTACAGCTCACAGATAAACCGGCATCTTTATTTACTAACACGTTACAATACCTTAGGGAAATGCTCTGCCGCTATATTTTTTATAACTAGGCTTGCAGTAGAAGTAAGTGTTTTTCGTTTCTTTGTTGATGTTCAGAATACAACGTAGAGAGATTTTAATTTATCAGAAATAGCTTCGCGCATTTGTTAATGTGTGGGTACGAGTATTAGCAAGACAATAAAATTTAAAAAATCTACGCAATAACTTTCATTTAATAATAATTAAAAGAAAGTATATTACTACCTTTGCACATGTCTTACTTTTCACATGCTGGGACGAAAATAGCCCTCTTTTGGCGTATACAAGTATTAGGTAACATGTCGTAGGATGGGGAAGTCGATCCCGTCTCACGAGGCCTCTCAGGATGTTGGTCCAGTCCGTCCCTCATCGATTACTAACGATTGTTGAGCACATGAGCAGTCGTACACTCACCCAGACCGAGTGGATCTAGGTTATTTTGTTATAGGGTTTTTTCGACTACTCTTCAGCTGGCAACTTTTTTACATAAACCTTTTTTCTCCATTTAGACTGTAGAGTATACTTAGTCCATGTTTGAAACTTTTGTGATAAATAAAAAGACAGTCTTGAAAAGTACAACATAAGAGTTCAACATTATAATTTAGTTTTATTTATTTTCAAGACAAGCTTTGCGAAGAAATACTTGTTTAAAATATTAGTAAGTACTTATTTCTTTTTTTATAAAAGTAAAATGATACGCTATTTTTCTGAATATCTGTTTTCATGACAATAATACTTTTTCAATTATTTTTTTTAATTAACCTATACTGTCCCACTGCTGGGCAAAGGTCTCCCCCTTTTTCAATAAACAGTGTGAATGAAGAGTCAACTTCAAGGGACTTTTTGAAACCGCTAAATTCATAAAGAAATGCGTTTTACCAAGTACTATAGTGAACTCTGAAAGACATATTTTATCATACTTGTACCTACTCCTAAGGTAGGTATCCAACGGAGAACCTAAGGGCTATATTTCACCGGGACGCCATGGCGGCGCAACCAGTCGCCGCCACCAACAAAATGTATACAGCTCTATAGAGAGTTACTCACCTGGTGTCCGTTTGGTCGCGCAACCAAACGTACATTTTGTTGGTGTCGGCGACTGGTTGCGCCGCCATGGCGTCCCGGTGAAATATAGCCCTAAAGGTGCTCATTCTCTCAAAGGATGAGCAAAGTTTTGGGCTGTTGAGTCAACATGGGCGCCGAGCCACGCCTCTACTACTCCGAGTACGATATTACCTGAAGCGGAGAGTAAAAATACATGCGCAAAGCAGAGGGGACTTCTCATTGCAGTCCACTCAATATACTCAGCTCAAGAGTTCATTAGTACAATTTAAACTGTATAAACAAATGAAAAACTACTGGAAAATTCATGCAGTTTCACGAGATGCATTGTTCTGTGTAGAAAGCATTGCATTATTTCGTAACCGTATAGATTAGACAAAAGAAACTTATAAAGACCAGAATGTATATTGTATTTCTATAAAAATCACAATAGTATTGAGGCTCGAGCACAAAAAATTTAATTAATAAATAATTAAAAAAATTAAATACTATCGTAAAGTTATTGAAGTGGCGTATTCGGGTGATACTACGCGTTGACGCCAACTTGACATCCGAACGTTGCAGCGTCAACGCGCAGTGTGACTTGAATGTGCTACCGTTACGATACATTTACACATTTATTTGGTACATAAAACACCGGATTCAATAACACTACGAGTGTTACGCAGGCTATAGTTTTATCCTCCAAGGTAGGCATTGAGTTTTCATAAAGGCCTATCGGCTGCCATCGGATTTCATTGTTGAAAGTTCAGGAAATCCTATCAGAACCCTCCGCGGATAATGGAAACAGTTTGCGAGAAGTTTGATTTACAAATGAGGGAAAATAAAGTTCCTTGTTTTATTTGATTTCGGCATATCTTGATTTTCTTTTTGTGAGATCTCTTTATACTGGTAGTTTTAGTCTGTTGTGATATAAACGTACTTAGAATCACTCAGTGAATTTGACGATCTAGTATGATCTCTGTGTTTACTGAATAAAATACCTTTGACCTTGACTTTGCAAGTTAAGGTCAAATTTGATGTTCATGATTTTGTAATAGTTTTGATTCTTCTTCTTGGGAATGGAATAAAACAAAAATAAAACAATTAATGAATTTTATCAGAAATCAGGGTCACCCTTTGCTTAGATTGAAATGGCGTCAAAATATAAATAAAAAAGAGTGCCTTTTGATTGAAACGATGAAAAATATAGTCTGTGGGCTCAACAAAGGCTGCGAACAATAAAAACCTTATGGACACTCAGAGAGGTCCCGTAAAACGTTATAGACCGAACCAACACGAGCCTACGGAAATGTTTAGAAAAAAAAACAATCGAGTTGTTTTACGAGAAAGTCGTAAAACTTCGGTATCTGTACCTATAACCGTTATAAGACAACACTGCACACTAAGCAAAAAGGATCGACTGATGTTGGTCCAAATAGTGATGGCAGATACTACGTGTACTTACTAATATAGGTACCAATATAGGTATCAATATTGGTACCAATGTAGGTACCAATCTAGGTATAGGTACTTATATGTTACACGGATTGTTATTTTCCGAAAAAAGTTACACGATAAGCACGGAAGGTGTTTATCGAGTTACGTTCTTCTTATGGTTTAAACTTTTTTAATTCCTTTACGTTACGATACTATGCTCAATCTGTCAAACTTTGACACATGTCATACACTCACTACAAGTCAATGTTGATACTATTTAATAACATGCTGACTACAAAACTGGGATTAGCTGTAATATTTGAAAGAAACAGCTTTTTTATTTCAATTCTTTTTCGATGTTAGAATTTTCTTGGAAAATCTGGTAAAAATACAAGCGTGTTCGTGTAATTCAAGTGAACGAAAGCCCGATACAGCGTGTAATAATTTGTTGATGGAAAGTTATCTATATTTGGGTGGCCTTGCGTCTAACGAGCTTAAACAGCCTTTAAGATAACAAGATCCATAAAAACTTATAACTTATTCATAACGATAATGCGCACTCCATTCGATACTCGGAAAGTGCTTTGCTCGGTCTAACAAGCTTTTGAAATACTGCTCTTAATATTTCTTATTAAGTTTCGGTAATTTGAGAAACTTGGTATGCTTAGTTTATGAGTAGCTGCTAAAATATACAACAAAATGTACTAAAATATAATTATTCAATCTTAATGTGACGCCCACCCAATAACGTAGTGAATTGAAAAAACTTCTGTAGCTCTACCATGAGTTTTTACTATAGGTACTATATTTACTACACTCGCTAGCGTCTGTAGTTAAAAAAATGTATGAAGATTTGTATAGCGCCTCTACCGGATAGTTGGGTACTAAAATTCGTAATACTAATATTGACGTAACTACTGTAGTAAAGTCAGGCGATTTTACTGTGACAACTCATGGTAGAGGTACAGTTAGGCCATCAAAAATTTGACCTTGTTCTCTGTTATTTTTATCTTCAATATGTCAACTTTTTATCTGATTTAATGATCATTTGTGAACTCATAGAAAACGATCAATTGCAATAATATTTTTGATGTAATTCTTATCACGCTGTAAGTTAAATCTCTGTGAAATTCTGTATTTTTTTGTGATCTTGTAAAAAAATCATTATTATTATGTTTTAGGTTGAACGACAATATATGTTCCCAAATATAAAAATATTCGCTAAATTACTAAATACACTGTTTCAGACAATTGAGGGAAAACAAGATTTCTTACGACGTTTAATAATAACAAGATATTTTTGAACCAACGAATCTGTTACGAAAGGCAATATTATGAAAACATTATCTGAATTGAAGACGTCGATCCTAAATAAACTGAAATATCTAGAAGTCGAGAACTTTTCCGAAAAATAACAAAAATATTTTTTTTATCATCTTTTTTTGACATGACCGAAGATTGTTGTTAGCTCAAATCCAAGTTACTATTACAAAACTGTAGCAAATACAAAAATAATAAATTCACTGTTTATTCCAGTTATTTCCAACAAAGAATTTCAGTTATTGTTTACACTTTAATGAATAAAAAAGTTTAACGATAAACGAAAAATTTACAATCGAACTAAATAAAAATAGTAGCCCAAAACCGTGTGAAATGTCAAAAACAGGACTCTAACAGACGTCACAGCTCAGTAGTAGTAGTAGTAGCTCTGACTTCCATCTGCGCGTCGTGGGTTCGATCCCAACCTAGAACAAACGTTTCTGTGATGAGCATTGATATTTGATTGTCCTTACTATGTATGTATTTACAAAACAAAAGTGCTATCAGCAATCCAGTTTCCTAAGTAGGTACAAGCTTTGCTTCGTTTGGGACTAGAGCGTGATGTGTGAAATGTCCGTGAATATTTAAACCGGTCACAAAAAGGCTGTCAATGATAATGATAAATATTAGTTTTATGTATAAATATTAGTCCTTGACTAATATATGATCATAAATAGTCTAAGTTGAGCCCTCGGGGATACTGAAACAAAGTTCCTAAGCAGACTCCCCCGAGGCATATTCCAATGTTTGCAGAGTATGTTATCTAGCAACTTATACAGTGACTTTGATTTAGTTAGTAAACTTAAAGAACAATAAAACTGTTTTATATTTGATTTGTTTGTTTTACTTATTTTGTTTTCATCGGCGACGTCCACGTTTGTATTTTTTTTTTTTTTAGTTTTTTTTTTTATATTTTATCAAACGCTTGATGATGATGTTATGTGACTTCTACCTAAAAATGCTTTGCCTAACCTAGCACGTTCAATGAGGACGTACCCTGTGAAGCACGTTAAGATGACGTAGCTTTCTCAATAGCAGTGAGTGACAAATATAATTACAAAAATATTAATCAAACCATTTTTGATGAAAACTGCCGAAGTTGTCCTTTCTACATTAATTACAAAGTTGTAACTATATGGGATCGAAGTCTTAAAATCATAATTAAATTATACTATTGTTGATCAAAATATTGTTACCTAATTTTTCGAAAGTAATTAATATTTAACCAGCTAGAGTATAACCTCTGCCTGAATGTTTGAATTTTATAAAACTTAAGAATTCAATTAAATATTGATGTAATTAAAAATTAATAAAACAAAATTAGATAATTAAACAACAAGTTTTTTTTCAAATATTGGATCGATAGAGACTTTCTGTAACTCACGATGATTTTCTTAACATTTGTCATCATCATCATCAACCTATATCAGTCCACTGCTGGACGTAGGTCTCTCCCAAGACGCGCCACTGAGCCCGGTCTTCGGCTCTTCTCATCCAGTGTTTGCCAGCTACATTCCACAGTTAAGCGATGATCTTTTCTGTCGAATGACGGAATGATGATGATAATCTCGTTGATGAGTTAATATATGTACCAACTTGTGTTTATTAGTCTATTTTTATATTGAATTTTCAGATTTAATCCTGACTTGTGCGTAACAACGTAAACTAAATAAATGTTGCTGCACGTTTTACTTGATTAAATAGCTTAAGAGAAGATTTCATTTTTGAGAATCTGAAAAGGTTGTTTTATGTAAGTCTGTGTTGTTTCTGTAACTGCTAACAATGAGCAGAGTTGAAAATTATTTACTGGAATTAATTCAAGTGTTTGTAATGTTTGATAATGAAAATAGGGTATAATAAAACTTTTATTTCTGTCTAGAAAACTTTATCAAAACTCATGTTTAATTTGTTTATTTCTTATATTAATCTACATAATTGGATTACGCAACCTCTTATGGAGCGAAAGGACGCAGATTCAAATCTTACTCAACTTAATAACTTTAGGGATAATAAAGTATTTCTTTTCTTTCGCTTTCGCGAAGGATCATATTTAGACGATTCTAAATTATCCTTGTGATTTTACTGAAAAAAGTAATTTTGACTTTGACTTTGACTTTACTTGTTCTCAAAGCGGGTTCCTTGTGCGTTTCGAGACATTTTGTGATGTATTCCCTAAGTACCTAAGTAAGTTCCCGAGCAATCCCTAGGGTGTCTAAAAGTGTCTGGCGTCTAACACGTCCGCGTGCGATGATTCTGCATGCAGAGCCCGAACTTAGCAAATAACCCGCTAGGGGGCTCTTCAAGTGTCTCCATACAGAATCGGCGCACGCTTTAACACTATGTGCCACCCACTTTACCGGTTTTATACTCTCTATCCCCTGGAATACAAGCTAATAGCAAAAAAACAGAAGATATTGTAATCTTCTGTTTTTTTTAACCGTGATTTTTGACATTTCCACACAGCGAAGAAAAAATTAATCAAAGTTATTATAAACAATCCAACAACAATCTGATTCAATCTTTAACAGTTGCATTTTGTTTTCTTAGCATTACGTTATTGGAACGAAGTCCCTTAGCGCGAAAGTTGTAACGTGTCGTTACCACTTTTAGTCTTAATTTTTTTGCTATACTTGTAAGCCGTGCGGCGTGCGCGTGTTTCTCTACCTGTCTCTCTCTCTCATAGAAAGCAAGCCAGTTATTAAATTAAGAACTTCGTTCCATCCGGGTGTCCATTGACACCTCTCAAGTTTTTAATTAACTAATTTTAAAGTTTTTACATTGAGCACAAATATACAAAAAAGGACCTCTGTCTCCTAATTACTTCTTTCTACTGTGTTTATATTATACTTAATATGTGTATTAAGGCCGTCAAAATCCCGAAGTTATAGCTTATGTCAATATGTAACATAAATGAACCTCACAACGTGTTTACTAGATTCTCGGCAATTTGACGCGAAATTGCCAATTCTCTCGTAATGATTCTTCAACGTGCCGTTATCGGGTGATTGGCATGTCTTTATCTTTACCCGACATACTGCTGAACGAGGTTATGTTTTAACATCTCTTTTTTTATCAGGCCAGGTCATAGCTCAGTTGGTAGTAAGTCTGCCTTCCATGTGTGATGAACATAAATATTTGTTGTGTGTCTGGGTGTCTATGAATTCTATGTAGGTATGTATTTATAAAAAATAGTATAATATAAGTATTCTATCAGCATTCTATGTAGTTCCCATAATACAAGCTTTGCTTACTTAGTTAGGGACTAGAGTGTGATCTGTAAAATGTTCATGAATATTTATTTATCTACGGAGATAGGTATTGTGAAGACTTGTATTAAGTACCTATCTATTTTTGAATCAAAATCAATTAATTATTTTGAAAAATCACAAAGATGATTTAGAATCGTCTTCTAGGTGATTTTAGGTGCCAGTTATTGATACTATAAAAAATAATACTTCATTCCTTTATTACATATTATTTTTCAAAAAAAATTAAAAAATTTCCAATAATTCCTACATATTTTTACTCTTTTATGGTTCCGAATAATTCGTACAAAACAAAAAAACTAGTCTATGTATTGTATTTCGTATTTTCGAGGAAAAAGTAAAACTGTTTTTGCGTCTAAGTAAAAGCAGAGACTAGTAATATAAATAGACTGCCAATCTCATACAAAAAAACGTGACTCGGAAAATGGTGAAATCCGAGAGTTGTAGTGGCTTATTTCTAGATGGCGCTGTATTCCGATCAAACCTATGGTATAAAATTAAATCATTGTTTACGATCACCTAAAAATAAAATAAAAATTTTGGTGTGCACTAACACAGAAATAATACAGATTTTTTGGCTTTTAGTGCTGTTAGGATAATTTTTACGATAATTTTTCAGCGCCATCTAGAAATAAGCCACTACAACTCCCGGATTTCACCTTTTTCCGAGTCACGTTTTTTTGTATGAGATTGGCAGTCTATTTATATTAACTAGTCTCTGGTAAAAGTTACAAGCAAATAGACAATAGACATTGAACTTTAGGACTTCTGTTCTAGATATACGATAGATCTTGTCTACTTTTAGGTCAACGAGGTCCCGAGAGATCTAATCCTACCCTAACTGAATATTGTCACTTTGTGATAGATTGCTTCCGACGGTATTGTAATATAGATAAAGTCTGTTTTATAGACTAGGTCCAATATCGCTTGTCCTAGAAATGTATACGGCTAAGCCTACAGAGGGACTCATTTACGCTGACTATTTTTTATAAATTACTTTTGTATATGACGGAGGAACTGCCCGGAGACTGTTTTTAAAAAGTGTGACGTCAGCATTGCTGACGAGAAAGAGGGCTCGTCGCTCGCTCGCTCAAATACTTTGTATAATTATATGTACCTATATTTAATGGGTGTGAGCTAAAGCTGCAAATAAATGTATCTATGTATTGAATTAATGCATGTTTGAAAATTTATATGGGGAAATAGTAACAAATATAATATTTGAAACTATCACGGTTTTGATTTGTGAGTTTGATTATTTTCCGATATTTCGGCTCAGTTGCATGCGCCATGATCAATAGTAGGTAATAAATGTTTATCACACTCATTCATAATAAAACATTCTAGATATTATAAAGCTTTGCTTTTTATTTCTAAATTACCTTACATATTACAGACACATTGTCGTTATTTTGATCTTTAAACATAACAATTGAAGATGTTTAGGTACGTAGAGTTACATTACACAAATGAGCTCGAATCCTTTTACAAGTCTAAAGGTATTATGAGTTATTTTATTTGTAAGTATTTTTGTTCGAACAAAACACAAGGAAATGAACGTTAATCATGTTTATTTATAAAGATTTTGTAGGTTATGCACATATAATAGATTAGTTTAAAAATGATTTTTAATATCCCTATTTATGTTTCAAAAACGGTATTTTGTTTTATTGGTATTTATTACTTAGCATTGTTTTTTCTAAACTGTTTTTTTTATTCTACTTCATCATCTATATTCTGTGGGAGTTTAGGTATAGTCTGTAGAAGTTTAAGACATAGGTTTCCTGTTTTTGATCCTCCGATGACTATCTACGGACTTCCTGCGTAACAGCATCGGTCTATTGGGAGCAGTCTCATACTTGATTTCGGGTTAGTAGTCACAAATCAAGAATCTTTATTGCCTTGTCGTTGCCAGGTCTACGAGCTATATGGCCAGCTCTTTGCCACTTTGAGTTGAAATTCTGGTTACTGCTAATAATTTAATTGACGACCGATGTGGCGCGGTGGGCGATGGTCCGCCTGCGACGCGGAAGGTTGCGGGTTCGATTCCCGCCTTGGGATAAATGTTTGTACGATCTGCAAATATTTATCCCGGGTGCTCTGGGTGTTTTATATGTATAATAAAAAGTATCTATCTATGTAATGTATCTATTGTATTAAGTCAGTCTTCTAGTACCCATAACACAAGCTCTGCTTAGCTTGGGGCTAGATGATGTTGTGTGGATTGTCCAGCATTATATTATATATTATTTATTTATTTATTTATTTACAAATCATTTATTAAAGTACAAAAACAATAAATGATTATATTTTTTATCTACTAACTACCCACAGGTTTCTTAGTAGCCTTTAATTAATAAATGATAAAAAACTTCTACATCATTAATTTACTGAATAAACTTTTATTTGTTTTGATTTTGATGTTCCATCACGCCAGCGTCCTACACGTTTTTTTATTTAGACACAATCTGCTTGTACCATCACTATCTACTATATAAAAATAAGTCGCGTTTTTCTTCCTGACGATATAACTCCAGAACGCACGAACGGATTCTCACGGTTTTGCATTCGTTGGAAAGGTCTCCGGCTCCGTGAGGTTTATAGCAAAGAAAATTCTGGAAAAATTCAACAGAAAAGCGGGAAAGCGGGAAAATATCCCGTGCGAAGCCGGGACGGGCCGCTAGTTTCAAATAAATAAAAGTGTTCAATAAATATCGCCCGTATCGGGTTACCCGCCAATAAAACACCGTAAAATTCAAAGAACGTACACGTGAAAATCCAGCGATTTATGAGTTTTAAAACAAGTACATTGCCGGTTCGCGTGTCTGCCTTTCGTAAGGTTTTCGGTTTTATTTATTTTGTGGAGTGGCGTGCTGCGGGGCTATCTGTGGTGTCTACAGTTTCAGCTTACATAGATAGCGTATTTTGTAGATTGTATAATGTATTTTCTAAATTACTTTATTTAATAGCAATGTTTTACATCAAAGGCATATTATAAAGAAGGAGAAGGATCATATAAAAAACGCTAGAACCCAGGTCTAGTTTCTTGCCAGTTCTTCTTGACTCTGGTCACGACGGACTGGCGCCTAAAATCATCTAGTATGTAAGAAGTTTCAAAGTGATCCCTGCACTGAGAAAACTAATAGTTGAATTTCTGAATGTTGATTCCTTAACAGTTGAGGCAACAATAAATTACGTTGTGACAACCGTAGTACTACATTTAATAGAACAAATTAAAAAAAGTTAAAATCTAATTGTTGTTACAACCAAAAAAATGGGTTAAGCTAACATATTTTTTCATGTATAATCGCATAGCGGTCAATTTAACTAATAATTCGGTAATGTCAACATAATGTTAAGTTGAATCAGCAAATGAACTTAGTCAAAGTTACAAAATTAATTCAACTATTTGCAAATATTTTAAACAACAAAGCAAATTGGTTAAAATGACTATTGTGAATAGTTGTCAACACCTAACATTTCATTACATAGAAGAATCAACAGATAAATTTAGTCAAAATAACAAAAATATTTTAACCTTTTGCTAGAAATTTATACAACCAATAAATAATGTTTGATTCAACCATATTGCAAAAGTTGTATCAACAAGCGAACGTAGCTAAATTTACACAATTGATTCAACTATTTGCAAATATTTTAATAAACAAAGCAAATTGGTTAAAATAACTATTGTGAATAGTTGTCAACACCTAACATTTCATTACATAGTAGAATCAACAGATAAATTTAGTCAAAATAACAAAAATATTTTAACCTTTTGCTAGAAATTTATACAACCAATAAATAATGTTTGATTCAACCATATTGCAAAAGTTGTATCAACAAGCGAATGTAGCTAAATTTACACAATTGATTCAACTATTTGCAAATATTTTAATAAACAAAGCAAATTGGTTAAAATAACTATTGTGAATAGTTGTCAACACCTAACATTTCATTACATAGTAGAATCAACAGATAAATTTAGTCAAAATAACAAAAATATTTTAACCTTTTGCTAGAAATTTATACAACCAATAAATAATGTTTGATTCAACCATATTGCAAAAGTTGTATCAACAAGCGAATGTAGCTAAATTTACGCAATTGATTCAACTATTTGCAAATATTTTAATAAACAAAGCAAATTGGTTAAAATAACTATTGTGAATAGTTGTCAACACCTAACATTTCATTACATAGTAGAATCAACAGATAAATTTAGTCAAAATAACAAAAATATTTTAACCTTTTGCTAGAAATTTATACAACCAATAAATAATGTTTGATTCAACCATATTGCAAAAGTTGTATCAACAAGCGAACGTAGCTAAATTTACAAAATTGATTCAACTATTTGCAAATATTTTAATAAACAAAGCAAATTGGTTAAAATGACTATTGTGAGTAGTTGTCAACACCTAACATTTCATTACATAGTAGAATCAACAGATACATTTAGTCAAAATAACATAAATATTTTAACCTTTTGCTAGAAATTAAAAAAAAACAATAAATAAAGTTTAATTCAACTATATTGCATAAGTCGTATCAACAAGCGAACGTAGCTAAATTTACAAAATTGATTGCAAAAACAGACTCGCAAGGTCCTCGGGGAAATTCGAGGGCATCTTAAGTGATCTCATGAGAAAATCAAAAACAAGCGCGAGCTTGGTGTTCAAAGCACTAGCTATCGGCTAATCCCGAAAAGCGAAACTGATAATATTCAAGAAGAGGTCAACTACTTATTCTTGATAGCAAATTGCTCTGGAAAATCATCTTGACTATAATCTCAACAAGTGCACAATGCACTCTTCCAATGTAAAACAAAAATGTTAGGAAAGACCGGGGGGCTCTCTCCAAAGATTACTATATGGCTATACAAAGCGGTGATCAGGCCAAGGTTGGCATATTATGGCGTTCTGGTTTGGTGAACGAGGACAGAACTCTCGACCACCATCACCGGACTCCAATGGTTCCAGCGACAAGCCTTTTAAGCTATCACTGGCTGCATGAAAACCACCCCAACAGCAGCCATGGAGATAGCCCTATAAATAACTCCACTTGACCTGTACATACAACAAGAGGCCAGCTAGCTGCCATGGTGTAAAAACCTCACCACTTCACACGCTAAAATCCTGGACCGGGCAATTTTTTTTTTTCATTTTTTTAAATATCAGCCTCTCATCGCCGCCCCATGTGCCATGAAATAATTTCAGTTTTTTTTCTATGCAAACTTCGGAGATAAGGGACGGTTTTTTTTTTAATTTTTCGTCAAAACTCAAAAACTACTTATATTTTATACGCTTATGCAGCGTAAAAAAAATAAGTGCTTGAGAATGTGCAAATAGCGCTCTTTCATATGATACCCCACATACCATAGTAGCCCCACTTCGATTTTTTAGACAAAAACTGTTCCAAATTTCAAGTTGATAGCATTAGTACCTAGTTCGTGAGAAATACGGTTGAATTGGTTAGGTTTCCTTTGCCGCTGCCGCGGAGCCGCATAGCAAAATTAAAACCAAAACAGGGTTCCCAACTAAAGGGTATTAATATATATAACCCCCCAAATTTAGGCGGTAAATAAGTGGAATGGGATTTTTAAGGGGCTTTATATTCATATCTTTATTTGCATTCCATAACGTGTGAAGATCTTATAATGAATGAGCTACAGTACTATACTATACTATACAGTTACGGACCCTGTATAGTTTTAGGTTTTTTTTATTAATTTTATTTACAAGTATTGGCCCTGAAATAACCCAATTTAGCTAATCTACTTAATTTATTGACCAAGCGACACTATAATGACAATGACAACTAGAGCAATTAATAAAATATAGCTGGTTATTTGCTGTGTGATCGTGAATTTTAATACATATTTTTCCTTGTTCTTACTTAGTTTTCTTTAAGGCCTAAACATTCATTGCGAAAACAATCGATGTTTTAGGAACATCGATGTATTTCTCAATACATTACATTTAATGTTTATTTTCAAAATTATACAGAATCTAGGGTAAATTGAAACCAAGCCAAGGGTACTGTAAAAATGTGACCTGGCAACACTGTTGACTTCAATCAAATCCAACCGCAACTCCGCAAGTGCGCGTTCGTTGCGTTTGTTTAGTCTGCCCGGCGCCGCCGGCGCCGGCGCCCGCGACGTACCTACTATACGTTAGACTTTATTAATTTTAATTAATAAATGCCACTGCTAAAAGTGGTTTAATAGAACAAACCAAATAAAAGGTGAGTTTAGTGATACGTATCGTTGATTCAGTGGTACCTTAAGTAAATATGGAAGATTTTGAGAAATCACTGGTGCCAGTATATCTCCGAGACTGGGGTTTATCTGAAGAGACAATTAAAATTTTTTGTGGTAAGTACTTACCTTACATAATATAATGTATGAAACGCCAGTCTGATCATGATGAAATTACTAATTGTAGCTAAATAAGTAATTTATCTACAAGTAGGTAAGTAACATAACATAGATTTTATGTAGCTCGTAGTAGTTTTATGTACTCAGTACATAAAACAGCACTGAGTACCTACTCAGTGCTGTTACCTACCTAGGTAACCTAATACGAACAAGAAGTAATAAGTTAAATTAACCTAGATTTTATGTAGATTGCACCTAGAATATGTGGTATTGTTTCTACCACATATTCTAGGTGCAATCTACATAAAATCTAGGTTAATAGTAGCAGGGTCTTTACCCGGGGGTGCAAGGGGTGCGGTGCACCCGGGTGCGGAGCGCCCGTGGGCGCCTGCCGAGCGCTGATTAATGAATATTTAGATATTTCATTGAACTTAACGCCATTGCACAGTTTCATATACAGGTTACGACAAACACGTACCTACCTATGCGCAAAATTAAATAAAAAAAAATTGTCATCAACAATAATCATTGTTCGTTTTACTTTTATTACGCTTTCGGTGCTTGTCATACTGCTCATGATGTGCAAGTTAAAATGACTCTTATTACCTACTACACAAATAACAATTTTATTTAATAATACGCGCGCGGCAAATTCTCTAAGCCTTTGACACTTTGCCGCCCAGTCGCCCGCACTTGAAGCAAAATGATCTCTAAGTCAAAGTCAATAAAGTGTAAGTTCATTTAAAATGGGCGCGCGGCGCGGCAACTGTGCGTCCGCCTTTTGACAAAGCCGTCCGGGCGCTCGCACCTAAAGAAAAATGATCTCTATAACACTACAATTAGGTATAAGTTCATTTGAATTTACAGTGCGGCGCGCGTCGCGTATGTAGGTAGGTATGTGTCGGTGAGTAGAAAACCAGGGCGGTAGACATAAGACGGCACTGCAACGTAGGTAGGTAGGTATACCTACACATAATACTACAAGTATAGGTACCTAGTAGTAGCCAGTAGGTAAGGTACCAAGGTACCTAGTTATTTTTTATAGTAAACTACCGAGATCGTGTACCGAAACTACGATAGGTTAGATGGTAGGTTGGTAGGTACCTAAGGAACTTACGTAGGTATCTAAGTAATAATATTTGTTTTGTTTTTCAGATAATGAAATCACTATAGATTTACTCACAGAAATACAGGATAACGAAATAAAAAAGAATTAGTGCCGCTTATAAAAGAAAGAATATTATTCAGAGTCGGTGTGAGGAAGCTGGAAAAAATAACCCATGTAAGTAAACCTATCTCTATTATTTTTATTAGGTATTTTAATCTCACTTGTTAATTAATTATAGGTACTAAATTTAATCTCTAATTATAGGTAATTAGTATTATAAATTTTTTAATCACCTATTTATTTAGGTAGGTACCTACTTACCATAGGTTATGGAAGCACTAACAAAATGTAGTGGGTATATCAAATACGTCACAAAATGTTATTTTAACACAAAAATAATGTTAACTTATACCTACGCGTAGTAAGGTACGTACGTACTACCACAGAATAAGTAATAGTACAAGTACAGAAAGTCGACTCTAAGAGAAAAAAAATGCGAATTTAAACCTACTTACAACGCCACTAAAGTTCATGCGCGACAAGCTTTTATTTATATCAATATAAATTTTATAATTTAATATAATGGTGGGTTTGATTGCATTCAAAATTTATTTTGTTCGTTTTAGAGCATTTAAATAAAAGCTTGTTTAAAAAAATGATTTTTAATTAGTATTTTATTGGTACCTACCTAGTTTTGAATCATACGATAATATTTCTGTTGAGTTTTTATTGTTGACGTCACAGCGTGAAGTCTCTAGTTAAGTCGCACGGAGAGAAAACTAGAAAATCTAAAGTTTTAACTTGGTTTATTATTTTACAGGAAACTGCATCGGAAGACACAAATTCTGCTCCTGCAAGCCCTACAACGTGCTCTAGTCATAGTAGCTTATGCTGTAGCGTAAAAACGGATGCTGACCCAAAGCAAATACTTAATGTAAGTTTGGATTCTTCATAATTTTATTATGACACACACGTTTTCCTTATGTTTTTTTACTTTTTTTTGTACACATGTTTCTTACTTTTTTTGTACTGTTCTATTTTAGAGTATAGATATACCCACCATTCTTAATGAGAACAGTTATGGAAAACTGGTTCTGGCCCGTCTGAAATCAAGCTATAAGCTTGATGCGACTAGCAGATCATATCTAACAAAAAGCATTGTGGAGTGGTATATTAACAAATATCAGTGCATAAAAAAAGAAGACTTCATTGTTTTATCAGAGGCTATCACTCGCTTTGTTCCAACAGAACATAAGGTTTATATACCTACCAGCCTATTTATGATACCTATAGTACATTCTTTGCCAAGTACCCTACCTACCTAGTATAAATAAATAATAGTAGTGCGACGTACCTAGTTAGTGACAATAGTGAGCGATATGTAGGTATCTATGATGTGTATCTCCGTTATATTACTTATACCTACCTATTATATATTTTTCATCTTTAAAGTCGTCGTAGTCGTAGAAAGCGTAGTTATCGTAGTGCGACGTAGTTAGTGACAATAGTGAGCGTCATGTTCCTGTCTATGTATATGTATCTGTATCTCCGTTATGTTATATACCTATATGTTTCATCTTTAAAGTCATACAGTAGTAGTAGAAGCATAGTTATGATTCCTTTCAAAAAAATGGTCATAATTGGACACATACTAGTGTGTTTACAAAATTGATTCAAGCTCATACTACTATTCATGTTCACTATCCTTGCATAATTTTTTTTTTTCTAGGAAACCTACTACATCCCGGCCATAGTAACAAACAAAAAAACGATTCCTGCCAGAGGAAAACTAGTGGACAGGTATAACAATCAAAGACGCGTCCTAAAAAAAGAGGGGGTCATATCAAGGAAACGCAAATATAATGATGATGAAAAACAAGATTCTGAGGTCGAAGAGAACATAATCATCGGTAATACTTTAGTATAATAGGTATTATGTTTGTTTAATATACCTACACATCGCTTTGCAATTATTTATCATACCTCTGCTTTTTGGTTTCAGAAAATGATGAGCTGGTCATCTGGCTAAAATACCATAAAGAACCGTTCCAAGAGGTGCGCAACTGGCTGGCAACAGGAGCGTACCGGGTCGAGAAAGACTATAATGATAAAACGAAACAACTGCAAGAAATATTACAAAATATCCTATTTTGAAACAAAACTTTGGATATAAACTGGTAAATTACATTCAGATCTATTACTCACAGATTTTTGTGCTAGTGATGTGTTGTTTAGAAATAGAGTCTGTCATTGTTAGGTATGGTTAGGTTTTTCTGGTGTTAATGCAGGTACATACTGTTTGTTGGCCTTAGGCATTTTTTTTAAATATAGCAGAGTATGTCCTGTAGGTAACTACCCTTAAATTCTATTATTTATATAAAAAAAAATGTCGCTACCGGTAGGTCTAGTCTGGCATGCAAATGTAATTACTACCGTTTTTTGGATCGTAGCGATTACGATTATTGGTTGTTAGGCCTAACAAAGTTTTATCACTATGGTGATTAAACTATTGTTAGGCCTAACAACTAATGGCGAATGGGCTTTACGCTATGATCCAAAAAACGGTAATTACATTTGCATGACAGACTAGACCTACAGGACGTTTAAAGTCGGGCCTTGCAACATAGGTTCCGCAGCTGGTTAGTTTTAGGCTAGTGTTCATAATGAACAAGCTATAAGTTAAGTTAAGTTTGTGAGTCTGTCAACTGTAATGGTTAAGTTTTATTCTGGCGTTAATGCAGGTACATACTGTTTGTTGGCCTTAGGCATTTTTTTTAAATATAGCAGAGTATGTCCTGTAGGTAACTACCCTTAAATTCTATTATTTATATAAAAAAGTGTCGCTACCGGTAGGTCTAGTCTGGCATGCAAATGTAATTACTACCGTTTTTTGGATCGTAGCGATTACGATTATTGGTTGTTAGGCCTAAAAAAGTGATATTCACTCGATTGTTAGGCCTAACAACTAATGGCAAATGGCCATTACGCTACGATCCAGAAAACGGTAATTACATTTGAAAACATAGGTACTAAACGTATTTGTTAAATCTACTAATAATTGTTAGTTTGTTTGGCAAACTTTGACATTCTCTCGCTAAATGTCTATACGTATTGGACGATTTGCTAGTTACTTCATTTGAATAATATAAGTTGTATTATGTGTTTATTATGTTTTTTTATGGTTAAATAAATGTGTAATAATGATCTATAACTTTTTTATTTAATTGTCTATAATTAGATTTCCTTTATAGGTAGGTAAGTATTTTCATGAGAGTGTATTGTAGAATAAGCCTGCATTGAGTGGTGTCAATATTATATTAGTATTTTGTAATTAGCTAAGTAATAAGTTAACCTGAAATGTAAAAATACTTGTTTATACAGAATTTACTTTAATATTATGTTTGTAAAATCAATCTGCATGCACGGAAGAAGTCGGTATAATGTTGAATTAGGCTTTGTTGTAAAGCTACATTACATGCATACACCTAGAGGTGTATGTATGTAATGTAGCGATAGGTTAGAATAGCATTTGCACTTATCATGCCGGCATAGTCCAGTTTCAAACCATAATGATCACCGGACAGATCATTTTTCATAGCCTACATGGTAAGTACAAAAGTAAGAGATTGCTTTAAGCGATAATACCGCCAATTGTATTACTCTAGTTTAAGTTTCTTTTTTTTTGTACCTACTATGTCTGTGGTATATGCAATAAAGAGATTTGTATTGTATAGTATGTTATTCTAATCTATTGAGGCGTATCGTTTCAACATTACACCTTTGTCAAAAATACTTTATATTGTAGGTAGATATTACTAATAAATGCAGGTTGATTTTACCAATAACAAGTAATTTTAACTAAATGTCACATGTCAATACTACCTTTACAACAGTCAAGAATGCCAATATCGAAGGTTAATTATACCACTAAATTTAGTTTATTCTAACCTATTGTTACATGTAGATTCTACATTACACTTTCGTCAAAAATACTATTATGATCTAGGTAGATTTTACCACAAAGCAGAGGTTCATTTAACAAAACACCACAAGTTGTTTCAACTTAAAAATACAGGTTAAGTTTATCATGAAAATTAGGTTGTTATAACTTAATTTCACATGTTAATACTACATTTACAACAGTCAAGAATACCAATATACACAGGTTAATTTTACCACCTAATTTAGGTTATTCTAACCTATTGCTACGTGTCGAATCTACATTACACCTATGTCAAAAATACTATTATGACCTAGGTAGATTTTACCACAAAGCAGAGGTTCATTTAACAAAACACCACAAGTTGTTTCAACTTAAAAATACAGGTTAAGTTTATCATGAAAATTAGGTTGTTACAACTTAATTTCACATGTTAATACTACATTTACAACAGTCAAGAATACCAATATACACAGGTTAATTTTACCACCTAATTTAAGTTATTCTAACCTATTGCTACGTGTCGAATCTACATTACACCTATGTCAAAAATACTATTATGACCTAGGTAGATTTTACCACAAAGCAGAGGTTCATTTAACAAAACACCACAAGTTGTTTCAACTTAAAAATACAGGTTAAGTTTATCATGAAAATTAGGTTGTTACAACTTAGGCACTATATACTTAAAAATACAGGTTTAATAATATAGTTAAAATAACTATTTCAAAATAGTGTTAAAACAACCTAACTGGTGGTTTGGTTAAATTTACCTGTTACAAGTAGGTGTTAAACTAACTTAGCTCATGGTTTGGTTAAATTTACCCTACAAGCAACACATTTAAGGTTAATTGATTCAACTATTTATTAAAGGTAGGTTCTATATCAACAAAAAAAAATAGTTGAAAAGTTGAATGTTCTGATAACCTATAATAAACTAGTTGATATTACCATTTCAAAACAGTGTTGAAACAACCTCACTGGGTTTGGTTAAATTTACCTTTTAAAAGTAACAATTTCGGTTTGTTTGATTTAACAAATATTCTATGTAGGTTCTATATTAACACAAAAAATAGGTTGAATAAATGTTGATTCAACTAAATAATTTTTTCAGTGTGTGATAGATATTATTGAATAAATGCAATTGAAGTTTGACATAAAATATACTTGATTTTATAAATTTTTGATAAAGTTATCTACGTCCTAATATTTCCAGACACGTAGATAGATAGATAGATAAAACATTTATTTGATTCACAATTCAATTCACGTAGGTAGATACTTATAAAAAACACAGATACTAAAACGTTTACGTGACTACGTCCTAGACTAAAATGAAAGGATTTATTTAGTTTTTTCACGTCATAGTCTAAGAAATACTCAGTCTATTTTTTTGTGACAGGCGTCACAGCTCAGTCGGTAGTAGCTGTGCCCTTCATGCTCGAGGGTTCTATTCCCACCCAGAGCAAATGTTTGTGAGATGAACATAAATATTTGTAAAATACAGTGACTTTATTCACAAACAAACTTACGACTATACAGTATTTATAAAATGTACATTGTCATATAAAATACATAAGAAACAGTTGAGCTATCTACAGACCGTTGCAAACGATCTATAGATAGTTCAACTGATCCAAATCAATACCAATCGGAAGCGTACCCAAGACACTGGTTGCATTGCCGCGCTGAATAGCAATGCTGATACGCTGGGCCAGATACTCACCAGCCCTCGGGTCACGCGTCGCTTCGACTAGACGCCCAGAATATTTGTTGTATGCATATATATTTACAAAAAAATATATGTGTAAGTAAATAAGTATTCTATCAGCAATCTGGTTCCGATAGTACAAGCTTTGCTTAGTTCGGGACTAGAGTGTGAATTGTACGTGAATATTTATTTATATTTTATTAAACCTTGAACAAGTTTCTCGGTCCAAAGCAAATTATCGTAAAAGCTTAATGAGTCTTAAACACTGCGAGTATTATTTATTGAAAATGTATCTTTTGTTAACTTGTTTTATGTTAAAGTCGATACTGCCTGTGACTTCATCAAGTATCCATTGTAAATAAATAAATGTTTCTGATTTCTGGAATGTGGCAATATTTTGTCATGTTTCTTCGTCGAGTGGAGTTGCGTCGGCTGGGTTGTTGGTAAACACATCTGCATATCAAAACTAAGGTCGCTGGTTTGAATCCTATTCGACTATATTGGGTATGAATAAAATCTTTGTCTTCCATCTAATTATATGAGTACATATTTATTTATTTAATTATCGTAATCTTTTTGAGATTGGTTTAGTGCGACACTATTTAAGAGAAGTAGTTTCCTCCTAACACAAAACAGACTTAAACAAACGAAGTTTGGTGCCAAGAGCTTCATGAATACACCACGAGCTGCGCTTTCCATCTGTCGTGGTTGCTACATGATCACGTAAAAGACATAAATGAAAATATAAAAAAATACATTGAAATTTATACCAAAATAAACTTAATAAATAGTTTAATGATACAAATTTGACAATTATTTAAATTTAATTTAATTGTAGGTATTTATTTCAGACTTCCATAATTATAGTTAGTAACACTACAATACAACTAGTTAGGCTTACTGACTAATGCTAGTAATTATTGAGATATTTTTAATCATGATTTTTTTATTAGATTCAAACTGAAGATCACGTTTATTAATTTCAAGCGAGCAATGATATGAAGACGTCACAACTAAAGGCAAATTATACTAATATTTTTAGTTTGATTCAAAACAAGTAATAATACCAACATTCGTAGGAATCAGACCTATTTAATCAGAAATACAAAGTTTAAGTGACTTTTTTATGGAAATAAAATATTTGTAGGACTTAAGTTTCTTGACCGTTTCTAGGCCCTTTTTAACACGCAATAATATTATAAGACCAATATAAGATCGAATTATCTAGTCAATGGTTCTAAAAAATGTGAAGGCAACGAACTTACAAAGTGATTTAAAAAGTTTTCAATTATTGAAGAGTGGGTACCTAAGTAAGATTACTTATTTGAATGCTTACTGAGTTACTTCGTTAAATAAAATTAACAAACTAATTGGATCAGAAATAAGTTCTGCGGCATTCGGTCACTAACCCCACGAAGATCTTGTTCAAATGCTTTATGAGATTGCTAAGACGCATTTTATATAAATCTTACAACATAAAATGACGGACATAGGCATTGGTAGATAATGAAGAGTGACACTTTGTTCACGTTATATATTGACGTGACAACGTCTTATAATTCGATAGAGCCGGCTACACGCACGAAAAAACATGACTCATGAGGCGTTCTGAGGCGTTCCATGAAGTGACGTTGTCACGTTCAACTATCGTTAGTAAACCGACTTTACAGACAACCATTTTGACGTGACAACGTCTTATAATTCGATAGAGCCGGCTGCACGCACGAAAAAACATGACTTATGAGGCGTTCTGAGGCGTTCCATGAAGTGACGTTGTCACGTTCAACTATCGTCAGTAAACCGACTTTACAGACAACCATTTTTTTTTTCATCATCATCATCTTCCTACCCTTGTCCCAAATTATGTGGGGTCGGCACAACACGTCTTCTTCTTCCACTCTCCTCTATCAGACGTCACCTCAATGTTCACACATTTCTTACACATGTCATCACACAGTCCATCCATCTTTTCTTTGGCCTCTCTCTACTTCTACATCCATCCACGTATAATGTTTAATTATGTTAAAATTACGTTACTTTACATTATACAATATTAGGCGATTTTAAATATTATGTGACAACACTGACGAGACATCACTTATAATTATATCTATGTAATGTAATTGTCAATCTTCTATTACCCATAACACAAGCTCTGCTTAACTTGGGGCTAGATGATGTTGTGTGGATTGTGCAGCATTATTTATTTATTTATGTTTTGTGTTTACTACTACTTTATCTGTGGTTGGCGCGGACATGTTATACGAGATATTATACAATAATAAATAGAATAAGAAAATACAGTTATTGGGAAATGTTGGTTTATCAATACTATACTATGTTTTACGTATAGATTTACCCCCTATCTTATAAAAAGTTTATGTCATTATTCCGTATAGTAATCAATACAACAAGTCTGCGCTAACTTTTTATAAGATAGACCGTGAATCTTAGGATACTTATGTAATTTTTATACAGAGATATAATACCAAAAATGTCTCTAAATCCCTGTATTTAAATGTATTGTATTTGTTATATAGCGGTCAATACTTCTTAGCAACCAAAGCAAAGAGGCCCAGCTGCGCCTAAATCTTTTTAATTTAATTTGATAGAACTTCATTTGAAACATTATAAATGCGGTTTGAAGAAACGATCTTATACAATTTATACAATGTACTATATCATTTTAATTTTCTTATCAAACTTCTGCACACAATTGAAAATATATCTACGAAGTCATTTCTCTCTTTCTTCTATTTAACTTTAGCGATTGGTCTTTTACGCTTGTTACGAACTGTACCCCGAGTACGAGTTTGTAAACACAGGGATCGTAGAGACGGAATCGCCGAGCGTCACAGATTTTGTATGGAGATCATAGCAGCGCCCCTAGCAGATTTCTTCAGAAGCTTGTCAAGAAATCTGCTAGGGGCGCTGCTTGGATCTCCATACAAAATCGGTAACGCTCGGCAATTGCGTCTCTACGATCCGTGTGTGCACAAACTCTAACTTTGGGTACTGAGGGCTTAGTCATAAGTTGCATTTTAAAACTCCCTACTCTCGAGCCGACAGTCGTCTTTCGGATGTCCTTATATTTTTGTATGGATAACCGAGAGACTACTCTCGGCTCGAGAGAAGGGAGTTTTAAAATGCAACCTCGGACTAAGCCCTCTGGTTGCAAGTGACGTAGTGTATAAATATATAAAACGCTCGCCAAAAGTGCCACAAGCTTGCAAAAGAAACCAATGTTAGGATTACAAATGAAACTGGTGTTTATGTTTGATTTGAAATTCCACCTCATTCAGTGGAAGCAGCGCGAGACAAACGAAATGAAAACAATTCAATTCACGCGAACACAGCTCCTAGTACACTGGAAGGGGCACACCATATAGATATCCGTATACAATCACCTTATTAAAGTCAAAGTCAAAGTCAAAAATTACTTTATTCAGTAAAATCACAAGGATTATTTAGAATCGTCTTACATACTAGGTGATTCTAGGTGCCAGTTCCACGCACCTAGAATATTCAAAATCAATATTCAAAGTCAAAGTAATTATTCAACACCTGCACTATAAGGGAGCTCTGCGAAGGAGAGTGCCATTGACGTGGCCCGTTTTTGAGCCAGACACATCTAACAAGGGGGAATGTCGACACGAAGAAGAAGAAGAAGAATACAATCACAAGGATCACGTCTTACATACTAGATGATTCTAGGCGCCTAGGTGTTAGATACACAACTTAACTACAGAGAAGTGATCACGATACATGTGACAATAGTCCTGTAGTAGCGGTACCGTCGGCGGTGGCACTCGAGCTGGCATTCACGTGCAGTGTGAAGCGGTCCAGTGTGAAATAATTTTATTTGTTGTGTAAAATCCATTATTTTACAATTACAGAATCCTAATCATCAATGCGAGAGGGATGACATTTCGTCATAAGAAGTCACGTGGCTTATCTGATGAATTTTCTAGTGTATTTTGTTCTGTAAAATTAAAATAAAGTTCAGAGCTGTTAATTGTTGCAGAGTTATAATTACTTTTTTATATTATGTGAGCCCTTCACATAATATAAAAAAGTAATTAAAACAGCACTCATCAAAACAATAAAATATCAAACCATTTTAAAATACGACAGGATGCTGTTGTATTAAGGTCGCTGAAACCTTTCTCTTTAGTCACGAATTGAATTTTACGATTTTAAACGAGTTCGCGTCACTGCCTCATTCGTTAGAATCACTGGACTTGAACTGAATCAATTGAATTACTAACATAACATAGTATTGCAAAAGTACTTGTCAAGAAGTAAAAAGTTCACCATTTCATTCTTTAGGTAGCTGGATTTGTATTATTAAAATTCTTTTTTGTACACAGATTACATACAGATTAAGTATTACAGAGCTATGTACAAAGGAAGCTTAATAACCCTAAGAATAGTTCAGAAGAATAGTTCTTCCAACAAACCTTTGAGGTTCAGGAAAGGTAGAATTGTGTAAGTACTTTACGATAATAAAATAATGTTTTGATCAAAAAGTCGATCAATATATAATTTTATTTTCTTATATATGTACACAACGCTATCTAGTCCAAAACTAATTAAAGTTTGTAATAAGGGAACTATGTGGTTGTGACTACAAAACCTCTGTAACTTTATATAAATATCATGTTAAAATCAGTTATTTAGGCCGACGGCGATGGGCTTTCAACGCAACTCATGAAAAGGTTTTTAAAAATATTTTGTTGTTTCAAACTAAAAGTTTCAATGTGTTAATGATTTTAACTGAAACTTTCATTGTTGTTATGAGGTTTGGAATAATAAATCTTTAAAAAGCAACTGTATGTTTTTTCAAGTTACAAAATAATAATTAATAAGTATTTATGAAAATGTAGGTATAAATAAATATTCACGGACTATTCACACATAACACTCTAGTCCCAAACTAAGCAAAGCTTGTATTATGGGAGCTAGATTGCTGAAATAATACTTTGATACATTTTTTTTGTAAATACATATACATAGAATACATAGTGACACCCAGACACAGAACAAATATTTATGTTCATCACACAAACATTTGCTCTGGGTGGGAATCGAACCTACGACCCATAGCATGGAAGGCAGAGTTACTACCAACTGTGCTGTGACGCCTGTCAACTGTATACTTATGATTTCCAAATGTAAATGTAATTATAATAAATTTAAATAAACCAATACTCGTTATTGGAGCAAAATGACGAGGTCCGTATTTTCCTTTGTTCAAATCAAAACATAATTATTATTTGTAATGAAATTCAATATCAACGAGCGTTGCCAAGCTTGTTCAATTAACCATAGTGATGCATATCTAATATTATTTTATTAATAAATCGAATATAAGGGATAATTTTATACTAAAACGATGATCTGATGCCCTTTAATTCTAGCAAATATGTATATATAAGTTTGACTTTGACTTTTTTTAAGAAGCACCACAGTTTAGTTGGTATTTGTTCTGTGGGTCATGGGTTTGATCTCCATTCCAGCAAGAAAAAAACGTGATGAGAGATGACAAAAACTAGTTGTCTTAACTGTAATCGTTTAGATTTCGTGAAATGCTTCAAACTTAAATTGCATTTATTCAATAAAATCACAAGGATCACTTTGAAACGTCTTACATTCTAGGCGCCTGTTCGTCGCGACCAGAGTTTTCAAATTTCAATTTTTTTGAATTATCAAAAAAAAGTCTTAAGACAACAATATGCTAATTGCCCAATTATATCAAAACTGAAATCATGGAATAAATCACAAGGGAAATAGCAGTGAAATAGCAATCATTGCTATACCTAAATGTTTCCAATAACTCTAAATCTGCCTGACTAGACTGTGATTCGCCCGGGGCTCTACGTGACTAATTCACCGCCCAGCGAGCCAGACACCTATATTATACTATGTATGTTATACAGGGTGTCACAAAATTACTTCTGATTTACAGCAACTTAACCGCGAGAGATTTTTTTCTACCAACTTTAAAGAGGTTCTTAATTCGATTGTTTGCTTTCTTATTGTATTTAGGTACTTCTATGAGTAATATTTGCTCATTTTTGTAAATAAAATGTCGATAATTTTTTGTTTTATTAAGGTATATAGGAATAATCAGATGGCCCACTTGATGTTAATTCTCATCATTACTGCTTAATGGCGGAAATAGAGCGCTGGCATTACGGTATGCATGCTGGTATAAACGACCGGAGTATCTCATTGTACACCCTGTAAAATAGATAATAAAAAATAAAAAAGCCTTTATTTATTCCTTAAAAAATACACTTATTCTAATATATTTAATTAGTATAATATTCTTAGTATAATATACTATGTACTAATTATTTCTTGAGGACCCCTCTAAAGGGCCTACACCTTTAGAGGGTCCTCCAACAGTTTCCAATAGTCTCTTTGTTTAGCTTTCTCCATCCTGCTCTGCCTGCTAACTCCATAATCTCGTCTTGCCATCTTTCCGTAGGTCTCCCTCTTTTCCTCCTGCCAATTGGTCCCTTCCATATAGTGGTTTTTCGAGTCCACCTTGTACACCCTGTACATAGTACATAATTACAGAGTGTTTGTGTATAGTACAGTGTGTACTTAACGCCGGTGTAAGTGTAACTAAGTTACTAAAACTAGCGCGGCGTAGTTTGTGTTGGCCATTTTGTGTTTATGTTCCAAATTATATTACATACTTTATTACTAAAAATATTACAATAGAACGATTTGACGACCGATGTGGCGCGGTGGGCGATGGTCCGCCTGCGACGCGGAAGGTTGCGGGTTCGATTCCCGCCTCGGGATAAATGTTTGTATGTTCTGCAAGTATTTATTCCGGGTGTTCTGGGTATTATATGTATAATAAAAAATATCTATCTATGTAATGTATTGTATTAAGTATGTCAGTCTTCTAGTACCCATAACACAAGCTCTGCTTAGCTTGGGACTAGATGATGTTGTGTGGATTGTCCAGCATTATTTATTTATTGATTGTCCAGCATTATTTATTTATTTAGGACACTTAGGTATTCATTAAATACTTGTTTACAGACGTTTCACTCATCGTTTTAAACTAAAAACTTGTACTATAGGTACTGATACTTGATTACTAATAGAATACTAATATACATTTTTTTATGTAGTTACACCGAGACACAGAACAAACTCTCTGACAGGCGTCACGACTCAGTTGGTAGTAGCTCCATGCTGTGGGTCGTGGGTTCGATTCCCATCCAGAGCAAATATTTATGTGATGAAAATAAATATTTGTTTTGGGTCTGGGTGTTATTATGTATTTACAAAAAAAAAGTATATAAGTATTCTCTCAGCAATCTAGTTCCCATATTACAAGCTCTGCTTAGTTTTGGACTAGAGTGCGGTGTGTGAAATGTCCATGAATATTTATTTATTTACTTATAAACATCCGTATTTTATATCACACAAAAATGATTTTTTAGCGGGACCAAATACTAATTATAGTAATAAATTCCCCTATAATATATCTCTTTACTATAATACTTAATTGACTCATTAATAAAACATTTAATTATATCAAGTAATAGAACATGGATGGCCCACTACATGTTAAGAGGTAACCTCTGCCTGTCACGATGCATTTTCTCATCGGACACGTCCATTAAAGTTTTGATAATAGATAAAGATAGTATATGCATAGTATTAGTGCTTAGAATCCTCTTAGAGGTACCTACTATGCTATATACAACAACCAATATAATATAATTGCATTATTATGATAGCAGGTACACAGTGTGCTACGTCGTAGCTCGTTTGCTACGCCGTAGACACACTCAGTTTAATTTAAGCGACATTTCTCGACTAAGTTTAACGGTGTCGAGTTAATTGCACGAGATTTACGTTCACATGATCCACTTTACGGTCGCGAGCACTTTGTGATGGTAATAATAATAATGTGTTATCTGTTATATTCTGTGGTTAGAATGTTATATTATATATATTCTGTTGTTGGGTGTTCTGGGTATTTGATATGTATACTAAAAAATATCTATCTATGTAATGTATTGTGTTAAGTATGTCAGTCTTCTAGTACCCATAACACAAGCTCTGCTTAGCTTGGGGCTAGATGATGTTGTGTGGATTGTTCAGCATTATTTATTTATTTTATTTATTTATTCAGCAGCTAAACGCAACAGTAACCCTATGAATATATTCATGGAATATTTCCACACGTTATCTAGCCCCAAACTGAGCAAAGTTTATACAATATAACTAGATTATGTATATAATATTTGAAACTATCACGGTTTTGAACATAGTTTTCATTATAAACGGGATATTTACCATGATTTGTGAGTTTGATTATTTCCCGACATTTCGGCACAATATTATGTATAATTTATATAAAACTAGGTTTCCGAAAGAACATTTTATTTTGTAAATACATAATAGTAGCAACCAGACACCCAGAACCAACATCAATGTTTGCCAACACTCAAATATTTTGTTCATGGTGTGAGATAAACTCAATGCCTCTTTGGGTCTTGGGTTCGACTCACACTTCCAAGAACGTGGAAGGCAGATTTACTACCAACTGGGATAATACTTAACTGTCAGAATTATTTAAAAAGTATGGGTGATATAAAATATATTTTATTAATTAGATTCTAATCAGATTTTTTTATTAAATTAAAAAATAAAGAAGTGGTACGGATAAATATAATTTTGCTCGCAAACACAGAACTTATTAATATACACAAACTTAGATATTTAATTATCGAAAATACACAAAATATATGGACTAAAAGAGAAAAATGTCGGACTCTGACTCAGCATGAAGTAATCATATTTTAAGTAAATACATATTTATTAACTACATAAATATTTATTTATTCTATAACAGATAAAATAACCTGTATATTCGCTCTGTGTTATGTAATATCTGATAATACTCTGTCAGCGCTAAAACCCGACCCGAATGTAGGCTGTAATTAATCTACTGCTAGGTTATTTATTCATAAATCATTAATATGAAACCTGTTACATTATAACTAGACCAGACTCTGTAGTGTTTAGTATATTTAGTATAAAGCCAAATGATTCAAAAAGGACGATCGCGACTTTGAATCCCGCTCGGTTCAACAATTTTGTATTATTAAAATCATTGTGAAAAAAAAGCCAGGTTTTGTTTATTAAACTTATATTGCTGATTGTACCAGAGACCCATTTTCAGTAAAGATATGTTATCCTAAAATCGAGGTTCTATCACATAAACGTATCTGAAACTGATACGGTTACCGTTTTATGAAGGCTAGCACGAGTCAGCGTGATTTTGCAAAGACAGCAATCAGTTTTGGCAAGAATCGAACCTGTGACCCAGGAATAAGCAGCATCTTAAAACAAGTAGTATAGCTACTTTTGTATTTTAAAATCAAAAGATGCATGACTGGAATCAAACATGCGATCTCCGGAATAGAAAGCGGCTCAGTAAGAGTGTGTTTCCGCAAAGCGTTATAGAATACATTACCTTGAAAAACATCCTTAGTACTATAAAAAATCTAAACATGACCTACTTTTAGAGATAAAAGTAATAGCATATAATGCATATTCATTTATTTATTGCTTACGAGTACATTTTATACAGCTTAGGTGTAATAGAGTAAGTACCTATAAGTACCTACATGTACCCTGCAAGGGCGCTGCAACTATTTGATAGTTATTAACGTAACTAGTGCTTAGTTTTCCAGTTTAAGACGACACTTCAGAGTACAAATAGCTTTGTGAAGATATCGAGAAGCACCTGCGAAGGCTCTAAGTACTATAACTTGCTGTAAATAGATCGAATTGCGTATAACGTTATAGATATACTCAATGTGCTAATGTTTTCTCTCGCTCTATCTCTCTTCTTGTCAAAGTCAAAGTCAAAAATTACTTTATTCAGTAAAATCACAAGGATTATTTAGAATCGTCTTACATACTAGGTGATTCTAGGTGCCAGTTCCACGCGACCAGAGCCTAGAAGAACGGGCAAGAAACTTACGGCCTGGCTCCTACCGTTTTTTTATATGATCCTTCTTACAAAGAATTACAATTAAACTAAATTAAGTACTGAAGTTTCAGTGCGGTTTCAATTTAACTTAGTAATGATACACTAATGAGTTAAAAAAAAAAAGAAGTATAATAAAGCTATACGTAAATCAAAAAGACAGCACACGCTTCGCTTCAGAAACAAATATACTACAAAGTACATAAGCAAGGCAAGAGAACATTACTAACATCACAAATCGACAAAGTTGCTGTTGACGGGTGGAGCGACATCAGGCCATGCAGTTTTGTCATTAATATATCTGTCTAAGGTATAATACGCCTTTTTTATATTGTTTACATGTGTACATGTATTGTTTATTGATCAGTTTAATTTTAAGAATATTTTTGGTAAATTTCAAGATTATTATGTACCAAAAAGTGGCCTTAAAAGCAACAATATTGTAGTGCCCCAGTGGGGTCATGTTCGGCTCTTAATTTAAGACGTATAATTGTAACCAACATGATAAAATAAATAAATCTATTTATTTATGGAACTCACGGTTATGCATACATTAAAAATACTAAGGAAACATTAACCGAATTAATATAACTAGTCAAAGTCAAAATAATGTGCTGTAAAATCACAAAAATTCTTTATACATTCTAACCACTGCTTTTTTACTAGACTGAATAATATCAGACAACAATAAAAGCAGAACAATACAGGTATAAAAAAGGCCCAAATAGGTACAGCTATAAAAAATAATGCTTGTATCGTCTTTTATTATCCCTATAAACTGTCATTTTGTACAAACTAGGTTTTTTTTAACGCTCACGATACGTCATCTACCCTACGGAGAACTAATAAACTAGCATAAAAAAGTTTTATTAAAAAAAGTTCTAAGAATAAAAAGTTTGCTATAAATCTTTAAAAAAATAAAACAACTGTATTTTTCTGTTGTATTAAAAACTTATTTTTAATTTATGTCTACAGTTTGAAAATAAGAAAAAAGCAGCAACTTTAGGGCTAAGATTTGTAAAAAAAAATGGTTGTCTGTAAAGTCGGTTTACTGACGATAGTTGAACGTGACAACGTCACTTCATGGAACGCCTCAGAACGCCTCATGAGTCATGTTTTTTCGTGCGTGCTGCCGGCTCTATCGAATTATAAGACGTTGTCACGTCAAAAAACTGTCAAACTAATTCTTTAATGAATGTACATCAAATCATAATATCATTTAATTTCCTATCGTCAAAAAGACACTTATTATATAACGGCCTATCTTATAAGTTATCTTAGCGCAGACTTGATGTATTGATTACTATACGTAATGATGACTTAAAGTCAACGCTAACTTCTATAAGAGAGGGGGTAATAATATAGACAGATGACTCACAAGATGGCGAGTGGTAATATAAACTATTCTTATGTATTGATATATTGGTCCTAGAATATTTATTTCTCAGTAAAAAATACATTTCACATAATAAAGAAATAATATCTTACCAAACTTCCTCAATCAATTTATTACACTTTGTAAAAACCTCAAGCCCAAATTAAACATCTAAAAATCCAAAGATACAAAACAGAAAATACTTTTCCAAAGATATAAATTAGTCGAAGAGATCTTGATAGATAGAGAATCCCACAAAGCCTTCGCCACAAAATACACAACAGTTAGTACGTCCACACTCGTTGTTTCATTGGCAGTGACGAGGGTAGTCTAATAAAGACTACCTCGTTTTGTATACGATGACAGAGGTGAGATCTGATTTTAATTTGTTCGCGTTCTGATCGTTTCAATAGGCTTTTGCACACCGACCGATATTAATATTATAACAGGCGTCTCAAATTAGTTACGACTAAGACATTATATTGCTTTAGTTGAGTTACTTCTACTGAAATACATACTACACAAGTGACTTTTAAACATCTATCGGGTCGAAACGGCATAAAAGCATCAAAGTCGTGTCGTTGGCTGTATAAAAACTTCCACAACAAAATGACTTTTGAAAGAGGGCTTCTAACAACTTCTGAACAATTCACTTAATTACTTTGTAAGTTTCTTTATAAGAAAAAACCTAAAAATTGGCTAAAAAAAGAAGACCTTCAAACCTTGAGACCTAGACTTTGTCATTATCTATTACGACAGAAAGAAACATTATAAGGGACTTTGTAATAAACTTTTGTAAATAACAAGGATCGTTTAGAATCGTCTTATGTACAAGGACAATCTGCGAATGTAAGCGAACATACGTAGGATGAGAAGAACCGAAAACCTGGTTCAATGGCACGTCCAGCAGTAGACTGATATAGGTTGATGATGATAAAATTATACACACAAGTCTACTAAGTTTCTAAAATAATTTATCGCATCGAAATATAGTTTGTACAGAAACGAGCATTTTCTGCTAGCTCTGTCTTGGGTTTTTTTTGTACGACTAGGGGAATATATTAACATATTCTGTACCTACTGTTAAAAAAATACCAATTCTTTTCAGAATTTGTTCACCAATGATGGTAATGGTGTATATTTTAGAATTATTACACATTTCGTAAAATAACGCTGGTGAGTTTTTCATCTGTAGCCGACAAAAACGACCAGTTAAAACTCTCGATAGCTAGCTTCAATCTTCTATGAAACAATCGAATGTAGCTCTTATGTCGTTGTATCAGGAGACATTTTGTTCAGGCATTTGTAAATTCAATCATATTTTATAGGCAAAGTTGTGCTTTATGAATTTGTTTATTTAGTGTTGGAACCTTTTTTGTTTCAACATTATAAAGTAGCAATTAAAATATAAAAGGTTAGGCACTTTAATTAGACACGCACATTAATAGCAATAAAATCATAAAATCTCATGCCTCAAGTCAGTCATTGACCTGTAGATATCCCTGATATGACACAAGTAGCCATATTTCCCGTCTTCTCTTCAAGCATAAAGTGTTCCGAGATCTATCATGTAATAAAGGTGGGCGGGTCGACCTTTACCTAATACCTAATTTAATAAAACGCTGGTACGCAGCATTTCATCTAGAAATTTATACGAAAACTTTTAGCCTGGCAAAAGGATTCTTTACTCAGGAATTTGGTATGATTAATTTGACCAGCTGCCTCGGCCACGGCAGCCTTTGGACTTAATTTATTCGTAAAATAAGGTGGTTTTAAAGAGATGAATCATGTAAATACTCGCTCCAGACAGTATTTTTCATCATCATGCAAAGTGAAGTTTGTTAAATAAGGCATTATTATTCCACGAAAAATGTGTATTTTTATGGGAATTTTAGGTTGGTTTTTTAAAAATTGTGCCAAAAGCTATTTCAATGTACAATTCTAGCAAAGTCAGGTTAGAAATTGAAGCGAAAATTCTTGAAAATGAAAAGATTTGAGAGCAGACGTCGGTGCTACTCACGTGACAGAATAAGTAGTGCGAAGCATTGCAAGAGTGGAGCGTCCTCTCAACTGAAAGAAAATCGAATAAAAGATGGCATTCGTTACGAAAGCACTCCACATGTACTTACTGAATGATACTGACACTATATTCTCGTAAGCTCAGGTTTTTTAATATAGCTAAATAAAAAATTGTATTCTAAAAACTTAATACAAAAAGTTCTCTCCACATACTCCGCATAGTATGGTAAAAATGATAAAATTAAAAAAAAATGGTAGCACTCCGGGAGTGCCGGCAGAAGTGAAAACTTCAATATTAACGTTGTGTTTTCACTTCAAAAATATAACCACAGTCGTCATAATGACAATTGTGATTGTGATTGTGTCATGTCATTGTGTCACATTCGCGCAAGCGCGAATGTGACACAACGACGAAGACAACGAAGACACAGACACATTCGCGCAAGCGCGAATGTGTTTGCGCCACAACACTATTTAATTGTTTGAGTCATACGTCGCGTGACCGCAAGTGTGTTCTTTTGTCGTCTCTTGTTTTACGAGCAATGTATGAAAATTAAATAAGATCTTACGCTTTTTCGACGTCACGTGACCCTGACGCGAGTTTGAAAGTTTTTACCCACCCAGCGCCGCTAAAGAAGTTTTCACTTCAAAAAAAAGGTAGCACTCCGGGAGTGCCGGCAGAAGTGAAAACTTCAATATTAACGTTGTGTTTAATTATAAGTATAAAAGTACTATCATTTATGAGGTAGAATACAATGTTTATGTTTTTATTTTTTATTATTTTTCGCCCTGTGCCGCCTAAACAGAGCAGCACACTCAGGCACGGTAGAAAGAGTGGGAGATACTAGTTCCTCTCCCTTCTCCTCGATCTTACGCTTTTTCGATCAACGTCACGTGACCCTGACGCGAGTTTGAAAGTTTTTACCCACCCAGCGCCGCTAAAGAAGTTTTCACTTCAAAAAAAATTATTTTTAAAACAGTAAACTGATGTTGAAATTTTAAATTCAGAACTTTATTTTCTGCATTTATAGCTGAGATCCACAAATCAATGTAACATGAAAGTTTTCACAATTTGTTTGTAAGTTATGCACGGAAATAACTGGCGCAGTTTGAAATGACTGACGTAGTTTGAAATAACTGACGTGGTTTGAAATGAAATGCGGTTCGTTTGGCTTTAGCTGCCATCATCAATTATTATTATTCGATTTTTTATACTTACGTTGAAAGTTTTGCTACGAATGTGGTTCGTAGTTCAAGTTGAAGTGATTTTTCTCTTCTGTGGTTTAACTTAAAAATACCTTTAGCTATATTTGGTGCAAATAAGTAATTCAAATTACTGCTCCATAATTAAAGCTAGTTTTATTAGCTAACTTTACTAACTTTAGTCCATCTGAACTAGGTGATTATGCTCCAGACATAAATCACAAGGTTTACCCGAAACTTTAACGATATTTCGTTCTTTTTAACCTTGTAGATTCTGTGGGTTTTCAAGTGAATTTATGTACTATCATGATTCATACAAACTATGATGATGGATCATTTAGAATCGTCTTACATACTAGGTGATTCTAGGTGCCAGTTCCACGCGACCAGAGCCTAGAAGAACGGGCAAGAAACTTACGGTTCGGTTCCTACCGTTTTTTTATATGATCCTTCTTGCAAAGAATTACTATTAAACTAAATTAAGTACTGAAGTTCCAGTGCGGTGTCAATTTAACTTAGTTGTAATACAAACACATTGATAATTTATAATACAACAAAGAACAATAAATTCATGTATCCTGTAAGCTATCAGTTTATGTGTTCTGCTAGCTTCCGAATCCAATAAGAGGCACATAACACTCATCATGGTTTCCAGTTGACAAGGACAAGGCAATGTCACGTAAGGGACGTCCGTGTGGACGTGACCGGATGTTGGTACAGTCACCGGCAAAAGTATAAGTCATTTTGTACGCTTTCTTATTTTTTTTACGGTATCACATGGATCATTTAGAATCGTACTTAGTGTTATTAGAGAAGTGATTCTAGGTGCCAGTACCACGCGACAAGAGATTAGAAAATTTTATTAAGTACTTAAATAAATAAAAAATGTTTAATTAAATAGCAAGAATTTAAAATTATTTATCAAAAAAAATGTAATAGATTTGAGCAAAATGTGCTTTATAAGCTATGAAATTGTTTATATTTGTTATTGGCAATCCTTTATAAATTAAAAACTAAAAAAAAAACAAAATTAAAATACACATTAATAAACATATTGTTTACTTTAATGAATAAGATATTACGAATACTATTAGTCTCTAGGATAACAGGGTACATTTATTTTTCATACACTGTAATTTTCTATTATATTGTACAATATCAACTTGATTAGACAGCCAATTATTTAACGCTATTATACAATTTTTTAATGAAAATTATCGCGACGTTTGCAAAAAAGTTCACAAAAGCGTCAGCAAAATTAGCATAGAAGCACCATTTAAGCTCTTAGTTACAATTTAGCATTTATCGTTAATTAGCACGGAACAATGCTAATAGGAGCCGTGCCGCAGAGCAAAAGCCTCGACAGGGCTGCCACAAGCGTTTACATTCATTATAATTAAGTAAAAACTGTTTCACTACTCTTAGGGCTATATTTCACCGGGACGCCATGGCGGCGCAACCAGTCGCCGCCACCAAAAAATGTATACAGCTCTATAGAGAGTTACTCCTTTGGTCGCGTAACCAAACGTACATTTTGTTGGTAGCGGCGACTGGTTGCGCCGCCATGGCGTCCCGGTGAAATATAGTCCTTACTCCTACGACTTGTAGAAGTCGAATCTGTTACTATTGTATCGGCTAATGGTTATAACTGAAACTGTTTACACTACGGTTTAGTGACGAAATTATTTATTAACACCATAACAAAAATATTGAAAAAATATATCATCAATAAACATAATAAATTGCCTTGCACATTAACAAATTTAAAATATACGAAACATTTTCATTACCTCTCAATAATTAGCAAAACAACAAAACTAATTATTTTGCATAAGACATTGTTGAGACAACCCTACAGGGCTACTCACATAACAGGGCTGCCACATCTCACACATCTTCATTAGAGCATAATCTATTGTCGCTGACGTGTCGCACGTTATTGAACCGAATAAATATGATATTATATTTTTATCTTCATTGAAGATAAGTAATTAAGATAAATAACCTGACAGATCTAATTATGAATGAATGGAAAAATAAAAATAATACAAAAGAAAATAAGGTATTTACAACACCTACGCTATTTGAGTTCATTAGCTCTACCATGAGTTTTTACTATACTATATTTACTATACTCGCTAGCGTCTGTAGTTAAAAAAATGTACGATGATTTGTACAGCGGCTCTAGCGGATAGTTGGGTACTAAAATTCTTCATACTAATATTGACGTAACTACTGTAGTAAAGTCAGGCGATTTTACTGTGACAGCTCATGGTAGAGCCACAGTAGGGATCGTGGTGGAGGATGGAAGAGGCTTGGTGCTATATAATGCTTCAAGTTTTACCTATGGCCCTGATTGTGTTAAATTGTAACGTAAACAGCTCGTCTAAGCAGCAACTAAGATGAGTTTTACTATACTATATAGATATACTATACTCGCTAGCGTCTGTAGTTAAAAACATGTATGAAGATTTGTACAGCGCCTCTAGCGGATAGTTGGGTACTAAAATTCCTAATACTAATATTGACGTAACTACTGTAGTAAAGTCAGGCGATTTTACTGTGACAACTCATGGTAGAGGTAGGTACTGTATGTATTGTATCTAAAGTTGACAGAGATTTGACAGCCCTACACGTACCGCATCAACAGTAACTGCAAGCGCTTGCCAAAAGCACTAGAGCCGAGCCAGTCGCTCGAACCAGCACTTACCTCTGAAGTTTATTGTAATTGTCAAACCTCTACTTGGAAACCTACGAGTAGATACGCCTACGCATTACGTACCTACTTCAAATGAACCGAGTCTTTGTTAATTTTATTGACAAAGGATGTCAGTGTCTTGACGTTCGTTTTTGAGGCTGTACGAGATAATACAATTTGACCTGTTAGCCACTTTCAGGATTGAGATGGGAAAATCAAAGTAATAGTATCTAACATTATCATTTAGTAACAAAGAAAACACTAACAATAGAGTTATGTACAGATCAAAACAGTCGAAAGCTTCGTCAAATAAGGTTGTATAGCCACAGATAAGTAGGTACTCATCAGCCCTCGGCTAAAGCTAAGCCTACAAGCTAGAAGCCTAGAATAGTTTTGAATACACCAAGAGACTTGGTACCTCACGGACATAAAATCTTGACCCAAGCAAAGCCAATTCATACATAAACCAGTTATTATTTGCATAAAAAGTAACACACTAACGAGTGAGGAATTATGGCAAATGCACAAGATGTGCGAGCCACAAAAAAAAAAGATTGAGGAAGCAAAAAAAAAAGCGAGACAGATAATGAAACCTCTCTAATCATACCTCTTTTCATTTAAGTATCTCTACAGAGATTTTTAAAACAATTGGATCTTGAAAGATCCCTTAAAAATATTCCCTGAGTGCCACTTCAAAGTAACTCTAGCAAATCACCCTATTATCTCCCAATCCGTCACAGCCCCAAGCAGAATTGTAAAGGGTAGATTCAAAGTGTAGTAATTGTGGCTCAAAGTTGGCCTTTCTTCCGCTGATAGCATCGCGTCCAACTTGGAGATATCTCGGCCATTTTCTGCCATTTTTTAAATATCTTCTTGATATTTTAAAGACCGTGTGGATTTGTATAGTATCTTTCATAAATATTTTTATGTGTTATATCTATTCGATCTTTGTTTTTGAAAAGTTTTTGCGATACCGAAAATAAAAAACATGATACAAAAAAGGTTTTTTTGGGTAGGTGTCAAACAAAATGTTATTTTATTTAATGTTTTGTTAAGTTTTTAATTGTCATGTTTTATTTTACTTCTGTTAGGGTTGATAAACTAAGTAAAGAGCTCTGTTCAGCAGACCTAAAAATTGCTTTGTTCTACTATCTCGTCTTGCTAGGCTTGGGGCGTGGGGTATTCTCCTAATTAAACATCACTGAGTCTATCTTGATTTACTTGATACAACGCAAACTCATTAAAAATCTTATTATAATTCTTAAACGTGCAAATAAGTCATTTCATACCTAATTAATTTACTTTGTACAACCACAAAGTAGTTATAACCAAGTAGCAAGTTCAAAAATTTGAGTATTTTCTTTTATATATAAATATCATATTATCAGACGAGAAAATGAACTAAGTTCTCAATTTGATATTAAATCGGTTACAATAAAAAAATCTATATTAAAAAATTGAATAAAAAAAGGCAGCTTGATAAAGCTATAAAAAGTTAAATAAGTATATATATTGTATATAGCTTGCACAACTGCTAATAACTATTTTTTGTAATACTTTTAATAACTTACCGTATAATGATGATAATGTGTTTTATTTACAACATTAGGTATGTCTATTTTACCTACGATAGGTAGAACAAGTGAGATGGACACTATACCTTCCGCCGGTTATAGGAAAGCAAGGCTTTTGTGAATTAGTGTGGTTGAGCAGAAAGCCCCCATGCGTTGCAGCGGTCGGGCCGGGGCGACCGCGGAGTAATGTGGATAATTGCGTTGGAAGCCGCCAGCCGGCTGAACTGGACACTGACAATTTAGGTCGACGACGAACCATGACTATATCTAGGCTTAAACTAAGCGATATAAGGCATCTATTATAAGCAAAACGATATTTTGAGGTGCATAACGATATTTCAACTTGTTTCATCTTGTTTCTCAGGTTACGGCTAAATTTTTCTTACCTAACACGACCCTGCACTTAGTCAATGCGACTGCGGGGACCCCATACAAACGATGTCACACCTTCTCGTTTGTCCCTTGTGCCCTACCACCTGCACTAGGCTTGACCTCATCAATGCCACAAACGAGGGAAAAGAAGTTGCCAAGTTCTATTCGAACTTGGTTTGAAGTTGTTATCTTGTTACCAATTGACACGCAAGAAGAAGAAGACCTAACACGTAAGGGTAGATAGAAAATACCTTTCGTCAGAAAAGACATACATTTTTATAAAAAATCTATGATTAAACTCAGTGAAATAGTGTAATAAGTCAAATATTAATGCTCATTCAATCAAAGACCTTTCTTGATCTCGATTCCCAAGTCGGCGATCCATCTCCGATAATCAAGTAGTTTTCATTCGATCGCGACACTTCAAGCGCCAGCCAGCAACTCAGCCGGGTGCTATCCATCACGGGCTAGTTTCAACTTCGTCGAGACCCTGATTTGAGTGAATTGACCGGAATTCGAGCGGATAATGAGATGTGGCGAAATACTTCAGTCTGGCTTGCTCTAGATTGATGGATTCAGATACCTGAGTAAACCTACGAAAGAAAATAGTAAATTGCATAGAAGCCTTTTGTTATTTTTTTGTTTTGTTTACTAACTGGTTCTGTAAAATGTTTGAGGGCAATTTATACAGCATGCAAACCAACTAAGGTATTATTAAAAACATGAATTTTCATAATTAGACCGAACGTTTTTCAAAACATGCTTCGGATACTGGCAGAATGCCCAATACCCACATCGCTCGAGGCCATTAGGAAAAAAAAAGTTCATGTCCACTATCCGTACACTTCGGTACATATGGCGCGGATTAAATAGGGCAACACGTTCCGAACATAGATAAAGCCTTTAGGATCACTTCTCATTAGTAGCACACATTTCCAGTTTACACATAACTTCGCACTGCAAAAGTAGGGTTATAAAATTGAGTCTTTACATACGTCTACGTTACTACGTTACTATACGTCTGTACGTAGTCATTACGTAAGAATGTTGGATGTTGGATGTTTATTTCGTTTCGTAGTCTGAGTTTTATTAGATTTGATTCTCAAAAAGGAAGAACTAATTAAAAAATAAAAACTCAGGGATATACTTATCACACAACGCTATCTAGACCCAAACTAAACAAAGCTTGTATTATATGAGTTAGATTGTTTCTATTTATTATCCCATTCACATAGGAAGAATACAAACGATTGAATGCGTACGTATAGAGTCGCAAATTGAAGCTTTTAATCCTGGTGAAGAATGGCTGCTTTGTGGCCGATTAGATGGCCTACTTCCATTCCCACAATCACGCTACCTTCCACAATGGCGTCGACTGAGATGAGATAGGTACGAGTACCTGCCGATTCAATTTTGCAGGACCATCGTTTTATGTAGGCACCTTTTACGACCACTGGGATATTTATGTAACAGTTTTTAATATCTGGGGGGCTATCCAGCAAGGGGAAACTTGCGTGACCGAATATCCGTTCAGTTGCAGTTCAGTTTTCGAGGATTTTACTATAGTAACTCATCAGTATTCCGTGGCATTTTTGTGGACTGACGTGACTGAGCTTTATAAAAATGACGTCAATGCCGCGGTTTAGCACGTGGCCTACCTGATTTGAGCATGGCCTACCTGATTTAAGCATGACCTACCTGATTTGAGCATGGCCTATCTGATTTGTTGTTGATTCTATCAAAAAGTATGAAAATCGATCATTTAAAATATTAATTAAAGACGAAGAAAAAACTGAACTGCAATTTGATCAAATAACAGTTCAAAAACATTTCAGTTCTCAGGATACCCTGTTTTCCGTTATAGAAAATAAGTAGAGCATTTACAATCAAATCAGTAGTGTGTACTTACTCTAGATCATTACGAGCTCAACCTCATTCTATACATGTTATTTGACATTCATTAGACAGTGTAGAGCTGGAAATGTGTAGGTTTGTTTTATTTGTTGTGTACTCGACCTTAAATAGAACACTCACACAAAATAATTATGATTAGTAAAACAGCCTTCAACTTTTAACCTTTAACTTCTAGTACCTATTCTAGAAGTTAACTAACTTAAAGTTGGAGGAAAGTTAAATAATAATTATTGATGGAGAGATAACCCAAGTTGAGTCTTTTGACTTTTAACTTTGTAAACATAAAGCGCTCCTTATAGAGGAGTCGCGCCTCGCGCCGCGGGCTCCGATATTGGTTCATGTAATAAAATCAATTCACCGTCGATATACCAACCTGATTGATCCGATCCTTTCCTCAATATCCTCTGATTTTTCTACTTACGTCACTCGCGGGCGAAGTGATGTATTGATATTTCATGTTATGAGATTTTGTAAATATATTGCTCTGTCAAAATTTATCCGCACGAAAAAACTGAGAGAAGAAAATTTGGCTATATGTACATCTAACTCTTGAATGTATGAATAGGTAAGATCTACTCGTAAGCTAATCAAAGTTACCAAAACAACTCCTAAATAACAACCAATTACTATAACAACCAATGATTTACTAAAGTTTCCAAATAATTCATTATTAATGAGTTAACACTTTAGTAAACTTAGTACCAACCCAAAGCTGCAAAGTCATGGCCTTTAAGAAACTTTGGATTTAAATGATTGTAGTTTAGTGTAGAAAGTTTGGTTGGATCAACTTCTATATAGTCAACAGCTTACATATCAGTTAGTTGGTTGACAACATAGATTAGTTCATAACAGATAGATACCTGGTATCCATAAAGCATGGATAAATAGCATAGAGCAGGATTGGCTCGTAAAACTAGGGTTTTACGAACGGGACGATTGCGCGATCTGAACGCGATCCAATTCCCAATTGTCCCACGTACCGGAATAAATACATTGATCCCAAAATGCAGCTATAAAATGCACGTTTCAATGCTTTTTAGGAAGAATTCAAGAGAACGGTGAAGTGGGGTTTCCTTTGCAACATCGTGATGCATTTTATGAAAATATTTTATTTTATGGAAAAAGTTGTTTGCATATTAGTTGTGTATTTTATTCAACTGAGCTGGTAGTAGTAGCTCTGCCTTCCATGCTGTGGGTCGTGGGTTCGATTCCCAACCATAGCAAATGTTTGTGTGATGGACATTTGAAATGATAAATATTTGTTCTGTGTCTGGGTGTCATTATGTATTCTATGTATGTGTTTAAGTACAAAAAAAATGTTAATAAGTATTAAGCAGTCTAGTTCCCATAGTACAACCTTTGCTTAGTTTGGGACTAGAGTGCGATGTGTGAAATGTCCGTGAATATTATATTTATTTATCTTGTTTTTTATGAACAAAAAAGTTCATAAAAAACATCTCACCCCATCTGTTTCCTAAGACTCAAAGCTTATCCTATCGAATCTGTACAAAGCCTTGTGTGGATAGCAAATAAAAATGTTGTATATCAAAAGCAAAGACCATTGTTGGAAAATCTAAGAACTAGCCAAAAGATTCCATTTCCGTTTGACTCACCAAACAAAACTGGAAGTACCTATGTTCAAAGTTTGCGATTGTAAAACATAAAGTCGCATTTACGTAGAAAACAGAGCTTTGAAGATTCTTGGTATATCTGAGATTTGCCTTGTGACCGTACCAAGATAAGTGTAAAGTGTAAGTGTAGCTTGTGTTCTTGTTGCAGTGCATATGTCATTTTTACATGAATATGTGTAGCAAAAGTATGAGAGGATGAGAAGATGGAAATAATTTAATTTCATGAACATTATTTCAAGTTGTTACTTTTGAGTAGATAACATTGTCTAGGACATAGTAGGTATTTTCGTATTTAAACAATCGATTTTTTAAACTTTCGCATCAGACCTCTTTTATGGGGATTTAACAAATTAAGTACGCCATAAATATCCGTAAAATATATCTAAGCATTGTTTATACAGTGCCGAAATTAGGCCGAATAACCAGTGATGAAATCAGGTTTCCTGCGTAAAGTAACCAAAGTATATTTCATATATCAATTACATTGTTCTGAAAGTAAACTTATTGTAATTTCTCATTTCCATCTCGTAAAAGTCAAATAGTTAAAAGCCCGCTCAAGAATTCCGGAATTCCGGAGACGGCTCGAGGGGAAAATTTCCAGTATCATAAATAATTTTTGATACCTGTCTTAACTTGGTTGGAAGTTGCCGTTAATCTTATCTGGAGCTTACCGGCCACACTGATACCTATTAAACAGTATCTAGGCTTCTGTTTCCCACGGGCTAAAGGAATGCTGAACTTGGATAGTTTTGTTCCAGAAACGATGAGTACACAAACCAAAAATGCAGATATTTATCCCAATAATCTTAATTAAAACTCATATCACAATCTGTAACCTGGTGAGGATCGATCAACAACTTAAGAAATACAAAAAACCGTAAAGCTTATGACTTCTATCTGATTGCCATTCAAATTATCAAGAAGTAAATTGGATTTTTTTAAACTTTCGCAATCAGAACTTATAGTAAAGAGACATATTAATACAAGATTTGCTCCGTTTCAGTCTGACCACGGCCGAAAACTTAGCCGAAACGTCGGTAATAACAATAATCTTTACTGATCAATTCTACTGATTGTAAGTCAACTGCTGTGTTTAGCTTATGAGGTAGTTACAATAATTTGATCGCTTCTCTGGGCATCTGTTTATGAAAGTCCTAAATGGGAATAGCATCGTAAAGAGGGAGATTGGGTAATTGGTGGCTATGATAGCCTTTTTATCTCCAGCAGCGCAGCTGGCACTTGATGAAGTTGTGTTCATGACCCCTTTGAAAGTGTAATAACCTGAGAGAAACGACAAACTGAGTGTTCTGCACCATCTCCACTTTATAAGGCCTTTAAGTATGTAGGTGTGTGTATGTGTGCGTGTAATAGGTACTTCATAAGTTCTGACGCTAAAGGTGTTTACCGAAATCAAATGTTTGAAGTCTGGCTGACTGCCAAATGGGTTCCTCAAAATTCTTCCATGTTGTCTTTTCAGTCCGTTTTTTTGTAGATTCAGTTTTTTAAAATTCTAAACCAAAACAATCCATCTTGTTCTAGAATCATCTAGTATGTAAGACGTTCCAAAGTGATCCTTGTGATTTTCTTGAATAAAGAAATTGTGACTCGACTCCTTCTGTTGCAATTCGAGAGTTTTTTAGGCTGTATTTTACTGTCGCCATTATGTTATACCGTCAGGTCTGATGACATAAACATATTAGTCTAATACATGTACCCAAGTTTGGGTAGTTGCGATAATTAATACGAGAGCGGACCGATTTTTAATATGCAAATCATTAATTAGAATATTTGTGGATAAGGCCTTCTTTATGCACAAATATTCCGTGTGATATGTTGTTGCTATTAAATCTGTGGATAGTGAAGCACTTTCAATCATCATTCGGCAAAAGGGAAGTTGTAATCTAATCCCACCGTGATCCGACGACACGGAGACCGCGGCGCGGCGCTAACCAACTCAACCGAACTAATTAGAAGAACTTTGCTGGCTTAATCCAATTTAAAGGGCTACAGTAGTGCACTGTTTATACTCAACAGAATTTCTAATCAATAAAATAAATAAATAATAATTCATGGACATTTAACACATCACACTCTAGTCCCAACCCCAACGCTTGTATGTAGGTACCTACTGTGGGAACAAAGATTGCTGATAAGAACACTTGTAAACTTTTTTTTTGTAAATACTAAATATATACATAGAATACATAGTAACACCCAGACACAGAACACATAAGTATGCATTTTTGTTAATCAGTTTTGTAATACTCAGTTTTGTTTATCACACAAACATTTGCTCTAGGGAATCGAACCCAAGACCCACAGCTGGAAAGCAGAGCCTATCAACAAATTAAAATAACAAGAATTCTTTTGATGTTCAACAATCTTTAACTGATTTTCGTGAAAGATGAGTGAAAGAGAAGTTCTTCGACAGAGGTCAGAAAGAAAGATTGATTGTGCGAGCACAAAAAAAAAAAAAGATTGATTTCTGGTGTCATTCAAATTCAAATTTTTATACTAAATTCCAGTACTTATCGACATAAACTCAGATAAATGGTGTGATGTATAAATATAGGCCCGAACTACTTATCGTTAGTAAAAAAGCTAAAACCTTGACCTAGATCTTTGTTATCTCTTGATCGCGTGATCCGTCGTCATATTTTCCGATCCTGCCGGTGCTCCATCAGTTCTGGATCAATGTCAATTGACTATAAAAATCACATACCTACATCGTGTGTTTTATACATGCTTTTAACATGATACAACTACAGATACAACATCAATATTAATAAATAATTGTTAGCAATAAAATGAATTAAACTGTACACACAAGTTACGCAAAGCACCAATAAAAAGACTACCGCGAAGTGAACTCACTATCGTTCTTAGAGAAGCGTACGTAAATATGCTTTAATATCATTGCAATAACACCCTGCCTAGCACTTTACTCGATCCATAAATCAAACGTGATTCAAACATTATATACTATTTGATTTGAGTACCTATAGGTTTTGTTTTTTTGAATCCCTTCTTTTCTTGCGATCTGCCCTTTGGGCATTGAGAGAGACTCCAGTGACACATGACACTTCTATTTCAGATAAGGTCTTGAGGAGTTTTCTTTTAATTAGTTTGAATGATGTGGCTGAAAGTTTGAGCGTTGATTCCTCGAGTATTTTGGCAGCATACGAGGTATATTCGACGGTATAATCCTAACAGCTTCAAACATCCTTTGACACCTGGCATCATCCGTGTTAACCGGCGCTGGTTCACGCCGCATGTAATCCATTAAGCCAGCTGAATATTAATAGCGCTAAGCTGCCAGAACTCTCTCAGGGGCTTACTAAGAGCCTCTATGAATGCCTCAAAATGTTCAGCATATCCACGTAAATATTTGCTAGAATTAGTCAAAACAACCTCTGCGCGGCCATGATTTAATGTGGATTTTTAAGTAAGTGGCAACCACAAAGTGTAACGATTTGCGATTTGTTTTGTCAATAATTCAATAGAAGAGGTCAGGTACTATAAATATGCATAAGTGGATGTGTTATACATATAATAAGCAAGTAAACAGGGTCGTATTTACAATGTCGTATCGGTTATTCAAATTAAAAGCTAATAGCATTTACAAGGACTAGAAAATAATATAAGTGTATTAATTAAAAAGATCTATTATTGCAAGATCTCAACCAATTTTACGTAAACGATCTAAAATTTAATAAATTAATACAATGAGATTTTTTCATTGTTCTTATTTCTAACATTCATATTTCGGTAAATAGTTGGTCGTCACATTCAAATTCTTTGAATGGGGTTCTCAGACCCCATCCGTCAGTTCCAGCGTAGGCAGCTAGTTGTAAGAGCGCTTTTGTTTAACTTTTATTTCAATTTCCTCTGAAATGTATTGAAATTGACTAACGAAGCTTCGTAAAAACATTTCCACTGAATCAAAGAGTTCTTTTTCCGGATAAAACCGGATATCATCGACAAACGGATAAAAATAAAATATGGATTTTTTCGCTCGCGTAAAAATATTCAGTTAAAAAAACCTTTATTTAATTAAAGAACTAAAAAGTAACAAACAAAAGTAAAACAGACTAAAATGTATTCCAAAAGAAATTTCTAAAATTCAATTCGTATGATACACTTAACAACAAAATAAAGCTACGTGAATAAAGACGCGGGAATTCTACAAGTAAATTATACAAGACCCAAGATAAGTGAAGAATTAGCGTAGAAAGCACTCTCGGCTCTTGATAACAACAATTTCTAAGACAGATAACCGCACAAAGCCAGAAATATTCGTGACGAAATAAAGAAATTGCCTCTGAATTTTTAAGCAAGGCCGATTGTTTTCACCATTTTTTTCATTGGGATTTCCCGCTAGCTTTCCTAAGGATAAAGTTACGCAAAGAGGTTGCAAGGTCATATAGACTGCCACACGAACTTTTCGATGCCAAACTATGAGATTTTGTCTATACTTTTTTTTGACGTCTCGTCTTTTTTTTCCCTTCTGGTAGGTAGGTACTCTGTAGCTCTACGATGAGTTTTTACAATATATAATCGCTAGCGTCTGTAGTTAAATAAATGTATGAAGATTTGTACAGCGCCTCTAGCGGATAGTTGGGTACTAAAATTCGTAATACTAATATTTACGTAACTACCGTAGTAAAGTCAGGCGATTTTACTGTAACAACTCATTTGTTCGTGCGCAAAATGACAGAGCAAAGTTCCGAGTTCTGCGTGTTGGACTTGTATCAACGAGATATGTCTAAACAGTTTAAACATTTATTCACAAACAAACTTACAACTATCCCTTACATGCTCAAGATTTTTTTAATAGCACGCAAATGTAGAGCCAACAAACAAACGATTTCACACAATAATTAGACCTTTTTTTATTGCTCGTCACTTTCCATGCTACGGTTGCTTGGAAGAAATCGCTGTCTAACCACAGCTATAAGGCTGATTATTGTAGGTTTAAGTGTAGGTTCTAAATTAAGTTAGATGTAAGATTTTTTTGTATTTTCCGTTGTGCAATAAAATAGTTTTCTATGTAAGTATACTTATTTAATAAATACTTTGTGCAATGGCAACCATTAAAACTGTTAACATGGCATTAGACCAGGCTCGATAGGTTTTAAAAACAAAGAAATTAATAGCAGGATGAAACCCATTAGAAAAGGAAGAGAATATTATAAAAACATAAGGAAAAATAATTTACGGGCGATCTGAGTTCGGGAAGGGGGTGGGGGTGGGCTTTTAAGGGTAAAAAACGCTTTTTCTCGATTTCCGGCAAAACTAAAAGTCCTAAGGAAAAAAGTCAAATGGCAAAGTTGTAGGTAAATAAAAGATCTAAAACTTTTGCATACACACTTTTTTCACATAACTCAAGATGTATGTGAAAAATTCAAAAAACCAAGTTTTTGGTTTTTTATTAATATCTTTTACAAACAATTATATTTTTTCACTAAATTTGGTGAAAACTTACCTCTTTATGTTCCAAATACGCTGTAATTTATTCGATTAGAAATATATATTTTTTTCACCTTATTTTGATAAAATATCGAAAAAATATCCTTATTTTCAATCGAAAATTCATCCGTCAAAATATCAGCTTTCTTCAAAAAGTTGGTATGTTTTCTGTTTGTTGAAATATCTTCTTTTTGATAGTGAAAAAAAATATATATGTTACCATAGAAAATCTTCTCAGAAAATGCAAAAAAAAAAGTTAGTGAAAAAAAAATTGTGGGATGAAACCCATTAGAAAAGGAAGAGAATATTATAAAAATATAAGGAAAAATAATTTACGGGCGATCTGAGTTCAGGAAGGGGGTGGGGGTGGTCTTTTAAGGGTAAAAAACGTTTTTTCTCGATTTCCGGCAAAACTAAAAGTCCTATGGAAAAAAGTGAAATGGCAAAATTGTAGGTAATTAAAAGATCTAAACCTTTTATATGCACACTTTTTTCACATTTTCACTAACTTTTTTTTTTGCATTTTCTGAGAAGATTTTCTATGGTAACATATATATTTTTTTTCACTATCAAAAAGAAGATATTTCAACGAACAGAAAACATACCAACTTTTTGAAGAAAGCTGATATTTTGACGGATGAATTTTCGATTGAAAATAAGGATATTTTTTCGATATTTTATCAAAATAAGGTGAAAAAAATAAATATTTCTAATCGAATAAATTACAGCGTATTTGGGACATAAAGAGGTAAGTTTTCACCAAATTTAGTGAAAAAATATAATTGTTTGTAAAAGATATGAATAAAAAACCAAAAACTTGGTTTTTTGAATTTTTCACATACATCTTGAGGTTATGTGAAAAAAGTGTGTATGCAAAAGTTTTAGATCTTTTAATTACCTACAACTTTGCCATTTGACTTTTTTCCATAGAACTTTTAGTTTTGCCGGAAATCGAGAAAAAGCGTTTTCTACCCTTAAAAGCTCACCCCCATCCCCTTCCCGAACTCAGATCGCCCGTAAATAATTTTTCCTTATGTTTTTATAATATTCTCTTCCTTTTCTAATGGGTTTCATCCTGCTATTAATTTCTTTATCTTTTTGTCATTTTTCAAGCTATCTACCCCGGACTACATGTTTATTTTGCTTTTAAATAATGATTTGATGTCTGTTTGGTTAGCAACACATTCATTATTTTCATGTTCATTAAAACTTTTGAATGAGTTTTATGCTAAACATTGTTGTAGCTATCATTTTGTATTCTGTTACAGAGCTGATAATAAAAGCGACTGTATAAAAACACTTTTATAATGATTACAAGCGTTTCTTATAAAAAGGCATATGAAAGTCTGTTCAACGTGTTCTTATTTAAAAAAAACAAAACATAAATGAAGCTTTTAAAATATGACAAATGCAACCAGGCGGGCCAAAAAAAAAAACTAGTCACGTGACTGCAATCAAGGAGTGCATCTAGTGGCAATGCGAAAATAATATATTTACCTAACCTCACCAACGCCACAGACAAGTGGCTATGTTTTATTCAAACTTGGTTTGAAGTTGTTCTCACAGTGGTCCAAAGATAATAGTTTACTGTTAAACCCAACTAAGACTAAATATTTAATTTTTGGTAATAAGCATCAACTGTCTGGTCTTAATCATACTCTGAATGTTACGGTCATGGGTGAGCCGGTGGAGCGTGTTTATGAAGCGCGCAATCTTGGGCTGTATATTGACTGTGACCTTCGCTTTGAAAAGCATGTTGCTGACTCTGTTAGAAACTGCTTTTATCGTTTAAAGGTACTGTATAGAGTGAGGCCTTATATCAGCGTTGATCTGCGTATTCAGCTTGTGGAGTCACTAGTCCTGTCTAAATTAAACTACACTGATGTTGTTTTTGGCCCTCGTTTACTAGCCAGAACCCAGAAACTGGTCCAGCGGGTGCAGAACGCCTGTGCTCGCTTTTGTTTCAATGTCCCATCGAGGAGCCACGTCACGCCTTTTCTAAATGAACATCTCATTTTAAAAATGAAGCACCGTAGGAAGCTTCATCTTGCGTGTCTTCTGTTTGGTGTGCTGAAGCATGAGGCACCCTCATATCTTTACAACAAGTTGTCGTGGATATCAAGTTCTAGGTGCTACACCACCCGTCAGTGTTCGATGCAGCTCTCCACACAGCGGCATAGCTCAGCCTCTTTTAGAGGCAGCATTCGCTACGCTGCATCGAAGTGCTGGAATAACATTCCCCCACCAATTAGGAACCTGCAAAATATACATGGCTTTAGGAATAAACTTAAGTTATTTTTGTTTAACCGTCAAAAAGAACAGGAACGGCATAGACACGACGTAAGCATTATATAAGTTAGCAATTGGTTATTTATTCTTTTATTTTATGATGTCACTTTATTAATATTCTTTGTCTCTTTTTATTTAATTATTTTTATTTTATTTGTAAGCAACTTTATTATTCTTACCTATTATGTATGTTTTTCTTCACTTTTGCTCGTTAGGTTTACTTATGTAGGCACATAATAACTTTTACTTATACAATTATGCTGTTGATTTAAAATATCCTTTTCAATTTATCTTTTATTTATATTTATTTTAGACTTTTTACTTTTGTTTCATTTAGGTAGTAGTTAAGTCTCTTCCGTGACATCACCGAATCGGCTCTGGCGGAAGACCAGCGTTGGTTGTAAGACCGACATTTATGCTGAGCCAGAGTCCGTTTTGTGATACATGTTGTTTGCATGATAATTTTAGGATCTTTTAGTTATAGTTTTTTGTAAGTATCACAAATAAATAATTTCTATTTCTATTTCTATTTCTATTTCTATTGTTGTCGTTGTAGGTACCCATTGACACGCAAGAAGAAGAAGTTAACTATTGTAGAATCAGAAGTTCTCCAATCGAAGCGATCACAAAAGAAATAAACCATTTTTGATGCTTTACGACATTCTAAATTAGGATAAAATAATATCTTGAGACTTGCTTTCATAAAGGTATTGTTACAATTTATATTCTATTTGTGAATGTTTTAAAGCACATTACTTATTTATCAATGTATAAGTAAAGCCGACAACATTTAGTAAGTGACGTTTTACAACCTAGAGCGTGAACAATGAATAAAACGACCAATTTCCCCGTATACAGACTATTCATATTTTCCATTACATTTTACGAGCTAAGTACCGGCCAATTTAGATGGCACTCGCCTGACGAAGTTTTATTAGATAACGCCATTTTGAGCGACAAGCTTGATGAAAAATACAAGGGCATTTGGATAAAATACTAAGTAAAAACAGGCTTTTTATCCTGTACTGTATAAAACGTTTTAAAAGCCATTGCAAAATGTATAAGACCACATGCTATGTGCACTGTCTCGCTCGCACCTACTTTACTCACACTCACTCACACCACCTTACGTATTCTCTGCCTATTGTAAAAATATGCATGTGTGCGGCTAAGTAAAGTACTAACGAAAACCTTTTAATTTTATACAACCTCTTTGTATAAAATTAAAACATTTATTTTCATATTACGTTTATTCCTCCCGAGGAGAAAAAATATTAAATTATTATATAAAATATTTATAGTAAATTTCCTGAAATTTACAGAGATAATTTTTTAACATAGTCTCATGATTACATCGTAAGATTTTTTTTAAATAAGATACCAAAATAACCATGTCTTCTACAGACTGATATCGATGATTGATAGACCAACCAGTCCCAAACTTTAGAACATTTAGTAGGTAGGCTCAATAAATTGAGTCGGCCGCATTCTGAATATTTATGGAATAGTTACGAACCTTTTCAGGGAAAAATGAAAATTATGGACATTGTTTTAGTCTAGTTTCAGCCTTGGGATAATAGAGATAGGCATTTATTTTTGAAGTGAAAACTTCTTTAGCGGCGCTGGGTGGGTAAAAACTTTCAAACTCGCGTCAGGGTCACGTGACGTTGATAAAAAGCGTAAGATCGTGGGAAAGGGAGAGGAACTAGTATCTCCCACTCTTTCTACCGACACATTCGCGCTTGCTTCGCGCTTGCGCGAATGTGTCTGTGTCAGTGTGTCTGTGTCATTGTGATTGTCATTGTCATTATGACGTCTGTGGTTATATTTTTGAAGTGAAAACTTAAAAGTGAAAACACAACGTTAATATTGAAGTTTTCACTTCTGCCGGCACTCCCGGAGTGCTACCTTTTTTTTTCATGTAGTAGGTATAATGGAACATGTATACTAAAAATACTTTTGCAAAATACAAAATTATGTTAATAAGTAAGTATTTGATTTTATCTTAAAACAGTAGGAACTTTTTTTCCGATCTCATACACATTTCTCGTGTACTTAGTTCCATTTAGATTTTATCTGGAATTATTCTTAAAGATTTAGTTTACTCACCGAATATTAAAAAAAAATAGATATTCAGAACACAACCATCGTCATGACGTTAACTTGCACACAAATATAGATTTCTAGAAAACATCCCACCTTTTTATTTCACAAAAAAAATACCGGAATGCTTTTACAGCACCGTTGGGACAATCAATCATCGGTATACCGGAAGTGCTCAGCATGGGTCGACGACAAATGCTCGTATGATAGAGTACCTACCATTTTACGGTACCTATAGGTAATACGGAAGATGGTGGAAGATCTAATGGGGCGTCTAAACGGGCAATGTTTTACGGCAATTTGTGGCTGCAATTATTGGCAAACATTGCCCAGCCATCAATAAAACATTTTAGTACATTTTATGTCTGAGCAGTCAATTGCAGGCAACATGTTGCAATATGTTGTATTTTGTCGTGGCTACACATAAAAAACATTTTGACATATCAAAAAATATGTGGCTATAATGCCGGGCCATCCTTAACATATTGCATAGTGTGGCTGGTATTGGTAGCAATGTTGCCGGCCACAGTATTGCAGCCACAAATTGCCGTAAAATATACCACGTTTAGACGCCCCATTATGAATAATTTATTTTGAAGTATATTTTACAATTAAAAGGACTTCATTTGACTACAATCTCACTGAGGCAACTGACAGACTTCTCAACCGCGATAACCTTCATCGGATATAATCACAAAACTCTTTATCGTAAAATAGCTACAAATATTTTGAAATTAATTACTTATTCAGATTTTATGTCGCTAAAAGCTCTTTTGGCATCTTCAATAAAAAGTAGTAAAAGTATTTCCAAAAACGCTAAAGCAAGCAAGAAAAAAGGCTTCAATATCATAAAACACGGCTCATAATTCCTTTCCTGATTACATCCACCTCGCCCATTGTAATCTGACCTTCCACCTCTAAAAGAAACCCGAGAACCGAGGTTTTCCTCAAAATGGTCGTTAACTAGGAGCTGTAATGAAGTCTCCTCCAGTTAAGTAATCTGCGATGAGCAATTATCTACCTTTTGTAGATTGCTTTTAATTTCAATTTTGTTTGTTTTTGATAACCGAGACTGTTATTTAATGCTTCTGAAAATTAGTGCGGATCAGAAAATGGTTTGTGAACCTATTAATTAATGACCTCGTCAACAACAGACTAGCTTTATCACATTCTAACGGTACCTTAAAAGGCATCTTAACGCTTAAACTAGTACTTTAAAATTCAGTTTAAGATCATTACTTGGAAAGGATTTGAGTACTTTTTCTACTTAGGTACCAGTACAGCGGATTGCTTAGCTCTCTTAACCATAATAAACTAATATTGTAGGTAAAAATACTTACTTGGTTTTCAACCGAATAGTACCAAGAATGTAATTAAATATGTTAGTGGAAAGTTAACCCTATTTCAGAACCAGCATATGATATTATTTCGTGATAGAATTCCTCGAATACTTTCAATCTAATTCCGCAACAAATAGGGTCATCCCGGGGGGCCGGCCGAGCAAACTTTTACGACCACGTAAGTAGTTTTCAGACGAATAAAGCAGTTTTGTATTAAAACAATGTACATATTGGTATTCCCTTGACCCGACCTCTCTTAGTTACTCTTATTAGTCCAATCAAACTTAAAAATAACGCAAAAAAGAGAGCATTTTTGTAGTGTGGGCATGCGCGGACGTGGTACTTATGTACAATGTATTTTCGATGCTACATCAGTTTTACTAATTCAACATCATCATCATTCTGGATTGGAGAAACTAGCTGCTTAGTTAGTTTTTCCAATCTAGAATTATGATAAAGAATATCTAAACCTATAACCATATATATGTATCTAAGCTTTTAAGGTTAGGTTATTAAATACCTACTTTGTGTAGACTTACTGGTCCTGTAATACTTTTTTCTTTTATTTAAGATAAACTAACGACAGTACCGGTTTCAGACTATATAATATTAAAAAAACACACAATCGATTGAAGATTATAAATCTCAAGATCATCATCCAAGCCAAAGTGACATTATTATCTGTGCGTCTTACTTTAATGGACACCTACCAACGACCAACACGTCCCTACATAAATTTACATAAGTCTGGCAATCTGCAATCACGAGACGATAAACCCGAAACAACGACATTGTCGCTTTATTGACGTGGGACCGTGGGGTCTTGTTTACTGAGAAACAGTCACCGCCACAATTTTGACCCTAATTAACATCCTGTTAAAAAACATGCACACACAGAAGAGAAAATGCGGCCTAGAGATAAAATGTTGCCAAAACATACAAGTACAACATATTACAGAATAAATACGATGGTGTAGTGTATTTACTCTCATATCTGGTTTGAATTAGTTTCTTTCTTCATCCAGTTGTACCTATTAAATTGTTAAATTGTAGTTGTCTGATCTGATAAGGCATGGCATGCTATCTAAGGGGCTAAATCAACACCAAGTTACTTTACTGTAACACCAGTAACCATTTTTTTTATTATTCCCGCCTACAATGTCCCACAGCTGGGCAGAGGCCTTCCACTTCTCTCTGTCCTTGGCAGTGTCCCACCAATCCAAGTCAACTACGTCAAGGTCATCCCTCCAACGCTTCCTCGGCCGACCTTGACGCCGTCGACCTTCAGGTGTCCAGGCGGTAGTTATGGTAGTCCAAGTCCAGTTTGTCTGAATAGTCCGGCAAAAGAATTACATAGACTTTCCTTTACATTCAAACAAACGCAGAATTCATATTCATGCGGAATTCGTAATACCAACTGTTGGTGTTGAATTGTACGACACGTATTTGTTTAGTTTGCGCTGTGTGTTTACGCACGATGATTCTGTACGTGACATACTGTCACAGTGTTAAGTTGGGCGCGCAATGTACACAGTACACTTATCATAATCATTGATTGGGATTGAGAGGCATTAGTACCTCTAATCTGATGAACAGTGTGCTAATTTTGTACCTAAATCTCAGAGACTGTGTAAGGTAAATGATATCTAGGTCTATCTAGGGTAGGTACCTATAATTAAAGCGAGATATAAATAGCTCATAAATCTGTAATCTGCGTATTTGCGCTATCAAAGATGTGTAACAGTTACAGCATTATTAAATTATATCTGCTGTTTATGGTTATCACTTACTTAGTTGTACCAAAAATCCTTTATTCAGTAAAATCATAAATATAATTTAGACTCGTCTTATATACTTACCTACTAGGTGATTCTAGGTGCCAGCTCCACGCGACCAGAGCAAGAACGGACAAGAAACTCCGTTTTTGATACCTAAATCTCGAATAAGTTACCTATACAGAACATGATTTACATATAATAGTGCATCTGGCGCCAATGCAGTGCTTGCACCCAACCGCACTAAACTACCCTTGTCGGGGGTAAACCACCCCGCGCAGGGCAATAAAACCTCCTGGACGTGAGTGTGCAATATGCATGCACGCGGCAGGCTTTGTACCACAGTGAAATGAGATCAGTAGGTACACTTATCAAAACTTTGTCTCAATTATTACATTTTATTTAAGTTTGAACATATAAATCTGCCACCAGACAACCTGTTTCATATTACCTGTAGGATAAAGCGAAAAAAATATGTTGAGTCTTTTAAGAGTTACGGTGAAACATACTACATACTTACATACATACATACATAGACTGTTAAACTCATAACCCTCATTTTGCAGCACGTAGATAGTTAAATAAAAGTATTTTGTTTTGTTTGGATTCGAAATACTAGACAAAATACCGCCAAGGCCATAGTTTCGTAGCAGCACTACGAGTGTGTATTTGTTGCGTAGAGTGTCTACGAGTCGTTTGAGTTGTAACGAGTTGTAGCGTTACCGTAGACAAGATGCTCTTGTCTATGTTACAATTAGCTAAGTCTAAAAGAAACCTTTCATAGACAAAATTATGAAATATTTATTGTCACATTGATCACGAACAGTATCAATAAGAAAGCGGTCCTCTGCTGAGTTACTGAACTCAAAACACAGTGAAACTTTATATTAAACAATGGAAAGCAGAGGACCGCTTTCTTATTGATACTGTTCGTGATCAATGTGACAATAAATATTTCATACTTTTGTCTATGAAAGGTTTCTTCTAGACTTAACTAATTGTAACATAGACAAGAGCATCTTGTCTACGGTAACGCTACAACTCGTTACAACTCAAACGACTCGTAGAAGAAAATAAATTTTCTTATCATTTTATCTTGTAAAGAATGATATCGGAAGATCTCAATTCAAACAAGGTCCCTAATAAGTACTTACCTATTTATTTTATCACGTTAAATTGACAACGCACTGAAACTTCAGTACTAAATTTAGTTTAATAGTAGATAATTCTTTGTAAGAAGGATCATATAAAAAAAACGGTAGGAACCAGGCCGTAAGTTTCTTGCCCGTTCTTCTAGGCTCTGGTCGCGTGGAACTGGCACCTAGAATCACCTAGTATGTAAGACGATTCTAAATGATCCTTGTGATTTTACTGAATAAAGTAATTTTGACTTTGACTAAACTTTGACTAATGTGACACAACGACGAAGACAACGAAGACACACTGACACAGACACATTCGCGCAAGCGCGAATGTGTCTGTGTCATTGTGATTGTGTCATGTCGTTGTGTCACATTCGCGCTTGCGCGAATGTGACACAACGACGAAGCCAACGAAGACACAGACACATTCGCGCAAGCGCGAATGTGTCTGTGTCTTCGTTGGCTTCGTCGTCATCGTCACGTCACGTCATGTCGCCACGTCATCGTCACGTCATCGCGCAAGCGCGAATGTGTCTGTGTCTTCGTTGGCTTCGTCGTCATCGTCACGTCACGTCATGTCGCCACGTCATCGTCACGTCATGTCGCCACAACACTATTTAATTGTTTGAGTCATACGTCGCGTGACCGCAAGTGTGTTCTTTTGTCGTCTCTTGTTTTACGAGCAATGTATAAAAATTAAATAAGATCTTACGCTTTTTCGACGTCACGTGACCCTGACGCGAGTTTGAAAGTTTTTACCCACCCAGCGCCGCTAAAGAAGTTTTCACTTCAAAAAAAGAAGTATAATAAAGCTAAGCTAGTAAATCAAAAAGCTAGTAAATCTAAATATAAGCTAAGCTAGTAAATCAAAAAGACAGCACACGCTTCGCTTCAGAAACAAATATACTTCAAAGTACATAAGCAAGGCAAGAGAACATTACTAACATCACAAATCGACAAAGTTGCTGTTGACGGGTGGAGCGACATCAGGCATATTAGGTATAGCATATTATATCTACAAAAAGATGAAAATACTTAGGTAAAAAAATATAAAAATGTCAACAGTGAAAAAAATCAATAGGTTCGCATTCACCAAAGTAGATTAATAAATTAATTGTTAATTATAAAATAGATTAATAATTAATCGGTAACAATAAAGTAACTAAATTATTGGACTCGGGTTGTCCCACAAAAGTACGATCCTAATATAAAATCGTGTGCTTTAACCACATAATTGATAATGAATAAACCACAATTTCAACTCTTAAAAACCCTTTACGAGGGGATAAAAAAAAGGCATAAGTATCTAACATTAAACGATATTCTGAAATTGATATATTAACGAATCCATAAACGAAAGATGACACTGTATAAGAAGAGCCGAAGACCGGGCTCAGTGGCGCGTCTTAGAAAAGACTTACGTCCAGCAGTGGACTGATATAGATTGATGATGATGTAACAAAAGATAAGAAATTGTAAACATTATTAATATTTATCTTAATTGACCCCACCGGTAATCGGCATGCAAGAGGTACCAACATTATATCTAGAAGCTGTAGCAGTAGGTACGTAAGATAAACATTTTAAAGTTTGCTTTGAACGTTATTCAGTAAGTCTAGTCCAATTTGAATGGCGTGCATAGCAGTGCCCGGCGCGCACATGACGCCGTACCCGCCGTGTCCGTAACAGTGCACTACCCTCACCCCCGACACCACCTCCGCCTCTACCCGCACCGGCACGCGGTGCGGCCGCAGCCCCACCCTGTTCTCTACAATCTCGGCCTTCCTCAGCCCCGGCACCAGCTCGCAACACCGCTCCCAAATCGACGCAGCATCGTACTTATCGACCTTCGTATTGTAACTGTCGTACTGCCTTGTCCCACCCAATGTAGCCACCCCGTCCAACCCGGGGATTATATACGTATCGTAATCTCCGTAAAAAGCGGTTTTCAACCATGGAGCCCTAGCTTTTATAACTTGCCCGCGGATCGAAACCAAATCGTGATCGCCGCATAGAGCTTTCGCGCCTAACCCTGTACAGTTAAAAACCAAATCGTACCCCGATAGAGATGCGAAAGAGTCGATGGTTTTCACGATAACATCTCCGCCATTGCTTGTAATTATTTTCATCAACCACGGTAGGTGCTTCTCGCATCCGATTTTGAGAGTTGAGAAATAGGAACCATACTTCCATTCTTCTCCGCACATTTTCAGTTCTCTTTCGTCAACTGGTCTATACACAGGTACTATATTCTCGATATGATGATTTCTTGTGACGTGATAGTTGTCTTTAGAGAATATGTAAGCACCAAATGGCATAATTCCGGCTTCGAACGCATCCGATGAATGCAAAATATCTTGCCAATAGTGCCACGAATCTACAATCCATCTTTTCGTGATGTCTTCTGTAGGTCCTTTGAAACTCAGGCCTGGTCTAAAGATGCCAGCAGCAACACTGCTTACAGTCTCTTGTTCGAACTTATCCGCAATAACGGTAACTTTAGCTTCTGGAAGTCGCTCTTGGAGTATTTTGGCCACGGAGAGTCCCACTACACCGGCACCGAGGACAACCAGATTTGGGCCTTTCTTATTCATTGTTCAAATCTGTAATAGAATAAAAAATTATAAGTACTTAACTATCAAAATAAAAATTAAGTACATAAAATATCTGCCTACTTCTCATATAAATCATTGTATTGTGACTTAGATAAACTAAAGTAGCTCTATGACCGCATACAGTAATAACTAGTTTATTGGTATGTATTTACTTATTTAATTACCATAGTGGACATCTATCTAATCAACTCCTGTTAATAAAAACAACAGCATACCAACCAATCTAAAAGCGGTGTTTGTATCAACATAATCGTGTGTCGATGTCATGAGCTGGGGTCTTTTTTATCGCTCAAATATAGATCAAGTGTAAAAAATAGCAGGAACTTACAGAATATTTATACTAGTCCACACTTAGTCAATAGACGTTTGTATCAAATTTATTATCACTGGCTACAGCGATGCTAGTAACTACAGAATGAAGTAATTACACAATGTGACTGAGCTAGGGATGTAAGCGAATAGATAGTTAGTAGGTGTTTACTTTCTTTAGAGACGTGATAAGATAGAGTAAATAATAAATAATACACCAAGGTACATTCTGGACAAAAGCTGTGTACTTACTCGAAAAAAATTTGTTTATCAGTTGTCCAGCAACAGTAACTCTACGTACCTACTAAAGAGTTTATCAGCGATAAATTATATCAGTACTTAGACGTATGAGAGTATGAAGCCATTAAAAAAAAACTAAAATGTATGTTTTTTTTATTTTTCAGAAGCACGACCACCGAGAAAGAACTATAATCAACTCTCTTCAAATGAAAAGTTGGACAATCGACAACAGGATGATATTCACATTGAAGAGGCAGCGGCCGAGTCTGATGCCAGCAGCACCGATTTGGATGAGCGCAATACTCGTGGCGTGTGCCCACCTTGTGCTCATGACAGATACAACAACAATATACGCCGACACGCACACGATGATTTCAGCGATGATAGTGACTATGGTAATATTTTATCCAAATAGTTTCTAAAAATTCAAAGTAGGAATTTATTTTACTTAATTTACACAACAACTATTACGCGACGCTTATATACATTTTAAAGAAAATCGATGAACTTCCAAGAGAGACATGCGCAGCACATCACTACCTTTATTTGCTTGCGCAATTTTGTTGTCTGTAGCATTCAAATGCCTGTCAATGTCATTTTGACAGTTCCGTACAATATTTTTTGACAAGTTTGTCAAGATTTTGTGTGTGATTTGTTTTGTATTGTAGTGAAGCAAAAATTTAACTTCTATACACAATTCGATAATAAAACAGCTGAAAACCTCAAAGCTTTACTGTGACGCACAAATTATGTCGAACCTAAAGTCTGACTTGGATCAATATTTACTACAAAACGAGAGCCGCCGAAGTTACAAGTTCAGTCTACCTCAGTTCTCGACACCCAGTTTTTTTAACCGGAGCACTGAAGAGACACCCACTAGCACAACCAGCAGTACTGCTAGCTGGTTTGAAAACGTTCAGAAGGAATATTTCACTTTGGTAAGTCTCTTTATTTGATTTTAGAACGTACGGGTTTTCCGAATGAGTCATACAGTCTCTAAACAATGACCCACTTGGCAAAACAATCTTTGCACAATCAGTTTAGTAAAAACGTAGTGTGATGCTCTGTTTACTTTCATATTATCAGTGAACTAGGGTTGGCTATAGATATCCGGTACCTGCGCCGGGAGTCGTGACTAGGTGGAAAGGGAAGGGTAGACAACAAGAAGTCTTCCCCTGAAACCAGTTTTTCTAGGAAAGCTATAGTTTTTGAGTTATAACACTTTTTAGGTGCCAAAATCTTCATTTTTAGGTTAGTTATTGATGAACTTCACACTAATTTCTGGCACTAGCTGACACTTGAACTAGTGTATGTCAGTTTGGGAGTGTCAGGAGGCCTAAATGTAAACAATAATAAAAAGAAAAGTGTAATTTAAATTTAAATAATTTTTTTTCGTGGCAAATTTCTGAATTTTAATTCAATTTATTTTTTTCAATTGCTTTTGAACTCAGAAAGGTGATTTGTGACAGAATACTAGAATAGGTGCGAGGAGCGAAGCGACGAGCGTTAGTTTGATATAAAAAACCGCGCACGAGCCGAGCGAGCAAAGCGAGCGTGCTGCGGCAGCGGCCGGCGAGTGCCAGAACCGACATGCACAAGATGAAGTGCCAGTGACAGGAATTAGTGTTTAATGCATAAAAAACTAACCTAAAAATGAAGATTTTGGCTCCAAAAATGTCATAACTCAAAAACTATAGCTTTCCTAGAAAAACTGATTTCAGGGGAAGACTTCTAGTTGTCTACCCTTCCTTTTCCCCCTAGTCGCGACTCCCGGCGCAGGTACCGGATATCTATAGTTTAACCGTGAACTAATAACACAAACATTATTAGTGCAAAACAAATACCAAACATTCAAATGATTGAAATGTTTACTTTTTCAGAGCAGGACACAGCGTTTCCTTGGATTTGGAATATGTCTATTCTTTGGGATCCTGTGCTTCATACTGTCTTTCCTCTACATACCCGTGCTGCTACTACAAGCGAGGAAGTTTGCCCTGCTCTTTACTTTGGGAAGTCTGTTCTTTATCCTCAGGTATGGTTTGAAACTTAACATGCTTTAAACTTCTAACAAACTATATAAGCTGCAATGCAGATTATTGAAGCTATGACTTTAACAATGCAAAATTAACTAAAATTGGAATATTTTTTTTAAAATATACCTATTATCATTTCAGTTTGTTGCTAACCACATTTTAATCTTCAGTTTCAGTTTCCTCTACGGACCCTGGGCACACCTTAAATCAATGTTCTCCAAAGAACGAGCACTAACAACATCGGTGTACATGATCACTCTCATAGCCACCCTGTACTGCGCCCTCCACCTACTGAGCACACCATGGACCATTGTGTGTGCCGTGCTGCAAGTCGTAGCACTGTTCTGGATGATGATGGGTTCAATCCCGGGGGGGTCAACTGGGGCTCGGTTCTTTGGAAGCATGTTTAAGTCCTCTGTGTCAAATACTCTGCCCATTTAACACATGGCTGGACTTGCCATAGAGATATCAGTTTTATCTGTTAAGAGCATGTGTTTTTTTTGGGTAAATGTAAATAGTTGATATACACACTTGGTATTTGTGAGACCTGTTTATGTAACAGTCGATGAATAGACTCACAAATTGTATTCCCAAGTTGTAATCAAATCCTATTAATAACATACTTTCACATCAAAGTGACTTTTAGTGAAATTGTAGTTTCAAGTAATTTAAGAAATTGAACAATAAATTATTGTAATTCTATGCTCATTATCACTAGGTAGCTATTAACTAGCTTTTTATACTAATTCTGAACACAGGGTTCCAAAACTCTATGTATATGAAAACAAGATAGTTAACCATTTCCAGTTTAGTGTGAATGGACATAATATAGTAACCTCATGAAAGGTTCAGAACAGAACTAATGATAATGAACTCTACATCAACAATTATCATTTATCCTCCTAATTGACCTAGCATAATTTATAAGGTGTTATTAATGCGTTCTTGCCTTTTGTAAATATATTTTTCTGTAACAAATAGCCTTATTTTATGATATTTCCATCTTGCATTTTACTATGATGAAAACATATCAGAGCCCAGGTTAGTATGTCTTAATTTTTTTTAAATAAGTACTATAATAAATAAATTATTTAAAAGCATCTGTCTATTTTATTTCTAATGTGTTAACTAAAAAAATATCCTTCCTACTTCATTTTATTATGTTAACTATAGTTGAGACTGATATAAAGATCCCTTCTAAGAATACTTACTTCCCATAAAAAATAAAAGGCCTAGATTTTACCGGTAGGCACTAAAACTGGAACTAAACTTTGCCTAATTCTGTCACCTTTAAGGGAAAGTCAAAGCCTACGACATGTTCAACTTAGATTTCAACTTAAACTCGCTCAGGGGCCAATGACTCAAAAAGTTTCCTCCCTAGGGGAGCTAAAAGGAGAACATTTTTCTGATCAGGAATTTCTGCTGTATTATGTAGAAGACACTCGTTCCGTATGATAAGTACAAGCGTAAATGATTCGATTGCAGACGAGACGCTGACGTGTAACGTATGCGACCGGTCCTTCTCCACTCGCCGCCAGCTGGCCGATCATCAGCAGAAGAAACGTCACTTCGGGTGAGCATTGTATATCATAGACTGGTACCATCCGCTGGGTTCAATTCAATTTCATTCAAAAATTTGTCTATAGAACAATGATAAGAGTTGTCAGACAGGGTTGGGCCGCGGTTACTTTTGAAATATGAACGCTTAGATGTTGAAAAGAATTTACCTATACCTACCACCTACTAAATTGTAGATCTATATAATGTCAACAATATAAGTAGGTACCCAAGTAGCATTCGGGGTTCTATAATATAAGCTGTCTAGTCGTTCACATATACCTACCTACTCCATGTTTACATGTTCACATGTAACCCATGGGTTGGGTAGATCTCTTATCAGATTTTGTTTGATTTTAATTAATTAAGTTTTAAGATATTGCATAGCTTCTATCGCGGGCCTTGAGCGTGGAGACCGAATCCAGAAATTCCGTAACGAAATAATCTAACGCTGCGCATGCATAATCCAACAAAAAAATGATCATGTTAGGTATACAGCCTAAGTGATATAAATATAAAAACATTGTCGTGAACAGATGCAGCGCCTGCGACAGCCTGTTCCCGTCGCTGATGGCGCTGGAGCACCACAAGGAGGAGTTCCAGCACTGGTCGGACAGCTGCTGCTCGCGCTCCGACGACTCCGACGACTCCGACGAGTGCCACGAGGACCGCCATCGACTGCTCTAATGCACCCACCTCATTATTGCCGGGAAGCCCCAGAACTTGGGCACGTTTGTCTAAGATGGTATGGCTCTGACTCAGCGGCGATACAACCGATATAAGTGTCAGCAGTCTGTCGGATTATAGTGTACATAGAAAGTATTCTTTCACATAGAACTACGAGTGAGATCAAATTGGTTGGAAATAAAAACAGTCCGTACTCTCAACTGAAACATTCGGTTTCAACATAATATCTAAAGTTATAAGATGGGTAGTCACACTGCAAAAACTGATAAAAATAAAGACAGAAACCTAAAAACGTAAGCTCAATCAAAGAGGGGCCAACAACACAAAAAGCTACCACGTTCCCCCTAGGAGTGGGAACGGGAGCAACGCCCTTAATCCAATATAATTATCTTTGCAACACAAACAAAGAAGTTGTGTACTGACATATACAGATAGATTCCAACAGAATTACCGACACTGCAGATTTCAAACGACTATGATTGGTCGGTCGCTTCTGTTTTCGGAACCATACCTTTAGGCGGATGAATATCACTTCTTGATATTATACAGATCTATTAGTCAAAGCGCGCTGGTGACTTTTTATAAGTACATATTAGGAATTTCAAACTATTACCCAACTTCAGAAAACATTGTATCAACTCTCTGTTGCAATAAGTCAATGACGCATACAATGAGATAAATACTCATGATAGCATCTCTTCAGCAGTATGCATTTTACACAAAACAGACAAAATTATGATAATCTACTTACACAGTCAGAGATGTTCATGAATTTGGTAAATATTAGTCACCAGTGTGCATTATGTCTAAGTTAAGCCAAAACTGTACAGTCTGAATTTTCAAGTAAGTAGTAGTGTGTTACATTACAATCATGCCAAATACTCTCCCAGTCCTATAAAAGTTATACTAGAAATTATTAAAATACAATTCTTACTTTTATCTATCTAGGACTACATAGGAGTATCTGTTGTAATATAAAACATATTGTGGTATTGTTGTACATTTAGTACTGGGTGTAAAAAGACTAATCTAAATTACATACAAAAGGTTTGAATGATAAAAACAAATCAGTAAAAATCGAGTTTCCTTTTATTGTGTACAATCTTGAAGTTTACACGTTATTTTACTTCAATATTCAAGCCTCAAGGGTATACTTTTTACACCTTGTATTAGAATCTATAAAAAGACATTGTTCTAGTCTAGTGACGTATTGGCATAATGGAAGAACCTCATTGGTGCCAATAATAGTAAAAGTTGCACTGGCGATTAATGTCGACTGGAATTTTAAGAAGAGCAGTTTAACTCTGCCTGTTCAAGACCCAGAAAACAGCCAAAATGTTGTTTATATCCTCACATCTCTCGATTCAACCGAGAGTTAAATCTAGGCCTAATAAATTGGTATCAACTCGCAAGGCCTAACAAACATCGTATTACAATATTAATTTACATTCTATGGACTTACAAAAACATGTTGATCTCTGATGTTATGTTAATGCATGCCATACATTGAGATCAGGGATGAATCCTATCCAAGTCATGCATCGGTAAAGAAAACTATAGTTTAACTGAAAAAATGCAGTATAATTTAGTAAATTTACGCTAGTATAAACAGTAACTATAAATACAAATATTCGATGTTCTTGGCAGAGGATGAGATTCTCATTTTTGACATCAATTTATAAGACAAGATCGTAAGTCCAATAGGCCCGTCCCAGACTCTGACATTGTTAGTCTAGCAGCCAATACTCAAGTTCAAGTTCATTCTAGTCGTCAATGAGACCGCGGCCGCGGCCTCGCCAATGTTACTCTCTGCGGAGTCCATTATATTGACATAGTTATCAGTACAGTACAATACAATATACTAGTATAGTAGTAGTAGTACAACAATGTGCAAGGAATTCGTGTCGAATATTAATGTTACATATCAATACGTAAAAGCGTATTTATGCGTGAAAAACAAATCTATGGGTGAATGAAATAAGTAAACAAACAATTTTATCATATCAATATCCAAAGAAGCGAATTCACTCCTCGTTTGTTGTTCACGCAAGTTAAACGTAGCTAACCATATCTTTTGTAAATACAACTTCCTAGTGATATCCCGGCAATAATGCATATCACGTACTTTAAATAATCGTAATGACTGATCGTAGCGTAATTACATGTAAATAATCACTTGGATACATCCGTGTCATTTCATGTTACAATATAATTTAGTATTAGTGACAAAGTATCAATCGACGTGCCTCGATCGACTCATGCGTCTCGTCCGAGGCTTGCAAGCTACCCTCGCGACCGGAAACAGACTATCGCGTCTCGGCCCAAACGGACCATCGCGTCTCGGCCTCCAGGGCTGCGGTAACATCACGTACCAAATGGGTCATTCGTTTACACCGTCGATCGTCTCGCCATCATCTGTTTCCGGCCGCGATCCAATCACTCCACTAGTAGTAAGTTTTTTTTTATATAAAGTAACTACATACATAACCGCACGATAAGATAAGAACCGATCTACCGAATCGAAGCAAAGTGTACATAACGAACGGTCGTCCAAATAAAAATACGTTCGAAAATATGTACAGAAACGTTTATTCTCGAAGGGAACCGACGCGGCCGGCGCGGGGCGGGGCGACGCGCGCTTCACAATTTACCATCAATCGAACATCGGGAATACGGATCACGAATCTCTTACAAAAGCGCGACACGAGCTCCGTGTCGGGTGCGGGCGCCGGCTCGCGGCGCGGCGCGGGCGGGCCGCGGCCTAGGCGGCGCCGTTCACCAGCGCGGCCGGGCCTTCCGTCGCGCTCACTGCGGCCACGCCCGCCGCCGCGCCCGGAGAGCGCCGCTTGTCGCGCGCGCGCACCGCGCCCTCGCCCGCGCGCACTGCGCCCTCGCCCGCGCCGCTGGCGGTGCCGTTCTTCCAGCCGCCTGTAACGCACAATGCCGCTCGGTTATCGCTCGGTCGCCACGCCACCCGAAGCGCGCGTCGCCCCGCCCCGCGCGCCGCTCGGTTCCCTCGAGCTCGTCCCCCTCCCCTCCCGCTAGGTAGGAAGTGATCGCGAACAACACGCGACACCTTCGATGGCCAGTTAAAGTTGTTTCGACCGACCCGACCCAAACGCAACCGCAATTTAAGTGAAAGATTTATTCAACCGAACTTTTATGCTAATTACCATTGAAGTTAAAGTTTCACGCGAAAGTGTGAGATGTGAGCAAGGAGACATTTTAGAATCAAATAAATGGGTCCACTCTATCTCATATTGAGTAAGTAATTTTGAATCATAATCACTTTAATAGGTAACTTACAGAACACGAGTTCTTAGTGAAAGAAATAGATGGAATAAAAAGACTAATACTTTATTGATCTAAAACCAATGATTTAGACTTTATGAAAATCTATGAGGTAAGTAAATAAGTAATGTCCAGCAGTAGTATCTCAGTATAGTGGTAGTACAATGATGTACTAGGAATAAATATGGCCAAATGTGAGAAGCACCAGACATATGAAAATATATTTTTACCAAATACTAAAACTTGTATCCAATGGAGCCACAAACTATCTACCTATGTTAAGCAGGTTCTGCACTAGTGTGTGTGTGTGTGTGTGTACATTACCTCTGTCTGCACTGGAGCCGTCCTGCGTGTCTAGCAGCGAGCTCTCGTCGTCAGTCTGTCGCCGTCTGTCGTCGCGTCGCCGTCCGCTCTGCAATGCAGTGCATACATACATACATACATCTGATATCTTCCACCACGTTACGATACTAATGTACACAACTAAACCTAGAAAACGTACAGTTATTACTTGAAAACGTTTAATCTCTACTTGACATGGAAAAGCGAATGGATTTTATTAGTTTTTCAGAATGATTCTGATGAGAGTTTATCTAAGAAAATATATTTGATGAAAACAGTGTATCGTTGCTTTGTTCCGAACGTATAGGAGCGCCGGTGCAAGAGTTAGAACCTTTAATATACCTTAAAATGAAAGGACTTAATGTCGGATTTGGATATGTTTAGCGAGCCATTTCACATTATCTAGAGTTAGACTAAACAATCGGGTTGTTGCATAATCTAGTCAAATGCAGCGTTAAACAATCCCGACGACAAATAGAATAGAGACAGTGGCAGTATTACCTGGTGTCGGGCATCATTCGGCCGCGGAGTGCGCGGGTTGGGGTGTGCGCGCCCGTTCTCCAGCGGCACGCGCGCCCCGCGCTCCGGCCGCTCCGACCGCTCCGGACGGTCAGGACGGTCGGGGCGGTCGGGGCGGTCCGAACGGTCGGGGCGGTCGGTGCGGTCGGGCGAGCGCGGCGGGCGCGAGGTGCGGCCGCGGCCCCGGTTGTCCCGGAACGTGTCGCCGCGCTCCTCGCCCAGCTCCGGAGTGGGGCGCCTCCCGCCACCTGTCCGATATCAATCGTTATCATCGATTCGAGTCCTCTCCTAGCGAAATTCAACCACAGCAAGTTGATCTCAGCATGGACAGCATAGAGAGACACACCACGCGCAGCTGTCGATGGTCGTGCATAGAGTAGAGTGCTGGTTACCGGAGGGGTATCTGTGCGGCGGGGGCCGCGAGCGGCGCGCGCGCGAGGGCGCGGCGCCGCGCATGGGCGGGTAGGAGCCCTGCCCGCCCGACACCACGCGCAGCTGCTGGTCTATCTCCTGCTTCTGCAGTCGGAGCTGTTCCACCTCCTGCGAACGTCACGCACAGTTAACTACGTGTCACCAAATATATTATGTTAGAACTAGTCGATGCTCGCGACTTCGATCGTTATATTTTGAATAATTCACACAATATTTTTATAAATTATAGCCTAGTTGATATTCCGAGGCATAAGCTATACTAAAGTAAAGTTCCATTAGAATGTATTGAGTGTTTGCGTGCGCACGTACATAAGACATGGGTCGGGGGCGTGGCGTACCTTGAGATGCGCGACGTGGTAGTCGACGAGCACCTTTGCGTTGGCGATGTTCTCGCGCGTGCCGACGAACACGAAGGGCACCATGCCCTCCTCGCGCGGCGCCACGGGCTGCGGCTCGTTGTCGCCCTCCACCTTCACCTGGAAGTTATGAGAGATCTAGCATTAAATGTAATCGGCGCTTCCGACAAACGCACCCGACCCACCCCTACCTACTCTACTCTACTCCTAGCGACGCGAAACTAACACAAGCCGTTCGAGTAGCGTTTGATTAGTGCCCGTTGATGGAATCAACGATATACCTGTGATCGTCGATGCATTATTGGACTAATAAATAATATAACAAGTGGATTATAAAAACTAAATAAACAAGGTTTGCTGGAAGCAAGGTTTGCTGGAAGAGAACTCTTTTTAGGGTTAAGCTCGCCAAGCAAGTACATGTTTTATGTTTAAGTTTTTCTCTTGTTATGTTTTGTGTACAATAAAGAATAAAGAATAAACCTCTTAAACTTTGTGGTTCGTTCGGTTTTTATAATCTATTTGTTATTTCTAGTTTAACAATGCAATGTAGTCCAAGGCAGGATAACAAGCTTTTTGTTTATATTACTAGCTTGCTTAGTGGTAGTAAACATACATCATTATCTTGATAACTAGTCTGAAAAACTAGCCTCAAAGATACAAAAACCCTATGAAAGTAGTTAGCACTTTATTCTATTGCATTACCAACCCCTACAGTATTAATGAATTTGTAAGAAGCTTTATACTACCCATCGCGACGTGAGTCTATTCGCCGGTGGCCCTGTAGCTTCTAGTATACTGTGCGCACTAGTTTGAATGGACAGTGAGTCGTCTGTCCAGACAAACAAGACCACAACTCTAGCTTACAAGCGTGGTCTTCGAAATGTGCTATGGTATTACTAGATCTGAGTTTTATTGACTGATGATAGGAGGTAGATGTTGTTTAATCTAAAATTTAAAGTAAAATGTTATCAATACATAACACGAGGATCATTTTGAACACATGATGGGAAATTTAGTTGATGATGATGAGAAATCTCATGATGGGAAATCTTACTGCAACAAATGGAACATGTATGATTCTTATCCACACCAAATCTTTAGCTCAAAACTCAGGTTAAGGCCTCAGGTTAAATAACGTTATTCAGGCTTGCTAAACTCACACTTAGTATTTTAAGTAAGTTAGTATTCAATGTCTCCATATTGATATGAATAATCCTTGTTGCAATCTACAGGCAGTTAGGTTATGATTTTTTTACCAATATAGTTTTTTTTTTTTTTAAATAAAACCTTACTGAATTTTGTACTTCAGACATTAGTAGGCCAAGAATTCACATAGTTTGACAGATCAAGAAAGTGTCATTCTTGTAAAACTAACAGAAAAAAAACGATTTATGTATAATGTATCATTTTGTTGTCTCTAAATCTAGGTACATTATAGATAGTATGTAAGGTAGAATCTCTAGATCCTGCTGATATGGCATAATTCTTCCAAGGAATACAACAAACTATAGGTTTCCATAGTAACCAATTGGTAGCCATTGCAACAAGGTAATAACAATGAAATGGAGACATTTACTAAACCTTATGTGGTACATACCCTCACAACGCCACTTTTGTCGACGATCCACTGAATGACCTTCCCGTTTTTCCCAATGACCTTGCCGACCAGGTCACGTGGCACCTTCACAGATTCCTCGGCGTATTCTAAGAGAGACCTAGCTGCCTTCACTGCTTCTAGAGACTGGAAATAAAAAAAGTATGTTAATCCGTAAAAAAACTAAGTATAAGTGAGTATACACTGAACTGGAATAAAGTTAGTGATAAATTATGATCTGCATAGTACTAGAATATTACCTGACCACAATTAAATCTATTTTTAGATGCATTGTTTTGTTGTACCAGGTCAAGTACAAGTCAATCAATGTTTAAAGGTATACTTAGAAATATTGACACTAAACTCCCATATGAGCATGTGGAAATCTCAAATGCAATAATTTGCTACTTTTTATTTGTAAAACCCACCAAAATTGTGGACTCTCACAGGACGATAAACCTAACATAAGTTTACATAGAGTTACCCAAAACAGTGATAGGTGTACAAACTGCTAAACAGTAAACTTAGCCCCTAGGAAATACATAAACGCAATGCACAACTCCAAAACAGATGTTTCTCTCATGAACCTGTACCTATACCATTTTACTGAATATATGTTTATGATTTCAAGAAAACTCACTGTTTAATAAAATCATGAAACAAGATAATAAAAAAAACGATTTTTTTTATACTTAATATTCTACAATGAATAATCGTTCTGATATCTCGACGCTTTTAATCAATGTTAAGCTGTCTTTTAAACCAGCAGGTTTTCTCAAAACCCGGTGACATACTTATGAACTGGACAGTTGAAATAGATTTGGGTACATATAACGGCCGGTTTCTCGAACGATGATCAAATAATTATCTACTATGTGTCAAACTCGGGTTAATCGTGATTTGGGTTTCCAGAAACCGGCCGTAAGTGTTAACGTCCATACCTCGCCGCAAATCTTGAAGGTGCAGGAGACCTCCTCGAGCTCGATGTTGGTGACGCCGCTGAGCTTGCGCGCGCTCTGTATGTTGGCGCCGTGCGCGCCGATGGCGAGCCCCATGAGCTCCTCGCGCACGCTGAACTCCTCGCTGTAGCCGCCGAGCGCGTGGATCTTGGTGCTCTCCAGCTGGCGCGCCGCCTCCTCCGTGCGCTTCACCAGCTGCAGCTTCTGCGTCAGGTTCCTGCAACGCACGCACCACCTTACCGAGGGCTGACCGCGGCCGCGGCTTGGATCGAAGCATCGAAGCATATTCGTCGATCTTTCGCCTCTTTTGACATTTTATATTTGGTGTTGAAGTTATATCGAATTGTAATGAAAAATAGTAGTCAAGCCAAGCGCAGGCGTGATAGATTTAGATAAGTGTTGCACAAATACGTAGTCAAGGTACAGGATAAGAGAGGTGGAGCTAAAACTGCCTAATAGCAGTATTGAAAGTAGGTATATCAGAGGCTTTATACTACCATCACGGCGCGAATCTATTCGCCGGTGGCCCTGTAGCTTCTAGTATACTGTGCGCACTAGTTTGAATGGACAGTGAGTCGTCTGACCAGACAAACAAGACCACAGCTCTATCTTACAAGCGTGGTCTTCGAAATGTGCATTTAGATCGATATTTTCGATCAATATCTGAAATAAATCAACACAAAACAGCAAGAACCTACTTGAACAGGTTGACTAGCGCAAAGCGTCATGTGAACGTACATTAGTACACGTACACAAACGGATAACGAATTGGCGTATTCGAGGATCACTACGCGTTGCTGCCAGCTCGAATGGCGAACTGCAACGCTCATGCGTGACCGCGCAGATTTAGAATGTAGGAACGTCAGGATGGTTACTTGAAGTGCATCTCCTGCAGCATGGCGGCGCGCTTGGCGGAGGAGTCGCAGCGCGAGATGACGGCGAGCGCGGCGCCGTCGGGCACGTACCACACGAGCGCGGCGCCGATTGCCTTCTGGAACTCCTTGTGCGCGTTCTCTACCTTCGCACTGTGCATGTCGTGCAAGCTGCCGAATACAACTACTGTTAGCTTGCATACGTCACTATATTGCCTCCTGCTTAGATCAAGTTTTTACATTTTTTTGAGAAAATAATAATCTTATATCATATAAACATCTATCAACTGTTTTATTTATCAGCGACGACAACTCGACGCTTTTACATTAAACAGTTGAATACGTATGGGCCAGGCCACAACAGTGCGTTGCGGCGTCGCATCGCAAAAATCAACAATAGCTGTGCGATGTTGTTTTTGCGATGCGACGCCGCAACGCACTGTTGTGGCCTGGCCGCGCATCCGAAACACTGCGTGACGCTCCTAAGTTATGTTGAGCTGACGTTGACGCGCAGAGTGAATCGAATACGCTGCCGAGGCGATACGTTATTCTAATATTTTTCCGATATTTTAGACCGAGACTGATTATTCTCCAGATAACTTCAAGAATCAACCACTCAAGTCATGTTGGCCATGATTAGTCCAGTCAAATTATGGCTAAAAACGAGTTAAATAAACATGAGCGAACACAGTTTGGGGACTTTGAGGATCGATAGGGGGGTGTATTCTGAGCATAAATTCCAATTTGAGGGGTTGTACTGAGGTCAGCTCAAGGTCATTTCGATGGAAACGCGTTTCATTCGATATCTCGAGAATGGTTGGTGTTAGGCGAAAAATTGTTGAGACCTTTTATTTTCCAAACAAAATTTACAAACTTTTTTATTTGGAACTTTTTTTTATAACATTAATATTTTTCAACTTATTACTCCCGCAAGGCAAAATTTTTACTTTTTTTTCCATTTTTCGTCGTTTTCTCCCCAACCATTCAATTTTATTAAATTTTACCGATCACCAAAGTGTAGATCTTTTAATTATGAACAGTTTTGTCTTTAAACTTTTTTCTGTAGTGCCAATACCTTCGGAGTTATATATTACTTTACCGAGCGAAATCCGCGCCACTGTCGCAATATAAAAAGGTCAATCGATTAAACTATTTAAAAATTAAGTATTTAATTTGGGTAAATTTTTGGGTTAATTTGGGTAAGAAGTAAATTAACAATTAAAACTGTTTTACACATTTATTGATAGAAAAATAATTTATAAAAATAATAATATATCGGTAAAGTAATATATAACTCCGAAGGTATTGGCATTACGGAAAAAAGTTTAAGCACAAAACTGTTCATAATTAAAAGATCTACACTTTGATGATCGGTAAAATTTAATAAAATTGAATGGTTGGGGAGAAAACGACGAAAAATGGAAAAAAAAAGTAAAATTTTTGCCTTGCGGGAGTAATAAGTTGAAAAATATTAATGTTATAAAAAAAAGTTTCAAATAAAAAAGTTTGTAAATTTTGTTTGGAAAAGAAAAGGTTTCAACAATTTTTCGCCTAACTCTAACCATTCTCGAGATATCGAATGAAACGCGTTTCCATCGAAATGACCTTGAGCTGACCTCAGTACAACCCCTCAAATTGGAATTTATGCTCAGAATACACCCCCCTATCGATCCTCAAAGTCCCCAAACTGTATTCGCTCATGTTTATTTATTTCGTAATTTGACTGGACTAGATTTAGTTTTAACCAATTGATAAATCTTACAGTACTTGATAAACATTTGAAAATATGGCAACTGTTCTCTATATAACAAAATATGTGACCTATTCTCATTATAACAAAGTAAAAGCTTGTATAACTAAAGCTCTTATGAAAATAAACAATAGCTTCAGTTATGGTTAAGCTATCAGTAGATCGTGCCATACTGAGAGAAATATTGTGTACATTGTAAACAATAGTAGAATTGTAAAAATAGAAGGCTCTTTCATGTGAGTTACCTAGGGAAATCCCTCAATATAAAATACACAACGGCTTTAGATTTCACTCATAAACATGGGACTCCCCTGTAATACTGTTTGTACTATTATACATAATGCTATATAACAAAGAACAGTTTTTGAATCAAATGTAACTTACTAACTACGTAAACATCAAAATCTTCAATGATAGTTTTAAATAACTAAAAAAAAAAGCTTGTTAAGCTTTCTGTTTCATTTTAAAAAGTATTATATGCTGAACATTAAAAAATATACTAATAAATTATATTTACATCTGAGATTGATTTACACATTTTACCCTATAATAAACAAAAATCTATGGTAGGTTCTTTCTAAGGGACCAAGAGATAAAAAAATTGAACTTTGTGATCAGAACTATTCATTACAACAAACCATACAATGTCAACAGCCAAGAGTTAAGTTGAGGCCCTATTTAATAAATAATAATAAATGATATCATATATGAAAACTAAACTTGAATGCATATTAACTTTCAGTTTAGGTGCTTCACACCTAATTAGTAGATATAATTGTCAGCACTACAAAATAATGATAATTCTACATAGATTTATAAAAACAATGAAACATACTAGTCCTTGAGATTATCTGGCACTGCTATATCAAACTTGTGGAAGGTGTTTTTGTCAATGGGTGTCTTGGTGGTTTTCACTCGGAGCCGATCCTTAGGAACTATCTCCGTATAGCAGTTATCCCATTCGAGGTATTCAATCACCAAGAAATCACCCCTCATCATCTGAAAATCATTATAATATATTACTACCTAGATCTAATGGCTTTGTCATATTACATCCAGTAAAATCTAATCATTAATAATCATAAATAAATCTAAGTGATTTTAGATATCAGTTCTTTGTGACTGCCTCACAAATGCTAATCAAAATAAAAAAATATTTATACAGTAGCTTTAGAAGAAATTCCTAGATTCATTGTTATGTATAATAACAGCAACTAATATTGTTGATTGACTTAAATAAACAAACTTATATAGTTAAACAAACATCACTAAGATATTTATCTAGTTACTGTATACCAAACCCATAAAAACTGTTCAATAACGATTTAATTTCTTCCTAGAAATGCAGAAAATAATTACATATCTACTCAGACATGTTGATTGTTAGTTGAATGGCTATATCCAAGATTTCAGACACAATAAATACATATAGGTAATATTGTTGTTCTTCCTAGCTACTTCATTATTGTTAGAAGATGTTGAAAACAATGAATTACAAGTATGATGGACAACTTCTGTTATGTAAATTTTGTATCTACACATATTGAAATGCCATAATCCATAATTCAGACAGCAAATGCATCCAATATATGTTGTAGTGTACATCTTCTGCAGGAAACAAATGATTTGGTACAAATTTATTACTTTGAGCAAGTCTTCTAAATATAACCACTGTCTAAACAATAACAAATACCAAAAAAAAAAAAATAGTCTCAGAGGGTAGGTATATTTCCGAAACAATAAATGTAGATGCAATAAAAACAAATGTAATTCAATACCCACCTTGATATTTGCAGTCCACCACCCACATGCCTCTTTCTCGTTGGATCTAGCATAAACTTCCACTTCCTGGTTCTCCACGAAGTCCGTGTGTTTGCCGCTGTCTTTGGGAGGAAGGAACACTTGCGAGAAAGGGAACTTCGACTCTGGCTGCCAGCTAAAAACATTCACATAAAACAAACATTGTTTCATAGCTAAATCATTTCATTTCACATCAGAATTTGAATTCAACTCACTCATTTTCAAAGGCTACGAGAACCTCGTTGTCGAGCACGTCGGTGACAATGGCCTAAAAATAAAAAGACTTTCAGAACATATTCCGCTCCAAGATAAGTTCGATGCGCTAGAAATATGTTATCTAGGTCATAAACATGAATATGCGCACTAACAAAAATGCGGCACGGATCTCCTCAAATGCTTCAGTCCGTAATTGCTGCTAAAAATACAGAAAACGACCCAATTATTACAACACATGGAAAAATCACGCCCTGTCAGACGGACATGGCGTCCATTCCAGCCGTGGTGATCTTCCCGGAGAAATATTTTTGTAAGTATGAGACGTAGGTCTACATACAATGTGGAATTTTTTAGATAGCACGATGTATTGTTAAAATGTGCATTGTTTGGATTAAATAAAAGCGTACTTTACAATTTACAAACCTTGTAATAAGCACCATTTTCACCGTACACCTCGACCGACAAATCCTCCATTTTGGTTTGAAAAGCGATTCGGATTTGGCGTTTTCAAAGACGGAGCGAGAAACGAAATACTTGAATGCGAATTGGCCAATCATTTGCCAGGGTTCAGGCATAGACAAAAAACATACTTTTAAAAATAAGCGGCAAACAGAATTTTGAATTTGGAACGACTTCTCTTGTCTATCATTATCGGTTCTTAATAAAGTTGATCACATACCTAACAAATAATGTTTAATTAATATAGAAGCATAATGTTTATAAATTAATTTTATGCTTATATGAAAATCATTCAAATTGCTCAAATAACCATAAAATAACATGTTACGAACGAACATTTGTAATCAAGAATTTATCAATTTCAACATCATACTTTAATTCATTATACAAACTCAACTTAGATATTAACCACTACCGACCTAGTATGCATTAGCATAAGTATTTTATATATCCTGTTAAATATTTTTTTACTTATATGTACTTTTTGTTACTATTTCACTGCAGCAACAGATATAAATAAATCTTCTGTGAAAAATTCAACTTATATAAGTATCACGGTTAATGAACCGTGATCAGTTGAGTTGAAATAATTTGTACCAGGCTATATCTCATTAGATACATAATCAACTCAAGAGATACAACTTGGTAACAAATGAACAGACAGACAGACATACAGCCAAACAGACAGCGGCGTCTCAGTAATGGATTCCCTTTGGGTACGGAACCTTAAAAATACGTACCTACGAAATGTATTTGCAATATATTTTACATCTTTTTACACGCCCAGGAAGATTGGAATTTTTTTAGCATTAAGACCACTATTTTCTGACATATTTGTTTAAAATATATAGATGAACGGATAAACTTACTCAAACGTACGGTTTTAGAAAAACACATATAATAAATTAGAGGAGAATGGACACTTTGGGCCACCACTACTAAAATAGTTAAATATTGGCCCGTAAAATCCCTATTCAACTTGTGTGGCAACCCTGAAAGAAGTTTTTTAGTCGTGGCACGTGGCCTATTTTCCTTTGAATTAATATATCCTCTACTAGTAGAAATAGAGGTTTAACATCATATGCGATGTCTGTGATTACCTTTAACGTACGCGAGGAAATTGAGGAAAATCTACTATATGTGCCTATTAATTTTATATAGTCTGTGCTGTGCCTTATACACAATTTATGGGTTTTGTGGGACTGTGGGGTGAAATGACAGACGTCATGACGTATCATACCTACTAGCGTGTTTGTTTTTATTTCTGAATTTAGTGTTGATGAAGTAGACGATTGTTTAGTTTTGGATTATCTAGAGGTAAATTCGTCTTATGTACCTTTACCGGCATATGTATACTCAGAAATCCATATCCTAGCCGCATTATATGGTTGTCTACATAAGTTCATAACTTGTATAAAATTTAAGATGAGCGCCGATAAACGGGTAATATTGGTGACGGGAGGCTCAGGGCTCGTCGGCAAGGCGATCAAAACTGTGGTGGAAGACGAAACTAAAGACCTTGCACAAGACTCACTAAATGAAACGTGGATTTTCTGTGGCTCTAAGGATGGTGATCTCAGGTATGTAACTAGTTATTTTAGCATTTCAACTAGTGCAGCTTCTCAGGTGTCTTTCAAATTTATCATTAAGTACATTTATTTAAAATCTTAGCAAAAGGACTAATTAACCAACCACCAAACCCAAAACCAAAACCTTTATGATCAGTAGGACTTGGTAAATGGTTAGTAAACCTATCAATCAACCCATTCATAAAAAATAAGAATAAAAATAAAAAAAAACCCAGATTAACCAACAAGTGTCTACAATGTATTATGGAATTTCTACATAGGTCAGCGCTCCTACAGAATTGCAGTAATATTATCAAGTTAATATTAAAAATCATCCTAATGATTTTTTAAAAAAGCAAAAGAGTTATAGTCAGTTTGTTTGTGAGAAATATAATTTCACCTTATGAGATAATGTACAATACATGTTCATTTTGAATTGTGTAACTTTTTTACAGAGACAAAACACAGACAGATGCGTTATTTGAAAAGCACCGACCAACTCATGTGATTCACTTGGCAGCTATGGTGGGGGGTTTGTTCCACAACATGGCTCATAATTTGGAATTTTTTGTGAGTATCACAAGTTTTTATGTTTATTTATTTATTTCATTTACAATGCCATTACAGTTTTCACTAAATTGACAATGTAAACAAATTTATCTTAGATAGTAATAAGCCCTATCTGTAAATTTCGTCAACGAAACCACAAACAGGTCAAAGGGTCTTCATCTGAAGGCTGTTTATAAGGCGAAGGGCACCAATTAAAGGAGCTTCCTTCAACAAATTAGTCCTAGCTTTGGGCTCTGCGAGTAGTTTGTGTCGCCGCCCAATGTTACCAAGCTCACACACATACATCTAGTCTGACAGTAAACAGTCACTAAAATCCGCAAAAAAAATATACATGTTGACTTGAGAAGCTCCTCCGTTTTATTTCGCTGGCTAAAAAAATAGTTGCGGGTTGCGGTGTAAGCACACTTCTGCATTAAAGGTACTCTTAGTGAGTGGTCGTATAAGAGCATGAAATTCTTTTGAGCTGCCACATGTCATACCTCAGGTGGGCTTGGTAAGAATTTTGGCCAGTTGATCGAGTTTCTTAATTTAAAATACAATTATGAAATTAACTTAAAAAGGTATATTTATCAAAAGATTGGGATGCCTCCGATCTATTTTACTTAAAATGTTATCAGTCTTATTCACCTTTACATTTGTTATGTTGGTTATTACTAGATCTAATAATCTATTATCACAGTTATTCACTTCATTTACTTGAGACAAATTGTTTGTTGATATAAAATTTGTGAGCGCAAAGTTGAGCCTTTTGTATCTTGTTAGCAAGGATGTTTTTTCCTTCTTCACTGAAGGGCCAAGGTTGAAGTCCCCTAATACTACAACATTCAGATTCTCCCCCACTACGATGCCCACTGAATTTAAAAAGCTATCCAGAGATTTGAGCTTCACCGGAGGTGGGAGGTACACAACACAAAGTGCTATCTTCTTCACTGCGCCTTCTATTTTCACTTGTAGAAGAACCCATAATGTTTCCTGTTCATTTTCCCACAAAGAAAATCTATGTGATGGTATATGTTTTGATACCGCTATGAGAACGCCTCCGCCGTCCAATTTGGACCTTAGCCCTCTGAGAGTACGATCTTTTCTGTAGACTGTGTACCTTGAATCTATGATTTCTTTATTTTCTATGTTTGAGTTGAGCCAAGTTTCTGTAAAAGCGATTATGCTATAGTTGTTCTGGAGTATGCTCTTGGATATTTTGTTTCTTTTAGTTTTCAATCCTCTTACATTTTGGTAGTATATCTCTACCATTTTTGGTATCACTTTATCACAACATGGAAAATGCAATAACTTGTACAACTATCACGATACTTGAATGTATTTAAATTGGTTCCTTCTAAAGTTGTTTGTGTTTCACACTCAGTTCCGCACAAGCATTTATCAACGACTAAATAAAAAGCAGAACTTGTTTGAGAATGTCTATAAATACTTAAAGTTAGCTTGATGAGTCACACACAGCGCGGATGTGGCGACGAGTGATTTCGCGCTACTATACTATACTACCAATGATCAAATGGCTACTGCGTATTATATGTAGGTATTCTGGCAAACTGCGCGTAGCGATTATGATTTGCATATAAATTACAAACTTACAAGACGGACACAACTTTGAATATATGTTTGGGTTGATATGTGATATGTTATCGCTTAGAATTGGACATTTATTGCTTTGTCAACAAACTAAAGTACATATTACAAGCTGATGATGTGTTATCGTTGCCCTACAAATATTTTTACTTATCTTTAGGTAAATATTATTTACCTACTAAGTACTACTATCTATATATACTATGCCAACCATAATTTGATCTAATTGTAATAAAATTATAATACGCCAATTATTTTTTGCATCTTTTTTTATATACTTGATTATAAACAATCAAGCGTATTGCGATTTACACTACTAATACATAGAGCTCCATGTAAGATTTATCTTTTCAAGTACCTTCTCATGGGCCTTTTATTTAGAAATCGAGCGAAACACAGGCATGATTTTTCGACAAGTGTTAAATATGTTTAAGTGTTAGATATGTTTCTCATGATGATATGTGTAAGAAAGGTGTGAGCATTGAGATGACGTCTGATAGAGGAGAGTGGAAGAAGAGGACGTGTTGTACCGACCCCACATAATGTGGGAAAAGGGTAGGAAGATGATGATGTTAGATATGTTTCTCAAATTAACTATGGCAGTCATTGCACTGGAAGGTCAGCGGTACTAACTTTAAGTACCTCTATTTTTATTAAGTAAGAGTAAAAGCTTTATGTACGTTACTGTGTTATTTCAGAGGGAGAATATGGCCATAAATGACAATGTGCTGAACGCTAGCTTCAGATACAACGTCAAGAAAGTAGTGTCCTGTCTGTCTACTTGTATCTTCCCGGATAAAACCACGTATCCTATCGACGAGACCATGGTGAGTACATCATCTCTACAACAATGCACGTCCTCGTTGAGCACGTCCATTGATCTTCCTGTGATGCAGCACTGTGACACTTGACTTTGAGACATAAATGGTTAAGTTTTATGTACCTGTGATTGCACCAGCATCCATACACTTCAACTCGGAAAACAGCAATAAAAACTCCTTCGCAGCAGAAATAAGTACGGTGGTAGTGCTACTCTCAAGAAATCTTTTGAAAAAAGGCCTTAATTATTTTCTTTTCTTATGTTATTTCCGAATTGACTAAACGTGATTTAACCAATAATAAACTTTTTCCTGTTTTTTTTTACTAAAACTTATAAGTAACACTTATAAATTTTTGAAATTCTGGAAAGAGATAAGTTTGTGATGCTGAGTGTTCGTTCCAGGTCCACAACGGCCCTCCCCACTCTTCCAATTACGGATACAGCTACGCTAAGAGGATGATAGATGTTTTAAATAGGTAATATACGTTTTTCCAATTTTTTATGCTTCCATCAAATTGTAAATAAAAATATCTGTAATTGAAATAGTTAAATGTTAGTCACTATGTAATAAATCAATGTAAAAGATTATTTTTATACGGAACGTTAAATTAGAGTTTCAATTGGGACTTTTCGTATCTTAAGTTCTTTTAAGATTAAACGGACCATTTTTGTTGTCTAAAATAATACGTGTAAACATGTATATTGAGAGGTGAGCACTAATAAAAGTAGGTCGTAGGGAGGACATAGAAACTTTTTTTTGTATCGTTAGTCCCCTTTCTACGAAAATCCCTGCATCAAATGAAGTGAATGTTGACCACACGATAGTATAAGTATGTTGCGGTTACATCGGTGGTTGCAGAGGCTACAGCTCGGCGGGCGTGCGCCTGTTCACGGCGGTGGTGCCGTGCAACGTGTTCGGGCCGCACGACAACTTCGAGCCGCGCGCCGCGCACGTCATCCCCGCGCTCATACGGAGGATGCACGACGATATCATCAAAGGTAAACTCCTATCACTCACTTCTGGCCTAAGTGAGAGACGACAAAACGTCTTTTAAAGTGATGCGACTTGACGTTTAACGTGTAACGTTGGGATTGGGTAGAAAGTGACGTAAAATAAACTGTTTCTGCAGTCTTGAGTTTTGTCGTCGGTATGCGCACACCCTGATTACCTATAACACTGCCTGCTGTAGGTGTGTGGGTTCGAATTTATCATAAAACACATTATTTTTTTCTTTGTGCAATTATTGGCACAAACGCTATAGTCAAGAGCCAAAATTAATAAATTATGCTTGCCTTCATTTTGCTAAACCCTATGCAGGGTCCATTAGATACCTACGTCCACCTAAGATTTATTTTAGGATTATGTGTTATAACAAATATAACAGTCTTATAAATAAATTGAGTATTAAAGCTTTGATATGTCAGTGGTATTCGAATTTTTAAACTTTGATTAAATGCTATTATTTAAAACAGAATATTTTTTTAGCTTGCATGTTGTTTCAGGCGAGACTACATTCACAGTGATGGGCAGCGGCACACCATTGCGTCAGTTCATCTACTCCTTGGACCTCGCGAAGCTGTTCGTTTGGACCCTGCGCCACTATGACAGCGTCGAGCCCCTTATCCTGTCAGGTGAGGCACTCTTGACGATTCTTTCTGTAGGGCACGTCCTCGGAGGTCGTGCATAGTAAGGCATCAAAGGCGTTCATCATGGGAGTCAAAAAGGACGATGGACATACGATGGTGAACGGAAACGCTATTTCATAAGAAGTCTTTATCCACTGTTAGTAATATATGTGATACCATATTGAAGCAAATAATATACTACGAATAAATTAGGTTATTTTAACATCACTGTTGAAAAATGAACTACCAAACAAAAATAATTATCAAAATCAGCTCATAATTGGCGGAGTCGTAGTTTACCTAAAAAACTGTTGAATAGAGAACCTCCTTCTTTGAAATCGGTTAAAAACTGCGGCGTTAGGAATCAAAACATTTTTTATTGGTAACTAAAAGTATTGGATTGCAAAGTTAAACCACGTATTCATTAGTAAACATTGTTGATAAACTGTTCATGACTAGCTTATAGATTGTTTAAAAACTAGATGTTTCGTCTTGCTCTCCACTCGTAGTGGGGAGCACGGCAACATGTATCGTAAACAATGTTTCATCGTGTTTTAAACATTTCCAGTGGACGAATCCGATGAAGTGTCAATTCGTGAGGTGGCAGAGAAGATAGCGCATGCTTACGGCTTCACCGGCACCCTGCACTTCGACACCAGCCAGCCCGACGGACAGCACAAGAAAACCGCTTCCAACCACAAGCTGCGGGCACTCTGCGCAGACTTCCACTTCACGCCCTTCGACCGCGCGATACAACACACTGTCGACTGGTTCAAAACTAATAGGGATAATGCCAGGACATAGTGTTTATCAGTAGGAGGATTGAATAGGAGTACGGGAAACGAATCATTAGAAAAAAGTTGAATTGAAAGCTAAAGTCCGGTCGCGGAGCAGGAAGAAATTCGTACATTAACCTGTTATTACCTGTCTCTATCACTTTAGCGTAAATATGATGCGTCTCGCTCGCCGAGTGCCGCGGTCATTGGATCTGTGCGAGCGAGACGCATCATATTTACGCAAGAGTGACAGAGACAGGTAATAACAGGTTAATGTACGAATTTCTTTCTGCTCCGCGACCGGACTTTAATTAAAATTAAATTACAGAATGTGCGCTCAAACCGCAATTGTATTGTTCCATTTTTATAGTAATAAGTCCCGCGGTTAGGTTTGCACCATTGGTTAATGGAACAACGCAATGGTGCAAACATAACCGCAGCAAAGTCAAAGTCAATGGGCTATAAACTAGGTAGTAAGAATAATTTATGTCAAAAAAAGGAATTAAAATGATTCCGTTATGTTTTTATTTTATGTGAATTATATTATATTTATTAATTTAATTCCTTTTATTTACGTGACGACGTCAGAAATCATACAAACGAATTTTGAAAATAGGTATAATGTTATTTAGCTAAATACACAAAATTAAACATAATAATATAATAATAATTGTGCTCAAAATCAAAAACTCCAAATTGTACAAAATGCTAAAATAATAACAATGTCACCGAAAAAGGGTTTACTCCGACAAAAATACGGAAACAGTTACTAATAGTCAAATTAATTTTGAATTGAAAAATTAATGTAAGTACATACATATATCATTTTTTTTCATGTGTCACATCAGTGCTGGTCAATCAGAATACAGAACAAACTGGCCAGGATAGAACAACCAAGTTTGATAACTTATTACGTTACAAATACGGCGCTGTTTTAGGATTGTGACCAAGCTTTTGTGTTTGTCTCTCTTTATATAACTCTAGTTGGAAGTTTTATAAACAAGTTTACCTAAATAAATAAAATTAAAAACCTAAATAATTAAAATTAATTTCATAATTATCGTCCGCTAGTGCGCAGATATAAAAAAACCGTTTAAAAAATGCGTCCTTGATTGATCTGATTGTCGTAGTGTGCGGTTCATATAGCGAGTCCTTGCTCGTCGTATGTGGTGAATATTTTCTCGATGGCGGTAATGTAGGCGGCCGCGCGCACGTCCAGATCGAGGTTATGTGTTCGCGCCGCGGCCATTGTATTCTGAAACAAAAAACTCATTTGTCAGGCTTCTGTTTTGATAGACGTTACAGTTCAGTTGGTAGTAGCTCTGCCTTCCATGTTGTGAGTCGTGGGTTCGATTCATTTGATGTCTTTGTATTACTATGTTTTTTTTAAAAGCAAAATGACTCAGCATAGCTTAGTAGACTAGCAACAAACGTTGGTCTTCCGTCAGGGCCGTAAAGTGATGTCATGGAAAATTTACTGTATTCTATGTACGTATTTACAAAAAAAATGAAAAAGTATTCTATCAGCAATCTAGTTCCCATAGTACAAGATTTGCTCAGTTTGGGACTAGAGTGTGTAGTGTGGAATATCCAAGTGGGTATACTTATTTATTGTCCTTGTATTCTATGTAAGTATGTATACTTACAAGTTATCTATCAGCAATCTTGTTCCCATAATACAAGCTCTGGTTAGTTTGCGACTAGAGTGTGCTGTGTGGAATGTCCGTGAATATGTATGAATAGTATGTAGCAGTGAATGGTGACCTGGCAGGCGTTGGTCATGGAGTACTCGAGGCCGGAGTTGACGATGTGCGCCTCGCTGGTGCCCGACATCATGGAGCGGAACATGTCCGTGGGGGTTATCTTGGCGTCCACGTTGGCTTTCTTCAGGGACTGCTCCACAGAATCTGATTACAAAAATATCAGTTTAGTGTATTTTTATATGTATATCCATTTTTATAAACGTTAATGTATAATTCTTCTAGGCTCTGGTCGCGTGGAACTGGCACTTAGAATCACCTAGTATGTAAGACGGTTCTAAATGATCCTTGTGATTTTACTGAATAAAGTATCTAGTTTTGACTTTGAATTTGACAATTAATTACGATAAAACATTTATTTTCCTAGTACCTAATAGTCTGTCATAGACAAGTCTTATTTACCATGGTTTAAAATTCATCTGGAAGCCTGGATGAAATAGCAACGTAAATAATACATCACACACATGGGTACTCGTTGACTATAATTTATGAAGATATTGGATGAATTATCCAAAATATAACGATGAAAAGACAAAATCGTACTACGCATAAGTTGTTAAAGAGTGTTAACCTAATAGCGCAGTGTTGGAGTCCCGCCAGAACTTGATGCTGAGCTTGCCGAAGGAGACGTGGTTGAGGTTCTTGAGGAACTCGAAGTAGGAGACGGTGACGCCGCCCGCGTTGGCCAGCAGGTCGGGCAGCACCAACACGCGCCGCGCGCGCAGAGCCGCGTCGCCCGCCGGCGTCGTCGGACCGTTCGCGCCCTCCGCCAGGATCTGAACCCACACCCAACCCACATAATGATGAATAGTCATCAAAATGGATAGCCATTTTATGGTACATTATATGTTCTCAAACGTAATCTTAGTACTAAGTATTATTATTTTAAATGTTGACGACCGATGTGGCGCGGCAGGCGAAAGTCCGCTTGCGACGGGGAGGTTGCGGTTTCGATTCCCGCCTTGGGATAAATGTTTGTACGATCTGCAAATATTTATTCCGAATGTTCTGGGATATATAAATAGATAATGATATACATAAATAGATATTTATATTATACATATAAAATGTATAATATAAATATCTATTTATGTAATGTATTGTATTAAGTACTAGTAGTACGCCCCGGCTTCGCACGGGTAGCGGGTAAGGAATTTCTTAGGTATTTTTTTTACACCTTGGGTTACATAATTGAAGTTTTAGTAAGGAACCCTATTTTTTTTTGAAAATATAATATAGCCTATGTTCATCGCAGATAGTGTAGCTTTACAACGGTGAAATAATTTTTGAAATCGGTCCAGTGGTTTCGGAGCCTATTCGATGCAAACAAACAATCAAATCTTTCCTCTTTATAATATTAGTTTAGATGTCAATCTTCTAGTACCCATAACACAAGCTCTGCTTAGCTTGGGGCTAGATGATGTTGTGTGGATTGTCTAGTATGATTTATTTATTTATTATATTATTCTTGATATACCTACTTACTAACTTTGTTTAGTCTGAAATATCATCTGAAATATTGTAGCGCCCAGTTTTTCCCATTTCTGTACCCCAAGATTTCCATACAAAATCGGTGGCGCTCGGCGATTGCGTATTTGCAATCCGTGTGCACAAACTCGTACTTGGGGCAGTGGTCCAGTGTCACGCACCTTGCAGTTGAGTTTGTTGGCGCTCTCGTGGTTGATGGTCTTCTCCATGGCGGCGAGCACCAGGATGTCGCACTTGGCGAACAGTAGGTCGGGCGAGCCCTCCGCCACGCCCGCGAAGCCCTTCACGCTGCCTTTATTCTTGTCTTTGTACTCTTTCAGCTTCTGTTCGAGTAGCATGTACGTAAAGTAGAGATTACGCGTAATATGATCGCTTAGTTTATTTGATTCTAGGTATCTTCAAGATAGAGCTTATGCGTAGTCTGATTGCATAAATATTTGATTTTAGTTATTCTCCCTGACAGCTAGGCAAAGATTGTTTTTTCGATATCTTAAAACCCAAAATTTACATCTTAAAACCCAAAACTGGTAATGCATACCGCATTACCAGTTTTAGAAATTTTGGGTTTGGACATGCTCAACGCTCTCTATCCGTTACTCAAGTCAAGTGACTTTAAAAGAGATCATCGTTGGCAGCCGCCATCTTGGATTTCAGCCTTATACCAACAGAAACTTTGCTATACCTATACCAAAGTTTCTGGCAGATGGGATGAGTCCTCTGACAATGTTTTAAGTGTAATAATGATAATTAATACTAACAATAGGGTCGATCCCCTCCGGGGCCGCCAGGACGCAGTCGAATTCCAGAACTCCGATGATCTTAACGCCGTGCTGGTGCAGGTAGACGGCGGCGTAGCTGCCTACGTTACCGAACCCCTGGATGATGGCTGTCTTACCCTGACAGTGACAAGTGACAACACATACTTAGTCAAGCTTATTCATTCAGTGAAATCACAAGCATCATTTAGAATAATTAGTAACTTTATTAATTCTTTATTAACCAAAACTACAGGGTACAAAAAATACATTACTTAATTATAAAGATGCCGACGTGGGAGACAAGACCGTCAGGCTGGAATGGAACTGGGCGGGGCACGTCAGCCGTATGCCGCCCAACATCACCAAACCTTGGGTCCCTAATGAGCGTCGATCTCGTGGTCGACCTAAGAAGCGTTCGATCTAGACGGCTTTGAAAAGAAATGGTGGGAAGTATCTTAATTATACTCAAAATACACAGCGCGGTGACGCTGCAACGTTCGCCAGTCGAGCTGGCTCCAACGTGTAGTTTGGCTCCACCGTTTCGATACTTTTGCGATCTTTTTATACTCGGGCCTCTGGTATAAAACGACCGTTGCTACTACAAGATGGTTCAATGTGGATGTGGATTCTAAATGATCCTTGTGATTTTATATAACTTTCTATGAATGAATTTAAAACTAAACTCAAGATGTTTTTTGAATGCCACCCGTTTTATCGCATTAGTGAGTACCTACATGAGCTGTTCATTTGCTTATTTGCAAACATACCAACACAGTAATACTTCAATTAGAATAAAGACTATTGTAATTGTTGACATGCCAATGTTATGTATGTAACTAAACGGTTTAAATAAATAAATATTTAAATATCTAAATTTTACTGAATAAAGCAATTTTGACTTTGACTTTGATGTGTGTGTTCAATGTGAATGTGGTTGGACTGACCTCGAAGCCAACGGGCAGGTCGATGAGCTTCATCCAGGCGGGGTCCTGTATGAAGGCGGCGATGGTGAGGAAGACGCCTCGCCCCGTGGCCTCGACGCGGCCGTGGATGCCGCCGCCATTGATGGGCTTGCCGGTCACGCACGCCGACGCGTTTATATCGTTATAACCTACAAAAGTAGTACAAAGGTAGTACCTAGCTTGTAATTATTAATTCTAAATATATTGTCAACCAAATTGTATAATGTTTTCCGTGTTTGTGCTCGCTGCAATAATATAGTTAACTTAAGAAAATAAATGTTTCTCAGTAAGTAATTATATGTAATTTTATGAGAAATAAATAATTCTAACCATATAAAAGGAGGCAATTTGGGCCACGACTAAACAAAATGTTCCTCAGGGTTGCCACTTTATACGGTTAAAAGAACTTTTACAGGCCTACATTTTTCTTTATTTACGGAAAAATCCGTTCCATGGAATTCGGATACTATTTTTTTCAAAATACATAGGTATAGCTTTTGCCCATGCCACCGCCAAGAGCTCTTATGAGGTAGGTAAAGGTAATGTAATTGTAATAAAACGCAATTACATTACCAACAAAAGTACCTATACGTTACCTAATGTTTTGACGTAAGTGTCGACTATCCACGACATTTCTCTACTGGACGTGTTGACGTCCGGCGCTGGCACATCTATTCCAGCTCCTGAAATACCGTAATGAATTCTCTTATTTCTAGTAATTATTTATTTATAATTACTTACTTTACTTCAAACGATAACAGCATTTTGCGTAGCTGTGCTGTGTCTCGGTTTGAAAGATAGGTAAGATCTACCAGTTTTGTCAGGATCATGAGACTTACGGTCTATCTTATAAAAAGTTAGCGCCGACTTGAAGTACTGATTACCATACGTAATGATGACTTAAAGTCAACGCTAACTTTTTATAAGATAGGGGGTAAATATATGTAGGTACAATAAACGTGTTTGAAGATAACAAAAGGCTTTGTACATCGTATAGTTATAAAAAAACATTTCATGTTCGACTCGCCGCGCATACTTAGCCCTAGTTCTCTCGTGCAGTTTACTGACCTATGTAATTTTTCTTTGCAAGTTCCAATGTGTAACGCCTTGTGATCCGTTGGAGCTCTGCTACTGTGTATTTCTTTGGATTTATTGCGACACCTATAGGGTGAAACAATAATGGTTTTATTCATATGGAAATATGTTAGAAAATTCTCAAAAGGCTTCCACGAACCATATACCTAATTAGGTAACTTGAAATGATTTTTTTAGAATAAAGAATATTTGATTTCGACTTTGATTAAGCTTACCACAGTTACAAGTAGTTACGACGTAGGGGAGACCGGGGCAAAACGGGATACCTAAGGGAAAAAAAATCATATAAAAAAAATTTAACTGTTTATTGGTATAATTTTTACATAGACAGCAACATTTATAAATCAACATTATATAATCAACTCGTTTTACTCGCTATTTCTTCTGATTTTCGTTAATTAGGAAAAACAATGAGGAACAAAATTTTTCCATCTTGCCCCATAGCCCGGGGCATAATGGGAAATGGCACGGGGCAAAACGAACACACATTTTAATCGGGCTGACAACGCTTTCAAGTATGCGCATCCTCATCATAATCATCAACCCCAGCACAAGAATTGTGAGCCCAGCCGACAATTACAAATCACCCATCCTTCGACTGACTGTGAATAAAAGTGCCCACAGTAAGTGCAAGCACAGTCATTTTCATCTTCCTCTTGGGACGAATCAGTCTCACATTTTTATTCTGTCCAGCGTTGCTACTAGTCGAACCATTTTGGCTAAAAAACGAAAAAATAAATTAAAATTCAAAACCCACAACATTTTGAATATAATTCGTAAATACGAAGTAAAACGTACGGGGCGTAACGTATCCCGTTATGCCCCGATCGTCTTGCCCCAACGAACATTTTTTGCAACAATACAAAGCATTCCTAACCTAAAACTGTGAAGGCTATAAACAGTGCATAATATAAAACAATGATCTTTCCTTACGGTGCTTAGGTTAAAAATATTGTAAAAACGTACTTACTTACTTCGTAACACATCGATACTTGCCGTACAACTTCGTAGCATTATTCAAAATATGAAGTTTTTTTGTTCAAAGCTGCCAAAACAAACAGAGACACGTTTTTTTTCACTGACCGACGTAATGCGACTGTAGTTCGAACTAATGGCGCTGCCGTAGCTCAATAGCGTGCAAAACTCACGCCACACCAGCACATTTCCCGTCCTGCCCCGAACCTCATCTTGCCCCGGTCTCCCCTATGTTGTAACCTCTAAGTTTAATTAAACGAACAAAAAAAACACATGTTTATTTAATTAACATGTTTAACTGAGTAAATGGGTGCTAATTTATGATAAAAAATAAAGTAATATAAAGTACCTATAGTAATTAGGTAAGACGTCGAGACAGACCTCCTTTAGATCCTCCAAACGGCACGTTGGAGCACGCACACTTGTACGTCATCAACGCAGCCAGAGCCTTCACCTCTTCAAGGTTTACTTCGTCCGAGAATCTTATTCCTACAACAATACAAAATATTGTTGACATTACAGGCTGACATAAATCAAGACAAACAGTTTAATTTGGTTTTTATGGTCGTACCAGTAGAGTTTGTCATAATAAATAAATAATAAACTGCTGTTTCGATCTAAGGGGTATGCCAGTTCTACAATAGATACTTATTACGTTTCGCTAGCCACAGTGTGATTCTTTACAGAGCACGTCCTCAATGGGTTTGTTCAATGCGGTATTTTTAATCAGAATCATAAGTTTACTTGCTTTATTACTTTTTTATTTATTGCCACAGAACTTACTATCCTAACGGAAGTATTGCAATTGGGTATTTGAATATATTTTTTTTGTGATAAATGGAAAGATCATGTATAAGTTTTGAAACAAAACTATTTTTATTTTATTTTTTTTCGCAATAATTCAAAAGTTATTTTAAAATAAAAATTCATCTTTAAATCCAGTAGGTACCGAAAACACGCTGACAACTCCCGAACAAACCCGACGTCATATACCTACTTACTCATACTCTAAAGAACCTCCTATGGCTACTTGTGCCTTTACTGTTATTATACTAGAGCTATTACATGTTGACGTCACAACCATCGCGACGAATCATGGCGCGTTTTATAGTCACGTGATCATTATTACATTTCATCAATTTTTAATTGTTTATAATTAATTGAAAAAAAAATTTTTTTCAGTTTTTTGCATTAAGTATATATCAATATTAGTAATAATAAAGTTTTAAAATACATAAAAAAATACTTACAATATTTTTTTTTAATTCAAATACCTACCCAATTATATAGGTCGCGGTAACCTAACCTAACCTGCAATACATTGATACGTACCTCCTTTGCACGGCAAGCGATGTACGCTGTGTTGCGAGCGGTACCCCTGTACCATCTCATAGTCTCCCGTTTTCCTCTGCAGGGGAAACTCAAACTGCAGGGAAGAGTTGCAAGATCCCATCACCTGAAACGTGACGTAAAAGTGACCATATTTTGTAATATAACGGTTACCCAAGCCCGGCTTGGATCTTAAGATATTTTAAGATCCTAAACAAGATATGATTTAGTCGAAATAGTTTTAGTTGAGTTTTAATTATTTGTAGGTATGTTGTAGAGTCCTATAATTAGAGAAACACTTAGATATAGGTACCTATGTCTATTGTTTGTGTTTTTATGTGTTCTCTCTGTTATTTATTTATTAAAGGTATCCTTTAAAAGAATCATTTGTTTAGACTACTACTAGATCTGCATATTTCGCATCTTTTATGTACTTGCCTTTAAAATCCCAGCAACTCTTTGCATTCTCTTCTTATCAGAGAAGTGCGTGTGTTTCTTCAGGTACTCAATGAGAGCCGGCTCACAGATTTTCACAGCGGAGTGGTAGAAATACTCCACCATCCTATAGAAGCTAGGGTCCGGATCATTTGCTATTTTCTGCAAATGTGCGGGGATCTCATACTGACGGATTGTAACTTTCACCGGCCACGAATTAAGCGGAAACGTAGCACGCTTCCATAATGAAGCCATTATTATATCTTGTTTATTTTGTATTGTAACTTCGAGATTTTCGAGTCTGACTTCAAATTGACAGTAACATTGTTGTTAGCAAAGTGAGATGAACGTTTGAATAGGTTTTATTTAGTTATATCAAGAGGCCGGTTACACTCATAAAAAAAATCTCAGTTCTTAGACGAAACAGACGATGCAACTGAATGAATGTTCAATTAATGTTATAAACACTCATAAATAAAAGTAATCAAAAACATAAGATTAAAAGGCACAAATTCAACGATAAATACAAATTTAATAAATCAAATCCTTAATTTACTTGTCTAGCCTACAGATCGGGTTATTCTGAACCATCTGCAAGTCCACTTTGGGGCCCACAAGGTCCCTGATGTTGTTCAGTCCGTATTTGATCATGGTGGGTCGTTCGAGGGACAGCCCCCACGCTATGACGTTGACGTCCTCAGGCAGACCCATGGGTAGCAACATTTCTGGACGGAACACGCCGGAGTTGCCAATCTCGATCCATTTGCCAAGGCCTGGGTGGAACAAAAAAATATATCCTTAGATCCTTTATTACCTAAGTTTCTTGGCCGTTCTTCTAGGCTCTGGTCGCGTGGAATTGGAACCTAGATTCACCTAGTATGTAAGACGATTCTAAATGATCTTTGTGATTTTATTGAATAAAGAAATATTTGACTTTGACTTTGTCCTACCAGCCTATAAATATTTATACATATTTTAAATGTCTGTCTCTTCAGTATTTATGTGTTTTTATTTACAACTACAACATACATATCACACATGGATATAGATCCTTCAGGCAGTTTGTCTTTAACGGTTAAATATAGACTTCCAGAAACCTGAGAGGAACTACCGTGCCTGTCCTTGAGTATGAATTTTATTTAGTAAAATATTACCTTCGTGGAAGGCAAAGATTTCCATGCTGGGTTCAGTGTACGGGTTGTAGGCTGGCTTGAACTGCAATCTGAAACAAAATCGTTATTGATTACTACGACTGGTCTTTAACTTTCGTGCCAACTGGTCACATTTGTGAGACTTCTCTCCTGTCAAGTATGATGTCACATATTTTGCTATTTTATTGTAATAATTTTCTATAATAGGTACCTACCTAATACAATAAAATTGCAAAATAGTGATGAAGGTAGTGAAGCAAGATATAACATATTATTAAAAAAAACAAATCCCTCCCCCCTTGTCACATGATGTCACACTACAACAACCCTTCTTCCCTCTTAACGTGTAACGTAATGTATAGATGGCCCTGGGGCAGCAACCAAGGGCGGATCCAGCTTTGGCGCCAGGGGGGGGGGGGTCACATAGTCGTGGCAGAGAGTAAACTAGTCTCTGGTCGTGGTCAAGTCAAGAACTTATAATTTTATGTTCAATTAGTGGTCCACCTAAGGCCTGAAACCAGCTCAGGGGAGGTCATGACCCCCATGACCCCCCCTGGATCCGCCGATGGCAGCAACAGTACAATGCACAATGTGAAGAGTTGCAGTTACTTGTGGAAGCCGAGGCGCTGCCAAGGCTAGCTTTTGTGCCAACTGGTCACATTTGTGAGATTTCTCTCCTGCAAAATGTGATGTCACATAGTTTGCAATTTTAGTTTTTAAATAGGTGGTGAAGGAACATAGATATCAAAATTAGATTACTCCCCCCTTGTCACATAATGTCACCCTTCATCAACCCTTCTTCCTTCATAACGTGTGACGTAATTTGCCCCCCCTAGATAGCCCCTAGGAGTCTTGTGATATTCAAAGTACAATGTGAAGAGTTGCAGTTACTTGTGGAAGCCGAGGCGCTGGAAGAAGGCGTGCAGCGTGTGCAGCAGGTGCGAGAGCGACGCGCCGCGCGCCGCCACCACGCCCTCCACCTGCTGGAACTCCGCCAGGTGCGTCGCGTCCAGAGACTCGTTGCGGAACACCTGCACAACCAATGAGGTTTACTTACCCCCTTAAACGACCAATGAGGTAAATAATAAATAAATAAATAATGCTGGACAATCCACACAACATCATCTAGCCCCAAGCTAAGCAGAGCTTGTGTTATGGGTACTAGATAACTGACATACTTAATACTTAATATAATACATTACATAGATACATAGATACATATTTTTTATTATACATATAATACCCAGAACACCCGGAATAAATATTTGCAGAACATACAAACATTTATCCCAAGGCGGGAATCGAACCCGCAACCTTCCGCGCCGCAGGCGGACCATCGCCCACCGCGCCACATCGGTCGTCAAGGTTCACTTACACCTTACATAAATAATGAGATTTACATACTCACTATGCAGGCACTAAGCACACAATAAGGTTAACATACCATCCATATAGATAGGCATACACAAAACAAAGGAACAAAATTAAGATGGCACCAAAAAAAATGAGCTTGATAAAATTTATTTTCAAATGTCACAGCTCAGTCAAATGTTGCCTCGTTCAACTTGTCTCGGAGGATATTAGCTGAAAATCAGTGTTTGCTCTTGAGCAAAATTATGCACTGTGCTAATACCCTTTTGAAGTAGCGCAACACACAGAATTTCTTGTATGTTTTAGTAGTGGATGGTGTGTCTGTATTATTTTATTTATATATCTAAGTTTACCATTCTTTCTCCTTATTGTAATTTGTGTGTGTTACTGTATCTCAAATAAATGTTTTATCTATCTATCAGTTCATAAAATTTAGAATAATATCTTTGTAGCGCCTCCATGCTGCGGGTTCCATCCCCACCCTAATTTGTTTTGGGTTTGAATGTTACTATGTATAAGTATTATATCACTAATCTAGTTTATATTTTTTTATGCTTAATATGTATATAGAGTAACCTTATCAATGCTGAAGTACTTCTGAGGGCGGAAAGGCTTCTCCTGTGCCAACTTGTACAGCATACGCGCACTGACAGCCGTCGTGTGCGTGCGAAGCAAGTTCTTCTGAGCCTCTTCTATCTTCCATTCGTATCTGTAACCCTAACGCAACAATACCACGTTAATACTTATATTTCAGTTATTTTTTACAAATGAATAAAGATGGATGAAAGTGGCTTAGAACCCCGTGGAATGGAAAGAGCAGACAAGGAGTGGGTCAAGTGGGTGGAATTTCTAAATAATATCATCATCATCATCATCATCATCGACCTATATTAGTCCACTGCAAAATAATATATTTTAACATAATTACTATCTTTTAATTTCTTTAATTACTTCATCTTTAATTACTATCATAATTACCCATAACATAAACTAGTGAGTAATTTTGTTACACAATTTTTCAGACTGAAATTTCAGCATATAATTTATTCTATTACAAGAACCATAAAAAAACAGTAGGAATGAAACGATATCGAATACGAAATATAGTATCGAAATGGTAAAATGTAATAAAACAAACCTGTGATCCGTAGCCCCCTTCACTGTGCACCTTCCGCACCCGCTCGAGGTAGTCAGTGGGGAAGTCCGTGGACGTGGCCGGAGAGGACACAAAGAACGTGTCGTGCGCATCTCTTGCTGGATGCTGATAAAATCACTCACATAAAATTATAAATGAATTTACAAAAAAAGTATATATAAGTATGTACATATTCTATCAGCAATCTAGTTCCCATTCTAAGCTTTGTTTAGTTTGGGACACACTATTACACTACATTTTATAATCACTATTAAACTAATCATTTTATAAGTTTTTAGAATACAATTAGTGAAAAATTATTTTAAAACTTTTTTTTTGGTGTTTTATTTGCAATTAGCAGGCTTTAAGCAGATCTTGTGGGAGATCCAAGAAAGAATCCTTAAAATAGAGCTACTTAGTAAATTACCTGTTGAGGCTGGAATAGAGCATCAAAGTTCCAGAATGAGCTCTCCACATACATGTTGGTTGGCATCTCGGTGAAGCCCATCTCTAGGAAAATCTCACGGAACTCCGAGCGCACCTTGAGCAGCGGGTGTAGTGACCCACTGTCCGGGGGCTGACCTGGACACCAATATAAAAGTTTCCTTAAGCCCGCTCTACACTCGCTCGCGATTCGCGCTGTGATTTCACGCCGCGATTCGCACCGCGCACTTAGCATTTGTCTCTCCACACTCGCGAAGCTTCGCAGCCGTGAACAAAGCGAACCTTTGTCGCGGGACAAAAAACCCGACAACGAAAGGGGTACGGAAAGCGTGAACGTGAACGCGCGAAACCATCTACACTCGCGTTTCGCAGCTTTCGCGCCGCGAGTGTAGAGCGGACTTTATAGTTTTATTACTGTTCACATAGCATGAGTGTAATAGCAACTACATTTATATCATACCATTGTTTGCTATCATTTGTCTTTTGATATTAGGCCAAAATCAAGTTTCAAAGTGTAAGGTGCTTAAAAATTTGAAGTGCAAAAGTTGAATACAACCTGATTTATACTTGGTGAGTTTTATTAGCCTCTGAATGCTAACATAATATTTATTTTGTAATTATAATAAATGTAATTTGATTTATAATGATTATTATTAAGACCGGGATAGGTGGAAGGCTTGGGTGGGGGAGACCTTTGCCCAGCAGTGGGATATAGGTTACTTAAAAAAAAAATGATTATTATTAATAAATATCTTATCTTACCTAATGCATCAAAGTTATAGGGCTTGAACTGCAGTGTTTTCCATGCACCGCTCAACAGCATATCAGTAGTTAGATCTGTCTCAAGCTTTTTGATTGTTGTAGAGAACTGAGGCCCTTTTGTTAGCAGAAAACTCTTGATTGTGACAAGTTCAAGTAGTTTCCTCTTCTTGTAATCGTTCCTGATATTATCTGGCAGGTTGTCTATCCCCTTTTTGATTTCGTTCAGATGCTCCTGTACAACATCAGTGATGGAGTCTACTTTTCTCTTGACGAGTGGAGGGCCACCAGATTTGTCTATTAGTATCCAGCCCGATGACATTGCTTTGCTAAAGCCAACCTTTGCATTTGGTACAGTCTGAAAGTAAAAAATATTGATTATTTAGAGATTTTGTGTCTATAATGTATTGGCCAGTGTAAATGCTAGAAGATTCAATGGTCTGCATGTTCACACACAGAAAAAGAAAAGTAAAAAAACGCTCAGCTACAATTTTTATGAAAGACTTGTTGTTGATGTTGATGTATGGAACCATAATAAATATGAGTTGTGTTGATTCATCCTAACATATAGTACCTGTATGTTTTGCACATATATTCCGAACTAAATCAGTTCATGCTGATATTTCTTAGCATAATTTTATCATGTTAGTTACCAATAACATTAAAATACACCAGAAAACTAACCTTCATAACCTCTGCCTGAGAGATGCCGGTATCAGGAATACTCCTGTACAATACCGCCTCGTGGCTTCCTTTCTCTGCTACCAGCCTTCCTTCTTCCGTGAGCTCCCATCTGGTACTCTTTGCAGCTTCTGATGTCACCATCTCAAGAGCCTCCAAACTTTTCACAGCACCAACTATTTTTTGATGATCCTCATCGAACTCACTTGTCAATAAAAGAGTATCTACTTTATCACTCTTGTCAAGGTAGTGTAGAATTCTTTCATTAAGTTCCATTGTGATTTTAATTTATATATTTTATGGATTCTATACAACGAGAGCACCACAAAACAAGCTGAGAGCTGACGAAAGCGTAGCAAAGCAAAGCAAAGAGTTGACAGCATGTTTCATTTCTTTCAAAATCAGCTGACTGTCACTATGTTGTGTCAACTTTTTTTCGTTGTCATTGCCAACTTTTGGCTGTCATAGTCTGTGAGTGAGACAAAAAACATAATTTTATCTTTCGTTTCCTGTCTGCTGTGTTTTTCGCCGCGCCGGGCATGGCATTCGCCTCGCCGATTCGCCGGGCACAGTCGCCGCGAGGTATTGGAGTCATCTGTATTTGTTGTTGTAATTATTGCATTGTGTGTTTTTTGCTGATATACGTGATTAACAAGTTAAGCGTCACATAGTCACATAAGCGTTTTGTAGGGTAAAGGTGAGTTTATTTTTGTGCTACACCAAATCAAATATGTAATACTTGTCTCAAGATACCCTTACAGTTTTAAATCTCAATTTTAAACTACTGTTGTTTTCAAAAATCCTATCCAGGTTTTGCTCTTGACGACTACTGTTTTTTTATTACCTTCATAGATAAAACTGCATCTACCTTGTTAGCACGTTCGTAATAAACATGCAAACATGGTAATGCAAATATGATAATGCAAACATGGTAGATACATAGTGTGTAGCAACCGGACATCGATCGATAGTTTTCGACCTCTAGAACTGTTTATCTTTGTCCCCAGAACAGTACTTATCTACATTGCAGGTAAGGCAATACCAATATAATTTTATTGTATAATAAATATTTTTTTTATACATATATCGTTTTTAAAAATTCTTCATGGTTTGCAGATGTCTCGGTTAAGTGTGGTGATATTCGGTGCGACGGGTTTCACCGGCAAGCATGCAGTGGAAGAAATGGTTCGTCTCGCCAAGAAGCACCCCGGCGTCACGTGGGGCGTCGCCGGCCGGAGTCTGTCCAAGCTGGAGACTCTCATGCAAGATGTAGCTAAGAAAACTGGTGAGTTTACGAATTTACTAATGTTTGGGACGTTTCTCTAATGCAGGAAGTACTTAAATAAAAAATATAAACTGAAAATCTCTCCAGCTACAATTATTTATCACTTATTATGTAGGGAATAAGTATTGTAGCATAAGAACCAGGAACCTGGCATGAATTCCATGCTTTCTGTATTAAAAACTTAATAAAAAATAATAGTATGTTAACCATCTCTCATAAACTGTAAATTACCAACTAATAATCTGTGGTAAACGGTGTTGGTGCCACAATTACTAATATTTATTACTCATAGTTTAATTATCTTGTATTGAGGTACTGTTTGTTTTCCCAAATAAGGTTAAAAAAAAGAGTATCATGCTATAATTATTATCATAATTTGTCCCAGGGGAAGACCAAAGCCACATCAGGATCATAATCGCTGATGTCAAGGATGAGCCTTCCCTCAAAGCCATGTGTCTCCAAGCCGAGGTGATAGCTAACTGCTGCGGTCCGTACCGATTTTACGGAGAACCTGTTATCAAAGCTGCTATTGAGGCTAAAGCTCATCATGTAGACATCACTGGTGAACCTCAGGTAATCCTTCACTATCAGCCTGAATAATATAGTTTTTTTTTTTTTTTTGGTGGTTTTATCTGTGATCAGCTATAAGCAGATCTTTTGGGAGATCCAAGTGGCGTGTGGGGCTGTTCTCCAGTGAGTGTAGCACCAATGTGGTTTATTTTATTCTCTGGGTTCTAATATCTTTTGGCGCTTTAGCCTTTTTTGGTTGTCAGTCTCCAGTAGCTTTGCAGCCAGCGGGTTAGGGTAATATAGATAGATAAAACATTTATACTGCATACTGTAAAGTATTTTATGATACTATTATTAGTTGAACAAAGTCCAAGCTGCAATTTACTTAAATCAAAATAAAATAGAGCATCTTTATCTGATGATTACAGTGTTAGGTAAAGATGGTGAGGTGTTGGCCTAATTATTTGCTATTGTCTAACCAAGTGAGACAATTTATAATTAATGCTAATGAAATACAAATGTTACAAAGGCTACATCTCATTTACGTAGGTCAATCAAATATATTTAACTTTGAATCAAATAAAGTAGCAAAGAGAGGTCTGGGATTTGAATGAAATGTCACCTTTAGGGTATGCGCACACTGACGACAATACTGCAGTTAGACAGAATTTTTAAAACTTTCTCGATCAAAAATCATAGTAATAATGAGTTATATTATACGAACAATAATATGGTATGCGGTAAAATCCCGTATAATATATCTCTTTACTATGCAGTAAGACAGTTTATTTTACGGCAACATAACGGCAAATTTTCGGAACATATTTCTTATGAATATTATAGAATAACAAAACTTCATAGATTTTTCATTTTCAGTTCATAGAGACAATGCAACTGAAGTACAGTGAGCAAGCGCGCGAGGCCGGGGTCTACGTCATCAGTGCCTGCGGGTACGACAGCATTCCCAACGACCTCGGCACCGTTTTCCTGCAACAACACTTTGGAGGTAACACTTCCACTAACACTTCCACTAACACTTCCACTAACACTTCCACTGACACTTCCACTAACACTTCCACTGACACTTTCACGAATACTTCCACTAACACTTCCACTAACTCTTCCACTAACACTTCCACTAACACTTCCACTAACACTTCCACTAACACTAACACTTCCACTGACACTTCCACTGACACTTCCACTAACACTTTCACGAATACTTCCACTAACACTTCCAGTAACATTTCCACTAACTTTTCCACTAACACTTCCACTAATACTTCCACTAACACTTCCACTAACACTTCTTGATAGGATACACTTCAGTGTTACGACGTCACTATCTGTGGAATGTAGTCCAATCACAACAAGACTAGGACCGTAGACCGGGCTCAGTGGCGCGAGGACTCTCTTGGGAGAGACCTACGTCCATCAGTAGACCGATCAGGTTGATGATGATGTTAAAATGTATACATTATTTAGTCCTATTATCGTCGGACAATTAAAAATCGGTAAATTAGTCAATATCCATACCACGCATGTTACGCTACCTATTGTATGTTTCCTTGATTTCTTGATTTCTTGATGTGATTGTGTAATGTATGAATATTTATCGTATATTTGGTTCCAGGTACATTGAACAGTGTGGAGTCATACATGTCGTCATCCCTGCCGTCACAGTTCCAGAAAGATGTGTTCATGCACGGCGCTATACACTATGGAACCTGGGAGTCTCTTGTCTATGGGTACGTTAATATAGTACTACTAGCTGAAACCCAAAATATCTTTCACCACCATTTGAGGAATCTTGAAGCTCATGGCTCCTTTTGATTTAGAGATATCATGCTGTATTTATGAATTCAAGTCTTTCATTGCAATAAAATCTAGTCAACGTTTTAATTCAGAATACAGGCTTCTAAACTGTATTTGTTTAATTTAAATCGGTCCAGGACGGATGATGCTCTAACTAACAAACAGACAAACTCAATTTTTAGATTCAGAATTGCTTACTTAGTGGATCTGGATATTTAAATTATTTTTCCATATGTTCGTATCACAGATTAGCGCATTACGACGAGTTGCAGGATCTGAGGAAGAAGTTGTATCCGGAAAAGATGCCCACTTTCAAGCCTAAACTGGAAAAACGGTAGGATTTACTTCGATTTGTGTCTATTGGAAAATATTATACACAAAATACGAGCTTTATGCATATAATAAAAATCATGATGATATATTTTTCATTATCATGATAATAATATTGCTGATAAAATACTTGTTTTTTGTAAATACATATTAGGTTCTCACACACAAAATCAACATCACTGTTTGCCATCACACTATTATTTGTTCATACTGGAAATCGAACCCAAAGCTTGGAGAGCCGAACAATCTAGATCCCATAGTACAAGCTTTGCTTAGTTTGTAGAGCGCGATGCGTGAAATGTTCATGAATATTTATCTACTCGATATATTTTTTAATAAACTTGCGACTATACAGTATTTACAAAATGTACATTGGCATATAAAATACATAAGCAACAGTTGAGCTATCTACAGACCGTTGCAAACGATCTATAGTTAGCTCAACTGATCCAAATCAGTACCAATCGGAGGCGTATTTAATAAATTATATAATTATAATGCTGCACAATCCACACAACATCATCTAGCCCCAAGCTAAGCAGAGCTTGTGTTATGGGTACTAGAAGACTGACATACTTAATACAATACATTACATAGATAGATATTTTTTATTATACATATAAAACACCCAGAGCACCCGCATAAATATTTGCAGATCGTACAAACATTTATCCCAAGGCGAGAATCGAACCCGCAACCTTCCGCGTCGCAGGCGGACCATCGCCCACCGCGGCACATCGGTCGTCAAAAAAAATTAATTATATTAAATTAATTTAATTAATGATATTAAATTAATTTAATTACTTAATGATATTAAATTAATTTAATTAATGATATTAAATTAATTTAATTAATGATATTAAATTAATTTAATTAATGATATTAAATTAATTTAATTAATGATATTAAATTAATTTAATTAATGATATTTAATTAATGTTACTTTTTATCTATCTTAGGCCCGTGATCCACAAGCGGTCTCGCGGCTGGTGCCTACCATTCCCCGGCGCCGACAACTCCATAGTGTACCGCACGCAGCGAACCTTCCACCAATCCAACGGACAACGCCCCGTGCAGTTCCGAGCCTATATTGAATTCGGCTACTGGATATATGCACTGATCATGTTGCTGGGAGCAGGACTTTTCTATCTATTTTCTAGGTAATTTTCACATGTTCGCGGAAGAATGTCAAAGTTAAATACAAAGTTTCTTACTTTATTACTTTTTTCAATAAAATCACAAGGATCATTTAGAATAGTCTTACATACTAGGTGATTCTAGGTGCCAGTTCCACGCGACCAGAGCCTAGAAGAACGGGCAACAAACTTACGGATGTAAACGAAATGACCCTTGGCAGAAGTGTCAGACAACTGTAAGGTTTCGTCAGTTTAGGTCTGACATAACATCTAATGTAACAGGCAGTAGGTATTCATGATGGATTTCTTCTCGTAAAAAAAATCGTTCAGGGTTTTGTGTTTATGTTTTTTAGGCTTATGCCTAAATCTAAGATCCTAGATCTCTTGCTATGCTTGCAAAAAATCAAAATAAGAGTTTGTATAAGGACAAACCTGATATCATTTTAAAATTAAGAAAATATTAAAGATCATTTTGTACTAGTGAGTTTATCCTTAATCACCTAAACCAGGATCTGGCACCTAGAATCATCTAGAAAATAAGACTATTCATGAGCTGCGTGATTTTACTGAATAAACAATATAGACTATGAATAGCTAAAAGGGAGAGAAAGGAGAACATATTTTTATCTCACTATCCGGAATAAATCAGCTCTTACGGTCGCGTTTAACTTTGCTTTGTGGCAGCGAGTCAACTAACTTTATATGATTATGTTCAAGGCGGAACTGAGTTGTAGAATTTTCAAAATTTTGTAATTTGGTGATTATTTTATTCTAGGGTCAGTTTCTTGCGTGGTCTCCTTCTGGAGTACCCTCGTGTGTTCACGCTGGGCATGGTGTCGCACGGCGGCCCGACCCCCTCGGTGATGGAAAACACCAGGTACAAGGTACTCTTGTACGGAGAAGGCTGGCAGGAAGGAACCGATGAGAAACAGTCACCCAATAAGCGGGTTGTGGCGAAGGTAATTACTTATATTTGTTTCTATTTAATAGCAATAATATTAAGAGGTTTTTGTGAGACTTGCCGAATGCAGTACTAACATCAAAGCTATTTTTTGCTCGCATAGTGCTTGTATTGCTGTGTTAAACCTATAGGTACTATTGCAGGCACTTGAGACTATACTCCTTTATTTATCAGAACATTGGCTGATGTAACTGCCTGATGTAAGGTGAACTGTCTGCCGCATAAAATTTTCAATTTTCCTGAACAAAATTCTTCGTAATTATAGATTGACTGAACAATTTGTTTCGTAGGTGTCCGGTGTGAACCCGGGGTACGGCGCGACAGTTTCTGCACTCCTGTACTCCGCCATTACTATCTTACAAGAAAACGATAAAATTCCAGGAAAGTAAGTACCTACTAACAACTCTCTCTTCTTCGAGTCGTTGATAAACCATTTTAAGGAAATCACCAAGGTTAGACCACCCCTGACCAATAGCTAGCCACATTTAGTGCGTCAGACGAGCAATGCATAAGGTCAGAGGTAGTACAGTTCTCGGGCAAGATGGGCAGTTCAGTAAGTGGGACATGGTCTGTAGCGGTTCTCCACATATGCATCCTGTGTCATCGTCGCCAATAATGCCCCACCTACTCAAATTACACCTACAACGACCCATCTGAGTTCTCAATCCGTTGTACTAACAACTGTTCTGATCGCATATTTTTAATAACAAACAAAATAATAGAATGTTATTATAAGTTAGATTGGATGGGGAGTTTGAAATGAAATGAAATGAAATTTTATTGGTGAACTAAATATGTGTTACAAAATGTTAAAGTTGACGAGAATTAGATAAAAATCATTTATCAGCAATCTGATTCCAATAGTGCAAGCTTTGCTTAGTTTGGCAATAGATGGCGTTGTGTACAATGTATATTTATTTAAGATATTTAAAAAAGAATTTGATGGTGTTGTATCTGATAGGTACTGATAATTATTTGTTTTAGGGGAGGTGTGCTGACGACTGGATTCGCGTTCAAAGACACAAGTATCATTAAACATCTGTCGGAAAATAACATGAAGTTTGAAATAGTTGAAACTTCTACGATATAAGGTTTAGTCACTATCCAAATAATATTATAAATGCTAAAGTTTGTGTGGATGTATGTATGTTACTCGTTCACATACAACCAGTGTCTCCATGTGTAAATCGAGAATTACCGTGTTGCATGGGTAAAAATACGGTGTTTCTAGACAAAATTACGGTGAATCCGCTTAAAGTGTACCGTGCAATTTTTCGAAGGAAAACAACATCGGGAACCAATTCAAAACTGAATATTTGTATTTCTTTTTAAATTATAATGAATCCCAGGTACAAAATTTATTGAGTTGACTGACTGAGATTCGTTTTACGCAGTACATGATGAAATATTCACAAAAAAAATAATTTATAATATGGTGTATAATATGATGTGGTAATAATTTATGACACGGTCAAGGTAATACATTTTTACCTTGACGGTGGAATAAGAGTACAAGAGTACATTACGGTGGATCTACGGTAATTACCGTGTACATGGAGACACTGCACACAACTGAATAGATTTTAATGTAGTTTACACATCAGAATAACACAGGCTATAATTTATAAGGATATTGAGCGAATTGACAAAAATATAAAGATAGAATCGCGAATAGTTGAAATCGCGGGCACCGGCCAGCTATTATAAATAAATTGAGTATCATTATAAAATGCCAAATGCCTTATAAATAAGACACATAAAAAATTAATTAAGTCGTCACAGCTCAGTTAGTAGCAGTGCCTTTCATGCTGTGGGTGGTGGGTTCGATCCTCATCACACACTTTGTCTGATAGCAAATATTGGTGCTTTTTCTGGGCCTGGCTATGTATGCTTTACCAAAAAAAAATGTTTTATATTATATAAGCAATCTGCAATCTAGTTCCTAAATTATTTTTATAATACTAAAGCAACAGAATTTAGGTTCTATGAAATAAGTGATTACTAAATAAATACAAAACTGTTATGTTTGGCTTATCAAATTGTATTATCGTTATTATTTCATTGTTTTTATTTAAATTTTAAAATAAGATTTTATTTTTTATTATGGTCACCGACATTTTATTGGAAAGTAACATTCCTTATGCATAATATATCATTGTATGCTATATTAATTTAAATAAATCTTTATTTACTTAGATATTTTTTTTATTTATAACTTACTACTTCCCCTTCTAAAGTTTAGTTGGTAGATAGAAGTGACCATACATATTATTATAAGTAGGTACATATAATTATAAAAAAAAACTGGCAACCATTCATTCACACTTACCTACATGACTTCGCGTTAATAATAAAACTTCATAATGAAAATAGACACAATTAATTTAATGATGAAATTACATCGAATTAGTTTTAATACCTACATATACATAAGATTTACACAATTTCACACGAGCTATGTACACAATGTACATAATGTATTACAAAATTAGGACTAGGAACTTACGGGCGAATTATCTAATTATCTCATAAAACAGACAAAAATAAATTTATAAGAGGGAATTAAAATAGCAAGTACTTACTAGCATTAATAATAAATAATAAAAACTTTATTGAGGACACAATGAGGCAAACAAAAATAATAAAAATAGTTTAATTAACGAATTGTCCTAATCGGCGGTCTCCATTTTCGTAAAAATAAGCAATTTCGGAAATAGCGTATTGTTAGGTTGGCAATTTTATTAAGAACTGCTGGAGTTGTGTTAGTAACAGTTTTTTGAGATTATCTTTAAGTTACCGAGATACATATCAGCCAAATTCTCAAATTTTTTGAGGTGTTTGCTATTTTGAACCTCGTTTTAAAAGTTACTTTGAAATGGTACCTACTCGCATTCTCAGAGTATAAAATTAGACTGAAAATTGAATATTTAGTTGAATGATAGATTAAAAAGCAGTATTCTAATAAAATTCGCCGTTGTAAGTTCGATTCTGTACAGTAAATTTTCACAACAAAAACGTCACAATTTTGCTAAACTATTGTTATTTAAGTACTTTATTAATAATCATTTACAGAAATGTGCTATCAAAGAATGTGATTATCGATTTGTTTGTGTCTGTATAGTCAAAAGTATTTTCCAATTAAATAATTATCCTGATAACTTTCACGCAGAAGTCAAATAATAAAATAATTTTATGCATGAATTTTGTTGAATTATATTATAAAAGATTGAAAAGTAAGGTATTTTTTTATTTTTTTTATTTAAACAAGTTCACATATTCTATGGAAATGAGCTTTGGTTTAAGAAAAAGAACAATAAAAAATAAATAAAAAACACTTTAAAAGTAACCTAGCGCCTACTTATCTTAATCCAATCTCAGAACGATTTTGTTATTAAATAATACTTAAAAATATGAACTACTACGTATTTATAAATATGATAAAGTTAGCCCTCTGATTTGACGAATGACAAGTCCATCTTCCACTTTATAAAAAAAAAAATAGGTTATTTGCCAATTAAAACAGCTGTACATAATAGCTAGGCAATAATCTAATCACAATTACCAAATAATTGCCTAATAACGTATTTTTCATTTTAGGTAGTCTTAGATTAAAAATAAGCCGAAGATCGGGCTCAGTGGCGCGTCTTGGGACTGTTACAGGTTGATGATGATTATTAAAAAAAAAACTGTCATTCGTCATGATAGCATACCTAGGTATAAAATGCATTCAACGGGTAAATACAATAGCTAGCTACTATTTATGAATCTATTATTAATGTTTTTAGAACTCTGAAATCTTATGAATAACACTGAAAACCACAGTTCGTAACTTCAAAAAACGTTCATAAAACAATAGCTATAAAGTTGACTTTAGCTCGACTCCCTGCTGTTCTCGTTGGAGCCGACAACGGTCGGGGTCACCTCGGGAGCGACTATCAGTCCTTCTTTTATCCTCTTCTTTTGTTTCATCCGTCGGTTCTGAAACCATATCTTGACTTGCGTCTCGTTCAGTTGCAAGGCGGAGGCTATCTCTATCCTTCTCGCTCTGGTGAGGTACTTGTTGAAATGGAACTCCTTCTCGAGCTCGGTGAGCTGTTTGTTGGTGAAGTTGGTTCGTCCCGTGTTGTTGAGGTTGATGAGAGGGTTGAGCATGGGCCCACCGGTGGGCGTGCGCATGCCCTCCTGAGGGCTGCCCATCACGCCTTGGCTGACGAACTCGGCCGGCGGGATCATCAGTTTTGGAGCTGTAAATAAGAAGTTAAGTTAGAAAAAAATAAGTTTTTATCCCTCCATCTCGAAAGGAGTATTTTTGCTCATCGATAGGTTGGTATTTGAGTGGAAAAGTCGTTTTTATCCTCTACAGTCTACAGGGTAAAGTGAATTTAGAACATCGTTTGTACTAACTTTGTGAATTCAAAACATCATTAAAACTATTTACTTCTACCTCCGTGGAGCCAATATTAACATACCTACCTACTACCCTAGGTACTTTTATAATTTGTGAACTCAGACTCGGAACCTCCTTGGTGTAGGTACTTATTTAAGTAAGTATTTGATTTGATTATAAATAGAAGTACAGTATAATATAGGTACGTAAGACAAAATGGTGGATTAGCATAAAAAAGTTTTCTGAAAATTAATTGGTTTTTGAGGATAACGTAAGACTAGGTGGTATGGTTCTAAACTATAGCCTGCTCCGAGGAGCAAATAAATAAGTAAAAAATAAATAAAAAATTGATTACATATAGGTAAATATGTGCGGTGGTAGTCCTATCCGAGCACTAACATGAATAGCTATTGGCTACTAATTTCGATTATTATTATCTTTGGAGTATATATTTGTTTTCTTTCCTTCTTCTTTCAAAAGCTTAGCAGGAGCGCTATTGATATCTACCTAAAACACGCATTGTACACACCGGACACCAGGTTTGTTTGCAATACGCATAATATTCACGAACGTTGCCTACAATCGTGGGAGCTCAGCTTTTATGACAGGCGTCACTTTTTTCGACGCCACAAAAAGAAAGAAAAAGAAAGATACAAGATATTTCAATATTAGTCTAAAAGGGGCTCCCCGCGGCGCGAGAGCCTGACCATCGCAGCTCCACAGCGAATTTGACGCTTTGACAATCATAGACAATGGACCCTTCAGTTGGATCGCTCGCTCGTTTATCGCTGTCTTTGTTTAATGACGAATGATGTAAAGTACCTACATTAGTAGATACAAGTGTATCATTTTTGAACATTTACTCAGATCTCCGCCTTTTTGCTATAAGATTAGTAAACGTTAATCACTCTGACATTGGCAAAATCGTGGCAACCCTAGCCTGCGAAAAGCCACGAAGAAAAGAAAAAGAAGAAGTACAAGTGTACAAGGGGCGTTGATAGGCTCTACACTTGACAAGTTAGAGCGCAATAGAACGAAATGTCAGACTTATATAATGTGTTTACAGTATGAAATATATTTGAAACTATTAAGCCTTGAATAAGCTCTGAATTAAAAACTTTTCAGTACACTTTACAGTATTTTTTTCGGATTACGGAAATACAGACGGAGATTAAACTTGTTTATCTACTAAAAGCCTAAAGTTTGTCTAGACTTCAGGCTAAACGTACATATTCTATATTTGCTTTCACATAATGTCATGAAAAGTAAACTATGACGGCAATCTATTTATATAAGCTATAATTAAAACGTGACGATGGTCACTTGTCTGGGCGGTTTAAAGTAAACTTTACTATTGAATTGAACGTGTCTCATTGAAGCGTCAAAAACTTGTAAATATTGACTTAGGAGCTTCTCCGAATCAGGTGTTTTGTTGTCAAATATATCTGCAATTTAAATTAAACGTCCTTGACTTGCTAAATACTCTTTGGATCAAGTCCATCAATGTTTTAATCAGCGGTTAAGTATACTAAGTACTAAAAGCCAATAATTTGTTTCAGAAATAAAAACCAATTTATCTTGTTTGGTAATTCGCATCTAATCTACTTAAATGTTACAGGCGTCACAGCTCAGTAGTAGCCTTCCATGCTGTGGGTCGCGTGTTCGATTCCACCCAGAGTATTTTCCGTTGTGCAATAAAGCTTTATGATTCTACATTTAGAGTATATCACCAAGTAGATTGCCCTTAATTATCTATATACATAAGGGCTATATACATCTCCTTGGTAGCATTAACCGTCAGTCACAATCCTAATAAAATCTGCAGAATCCGGCAATCTGTACAAATATGTAATTGTGATGGATCCCTTCCCGACTGTCCGCGACTGTACGTGTCCAGATAATCCTTTGGAGACAGCTGGCGATCTTGTGCTTGATTGTACCGTTTCATTCTATTAATTAAATGGGAGATGGACGTGGGGTTTTATAGCTCTAGATTGATTTATTTGTTTTTATATTTAATTTAATTTTTAAATTTTAGGTAAACTAACAGCTAATAAATACATGTAGATATAAAAACAAAAATTTCAAGAAGGCTAATTAGAAGTTTTCACAGTTAAATAAATAGTAAAAGATTAAAAATATTATATTACTAACTCACAAAGAATATTACAACTATTGTAGTATTTACAATTTGTAAATATTTATAAAATATACAAGGCACTGTCCAGTTTTTCTGTAGATTGCTGCAAACGCTCAACTGAACCTAATAAGAATTTTGATGCACAATACACCCCAATACAATAATTTCGGGACGTCAGTGCAGATCTATACTTCCAACTAGATACCATTTTTAAATAATTGTCATAAAATATTGTGTCTTTAATATTTCTCTCAATAACTTGCGGCTATGTTTCTGTCTTTTGATCTGATTATCATGCTTCAACAACTCTCGTTCACAAGTCCGCTACAAATGTCATCTAGTAGGATGTAACCGGTCTATATTCATGACTAGATACTAGTCCAAGATGGGGAGAAATAAACCACGCCTATAAAATATATATATAAGTATTCAATAAGCAATCTAATTCTAATAGAAAAATCTATGATTAGTAAAAGCATGAATATAATGTCGTAATCGTAGAACAAAGGTGGATGTGCAAAACTGCAGGTTTACATTTTATGTCATAACTTTAAAACGGTTACGCCTATCAACGTGAAATTTAGACAAGTTGCTATATGTGAATAGGCCTTTACAATTTAAAACAAATTTAAGTTGCATACAAAATAAATAATAGGTTAATTAATTAAATAAAAAATATGGCCAAATTCACATGCGTCTTTGTTTTACGATCATGACGGTACCTATATTTATTTTAGTTATACGTTTCTAGAAATACCTACAGACTATTGAGCCTGTGTTAAAGGCTAAAGCAGTTTTTACCCATACCGTCCCACCGCTAGGCAAAGGTTTTTATTTATTTATTTATCCCTTGTTTATGCAAGTGACTGTACATATGTATTGGACGTTGACCATTTGGTATCGCTGACTGTACTACGAGGACTTAGTTTGACATGAGCTTACCCGTTATCATTTCATTGATATTGTATAAAAAATATATATTTTTATCGCACGATACGATGACATGATGTTTTTTGCAGTTTTGAATGAAATGATTTTTTTAAATTACAATTTCTATTTATGCTAGAGTTTGTTTTATTTTCAAATTAGCACTAATAATACCTTAGCATAAATCTCAAACCAGTGCATTCTGCGACCGATAAGGATCAATTTATATACAAAAATGTATTATTAAAAATCAAAATTACAAACAACTTGGGATTTCGGAGCTATCTATATCTATATAGAACCACCCTATATCTGTGTACAGGGTTCTGTAGGAGTCTATACCCCAGGTGCGTTGGCATCTCATGTTCCCGCAAGGCATCACAACCCGTCGGCAGATCAAACAGCGGTACTGTTTGTCTGTTTGCGCAATAGCCACTCACCGCGCCCGCGCCTGCCGCATACCATCGCCCAGCAAACACGCAAACCGAAGTTCGTTTCCATTAGAACAGATTTAGACTAAGTAAAATAACTTGTTGGTAAAACTACCCTCTTTTTATCTTATTAAACATTGCGTAGCTCCTGTAGGCCCGCGTAGCAGGGTGCTACGAGATTTTTGCTACGCCTATTATTTAGTAAATGCTAATTTTAACTTTTTTGTCAATTTACATGACTTTTAAAAGTAGATATACCTATTTTGACATAATAAATATATGCAGATTTACTATTGAGTTATTCCATACTAAAAGAGGATCTCTCGTTTTGATCATTTTATGCCAAACAAAACAACCCTAATTTTGCTTAGCTATTTTAATTCATCTATTGGTAACTATTGCCTCGTTCGTAAGTAGAACGTGATGTGTGTTATGTCCGTTAATATTTATTTTTATATAATTGTAAAAAACAGCCATCGACCTAACTTATTTATCGGTTTTCTTGAATGAATACGTATTCAGATTAGGATAAATTATTTTAATTCATTTATTAAAAGTCATTAATCGTCCGATTTTCAAGGTTATGGAAACAATCTCAGAAGATTGAGAAGAGATGGATGATACTGAGAAGTATAGGTTCAGATCGAACGGCGCGTACGCAGACAATATTGACTCGGAGCAAACTGCATCCAACTACATATACTCGTCGGTACCGCACCGTCTGCGCTCAGCATTGCACATTGTTTGTGCTCGGTGTTTGTTCGGGAAAATATTATTATAATACATCAAAGGCCTGTTTAGAACTTTTTGGGTTAGAAAAACAAAAGGCTGTTTTCGTATATGAATTTTGACAAGTGCGCGTTTAGTCACGTTTTTTTTAATTACGCTGATAGTGTAACACCTAAATCATATAAACTTAAATTGATAATCTAATATCTACTTAATTGAAAAACTGTCCTAATAATATCCAATCAACTGATTAAATACATTTTTGGAAAATAGAACGTAAAAACTTTCCTTCTTTCGGCCATTAACGGTTGCATTGTTTAGTTTCCTTATATTAGCCGCAAATTATTCATAATGATCTGGTGCCCGCATCCCAACGTGTTGGTAATCAGTAAAGCGGTCCATTCACAACCCTGCACTGGCAAGTCGCGCAAACGTTTGACTATAGATTAAAAAAAAACCTCAAAGGCACCGCCGATGTTTGACCAACGGAGGCTGTAACACAACACCGGCCGCGCGACATCGGCAATCCATTACGATTGCGCAAATATTTGCCGGCGGCGGCGACTTGCGTACGATTACGCTTTTTTATACTGGGAATCCGATTTGTGGGCTTAGGCGGGAGAACGGGTGGCTCATACACACGTATTTCAAAAAGGGTATGACAGCGCAATGAATATGAAACGCTTAGAAGATGCGGATGAAAATTGTACTGAAAATCCCGAATTGAATCACTTTTCAATTCAGTCTAGTACAAGAGTTAAGCTGCAGTATGTGTGTAAAAGCTCTTTAAGCACTTAAACGATGCGAAATGGTGCCCTTATTTACCGGACACAATGCGGGTGGTAATCCATAACGTTACGCCGTCAACCAAATTAACCATAATGAAAATAACCAAATAAGGAAAAGGACGGCTAACGCCACGATTCTAAGTGGACGTGTTACTTTACGCTCTCACAAAATTAAATCATAAACGTACAAAAACTTATTGGAATTGCTTGGAAGTTATACCAAATTACAGACCTTAACACACAGAATACGATTCCCAAAGTGCTCGGATAATCTTCAAGTTATAAGGAAGTTATAAGCAGAAACAGAAATCAAATTCAAGAATATTCCGTGGACATGACCTTCAAACTGTGAGTCAATAACTTTCGAGTCATGCTGAGTCATACCTACATGTAACGACGTATATTTCTGAGCTTAAAACCCAAAGCTTATTTTCAAGTTACTCGTCAGAAGATAGTTGGCTTAGTGGTGCAACGCTCAGCTTGAACATAGGCTGTGGAGTGCACGAGTTCAAGTCTCTACCTGGCAATTATACTTTTTGCGCATAAAAATTTTTGCTTCTGCCATTGGGTGATAGCTATATTCCTTGAATAGCTTTCTACTAAACGCCATCCGCTGAGAGACGACATCAACAACAGCTGAGATTTAGTTTAACATCTAGAAACCTTTGAATTGGGCTTACAATGGCAGCTAAGTGTGCAGGATGCGGGAAATTCGTTTCTTCAGCTGGTGTCGCCGCTTGCAGCTTGTGCTCTTCACAATATCACAAAGGGTGTGTTGGATTTTCTGATTCAGCCATTGTTAGTAAAGACTGGGTATGCCCCGAATGTACCAAGAAAAAAGTCAGAAAGGGAGACAACAGCAGTACGCCGGTCAGGAGCCTCAGCGCCAGCGGCTCAAGTGCGCAGAGCATGGAAAATACCACTGCTCTTCCAAATCGTGCTACTACGACACGTGAAGCCGCGCGTGTTCTGACGCCGCGACAGGAGGAGCTTGCGATTCCTGCTGTACTTGACGACGTGGTCATGCGCGGGTTTCGTCAGGATATACTCGATTGTATGGCTGAGATGCGGGAGCTCCGTAAGGAGATGGCCGATGTACGTACCTGTTTTGCAGGATTAAGCACGCGTATGGATGATTTTGAGCAGAGGCTCGAGGCCGTTGAACAACAGCGTGCTCCTGTATCTGAGACCATCGCCGAGCTTGAGTGTACTGTTGTGCTGCTCAAGCAAGAATTAAATGACAGAGACCAAGACTCTCTTCAAGCGGACCTCGAGATCGGTCATCTACCAGAGGAGAAAGGTGAAAACATATTACACACCGTGACTGTACTCGGTTCCAAGCTGGGAGTCGTGCTTGAGGAACGTGATATCGTCTATGCGGAGCGACTCGGTATTCTGCAGGGTGCGGCCACCGCTGGTGAAGAGGTTCGTGCTCGTCGCGTTGTGGTGCGGTTAGCGCGACGTGAGTTGCGCGATCGTTTTCTGCAGGCTGCACGAGTACGTCGCACATTGACTGCCGCAGATGCTGGCGGAGCAGCTACAGAGAGACACCGCAGCCGTATATTTGTAAACGAGCGGTTAACGCGTAGCAATAGGCAGCTTTTTCATCGTGTGCGCGAGGAATGCCGCAGACTGCAATGGCGTTTCTCTTGGACTAAGAGAGGACGCATATATGCGCGTCAAGCTGACGGGAAGCCAGCTCATCCCATCCGCTCAGAGAACGACTTTGCACGGGTTTTTGGCAAGGTCACTGTTTGATTTTATTAGTTTTTGTTATCTATCTTTAGCTCTAGTGAAAGAAACTATGTACTATTTTATAAGATTAATAATAATAAGACTGTGTGAATATTGTCTCATTTTTTATAACAAGTGTAAAACGTGTATTCTACTATTAATTTACTTAATATGTATATTTTTAATGGTTTTTTGTATTGCATTTTTTTATATAATTTCTTTATTAGTTAAATCTTTATACATACGCTCCGGGAATATTTTATCAACCTATGATAATGATTAACAACTTACTTAAAATTGGTTTGTTTAATCCAGGTTCCCTTAGCACGAATCATGATAATTTTATAGCAGCAGTGGAGCGTTATGATATCGATGTCTTAGCAATCAATGAAACATGGCTTCACGCGGGAGAAGATGATAAGGCTCCGACTCTGTCAACTTATAGGCTGCGCCATTCCCCTCGACCACGCGGCGAAAGAGTACGCGGAGGTGGTGTTGGCTTTTATGTAAAGCAAAGTATAAGCGCACGTACTTGGTCCCACCCTGTAGATCCGTCCCACTCGTTAGTAGAGCAAATGTGGCTTACAATGACGATTAATGGAAACAAACTAGCAGTGGGTACGGCATACCGACCAGGTTGGATAGATGTAGATTTGTTTTTTGACGCCCTTACAGATTCCATAAACGCGTTACCAAACCATGACCATCTCATTTTGCTTGGTGATTTTAATGAAATACGAGTGAAATCTAAATTTGATACTTTTCTAACTTGCCTTGGTTTAGAACAAATAGTTACATTACCAACACATTTTACGGAGACATCATCATCTCTAATTGACGTGGTTTGCACGGATCTGCATGCAAAAAATATAACCCATGATCTTGTTGGTAGGCTTCATGGACACTGTCTTATTATATGTGATTTCAGTATCAAGCGCAAAAAATCAACCCCTTCAACGGTAGTATATAGGCCAATAAAAAACATCATGCTTGAGGATTTTGACAGAGACCTACAAAGCATTGCATGGGATAAAATCTCAATACTTGAGGACGTAAACGAAATAGTCAATATATTCACTAATTGTGTTTTGGCCTTGTTTGATCTTCATGCGCCCGTTAAGACTGTTACATTTAAAACACACTCATACCCGTGGATTACAGACACAATTAGGCTTATGATGAAATTGCGTGATGGAGCCGCCTCTGATTATCACAAAAATAAGTCGGATATGAAAAGAAGCTACTACAAAAGCCTAAAATCTGTAGTAAGTCAAGCTTTGTTTTATGAAAAATCCGCATACTTTAAATTCAATATTAATAATAAGATTAACAATCCTAAACAGTTATGGAAAAATATTAAAAATACTTTGATCCCAACACAAAGTGCGGGACTGCCATCACATTTTCAAGATCCTGACATAATAAATGATCACTTTATGAATATCCCCGACCTCTTTGAGATAAGAATATCGGATCTTACGTTTTTTGAATTTCACAGATTCAGTGATGCAATATTTAAACTGGAGCCAGTTAGTATAGATAGGATTTTAAAAATAATTAAATGTTTAAAATCGAATGCCATTGGTTCTGACCTTATAAGTTTGGACATGTTTTATTTGACACTTCCGCACTCATTAAAAACTATTGAAAGCATGGTTAACTTGTCAATTAAGACGTCAACGTTTCCTGACATGTGGAAGTCTTCAATAGTACGCCCTCTACCGAAAGTATCTAATCCAGTAGAGCTCAAAGACCTCCGTCCCATAAGTATTTTGCCTTGTGTGTCTAAAATTTTAGAAAAAGCGGTTTGTTTTCAGTTGACAGATTATTTGGAAAGAAACAAAATTTTACCGGATGTACAATCAGGCTTCAGGAAGGGACGTAGCACGGTCACGGCTCTACTGGATGTGACTGATAACATTCTCTACGCGCAGGATAAGGGACTGTGTACGTTGCTAGTTCTTTTGGATTTTTCAAGGGCATTCGATTCCATTAATGTAGATCTCCTTATATCTAAGCTGGCTTACTATGGCTTTGATAATAACACTCGAAAATGGTTTACCAGCTATCTTTGCAACCGATGGCAGCAGGTTAAACTCACGCATGAAAACGGAATTTCAAACACGTCATGTAAGAAACTTGTGAATCAAGGAGTACCTCAGGGGTCTATTTTGGGCCCAATTCTGTTTATTTTATACTCAGCAGACGTCGCGTCACATATTAATCACTGCAAGTTTCATATATATGCCGATGACATTCAAGTCTACATATCGTGTCGCCCATCAGATATTAATAATGCTATTAATAAACTTAACGCTGATCTTGCGAGCATCGTTCGTTGGTCTAAAAATAATAGCTTACTCCTGAATCCCAGCAAAACTAAGTACTTAATTTTTGGTAGACCTCATCAGCTAACAAGCATCACGCCAAGCGTAAATGTTATGCTTGATGACAAACCTATAGAAAGAGTTTACAAAGCTCGCAATTTAGGCTTGCAAATAGACTGCGATCTGCGCTATGAGGATCATATAGCACAATTGGTGAAGACTTGTTTTTATAAGTTAAAAATTTTGTATCGAATGAGACCATTTTTATCAGAAAAACTGCGTATACAATTGGTAGAGTCACTCGTTCTTTCTAGGTTAAATTACACGGATGTGGTTTTTGGGCCTCGACTTTTAGAAAGGACGCAACGCTTGGTACAACGTGTTCAAAACGCCTGTGCACGCTATTGTTTTGATATCCCGTTGAGAGGACATGTTACTCCTTTCCTGAATGAACATTCAGTATTAAAGATGAGACATAGACGTAAAATCCACTTGGCGTGTCTTCTTTTCGGAGTCCTAAAGCATGAAGCACCTGCCTATTTATATTGTAAGCTTAATGAGCAGTTCAGTGTGAGATCTTGCCAACGTAGACAGTGTTCGTTGCAGCTTCCAACCCAGCGACATAAAACTGCAGCCTTTAGAGGTAGTTTTCGATACGCAGCAACTAAATGTTGGAATAACATCCCACCACCTATTCGGAACCTTCAGAATATTCAAAATTTTAAATTTAAGCTAAAGCTGTATTTGTTAAAATGGCAAAAGGATCAAGAACTACAAAGACTAGATACTAGTGCTATTTAAGTGGAACCTTGCACCTGCAATTTGAATACTTACTGTAAAAATATGTTGTATGTTATTTGTGTCATTTGTATTTATTTATAATCTAGTGTTCTCGTTTTATTATTTTTGAAGTAGAATTTCGTTATTTTGTTATTTTTATAGAATTAAGAATTTACATCACTCATGTCTTTTATGTATAACTTTAATATTTCATCTATATTTAATTATCTAGTGTTTCTTTGTATCGTTTATTTTATTTTATTATCTTTTATGGTAATCACGTTCATTTATTTATAATACTATTACTTTCTAATTCATCCTCGACGGCCTCAACGGAAGACCAGCGCAAGTTTTACAACTTGCATATGCTGAGTTGAGGCCATTTTAAAACTCCTTATATAATATGTTTTTATTTTCTTTGTTTTATACATATATTAATCATGTTAATTTTAAGTTTTATTTTTATTAAGTACTTTAAGTTAATGTAAGAGTTTTAAATAAACAATTTGATTTGATTTTGATTTGATAATTCAATCAATTCAATTGTGTAACGTACACGACTGGCCATGTACTCCGCGTCAACGCCCTATACAAGAAAAAAAAACATTCGAATTTCAAACAATTGACAGTAAACTGACAGCTAGGGGAGCGGGAGCCGACGCGATTGGTCGGAAATTGAACAATACGGCAGATGCGCTCACAAATATTTTTTTACTCACCGCCATGTTTGCTCAAATTCTTTACCGAAAAATGGGTGTAACAAAAAATAACAGTAGTTTTATATGCAGCTGAGACGGCTCAATTCACCGTGGAGAGAGCTGACAGGAGATGCAAGCGATTAATTAAAATCATACATATTTATTAAGCGGAACAACATGAAATTCAGTTGACATAAAGAATTTCTGGACTTTTCACGATTTTAATCGTGACGGAATGATGCATCGCTTTTTAAATTCTTGAATTAGTTTAAAGTAGGTAGCAGAATGCATTTTAAAAATATTTTTTTGTCGTAACATTAATTGGGACATTACAGTAGGTAAGTTAATTATGCTACTTCATTATGTGAGAGCTAAGCGCATAGACTGAGAGAGAGAATATTATTTAAGTACTTACCCATATTTTATTTACTGAATTCATCGACAATGACTATTTCTGCCAAAATTGCCATAAAATAAACACTCGAAACCCCAAATTATCTGTCCCGTGTTAACATTGTTTTTAATATGCGTCCCCGATAAGTGCGTTATCGCTACCAAATTGAATGGCAATGCAAACAGGCGAGCCAATACACACGGCTCCTAATCCGGTAATCCCTCAGCTCCTGTGTATCTGATTAATGATTGTTGGCATGCCACGGAACTGTTATTTTTGTGGTAACATCTATCGACTGCTAACTTCTAGATTTGCAATATCAGGGCTATATTTGATCTCATTTTTATCGATTCTTGAAGCGTAGCGTGTTACTACTATACCTACCTACTTAGGAACTCATGTTTTTTTTAATCAAAGTGTACATAGGTACACGCACTGAGCTTAGACAGAGAGATATTGAGTGATATGGCTTAGTGATATGTAAAATGAATTGCACTTATCACTCTGAGATATAAATAGTCAAATCTTATGTACCTACTGCACCGGCACTAATATCTTTCAAACTGGAATACGACAATGCGAGTATCACAGATCAGGTGGTAGTTTCCTTGGATGAACCTACGCAAAAAGCTCTATTACTAGAATTAGATATCTTAGATTAGGTTCCACGCGACCAATGTTAGTCAATAAAAGCAGAAATATGGCTAACCTTAGCCTAGGGCACCAAGAATCACCTAGTAAAAGACGATTCTAAATGACCTTTGTGATTTTACTAAATAAAGTTTAATTGATTTTGTTTTTTTTATTGCAAGTCTCAGGTAATCGTTATAAAAGTCGAGCGTACATTATTATAATCACACTTGGAAAGCCTATTCAGAAATTCCTATAATATTAGATTATTACTTACATACAGCGGGTGGAGAATATTTTTTGCTTGGCGGAATAGCGATCCGTCATATGCTGTCGTACTGGCATAATGCACGTTGCCATACGAAATTATTAAAGTAGGTAAATTAATACTATACGAGGGTGGCAACATCGACCGGATAAAGGCGTTGGGGCATTTCAGTCTCATAGTCTCATACATTTAGTACAACGAAATATATTTATGAATAAAAACATCTATAAGGGCTTAGAAAACCCAAAGACAGAAGTATCTAAATATTTGATTATTCAGTATCTAAGTAAGTAGTTCTAATTGTACAAGTGTTGCTTGGTTTGTGGCTAAATAGCGCTGCATGATATTTCCATGAATATTGATGTCCTTAGAACATCCTGAAACAAACTTTCAAAACTTTCAAACTTCAAAATAAGTAATATTTTTTTTTCTTTCAGAGCTTATTCGCAAGCACTCCGTCTCATCTACAGGTTCCCTCGACCCTACTCACCGATATTTGCTCTGCATATTTGCGCAATTTTAGACATCAACGCACGCCGTCAAAGGGACGCTTTTTGTAACACCAGGAAAGAAAGAAGGACCAATATTTTATTGCGACAACAAAGTATAAAGATAATTATGTACAGTAAATCATAATAGCGTAAAACGGACTCTGCCTCAGCGTATGTCCGTCGACTAGCGACTAACGCTGGTCTTCCGTCAGAGCCGTACAGTGATGCCCTTGGTATATCACTTAAAACTCATCAACAATTATATGATCAGTTTAGCAGTAAGTAGTCTTATAGTACCTAATCAATTTTATAATTCAGATATTTTTGAGAGATATTTCTGAAACTGTTTTAAAAATAGTGATCTACTTATCACTTTGAAATTGATTTATTAAAATATTGCGAAAATTCTTCGATTTTAATAAGTGCTTCCGGCTATACAAGCGGCTTTTGGTACATTACTTACGGTAGCATACAAAAAAATATATGTAGTTGTTGATCTGTAGGACTTCTTAACCATTTCACAGTTGACATTGTTAAAAGCACGGAAAGTCGGTGCATGAAGATTAATAAATAAATTTATAAAGATAAAGGAAGAAGAGAAAAAAAGAAAAGCCGCGGTTATGATAGGTATGACTCAAATAAAAATGTAGGAGACCCTCGTGCTCTAAGTAGAAACTTGCCCGTTCTTCTAGGTTATGGTCGCAAGTAATAAAGAACTACCTAAGAACTGGCACCTAGAATCACCTATTCGAAATGCCATAATCTGTTCTATACAACGATTCTAAATGAACCTTGTGATTTTAATGATATAATAATACCTATATGACTCTTTGTGTTTTATAGGTTGATGACGATAGTGATAAAATGACGTATGCCAGCGTCAGTATATCTTAGTTCTTAGTATCATGGTTATCTAATATCACAGAACATTGACATTTTACTACTTGAGATTAGTTATGATACAGTTGATACTTGTGGGTCGCATCTCATGTCGCTACGTCACACCTACTTGAAAATCCCAAAACATATTGATTAGAAGTACTGTAACCACACAGATTTAAAAAGAGAGAAGTGATCATCATCATCATCAAGCTATATCAGTCCACTGCTGGACGTAGGTCTCTCTGCAGACGCGCCAGTGAAATCTTCGGCTCTTCTCATCCAGTGTTTGCCAGCTACATTTGCGGTAAAAAAACAAATGAAGATTAAAAAAATAACGTTCAGTTTTTCGTTCAACCAACATTTACCTATCATTTGAAACAATCATGCAATTTTGTATCAGCTCTAGAGCAACTTGGTCTAGTTCCCAAATCTTAACCGATATATATGCAAGATGGAATAGGTAGATACCTACTAATATAATTCCTTTTCGTATTTTTCTAAAACAGGATCTACAGAGCAGAATTAAAGGAACACGAACGAAATCGTGGAGAAATTATTTTGTAAAACAACACATATAATTTTTAGAATTGTCTTATATACCTACTAGGTCATTAGAAGTGCCAGTTTCTTGTGGCCTACAAGATACTAATACCTTGATCACACGTACCGAGGAAACCGGCGAGACAGTGACGTATTTGAGATACACTGCGCGTCGAGACCAGTTTTACTGTTGAACGTTGCAGCGTTAGCGCGCAGTGTATCTTAAATACGTCACTGTCTCGCCGGTTTACTCGGTACGTGTGATCAAGGCATAACGGCTCAGAGCCGCGTTATATATTCCACTTTTGTGGAATATATAAGGTAAATACAGAAACAGGAGTATTTATTTATCTCGTGAAAGCTTGGACCCTCAAGCCCTCGGCCCTCGGCCGGCGTCCAGGGAGGCGTCACTTCGCACGATTGATCGCCTCCCTCAGGAGCTGTTGTTCCCGTTTTTATATCTCAGAGGACAGTCCTAGGGGGAAATCCATGCTCTACCATTTGTAAGGCTTATTTTTTCAGTTTACAAACCTAAATGTAGATATTAATGTTATTATTGTTATAATGTACTTTTATTGTACGTCCGGATCGGATAAACTTAAAAACTTCCCGTGATCATGGCGCATGCAACTGTGCCGAAATATCGGGAAATAATCAGACTCACAAATCATGGTAAATATCCCGTTTATAATAAAAACTATATAAACTTGTACCACTTGTATAATTAAGATCTTTTATGTATAAACCAATTTCTTTGTCGCCTATATATACAACAGTTAAACAATAAAATATTTCTGATTTCTAGGTAGTTATTACTTATAGGGTTGCAGTTTGCACTATGTCGTATTAACACTGCTGATTTGAATTAAACTAGAAAGTAGTACCAAATACTTTTATTTCCCATCGTGGAATATGTGTTTAGACTTTATTATTAAAATCTTAATCTAAGATGCTGTGAAGCCTTAAGGCGTAAGGCTCAAATGGTTATGAGTATTTCAAAGTCAAGATAATTGAAATTTAATAACATATGCAAATTTTGCGTTTGTAGCAGTCTTAGTTAATCTCCTAACTAATGAAATGACACTACCTCTCGGTCTACCGAGGCTCGTAACCCAGAAGTGTTTTCTAAAATCACTGAGACTATGATCGGATAGTGGGTTCAATGTCATGTTGTATTGTAACATACCTAATATCAATTTACCCAAGTTGACACGAAATCAGCTAAGATTTCGTGTTTTCGATTCGCTTATTCGTTCAAAAACATTGAAATTTTAAATATATCAGACCAATCTATGACGGAAAAATCTGTATCTTATCGCAGACTAGCGCAGTATTATCTGTGTCATTGATTTGATTTCAAGATTTTTCATAAGTCTTTTTAATGCACACTGTCCCTGCTATCTAACCTTCGTCCTATCGACAGTTATCTCCTCCAGATATCGGTCGAGGCCTTTAAATAACTTTAGAAACGTGTATCTTGTTTAAACTACAGTATTTTTGATAAAAATATCAAAATAAGATGCTAGAAAACAGTTTCTGCAGAAGTTCTTCAGAAGTTCTCCAGCCACATTTTTCGAGTTATCATGTTAAGTTTTACAAAATAAACTATCATCTATATCCATTGTTAAATTTAAAAGATGCAGATTCACTAAGTAAACGATTCTTATTCCAAAAATCTAATTAGTCTGTTTGTTTGTTAGAGCATCACCTCCTAAATTGCTGGATCAATTTTAATATAACTTACATAATTTAGAAGCCTATTATCCGGATCACAACCTGGACTATGTTTAACATCAATATAATACTTCATTTTAAGTTCAACATACGACAAAATGTTTTAAAAACATATACATATCTAAGTACATTCGTACAACCAGCTACACATGAGGATTAACTAATTTATATAGATATAAAAATTATAAAACAAATAGGTATCCTAAAGCTTCCAAAACATTGTTTGTCAACACATTGTTACACTCTTCATCAATTTTATAATCATTGAAATTAATTTAATTTCTAATCTAAGTACCTACGTGGAGAATAGTGACGATAATACTTGGTGATAGTGGTTATTTCCCAAAAACATAATCATTACATAACAGTTTCGTCACGGTTCTATCAAAGTATTTTGCGTTGATAATACAAGAATTTGCTAAATATTGACTTGATTCGTACGTCAGGCCACGTCAGGTCTTTGTTTACTACGGAGTCAGGTGCCATCGATCACGTTATCTTTGTAGATTTAGATGATAAAAGTCTCGTTTGTATTAATCGGATAAAGCTCTTGAATAACGTCTCTACTGTATTCTACGTTATATTATTAGGTGATGTTGTAGTAGTTGTAAAATACAATCCATAATGTCATGTTCCTGACGTTAGTTGTCTCAGTAGCCACGGTCACGAGCAGACATACTTATAGCGAATAAGATACGGCACCCAGTGAATTTCTAACATAAATAAAATCAATTAATGTTATATCCAGTAGGTATTTTGTATTTTTGAAATAATGATCAAATAGTTTATCAAAAGATGTATATTTTTTAATTTGTATTTTAGGCGATAACCAATCTTGAGTGAGACATGTTACGTCCCTAGCTACTTTCAGATGAGATTGCTAGATAACACATGTACCTTCCTACTTACAAGCGCCACACCTAAAGCTTCGCTTAGATGTACTTATGTTAGTTATTGCCTTATAAATAAATAAAATATAATCCAAATTCGAGAGAAAAACAAAATAAGTAAGTACCTAAGTACTTATAACAATTTTTTACGGTTTGGTGTCGGTCGAGAATTCCAATAAAAGAATTGATCTACATACAACTTTATTTATTTATTCCTAAACAATGACGAACATTATAAGAACTTAGGTAAAGGTATTTTGAAATAATTCTCAAATTCAAATATTAACAAAAATACTGGCCAACAAAAAACATTAAGTAAGCAGAATAGTGTCTGGTCAAGACGCAATCAATGAAGTCGTCACTGACGTTTCACGGCGGCCATTTTGAATGCAGCTGCGGGATCGATAAAGTTATAACAATCGATCACTTGGACGTGTCCCTGCACTATCAATGTTTGGCGCTCAATAATTTATTATATTTGGAGTGTGGCTTCCGGACGGACAGTCAACACTCAATAAATCAATTAAATATTAATATCTTAACTTCGATAGCGATGTTTGAGCCGCGGGCCACGTGGGACGACAGCGGATCGCATGATACAGTGTTTACATTTGCATACTCGAAGGAATTGATAAAAATGGCTAATATTTTTTAATATTATGCATCGTAAAACATGTTTTCTGTGGACTTAAGAGGAGGTATGCGTGTATGAGCGTCTGCAATGTGTATACAGTTGGCGACATTGCGATTACCGCTCGGGTATCGACCGATAGCCGGGTTCAATCTGTAGAAATTACGAGACTAAGCTTGCTTCTTGGAGTAATCTGCAACTTGAGTGCATTTGATGATAAACTAAGTAGGTAACGGGGCAGATGGAAAGTATAGATTTTGTAATCTTTACCATACCAATTACTAGTTAACTTGTATTTTTTAAATTGTCTAGCGACGCAATATAAGTAGCTGAATTAGGTAGGTACTTACCTAAACTAGCTGAATAAAATAATGGCTTTAATAACATTATGAGCGTATTTTATGTAGTTTTAGATACCAATACTCTACCAGTAGTTCTTTTAGAAAAACTACAAGGTGTTCCGAAACTAATAACTAAGCCTGAATAAGGTCGTTTCGATAGGATCAGTCTGACTCAGCAAACATCTAAGTGAATAATCTTAGTATTTATTATTATGTTCATTTTATCATTCGTATAAAAAAAACAAACTCGATTTAGTGACGCTAAGTATTGTCTAGTAGATATGTCAGATAGGTACCTAACTTATCTACGTTTTGATCATGATTTTCTATTATCACATGCATTCGCGATTATCTAATTGATTATATTTTTGTATAATCCCTATGACGCAAATGGGAAAATTACCTACTGATAGCAAAAAAAAAAAACAATAAATCAGTCAGCTCTACGAAATTACAAACATATATCTACATTAGTTTAAAAACTTAGTTATTAGGATAGAATAAAAAAGATGTTATGTATTGCTTATCCGTTTTTTCGTCGGTTTAATTTTTCTTTTATAATGTTTTATTTAGTTCACAATACCTTAGGTGTCCTAAGCATATTGATTTTGAGATAGGTATTGATAGTATTTCTCTATCGAACTTTATCCAGAATACACTATCTACTAACTTTTAAGGAAATAGGTAAAACCAGAACCATACTTCTCGCAAATAAATGATTTCATTTCATTTCATTTCAGAAAGTCTTAATATTTTTTGAAGAAGCATCCCAGTTTTGAACTTTTGCACTAATCCTTATTTTTACAATAAGTAGGTACTGTCATGTAAAAGAATTGTTTTTTTTAAAACATGTTATCTAGTTTAAGTACTTCCTTTTGAAATGATTATCAATATAAGTGAACTGTTTACCGAAGGGTCCATTACTGTCATCTGTTGTCCCTAATAGCGCAAGCTCCGATGATTTATTCATGATCTCTTCCCACGCGATAGATACACTCATCTGAGCTCTGTGTGTCCGTTCGTTAGCGGTATCTAACCTGAGACAATGGCCCTTATCGAGGAATGTCCCAATCCATGTGGGCTAAAATGTTTTGTAATTCATGTGAGGTTTTCTGAATTAAGACTACTGTTTTATAGCTAATAGAAGAGAACCTATAGGTGCTCGGTGCCCACTGAAAAGGGCGTAACATTGTACGTCTACCATGAGCTGTCACAGTAAAATCGCCTGAGTTTACTACAGTAGTTACTTCAATATTAGTATGAAGAATTTTAGTACCCAACTATCCGCTAGAGGTAATGTACAAATCTTCATACATTTTTTTAACTACAGACGCTAGCGAGTATAGTAAATATAGTATAGTAAAAACTCATGGTAAAGCCACTGTAAGCGAAAACGTCAAATCTCAATGGGCTCTAAGTTTTATTTGGTTTGATTCTCGAATACTCTAACTTCTTATTTTAACCTTTCTTTAGACTCAAAAGTTTGCTGGAAAAAAACTCTATTCTACAAAGAGTTTTCTTCCAGCTAAAATTTATTTATTTAAACTCACCTTCGTTTAGGTATATACTTTATTATATTATTAGTTTGTAAGCTTTTATGTGTGTATAAATTACAATGCAAATGAACTAAGCACTTAAAAGAAATCTTTTGCATTTGTTGAAGTCAGTCAAATCTTCAGCTAACGCTACAAAGCTACAAGCTTTTTCGATTTGCGCCTACAAGTTCAATATTCACAGATTTAAAAACATTCGCTAGTGATAAAACATTGGTTTACCATGCTTTTACCATAGCGTGTGGACGCAAACATCAAACAAAATGGGTTAAACAATCATAGCACTCAAACATGGACTCATGCACGACATGGAGACCTTACAACCTCTTCAGAAATTACATAATTTTAGCCGAAGGTAGAAGAGGACAGGAGTTATAAAAAAAACAGTGTTGCAAATCAGATGCGAGTCATTGCATTACGAACGGTGAATGTGGTGGAAGTGGAAATGCAAAAACAAAATACATAGGTTCATACAATATAGCTGTATAAGAACACTATTAGTTTGGTATGCCAAATTTCCCCTTTTGAAGATTAGTAAGATTTTTTGATGATCTCGTGTTTCCTATCCCTTAGACGTGCCTTTAACTACCACTTTATGCGACATGATTATTCACTTCTTTTGGCTTTTCTAAGTTGTGCTTTGAGCAACGTAAAGCTACTAGACTAGTATTTTTTATAATTTAGAACATACTTTTCCTGAAACGAGAAATTATGTAGGTACTTATTACAATGTTTTCTTTATTTCATTACATATATGTTTGCACGATTGCATGCATGTGCACTAAGACAGCAGACTTAGCTTTGGCATCGGACCACGATTTGCCATCGGTAGTGTACACTGAAACTATTGCTTCTTTTTTCGTCAAACAAAAGAAAGAGACACTCGATTCTCTTCATAAGAAAGAGCTTTGACAAAAGTTTTCGAGTGCACAGAGACAGCCTTGGAGGAGCACCGTCTATCCCTCGGCGCTAAGTCCAGTAGGTAAACCGATTAAGGGCCAGTCCACTTCGGGCGAGTCCACTATCGCGCGATCGGCACGCAACCCCCGCACGTGACCGACTCACTTTCCGATACCTTTGTGCTGGTAATGACCCCGTGACTTTTTATATCGATAGTTCAAAGTTAAGAACTGTTTGTAACTTGGAGTTTTTTCGTCGTCTGACTTGAGTATTAACACTATTGGGTTATTTACGACTCAAACTTACGATACAAACAAATAGAATTAAGAAAATTATAGAATATTATTCTATGTTCTGTAAGATTATACAGACAATAAAGAAATTAAAAAATGACTCTCACCAATTAACTCTGATCACTTGAGAATTTTATAATGAAACGAATCAAATTATTAGCATTTAAATCTTATTTCTACACAAAGAGATCCTTTTGAATCACGCACTAGTTGCTACTACTGTTTGATCCACTTGAATTTTAAATTCAAAACCACGGTTCAAACGTACCTACCTATGGATCCAGTTTTTCTCACGTAGCCACAAACTAAACCTTCAAATGTCAACCTAATCCCGGACCTACAAAACTGCAGAAAGATCTCCAGATATTTGACGTGACACGACAGAATCCAACGACAATAGTATCCTCCGCCAAACCAAATTACACATTGCAATATGCATTGGGGCGTCGAATCTACATACGTTTAGGGTTCAAAATCGCGTAGCAGATTTAAAAAGGCGGTTGTAGTCCCCTGAGGTTCGATGGCATGGCACAAGGATTGCATTGTGAGGATAGATAAGATCTGAAAGGCCTTTGACAGACTTCAGGTGTGGTCGAATTTAGCGTGTACCTACCTTTAAAGTGCTTGATTTAATCTATTCGGTAAGTAAATATTATTGACCACTGATAAAGGGTTGATAAGAATTTAAGTGGTCAATTTTATAGAATTGACGTCTGTGGCTTTACTTTACGTTCTGTTTTGCTTGGTCATTTTCAAGTGCTAGTTTAGACACTAAGCACTTTAGTGCGGCTAACTAAACCACCGCTAGTCACTACTGTTATAAACGATTCCGCACTTCAGCTGAATATTTAGCTATTGATCATCATCATCATCATCATTTATCTGCATGATCAATTTAAAAAGAAGCTTTAAGCATGATTATAATCAAAAGATTTCGGATTAGGTACATCAATGATTTTACAAATCGGTTGTCATTGTTTTAAAGAGAAAATGGTGGAAAAATTCTCCACGATTTTCATTTCTGTAAAACTTATGGAAAAATCGAATTACAGACATCGCTTATGACACTTTTTTATACTGAGTGTAATACATTGTCTATTACAAGTACTTTACAAGTAATTTAGCATGTGTAAAGCCAAAGCTGGCCAATCTAGCACAAAAGCCAAGCTTTTACGAAAACCAACACATTCAAAGTTAATAAGCTGAGGCAATTTGTCACTGGCTCCGTTATAAGCGTCGGTACAGTGAGCGACAACGGTGATTCAACTAAGCCTACTTGGCTTAAGCCACATGTCAATGCAAGCTACCTCACTTTGCGGTTGTCGACACACTAGTATGTTGAAAAATGAGCTAAGATAACACACTGGTCTAAATAATATTAAATGCATTGCAACAACATGCAACAATTCAGTCATGTCATGACTGAACATGATAATTTTTCTAAGCTCTAAAGAAAAATAGAATAAAAAAAGTAATTTTCGTAGTGAAATTTTTCAGTTTTGCTGATGTCACCGACTGAAAACGAATGGTCTTGTATGAATTTGATATATACTAAAGAAGATTTACCATAAGATAAACTTGTTAGTATACCATGAAGGAGATCTATACATTGCAGTGGGTGATACCAGGCTGAACTGATGATGATAAAAGGCGATTGCATGCGACTATATGGGAACGAAGCCAGGTTTGTACCAGAGCTGACTCATTATGACTCGGCCTTTTTGACAAAGAGGGAGACTGCAAATATTGTACTTTATTGGGTTTTATTTTCATTATGAACGCATTTTTTTTTTGAAGTTCCGATTGTTGTGGTTGGCTATTCAGTAATTTGTATAGCTATGATATGCTATAGATTTGTTTGTTATGTGTGTAAGCATTTAAGTAGGTATTTTTTCTAAACTAATGTTAATAAATTAATTTAAACAGAATATTTAGGAATGATATTGGCACCTTTATCTATTTATTTTCTTTTTCTTTTTTATAAGGCTTCTGCCCCTCTAAACGATAGACAATTTTGCCAGTTTCAGTTTTTGTTGTGAAATATATCTGGAAAGTCAGTCAAACGTCAAGTCGGTCATTTGTTTTCAACTAAGAAAAATAAACCAGTTTCTAGACAGTAACTCTGTCAATGCAGTTTAATTAAATTAGAAAAGTCAGGAATTAAACTTAACTACCATTATCTGAGTGCTATTTATATTTAATTAACAGCTATCCGCAATATTACCCTTTAATCTTCAAAATCATATAAACAATGAATACTTAATTAACGAAATAAAAAATATAAAGAAATATCAAACTTTCCCCAAATTTTTGACATGTCCCCTTTCGCGTGTAATTAAAGAAACAAACAGAGATAACAAACGACAAGGGATTAGTTGGATTGTAAGCGAACCGCGCGCGGAGTCGCGTGTTTCAACTACAAACTTACAAATAATCATTTCCTAGATATTTTATAAGAATATGCGTATTGAAAAAAAATGGAGAAAAAAGTAGATACTAGTTAGGTTACCCCATATTACCCCATGACTTATTATTTAATTTTGTTTACTTGAAACTCTTCTTCTTCTTATAGTGTCGATGCTACAACTGTATTTTGTTGTAGCATCGTGTTGGAAAGATTAGCAACTAGACACTGCTTTACAGTGCCTAGCTGTTACCAGTGTGCGCCACGAGGAGGCTCTTTCCATGCACCATGAAACTCTAATAAGTAATTATAACAATTTGTTTTGAGAAATATATTAGCTTAGATTAGACTTGGCTTACATTGTTGCTTACTAATATACTTACTTCACAACTTAGTAATAGTTTGATACTTATCAACAGAATGGATTAAAAAAAGAACTATAAAATTCATCTCAGTTTAATTGGCATTAATATTAAATAGAAAACAGCCGCCATAGCTACGCATGTCAACGGTATCTGCGCCCACGATCTAACACTTGTCTGTCCGAATGTCCGTGTGGCAGAAACGCTATTGACAGACCGAGCCTGTTTTGACTGTTTCTGTTCTTTTGTACTCGTCAGTACTCATTCAGTTGAACAATTTAGGTAATCGCGGTGAAACAAAAACTCAATAGGTACTCTGAACCTCCTTAAATATATCTAATAGGTACTTAGATGTATTATTACTGAAATTGCGTTAATTTTAAAAAAGTTTCTGAATTAGATCAAGAGTAGGTACGTTTTTTATTCAAAAATGTTACACCTGCGTTTGCGCATTACAATACTATAATTACAAAAATAATATAATTTTATACATAATTATATCAAGTTTAAGTATCATGTAAACAATAAAAACTTGTAATTATTTATTTTATCTTCTACTTATGTATTTATAGTGCACTTATTGTTTATAAGGAGAATTATTTAAACGTTTACTTTTTTTTAACTCAATCAAAACAAATCACTGTCTAAAGAATCATGCACCTGGTTTATCTCATTTTATTAGCGTTTAAAATTTTTGATAGTATTATCTAATGCCGATGCTAGACACAGATATACAAAGTATGTGAACTGAGATCACATGTATTTGCAGTGCATGACATTATATTTGTTGTAAGTGACAGGTGAGTCATGACAGCATGACTTCTACAGTCACTACTTATCACATAGAAGTGGTATAGGTAATGTGAATATAGTGAGACGTGAATAGTTTTATAAATTATGTGTACACATATGGTGTACCCCAAGGCTCCATATTGGGGCCACTGTTGTTTCTAGTATACATAAATAATATACATGAGTTGGGTTTACACGGACATGTAAGCCTCTATGCAGACGACACATGCTTATTTTACTTTGGATCGTCAATACAAGATATGCTTACGCATGCGCAGCAAGATTTGGATACCCTTGTAACCTGGTTTCGTTGCAATCTACTAACCATCAATACATCCAAAACGTGTTACACTATTTTTAGAGCAAAAAATAAGATATTATCACCTCACACTACTTTAAAAATAGACAATGAACCTTTACAAGAAAAACCGAGCGAAAAATACCTTGGTTTGCAAATGGATAACCGTATGACCTGGGGTACTCATATAGAAAAAATTCGTAGTAAATTATCTGCGTTAATGGGATCCCTCCGTAATATCGCTAAGTGTATTCCAAGGCAAATACGCTTCTCAATATATAACGCTTTGGTCAAACCACACCTACTGTACCTAATAGAAATCTGGGGTAGTGCCTCCAAAACTAAATTAGAAGATGTACAAATCCTGCAAAACAAAATAATAAAACTGCTTTTTAATTATCCCTACAACACACATACAAAAAATATTTACAGAGAAACAAAAATAATGACCTTAAAACATATGTACATTTACAATACTTGCATTCTCGTCTATAAAATAATAAACAAATCCATCCATACTAACCTAACCTTCATAAAATCGAGACAGGTAACAAAGCGAAACACTCGTCGAGCTAGTTTTCTTGTTCTACCAAAGATAAGAACAAACTATGGTAAAAAAATGTTTACGTTTGAAGGCGCACAGCTTTATAACGAACTACCATCAACTCTAAAAAATGTAAACTCATTTAATGTTTTTAAATCCAAACTTGCGAGATATATTATAGATAAGTATTTATAAATAAATATCGATTAAATATATATAAACATACATGCATTAAATGAGTGCGGCACTTGTAATTAGTTATACATAATATACCGTACATAACAAATATAAAAATAAGAACGACTAACATACCTACTATAATATTTTTTCTCATTTAAGTGACTATGTCTTTTTGAGAATAAATTTCTTTAAACCTAAATTAAGTAGTAATAGAAACAAACTTCGTATGAACTTAATTCGATTATTATTATTAGTCAGAGATAATAAAAACTAAATTTTTATTTTTAAATAAATATTTTATCTTATAATAGTGGATTACTAATAACTGAGATGAAACTTCCAATCAGTAGATACTATTTTGGAAAACAAGTTGATAATTATTACTTCTACTACTTTATAAAAAATAAGTAGATACTTATTTATCTTTGTATTTTTTTAGCTGTGCAAACTGTTCGTAGCTTTTTAAATATTTCTTCTCCTTAACATGGCCTCGTGTCTGTCAATTCAATACGTATACTGACTACAAGAGATTTGTTATCACTGTCCAGAATATTATTTGTGTTGAGTTCTCTGCTAGATCAATGATAGTAAAGATAACAGACATTTAGACATGACACACACATGGAGCTGTCAAATTATTTGGTGTGAGTGACGCGGAGGTCGCGACCTCTGTGCTCCCTGACTCCTACTGGTGTGGCCACTGCTTTACCACATCATCTCCAAAATAAAAGTTTTAATTTATTATGATATGGAAATGATCATTAGAATACGTTTTTATACAATGATCGTGACTGATTATGACGTGTTCTGACATAAGTATCTGGGAGACTACGAGTAAAAAGGCTTTTTAAAGGTTGCAGAATCTAGCTCTTTAGGCTAAAATAGAAGTTACAAGTTTTAGGTTGGTGAGGTGGTTTCCGTAGAGCTGAGATTTTTTATATCAATGTCCTTAAATGAATGATTTAAAATGTATGTTTCCACTAAGAAATTCAAGAAACAAAAACACTTTCACGAAAACAATGTGTGTTAATGAATTAAGTGATTCAAACTTACCAGTAGGCTTAGGTACGTTTCTCTTGACCTGCATCCACTTGTAGGTGGGCACCGCCGCGTGCGCCGCGTGGTGCTGCAGGTGGCCCGGGGGCTGCACGCACTCCCCCTCTCTCGGGAACCCCTCGCGCAGGGCGCCGTACTCATCCTTCGGCTGGTAATGCTCAAAATCTGGACAAGGGAGAGGTGATCCCGTGTGGTTGAACTGCATCGCCGACTCGTCGACAAAATGCATGTTGTATTTTGTCTCCAAATAGTGGTTATCGAGCTTCGGCTCATGCATGTGCATTTCTTCCGGCCGGGGGACTTCCTCGCGATGCCTGAGCGGGATCTCGGGGTTAGGCGGGAGGGCGTGAAGGGGATAGTTCGGCTGCAACTCTCCATAGTCCAGGTTCGTGTAACACAATCCGGTGTCCGTGCTGATGACGGGCGTGACCGGAGGATGGTCGTGCGTCTGCCCCGGCAGCATGGGCTCGTAGTAATGCGAGGGCGGCTCGTAGTAGCCCTCGTGGTATCCCTCGTAGGGGACCTGGTAGTTCCCTCCCTGCTGGTAGTACTCCGCGCTCCCGTAACCGTTCTGCTGGTTGTTGTACATCCCGATGTCCATAGTCATCATGTTTAACACGTGAGTGTCTATAACGATTCACATGACACGCAGCACTAGGGTGGGTCCGGCAGCAGCCTCGCGCTCGGGGTCGGGGGCTCGGGCCCGCTATCGACGACACGCCCGCGCGCCAGGTGAGCCGACTGGCACTGCCGGCCGCCTGCAGCGACGCATATCCACAATCGCACCTCGATCTTCAAATCCACCGTCCCTGTCTCACTTCTCTACGCACCCACCGTCTGAAGGAGACGGATTTATCGTCGATATCGGTAATCAAAGTCCGATAAGAGAGACGTGATTTTAATGAAGCGACGCGTTCCGATTAAAGAAATCCGTCCGAGTCCGCGGTGGAACTGAGCTCGTGTGCTCGTGGGCAGGTGGAGCGTTGTTCTGGAGGCTTTTTTGTGCGATGTGGGTGGAGTCGGGCGAATGGGAGGGGCTTAAGGGTTCGATTCGACCAATCGCGTGGTGCGGTGCGCGTCTCCTTGCAGCATTGGACGCCGCGAGATAATGTGCGAATCTGGGAGGCTGTGTGCAGTCGACGGATGTTTTTTTATTTACTTTGTGTTGTGCTGAATGGTCCCGGCGGCGTCCGTTTGCTGTGAATGCTTTAATTTATCCCGCTGACGTAAATCGATTATAAAGGTGTGAACGTGCTCTTTCGTTCCGCTACTGCCATTCCTGGCGATGGCAGCTGTCGCTATGTAGTAAATAGTGTTTAAAGAATCCATTTAATTCGTTCATAGCCGAACAAAAGATGAACTGAATTTATTTTAATAATAATAGTGTAAAACTCTTGGGAATAAGGATAACACACTCACAAAACAACTCCCTATTGGCTAGTGGACCACATGCATTTAGATCATTATGATATTTATCGACCCTCGCGTGTCTTATGAGCTGTAGGTGCCTAAACAATTCAATATAAAATTCAATCAATTCAGTCCATCTATACATCTGTCATCATTCAACTGTCCATGTCCATCTGTAAAAAACGCATCATACTCGTGCTACGCCGTAGCACTAACCTATTTTTTTTGCATGTTTCATGTACCTAATGAAATACAATAGCCAACAATTTTTTGAACAATATGAATAATATTTTTTATCAATAAAAGTCATAAAATATTGAACAAACTAAGTAAGTTATCAAGCCAGTCCCAAACTAAAAAAAGTTTGCATTATGAAAAATATATCTATTGATAAGCCATAAGTAGGTACATAATATGTATTATAAATGGAGTTTTCAAGTTTAAGTTGATAAAACCTACCTACATTAACAATTCAGTATTACGTAGGTACAGATATATTTTATAAATACGGAATTATAAAAAAAAAAACAATTGACACGGCGTCCCTCCCTACGCAGCCTGCACTTCTTTTAAATTAAGTTGTTGAAAATACTTTTTAATTCTCTGTCCCTCTTATACCTTTGTGATACTCCGTCTCGTTCTAGCACGTAAGTAGCGGAAACGACCACTGTATCTTTGTAATGATGAATGTTGCAAGGGGCATGGTAGCTCCTACGTTTTATTTAAGTAGGTACTTTTATTGATTATGCATTTTGTTTCACAATGTACAGACAAGTGCATGCAGCTTGCTATTCAAATTTGACACTTGCTTCTTCTTCTTTTTTTTTTTATATTCCAGTCAAAACAACAGGCAAGTGTTTGAAAATATATATCAGTCAAGCCAGTCAATCAAGTCGGCTGTCATTTGTTTTAGAGAAAATGGTGAAGAATGTTCCCTTCAAAACCTCTTTGTTTAGGCTAGGTACTTAGATCATTTCGAGAAAACCAGCCAGAATGTCATACCTAGTGTCAAACCTACAATTTACCTCAGTCAAACCATTCTAAAATGCAAAATAATGAAAAGTATTGGAGTTTCAGGAATCAATCGGACTACTGCACAACATTAGGTACATACTTACTATGCTTTTCATACTTTAACCCCCGAATTCATAAACAGATCGAACCAAAAAAAGTTTATTTACTTATCGTTTCAAACATCAAATATCTCTGTTATGTGTCAAAAAAATATCTTTCATGGAAACACTTTTTTATTAGGTAATACCATTTTTCATGAATCAACGTTTTTTAGGATAACATGTCATCATTATAGTTTCCGGTCAAATAAGGATTTGCTTTATTTAATTATCAAAATCCTGTATTTGTAAATCGTTAAAAGGAAAACATGGTTTCCTATATCAACAATTAAAAAAAAAACTTATAAAGTGGACAAGCTTGTTCCATTATTAATCAAACGACACGTCACAACACTATGATATCGTTATTCAATTATAACCCTTTAGCTTTTGAATCCAATCACTGCAAATTGAACTCTATGCTGTTGTCAGCAAATATGTTTTTTGAACTTCAGTCATGTGATATTTAAGTTCTTTTAGCGATGGAAAGATATCAATAGGACATAGGAATATCAACTTTGCGATGCTAATTTAGAGTTTATATTTCATTTTGACAGTTGCGTGGGCTTGTTAATAGCGTGTCAGTTGATAGGGTATTGTTTTTGTGTACGGAATATGAAGACATTGGCTGTCAAACGGCTTTCATTGTCCGAGAGGAGATAAGGTCTACGCTAATGTTCAATGGTTCTCTTTTTGTTCACGATAATGTGTCATTATGGTGGGACGTTGGGAAATACACCGTTACTCTGTTATGATAAAATATCTCATTTAAGTAGAGCTTTGCATTCCTAAGTGGGTTTTAAAGGTTGATGCTGCATTTAAATAGTTTTAAAATGTCGCAGATAGTTTTTTACGAACTCACTTTATTACATATATATGTTCTCTTTTGTTTGATGTTTTTAACTTTATAACCCTGAAATTGATTTACCTAATATACTGTATTATCTGTCCCATCTACTTCAATGAAGATTGGTTGAATGCTTCATTAGCTTTAACAAACATACAAAGTCGATTTGCCCAAGTAGACACCAAAAGCATGGCGCTTGCTCGATCAATAAAAACTTAAGTTCCTTGTCAATATCATAGATATTCATAAATCCTTGTAAATATTTGTTCTTTAAACGTTGCGTTATATTGGACTAACAAATTAATTTGTTCACGTCAAACCAATTAGTTGCTAATTAATCACAGCTACTCCATCACTACGCGACGGGTGTTCGTTTTGACAGCTGTCACTTTTGACAGCTCAAGGTTATTAGCGGATCAAAGAAGGGCTGTCTACCGGATTAACTTCCGGGTTTAATTTTCTATGAACGTATAGGGAGCTAACGGAAGGAGTATCAAAAGTCATCATTATTATTATTACGTGTAAATCATCTCGTTTTCATTAGGTATAGCGTCATGTACCACTTTTTAACCTAGTTCGACGGGATACTACACCTATATTAGATGGAGTAGGTCAAAGAGTTACGTTTCTGTTATTATAAATTAACCTAATTATTCTTTTATATACCTACTCGAACAAAGTCGGACGTAGCGTATAGGTGTTACCAGCTTTAAATAGATCAGAAAAGAGTACCTACATGTTATCACTCACTATCAGACGCTATCGGAGTGCTTCCGTCTCTTGTCTGTTTGTTTGTTTGTCCTGTCTTCGTATCTGAGCTGTTTGTGAGGAGAGTTCACTTGCTTGGGATATTTTTAAATAATATCAGTGTTGACAGCGAGGTGGTCCTTAAGCTGAAAGTCATTTAGCGAGCTACATAAAGAGCTAAGTTACGAGTGGACCGTAATAAAGTTATCCTATAAAAAACCAAGCGGATGCTTAGCTCAAAGAACTAGCAAGCTGAAGTAGCAGTGGATCATGTTTGCCGAAGAACCGACAATCGTTGAAGCAAACATTGCGTAGGCAAGCGTAGAGTTGACGCCCTTCGGCGAGATGGAGCAATGACCTGCGGAATAACACTGGATGAGATGATGCCTCTACCTAGGCCTCTAACAACGCTCTAAGGCTCTAGCTCATAACGAAATAGTTTTAAAGTGAATTTGTAATTCTTTTGAGAAATAGTAACTGGTCAAACATATACGGTCTATCTTCTAAAAAGTTAGCGCAGACTTGAAGTACTAATTACCTTACGTAATGATGATTTAAAGTCAACGCTAACTTTTTATAAGATAGGGGGTTAACGTGACGAGTATTCAATAAATCAAAAAACGAAAACTATCAAAAAAATTCCTGATTTTTTAGTTTCTGATCGATAAGATTTCTGTATATGGTAGGCAATTCATCAGATTTACAGAATACAAACTTGGTTCCCTAAGTCCCCGTCGTCACGGCACTCGCGCTCGGCCGCCGCGTCGTCCCGCGGGACTTGTCGCCGGGCCCGGCGGGACCATCCGTCTTCCACTCGGTGGAGTTTGCAGGTAACTGTAAGATAGTTTTGTTTAGGACACGTGTCATGTCGTCAAACTATGTATTCTTCTTTATTGTGATTGTTGACTGCGATTCCGCACTGCCTGTGATCGTGGTAGCTGTTTGCTTGATCTGAAAACGAGTACGTTTTTGAAACACAGTCATGTATTATCTTTAATGTAAATTGTAGGTTTGTTGATTCTAAACCATATTTTTGAAAACTCAGCTTTGTGTGAATTTTTTTGAGAATGGAGATACTTTAATTCTAATTTTAAAAAAAGAACATTACAAAAGGAGGCTTTTTTAAGAAAATTATTTATTTTTAATGTGAATCAGCTTTGCTCTTAAGCTTTCTCTAACTAATGTCGATTATGTGATTAAGACCTTAACACCTCATCAAGTGCGGCTACATTAAAAAAACGTTTTTACAAAGAGCTGATAGTTGTAAACGATCAGTATGCTTACAAATATTGTTTCATGGCCTTATCACCTTATCTCGCGGCTTCTTTCTTGGTCTTCTTTGTGTGGGTTTATCACAGCCCATAAAATGATATTATAGCCGTGGGAATTTAATTCAATCTGTAACATGAATAATTAACTAATAGACTTCGATCATATAAGCTAAGCAAAAACTTAAGTTAGATGCGGATTTTTTGAATTGGAGTTTGAAGTCAAGGAAGTTAATTTTTAAGAATCACTTTTTGATGTACGAAATTGTTTTGTTAATTCGCATAGTTCCAAAATTGATATGTTTGGTGTTTAATCACAAAACACAAACTATAAATGCTAATTAGATTTTCCCAGTGAAAGATGTTGTAGATATTCAGATTTTCCAGAACTTTTGAAGATTATGAATACAAAAAGTTATGCTACCAAGTAAAATAATAAATTAAAATATTATTTTAGTAAGTTTATTTAGGTAAAGACAGATTAAATTTTGATTTTTATTACACACGTAGGTAGATACATATCTTATCAGGAAGGTAATCTAAATCTTTGGGTTTGTGGGTTTTGCTTACGTATCGATAACATAATCAAACTACTTATACAAGGTGATGAAATTATTCTGTTTACAATTTTTTACAATAATAGTGTTTTATTCTGTCTGAAAAAAAAATGGTTGTCTGTAAAGTCGGTTTACTGACGATAGTTGAACGTGACAACGTCACTTCTTGGAACGCCTCAGAACGCCTCAGAACGCCTCATGTTGTCAGTCATGTTTTTTCGTGCGTGCAGCCGGCTCTATCGAATTATAAGACGTTGTCACGTCAAAAACAAAATGTAAATACTTACTCATATTTTCAAATACGATTTTTTTCGTCCACTTTCCAGCTTCCGTGACTAATATTGGGTACCGATGAGATATTTAATTAGAACAGGTTTAATTCAAGTCTCAGATTAGTTGGTAGTATCTCTGCCTTCCATGCTGTGGGTCGCGGGATCGATTCCCACCCAGAACACATTTTTGTGTGATGAACATAAATATTTGTTCTGTGTCTGGGTATTTCTATGTATGTATTTATAAAATAAAATATGTAAGTAGGTACTCTATCAGCAGTCTAGTTCCCATAGTACAAGATTTGCTTAGTTTGGAACTGGAATGTGATGTATGAAAAGCCCTTGAATATTTATTTATTTAATTCAAATATAGTAAGTAATATAATTGAATAATGTATTTAGTTTAGTTATAGTCCTATGTAGTCATATCGGATTTAAACCTGTTGTTTTTCTCACTGTTCTAAAAAATCTTGTTTTGATAAGCTCAAATATTACGTTTTAAGATCACTAGAGACTTCCTACTAATTTCCGTCCGATTTCACAGAGTTCTCAAATCAACTACATAAGTAATTTTTATTTAATCATTGTGTCGGCACTCCATGGTACACCGTTTATTAAATGTATAAAATGTCAAGTAGCTAGATCTAAGTATTTCCATGTTTTCGAGTGATCGCGATAACATCGGTGTAAAAATACCTAAGTGTTTTTACAAAAATAAATAGAATGTGACGTAATCCTGATAAAAAGATAATTTTGGGTGTAACCTTATCGATATCAAAACAATATTTAACTGAAGAAACTGGCAACTTAACAAATTAAATATGTATTAAATATCAGACAGATTTTTTGTTATTCAATTAAATGTGAAACGGGACGGTAGAGCTCGTTCTAAGTGAAATATATTTATTTCTGTAATACCTAATGAAATTAAGAAATACAATACTAGTACTCCTTGCCGTAAAGAAGTAATATTGCTGTGCTCAAAGAGTCTATTAAGAGCTCTGTTAAGGTAGCAGAAATCGAAACTTCCTCGTCTAGTCCCTAAAAGCCCTACGTCGGTATCGGTAAAAATAACTTCAAATTATTTTTCAGGTAAGTAGTTGCATGACTGCATGATGTTTGAATACTAACTGCTGGAGCAGCTGAAAGGATATCTTCCATAACTAGTAGGATCAGTCCAAGCTCAGCTAATTGACAGCTATGTAGATAAACGGGAACTTGCAATTACTATACCGTGTCGAAATAATTACTGTCAAGCCTCAACACTTCTATCGTCCATATTGACTTCAGCCATTATATTTTGATATTCTGCTACGTTATATTCAACTCTATAGTTAATGCAATAAGACTAATATCAACGATTTGAGGGGTAAAGATAAAGTGGTAGAGATATGGGAGAGTGTTCACATCATATATCATAGTTATCTGAGAACAAACTCGGTAGCCACAATTTTTTTAGATTTTGTCATTGGATTTTCGGTGAAGTGTACGATATTATCATAGTATTTTAAAAACTTAATTAGGAACTAAAATATAAATAATGCAAATACTTTTATGCCGTAGAATGTAGATTAAAATTTAATAAAAAACAAGAAGCAACCTCGACTGTTTGTATCTGACAAAGCGTTGCCCATAACAATAAATAAGTAAGTACTTCTATATATCGTATATTTAAGTACTATGATACATATATAGTTACGAACATAACATCCTGAATAAAATATGACTATGCTTCCCTACCTGACTATTACAGTTGTAGCATCAAAATGCTATTGTGAGCCTGTACCTATCTTATCTTTGTCTGTCGGTAGCCGAGGGTATGATATCCGCATAATCCTTAGCACAAACGCTCAGTGTGATCAGATGCCGACGCATATTAGTTTGTACACGTGTCGGTAAGCTAAAGGTTTTTATGAAAAGCTATGCTTTAAGCACAAATAGATCGTCCTAATTGACTCTCGGTCAACACAGAACATGTAAAATACAGGTATCAAATATCTAGTTATGCAAAATTACTTATTGTTTAAGTTGTATTTAAGAAAGGTAATGATTCATAGCACTGATAGTATTTTTAACTTCTCATGTACCTACCTAAGTATATAAAAATTGATTACGTTATTTAAAAAGTCTCACATGTCTTAATCTAGATGGTCCCGAAGGCTTGAGACCCATCAAGAATTAAAAAATAACTCTCGACATCATACAAAAATAAATAAAAGCAATAAAATTTCATGATAAAATGGCGATGTCACCGAAAAACAATATTTCAAAAATGATACCACAAACCCACTAACCTGTCAAGGAGACTATCAAAATCTGTCAAATTTGAATTAATATAAATCGACTCTATTTTGTAGTAGATAGTGTCGTAAATTGCTGGGCAGTAAACTTAGCTGTCCAGTCAATTATTATGGAAAAAGTGTCTTGTCTTCGTAATTACGAAGTGATGCGCCTGTCGACGGGCGACGAGATAAATAAATATGAGGATACGTTCCGGTCCATGTGCTGCATTTACTAAGAAAACCGGGACTTTTTGTTTTAAATTAAATTAATTCTAAGTTTTTATAGTCGGAAAAAATGAGTAACTAAATTTCAAGGAAATAAACCTATTTCGAAAACTACATTTAATATTAATTATGAATTACATTGTTTTGAATTTCATATTTATCTATTTAATTTGAACTTTTCATAACTATATCGTTGATATAGATGTTTCCCTACAATACATAATAATATATTCAGCCCACTTAGAGCACCTATCTTTGTAAAATATGCTAAGTAGGTCCTCTAATATCCTCTTACCTACTTATTTAATAAGGAACCTTTTGTTTAGAGAAAATAAATTAAGTAGTTTATAATTATTATAGAACAGCATAAAGCTTTGGAAACCTGGTTTAACTGTGAACACGATCGAAAAAACGATAGAAACAAGTACAGTGTCACGATATCGAGATGGGTCAGTTTTTGTGAGCGCGTCTCATTATCTTCAAACTTCAAACGTCTGGGCTTGCTTTGATACCTACTGTTAATCATTTGGATTTGACGGTTTGCGAACATGTCCTTTACCCAACTGCATAATTTATTTATTTTAGTATAGGTACAAAAAAAAACTGACGAAGACCATCTTTTGAGATAAACAACCAATTTATGATTAGCGATATTTTGCGCAAGACTATTAAAATTATATTATACCCACATTATCGCCCACTAGACAAAGTATACACTGCTTGTCTAAGTTATATTTAAGTAATACATGTTAGCGTGTTTTCGATATTTTTTTTAATTTATTTAAATAAAACGTTATCTATGGCGCCAGACATGAGTCAACTGGAGGGAACGAATTCAGGACCACGTGAATGGACACGGGACACTTTAGTCGATACACTGACCTAAAGGGTACACTTATTCAATATTTTAGGGCTCCATAAATATTATCAGCAATCCGGCAAAGGATGTTATCATTTCAATGAGAAATATGTAGTAATACTTTCCTGAAAACTGTACCTAAGGGCACTAAGTACCTACTTAGTACGATCTACGAATTTCTTGGCGATCAAAATAAAAAATGTAATTTAGTTATACCTACCTACTGGTTAAGTTTATCAACAATTTCCATTTTCATTTTATATACGTGTTTAATAGTTGTAATTAATATTTTTTATGATTTTGTTATGGCTGTTGAAAGATCAATAGCTCATAATAAGTCTAGGCACGATCAAGCCCAAACCAATGAAGTATTTAAGGAACCTGTACCTACAGAACCATTTATAAATACTCTAGGTTCTACCTTCTCTCGGTTGTTATCTGTACAATTTGGAGGTAATCGTATCCGAGCGGTCGTGTCGTGAGTTTTTGTTGACGTTGTTACAACGTTGCGGTCGACCGCGACACGACACGCGTTTGTGTGAGCACCGGGGATCAAATTGTATCAATAATTAAAAAAAATCTAACTTGATGCAGGTTTTATGACATATTTTTTAGGAAATTGTCCTGGCGATAACTTTATTCTTAGACGTATGTCTTTAAAGTACCTACCTACTTAAATAAAAGTTCTCACTTAGATATAAGTATCTACATAAATTCGTCACTTTCATAAACTTATATATATTCTTTGTATTAATTCTATGTGTACAAAGAAAAAGAACCGAGAAAAAAGGATCAAATATCGATTAATAAGGTAATTACACCTCAACCAGATAATAAACAAATCGTTTTGAATTGACAGGCCATTGATTTACCATATTATTAACCTATTCTTAGTTAAGTTCCTAATAAAATTAATTCGTTTCTCTTTACTAATATGGACTAAAATGTTCCGTTGTCAATAATACCAGACAATGACCTTGTAACCCACACACACCTTCAGGAAATTAGATCCAAGATATGGAAATGAACTTCGATCTAGACTGGCAAGGCAGGAAATTAAACCTAGCGCCTCTACACGATACTAGATTGCTAAAGGTATCACATCCTAAGGATAATGTGCAAGTTGCACAAAATAAGCTGATTAAAGGGACTAAGATGAAATGGTAAGACTAGGGTAGAACTATGGCAAATATCACAAACATAAAAAAATAATTATTATACTATATACAAGATTTGGGAGTAGGTAATTAAATCACATGGACGTCTAGGAAACGTCTGTAATACTATTTAGTTAGTCATTAAAGTATTTTGATTCTCCTTTTCGAGAATCAAACCAAGTAAAAATCACATGTCACGTAAGGTAAGACCGATAAGATATTACCGATTATGTACTAAAAATATATGAAATTAATTAATTGAATTTAGTTTTTTTTTAATATACTTAATGATAACTTCTAGAGAGTACATAGAGTAGGTAGGTAGGTACATAGCAGATTTTGGGAACAGGTGCGATATACATTTTATTTTAAGACAATGTGGGATATAAAACCGAAAAGAAAACGGATATTGATATTCACATTCATAGATCAAACAACACAAACATCATTCATATGACAAACAATAATATCTTCATGTTTCGAAAAATAACTCTGTCAAAATCAGTCCTCGTTATTTGATTGCAACTTTACCTGTCCGCCTGACTCAAACTTATTGACACTTTTGACTGTTTCGTTTTGTGTAAAAAACGCGCGCCATTCCGATTCATTGAGCGATTGACGGACCCAGAGGCTCTCAATCTTTTAAACATGTACAAATACTTACTTAACTTTAGCTGAAATGTGACATATTATTTACAACAAAACTTTAAGTATTTCATCACATTACTATGGCAAACTGGTGTTTATTGCGACACGTTTTTTGATGTAATAATACATTTTTGTAAATATTTGCAATCAACATAAATTCGTAGTTTGTGCAAAATTAAATGATAACTTAATAATTTTTTGTTTCTCAACTTATTTTTATGTTGATTACGATTGAAGCATTGAAGATATATTTAAAAACTTAAAATATAAGTATATAAGATTGAAGTATTGGTGGACGAAAGCGGAAAGCAGAGATGAGCAGGATTTGGGGGAGACCTTTGCCCAGCAGGGGGACGACATAGGTTAGGAAAAAAATATATATATTATACATATTTATTTTTGCTGTATGATATACTAATGCCTTGATCACACGTACCGAGTAAACCGGCGAGACAGTGACGTATTTGAGATAAACTGCGCGTCGACAACATTTTTACTGTTGAACGTTGCAGCGTTAGCGCGCAGTGTATCTTAAATACGTCACTGTCTCGCCGGCTTACTCGGTACGTGTGATCAAGGCATTAGTTCGTAAAAGTTTGAGCACCACCGCTACATCCGCCGAAGCGCGCGACAGGTCGTGATGTTGTGAGTGTTGTGACAGCGCACCGGGTCGCCTTTGTTCCAGACGTCCCATCCACACGAAATGCACTCTTTGTCCCGATAACCACTGTCTTCGGAGAACGCTGAATACCCTGGAGGATTGAGACGAGACTCGAGGTTTGCTTGTGCACTTGTTCAATCTTGAACACTATGTTAGTAATATAGATGCAATAAACGTTAATAATACTTATATACGCATGCCGTGGCACCCTATAATTGAAGAAACACATAGCTATAAGCCCACTTACTTTAATTTTTAATTCTGATTGTGATTTCTTTGTTGGTTGTCCTAAATAAATAAATAAATAGATCCTACGAGAGAAGGAACGGTGAAATTGATTACTACGAGGGAAATAACGGTATTATACAAACATTGACAGGAGGAGCCTTTTAATAATATGACCTTTGAGAACTTTAAACGTTGAAACGTTCCTTTAATGATGACAACACAGAGTTCGATTCTCTCAGGTTTCTTTGTGTTGTGGTAAAGTTAAATAAAAACCTACAATTACTGGGAAATTTCAGTCAGTAGGTAGATATCTTAACTGCCCACTGTATTTTTGATTTAAAAACCATATCAATGAAATATCTTTTTGATCTGTGCGCCTGCAATAATCTGCAGTTTAGATCGACTACCAGTACACTACCAGTACACAAACGTGATAAGACGCAAAAATTGATTAATTGCTAATTAATAATGATAAACCTGACAGCTATATCGAAATGCGATAATTTTAACAACGATATCGTGATAGTGCAATGATTTTAGGAATCTTTTGATTTAACGATAAATCTGGCGGGTTATAGGCAACCTGGGCGTTATTTTTACAACGGTCAAAGTTTTAAAAGTTAATAAAGTTAATAATTAATAAATAAATTAACAAGAACATAATAACTGACATAAACTATCAATATGACATACCTAAGTGTAATAATGTTTATTTAAATTGCTTCAAATATTTAATTTTAATCAACATTAGATAAATTCTTATTGAAAATCAATTTGATTATTCTCCAAAATACTTAGATTAACCCCTTGTGTTTGGTAAGCAACGTGTTAAGCAATATATTTTTCAACGTTTAAACTAAAAACCGGGCAAACTTTCAGTTAAAATAAGTAGGTATTTTCTAAAAGAATATCAGATGACATACTTACCTGTTTATTGACAAACGATAACTTAAAACGTTGTTTAAATTATAGTTATGTACGGAACCACATTGTAGCCAACTCGCCCTTGACGTAGGTAGGATCTTTTTAAATATCTATTTGAGTCATGGTTGCTCAATATCCGAGGACAACGCTGGTATTTTGTAGATACTTAATTTTATATCGTTTTAAAACAGCTAATATAGGTAACTAATAGATAAAGATAAACATTTTAAAAGTCAACGCGCATTTTTTGATGCGCTATTTGACTGCCGGTCAAATACTGCATAAAAAAATGCGCGTTCCAGCCATTCAAAATCAAAAGTTTAAAAATCACAAGGATCATTTAATAGGTGATTCTAGTTGCCAGTCCACGCGACCAAAGCCTAGTTATAAGAACGGACAAGAAACTTACGGCCTGGTTCCTACAGTTTTTTTTATATGATCTTACAAAGAATTACTATTAAATTAAATTCATTTTATTAATATTAACGTAGACAGTGAATGAAGAACCAATAAAAAACCAATTTGTATTGTATCTCTAGGTACCTAAATCATTTTTGCTTGCGACTGTAGGTAGGTACTTAATCGAAGTGAAACTGCTTGCATTTTTAAAATAGGTTAGGTATCTGTACTAACCTACTTGTGTATCGTACCTACGTTACGTTTTTTACGTTATTATAATATTTTATTAACGTAAGTCTGAGTCTTACAGAGTATTTGCATAAAAAGGAACAAATAAAAGGACATCCTCGTGTTATCCCAAACGGACAAACTCACAAAAAAGGGTCTCAATAACTAAATCCGCAGCTACAATGGATTATAAGAATCAGTAGCATTTATAATAGGCTTATAGGATCCTTAACGTCAAGTTGACGAGCACTTTGTTATGGAGTTATAAGACTAGCTGGTGCACGCGACTTCGTCTTATTGTCGTTATATTTTGGATCATTCACACAATTTTTCTAGACTAATCTGTTCAATAATCATGAAGTCTCACCCACCGCAGATTTCACTCCATTCCTTAAAAATAGAAACAAAACTTTACGAAACAGATATAATTATTTATTTAAGTACCTACTTATACCTAAAATGCATAGGTTTTGAACATGCCTTAGATATTCACTATTTAACTTACCCCCTATCTTATAAAAGTTAACGTTTATTTTATTTATTTATTTATTTGTTTCACAAAATCCACAGATCTTAGTATGTAGCTAGAATAACACATTTATGGTGAGCCTTACATCCAATAACGGATTTACTTTATATATATAAAAATCATATTAAAAGAGCAGTTATACATAAAAAAGATTGTGTAGGTATTTTGAAGGAAGTAGTAAATAACAAAACAAATTACAAGCACTGTCAGCAGTTTGACTCTAAAATTATATCAGTTACACTTTTTCTAAACATAAACTTACTTGTGTTAAAAAGATCAACAGAATAAAATAATTTATTATAAGATTTTTGGGTTCGACAGATAATAGAATTTTCATAGTAGTTAGTCCTTGTGCGTGGAAGAAACTTGCTTGAACGTTGACTTCATGTCATCATTACGTATGGTAATCTATACATCAAGTCTGCGCTAACTTTTTATAAGATAGACCGTTTGTTTGTTAGTAATACCTAATGCTTAAATTCTCTTTGCCTAATGCATAAGAAAAAAAGCTACCTGCGAAAAGCGAATCTCTACCGTGCCTGGGAATAAAGATAAATAAATAAAGTCGTGTTCCTATTTCCCCCTAGATATCTTAGTAAGCAATGCTTTGGGCGTAAGACTCATACAAACCTGCAAAGAGCCAGCGGCATTGCTATGATGATAAAATAAGGTGCGCTAAGAGCAAGCATCATTTAAGCAAGTTCCGTAACCAAGTTATTGTCCTCTAGAACCAAAATAAAGAATACCTAAGTCAAAATATTCTTAGACATTTCACACATCACATTCAAGTCCTAAACTAAGCAAAGTTTGTACTAGATCGCTAATAGAATATTTAACTACTTACATATTTTTTTGTACTTAAACACATACACAGAATACATAGTACACCCAGACACAGAAAAAATATTTATGTTCATCACGCAAATTTTTGCTCTGGGTGGGAATCGAACCCACGACCCACAGGATAGAGGGCAGAGCTACTACCAACTGAGCTGTGACGCTTGTCTGATGAAACTACTTCACTGTTTTCATTATATTCTACTTAATGTTCCTGAAGTGAGGAATACGATTTTATTATTGAAGGTATCAATAAAAAAACCAATAATAAAAATGTTGTATCACTTTATTTACGTTATATAACCTAGAAGCTTATGAAATAAAAAGTGATGGGTATTCGAATAAATTACTCGTGCAAGGCAAGATAGTCAATAATTATATCAATACTTAAAGAATTTTTATATTAAAAGTTATCAAAATTATCCTAAGCAATGCAGTCTATAAACTTTACATTTATCCGACAATTTTTAGAAATATTCTGGCTAATATAAAAAAACAAAAAGTTTTATTTTTGCTGCACCATTTTCACTAAGAAGTCAAATAGCACATTGAATGCAGAGTTGAAGCTTCTTAACGAATCTGCTAGAGGCTCTGCAGGTATAAAAAAGTACGCAGTCTAGTAAAGTCACTTAATTTTTGAAGTGAAAACTTTTGAAGTGAAAACTTCTTTAGCGGCGCTGGGTGGGTAAAAACTTTCAAACTCGCGTCAGGGTCACGTGACGTCGAAAAAGCGTAAGATCTTATTTAATTTTTATACATTGCTCGTAAAACAAGAGACGACAAAAGAACACACTTGCGGTCACGCGACGTATGACTCAAACAATTAAATAGTGTTGTGGCGACATCGTACAAGGCGAGTACAAGGCGCTGCCAACACGCGGTGCGGTGCGGAGCGCGGGGGCGGAGGACCGAGGAGCGGCACTCGCGCGCCGGCAGCCGACAGACGCTCTGAGCACCCTCGCACGGGAAACACGTATCGCTCGCCGCGCGCGCATAACCAGATAGACGCTATTATATCGTACGAATCGTTTCGCCTAACTTGTATTTAACTGTATCGCTTCCATCTTATTGAAGTGAAAACTCAGTCAGGGTCACGTGACTCGTGACGTTCATCGAACGTGACGTTCATCATTCGTTGTCTTCGTCGTTGTGTCAATGTCAATGACATGACACAATCACAATGACACAGACACATTCGCGCTTGCGCGAATGTGTCTGTGTCATTGTGATTGTCATTGTCATTGTCATTGTCGTTGTGTCGACATGACACAATCACAATGACACAGACACATTCGCGCTTGCGCGAATGTGTCTGTGTCATTGTGATTGTCATTGTCATTATGACGACTGTGGTTATATTTTTGAAGTGAAAACACAGACACATTCGCGCTTGCGCGAATGTGTCATTGTCATTGTCATTGTCGTTGTGTCGACATGACACAATCACGCGCAAGCGCGAATGTATCTGTGTCAGTGTGTCTTCGTTGTCTTCGTCATGACACACTCATAGTCTCACACACGACACAATCACAATGACACAGACAGCGCTTGCGCGAATGTGTCTGTGTCATTGTGATTGTCATTGTCATTATGACGACTGTGGTTATATTTTTGAAGTGAAAACTTAAAAGTGAAAACACAACGTTAATATTGAAGTTTTCACTTCTGCCGGCACTCCCGGAGTGCTACCATTTTTTTTTTTTACACAAACTTTCACTAAGCCTCTTATTTTTAAGCTTTTACAATAAAAGTCCTTTATTCAAATGTTTGTCATAGTCAATGAACATTTTCCATTTTTGCTATTCTATTTTTTACACTGCTATTAGAAATAATTAACATAACTAGCAATTAGTTTAACTAATTACTTATTTATAAGACATTTAAAACTATGCGCCTACTTATTAAAGCCTATGTTATAACAGTGACAATTGGCACTTAGTGACTTTATTGCTCTACAAACTATATTACATTAAAAGTACACGATTAAATAAGTAGAAAGTAAACGTATCGTAACATTTTTTGATTCACACTGCGCGTCAACATCAGCAAAAGTGTCCGACTTTCCAGCGTCACCGCGCAATGTATCGCGGACACATATTTACAACTGTCACATTTATTCGTGATAACCTCTCTGGTATTTTTTAGTATAAGTACTAAACATATTAGTTAAAGAAGGGTTTTTGATGCCTAAGTAAAGCTTGTGCTTACTCGCTCGATGAGTATAATTCTGTCAATTATATAATATATTTATCGTATAAACAATATTGGTATAACGAAATATTTATGCATTTCGACACTATTTTACAGGACTTAATTTTTTCTATAAATCTTTTAAAGTGGTAAAATTATAAACTATTTTTTACGTTAGTATTCTATGTAAGAATGCAAGTTTAATATTTTCTAATTTTCTTTGACACACAATTTCCATTCTAGATTTTTGCAATACCTAGTGCATGCTTTTGCTATTTAAACAGCCTCCTAATGCTGGCCACACACCATCCTTCCTATCGTCCAATCGGCATGACGCTACTGATTGGATCAGTTAGAATTGACCGTGTGTGGGAGTGGATTGGCATGACAGTTAGAATGGATAGCAATTGGCAGTTCAATTCTTTTGGCTTGATCACATCATTGGATACTGCCGATTGGACCGTGTGTGGCTATGGGCGATTGGCAGTTCAGTTCGTAAGAAGGGCTTTGAAATTGAAAAAAGTAAAAATGCAGATCGACTAAACAAGGGGGGTTAGTACCAGAAAAATCCGAAATCCCCCCTTTTCGTCCCCCCTCTTTGGGTAATCGCTTCCAACTTTTTTCCAGCAGTCCGATTGAGCTCAAATTAAAAAGCATTGTTATTTGTGCAATTTTCTATCCGAATCCGTCGAATTTTTTTTCAAAATCCGACATGAATCACGCTGTCAAAAGCAAAAAGCCATAATTGTCGTCAAGCCTGCAGTGTCATGCCGATTGGACGATAGATTGGACGATAGATTGGACGATAGATTGGATCGTGTGTGGTGTATATGGACGTACTGCAGATTGGATCCAGCCTGCAGTGTCATGCCGATTGGACGATAGGAAGGATCGTCTGTGGCCACTATAATGGAACCAACCCATCACAAAACAATAACATGACTATACCATACTGTAATGTTATAGTTTTGGTCAAAATAAAACTGGATCATAAAACCACCTAGCTCGACATCTTGAAACTACCCTCGGTGTTAAAGCTAGTCACGTTCACTAGTGACTCACTAGTGACGTTCACTAGTGACTCACTAGTGACGTTCACCAATGATTCACTAGTGACGTTCACCAATGATTCACTAAAGTGTTCACCAATGATTCACTAGTGACGTTCACCAATGATTCACTAGTGACGTTCACCCATGATTCACTAGTGATGTTCGTTTCTGTGCACGGTGGCCTGGAAGCCATGCTTGTCGTCCGCGGTGTAGTGCACGGTGCGTTGCGCTCCGTCGGCGTCGAGGAAGCTGTAGTACCCGCGCACGGCGCCGCCCTCGCGCTCCTCGTGAGCCGACTTGTGGTCCCCCGTGTCTGGACCCTGGAATACACGGACAATTATTAGATATCATCATTAACTGTCCGTTGTAGTGAGAAAAGTGGCTTAAGGTGATACCTCTCGCTCTAGCAGGAAATTCAAATTTTTTAGGGTTTTTTTTATTGCGGCTGAACTGTTATATCTTTTACTAGTTTAAACTATTTTGCGAACATAAACAATAAGTTTCTGTGTAACCCTGTATAAATTTTTGAGATTGGTTCTTTTTATTTGTTTTGTACAGTAATTTAATTAAGTAAATTTACTTAATTAACAGTTACATAATTAAGTAAGTAAAATTAACCCTAAAAAAATTGAATTTCCCGCTAGAGCGAGAAGTATCACCTTAAAAAGATCACCGAGCTAGTAGTCCGGTGCTTTATGGCATGGGTGCGCCGTACTACGATGGTAGAGAGTCTTGTAGCGCCATCTATCTCGATACATGATAAACTGCATCGAAGTCTACGCAACAGACCAACAGATGGCAGAGACAAATTCTAGATCACGCAAGGCGTCTAGGGCTCTAGGCGAGCATTAGGATAATGGAATAAAAAAAAATCATTCTGAATACGAGCTCTAATAAAATAAGCGTGCTTTGTGAAGTATTGCACTGCGTCCATCAAGATGTAAATATTGACGGACAATATCGGACGGCATCACTGCTTGGCGACAGAAATGAGTATTTAATTACTCCGTTTCAATCGTCGGTTAGACTTACGTTATCTGCTATTTACAATCGGGATCTCTAGCTTGCTTTTGGGAACCAACCCAAAGTTTGACCTTTATTGTGGATGCATGCATGAGAACCTTAGTAATTAGGTACCGAATGATTTACAAACACTTAAATCCGCGCGTCGAACTGTCATGATCCCTATTGTTTGCTGCGAGTTACTTTATTATTTTAGATATTTCGTGAAGACTTTACTTATCAAATGATCCCACACGAAAATATACTCATAAGTTACGAATATTATTTGTATTCTGATATTTCATAAAACTCATCTATTTTTAGAAAATATTGAGTACCCTATAATACTATTTTAAAAATGTTGTTTAATCCTTAAAATAATGTTAGTAAAATGTTTCGAATCACACTTGGTTATAATTAGTTATATTATTTTAAATTTTAAATTAAAATAGATTGTTTTAGAAGTCTTTCTTAAACCTTCTTTTGCAATTGGCCACAATTCGCCTTTCCGTATTTCGCACAAGGTGCGCGTTTAAATCTTTTTCATGAACTTTGTTTTTTACCGAGCAAAATGAATGTGACAATAATGATATTTTGTTTTACAAAAACACAAAAACAATTACATTCTTTAGATCAACAACTCGTACGCTCTCAGACTTCCTGCTAAACGAGAATCTCATGATATTGTTTATTTGCAATTGTAAGATTTTTGCAATCTCTTTCAATGCCTTAATTCATTCGGTTACGGGTTATTTTGGCTTGGATTAGGATTTAGAGGTGTGACAGCCAAGTTCAATAGAAGGTCGTTTCAGTACTCTAAGCTTTAATAGCATACACATTTATAGTTGACTGTACCTGGTTAGTTCAAATAGTTCCTCGATCAAGGTCAAAAAACACTATTGGTAATATTTAATATGATATCTCATTAGCCTAGAACACAAGAGGCTCTTACGCAAGTAGGTACACACCCACTGGTCTGACATTGAGTACATTCGTCGTGATTCCGCGTATTAAGCGGAAGAAAAAGTAGTTATTTGAGTATTGGGATTACATATGCTGTTATTTTTGGAAAAGTGGTCCAAATTAACCTTTTTTGAATTATTTTTGTCTCTGCAATCATACATAATAAGGCATGATATTTATTTTTATAATGTCTATAAAATGCTATTACTTCAGGAGTAGGTATCAATCTGTAATGTATAGTAAATATTAAGCCATGATTTTATATAATTTTATGTATCGCAAAAGTAAAAATCCAAGGGAGGAGATAAGTTGAATCTTAAATGCACTTATCATTTGTGTCCTAATTTTGTCATTCATATAAATTCACATCATGGCAGCCATTTTTAGGTTTAAAATATTTTATTCTCAAAAAAAGACACAAATACTGTCACATGAGTTTTGCAGTAGTTAATTCTAAGTACTAAATCTAAGAAGTAATCATAACTTGAATAAAAACCTTAATAAGCATGATTTTTGTATACATACTAACTTTTAGCATTATGAAATACGGAACAAAAATATTTAAGAAGCTTATCTACAAAGATTCCGTGTTCAATTTGAAATCTTACGACCGGTTTCTGGAAACCCAAATCACGATTGACCCGAGTTTGACACATAGTAATTATTAGATTTTTTCGCTGATCATCGTTCGAGAAACCGGCCGTTAGTGACATAAAGGCCAGGGTTTTCAATAAATTGAAACCACTTAGTCCTTGCCACTGCCACCAATTATAAATTGTGAGCAAGTCTCACAGAGAAAGTAATATCATGTGATCGCCTCCAATACCTCCTGTTGCAATGTGAAAGTTGTTTTTTCCACGAAATCACTCCAAATAAAACATAAAAACCACACATAAATTAAAAACAAATATACACGCTGACTTGAGAACCTCCTTCATTTTTTTTTGTCGGTTAATAACTGATATGGTAAGTAAACGACATACTATTATGTCACTGGCTGGGCCTACTGTCAAAAATGTTTTAAAACTCATGGACATTTCACACAACTCCATCTATTATGTAAACTAAGCACAACTTGTACAAGTACATAGTACAAGCTTTGCTTAGTTTGGAACTAGAGTGTGAGATGTTTTAATTGTCAGTGAATATTTATTATTACCTATTTATTATTTTTATTCTGCCCTAAGTCTAAATAAAAAGAACAGGCAATAATGCTTGCTGTATTTCTTATCTTGTGTTGTCTTTTTTGTCTATGTTCTAACAGGATTTAAAAGCTTTTAATCAGATATTTAGTTTATGAGGAATGTCTGATGTGACAGCATAATTATAACTTTAAAATGCCTTCAATAGATGAATGTGTGTGTGGCATTCAGTAAGATTAGTATCTGTTCACGACTTACGTTATGTCTTACTTATGAATAAACATTCATGAACAGTACACACACTCTAGCCCCAAACTAAGCAAAGCTTGTACTATGTAAACTATAATACTATATTTTTTTTGTAAATACATATATAAATAGAATACATAGTAAAACGCAAACACAGAACAAATATTTATGTTCATAACACAAACATTTGCTTTGGGTGGGATTCGAATCTATCGAACCCACAGCATGGATGGCAGAGCTACTACCAACTGAGCTGTGACGCCTGGCAATTTAACTCTAACCAAATGAATCCCCGATTGTTTGACATTTCATAACAGCAATAATACGATTCAAGTTCAATATTTGAAACAGGATCTCGCAGTCTATTTTTATTTGTATAACCAGCAGCTACGAGAGCATTATAAACAGAAAAAAATACAATTAAACTGTAGAATGCGCCACTTACAATTACAGACATGCACATTCACAATACTTTGTTGTAAAAATGGTAGCATTTCCGTAATTTCATCTGTTAAATTCTATATTTCTTCTGTGCAAAGTATTCTATTAGCAATCTAATTCTAATAAAAGTTTTGCTTAGGTCGGGATTACAGCATGATGTTTGAAATGCCGGACTATTTATAAAACTGTGAATGAATAACGTTATTGTATTGTATGTAAGTGTACACCACTGATCTAGTCAGTGTCAATCGTTTGTGCCTCAAATTATTTAAAGTCTTTCTCTAAATCTGACTTTTACGGCTCTGACGAAAGACCAGCGTCAGTCGCTAGTCGACTGACATACGCTGAGACAGAGTCCGTTTTGTCTAAATTATCTACATACTTAGTTGTCGCAAATTAAATATTTTAAAGCTATTGCATAGCTTCTTTCGCGGGCCTTGAGCGTGGAGACCTAATCCAGAAATTCCGTAACGAAATAACCGAACGAAAATAACCTAACACTGCATGTGTAATCAAAAAATGCTATGCCGCGTATATAGCTTTACCGCGGCAGTCCCCGAGTGCCACACGTCTTGTTTTTGTTTCTTTCTTTCTTGTACAATGCTTACACATACTTACCTACTCACCAAATTCTAACGTGGTCACAAAAAAATACCGCTATAAAACCACAAAGACATTGTGCCGGCGTCTCAAATCGTGCTGTGTTTATGGTGTATGTATTTCACAATCTTGCAGCCATTGACCCATTGTTGTCAGCGCTGACAAATAGCGGCGATCATGGCGATGATTTAAATCTAAGCAGCAATTTTTGCACATTACTCTGGTTGAGTTATAGCTGTCACGATTTTGCGATACCAAGTACTGTCGACATCATAAGTTACATAAATATGTTACGTTTAAAATAAAGTATGATATACGGTCACTCTTTGTAATTGCACATTGGAAATTCTGATTTCTTAGTATTTGGACGTAGCTCTATATTCTATGAAAGTTATAAGCTTTACCTATTAGGCTGAAGAGATTTCGTCTATGTAAAAAAACGAGTTTATTTTTAAATCAAATTTAACTCTTATTTAAAAATATCTATCTATGTAATGTATTGTATTAAGTATGTCAGTCTTCTAGTACCCATAACACAAGCTCTGCTTAGCTTGGGGCTAGATGATGTTGTGTGGATTGTCCAGCATTATTTATTTATTTAAAGACCAGATGTCAGATGATGTAGTTGTCGTTGCAATCTGTACAGTAGCTCTACCATGAGTTTTTACTATACTATATTTACTATACTCGCTAGCGTCTGTAGTTAAAAAAATGTATGAAGATTTGTACAGCGCCTCTAGCGGATAGTTGGTTACTAAAATTCGTCATACTGATATTGACGTAACTACTGTAGTAAAGTCAGGCGATTTTACTGTGACAACTCATGGTAGAGGTAAGTTTAACCTACAGTGCGCAAGCGCAAGGTCGGTGTCGCAATACAACCGGTACAACTTTCTTAGCTCAATGGAGAGAGTGCTCGCTGTCAACTCTGTTCAAATACTATTGGTTGGTAACAAGTACTAAAGTTCATTCAGTACTAAGACTTTTACGCATTAGGCGGCTAGAGACGACTATAGTTTTATAAAAGTACTAGTAGTACGCCCCGGCTTCGCACTGGTAGCGGGTAAGGAATTTCTTCGGTATTTTTTTACACCTTTGGGTTACATAATTGAAGTTTTAGTATGGATTCCTATTTTTTTAAAAAAATAATATAGCCTATGTTCATCGCAGATAGTGTAGCTTCACAACGGTGAAATATTTTTTTAAATCGGTCCAGTGGTTTCGGAGCCTATTCGATGCAAACAAACAAACAATCAAATCTTTCCTCTTTATAATATTAGTTTAGATTACTTTAGTATTGCCAATTTTGATGGAAATATATATTTACATAATTAAATAAGTCTGATTTACGAGCGTTACAAGTACCAAGTTATTAAAACACTTTTTTTTAGTTTAACCTAGATAAAGATTTAAATTTACAGAAAGGAGATAAAAAAGAGATCCATAGTCAAATGCAATTAGCCAGTGGTTTACGATCTCTGTTTGTAGTAATTTTGTAAGTAAATAAACGCGAAGTGTGTTACAACAACAGGTTGCGGCACGCATCACGCATGCGCGGAATTTTATTTTCATTTAGTTGCATCATTGCAAATGTATAACAATTCTTAGCTGTACAGAATACATAAATAGAAAAAGTTAAGACATTCAATGCAAAATGGCTACTGAGATTTTGGTCACTTTTTGACAATTTGTGGTAAAGTTATGATTTTTGAAATTTATTTTTGCTGTTTTTAAAGTAACGACCCATTATATTATTATACACCCCATTGCGGGACGTCAGTGCAGATCTTATTCCCCCAACAAGAAGTAACGACCAAATTGTACCTTGGTTATTATCAGTAGTAGGTATTTCATTTATTTAGTAAAATCATATTTTGACATCAATTAATTATACCTTCGTAAAGCGGTTTGCGTCAAAGCGAACCCTTTTTGATTAAAAAAAAACTCAGTGGGACGCCTATGTCCAGCAGTGGGCTAGAGCAAGCTGCTATGATGATGACGAGAAATAAATAAAACATCGTGGGAATTTTCATCTAAAACTATGTCCTAGATGCTTAGACGGTCCGTAAATAGAAGCGAATATTTTTTTAGAATTATTTTGAGCTAGAGATTCCAATAATAATTGGCATTTTTCACCACTTTTTATGACATCTTGGACTAAATACTTTCAAAAATAGTCACTTAGTGCTCAAATTGATCACATATCTAGGACAAGAAATACATGCCTATTCTAAGCTAACTATTAAAAGTATTCGCCATTAAATACAAATGGTTGATAAAAATACCATACTCTCTGTAAGGATATTTCGCGATTTAAGCAATAGTTCTAGATTGATATTAATAAAATAAAAAAATGTGGCAAATAGCAGGTTTTTTTTTTTTTTTTTTACTAAGAATAGGTCGTCCTTTGACCACAAACTCACCTGAGAGAGAGTCTTAATTAAAAAAAAAAAAAAAACACAGGACACGTCCGCAATAAACTTACTGTATGAAATGCATTGTTATGGGAGAGGTAACCGCGTACTATCAAGTGAATTATTTATTCAATAAATAATTCACTTGATATATATTTAATATATTTAGCAAATATATTTTTTTATTTGCATAATGGGGCGTCTAAACGGGCCATATTTTACGGCAATTTGTGGCTGCAATGATTGGCAAACATTGCCCAGCCATCAATAAAACATTTTAGTACATTTTATGGCTGAGCAATCAATTGCAGGCAACATGTTGCAATATGTTGTATTTTGTCGTGGCTACACATAAAAAACATTTTGACATATCAAAAAATATGTGGCTATAATGCCGGGCCATCCTTAAAATATTGCATAGTGCGGCTGGTATTGGTAGCAAAAGCAATGTTGCCGGCCACAGTATTGCAGCCACAAATTGCCGTAAAATATAGCCCGTTTAGACGCCCCATAAACAAAATGCTTGGTTCTATGATCTTTTGATTGCCAAAGTGAAGCTTGTGGTATTTTGCCACAGAAATTGTGTCACACATCAATCGTGTTGTGGCTTAATGCAATTTATCATAGAGGTGACAAAGTTACCAACCATTCATTATCGATGCGTTACAATCTCTCTCAAAAGATAATGAGTTTGTATGTATTTTTTTGTCCTTCGTGAACTAAGGACAAAAAATAACAAAGACCAATCTCATATTTTTATTCTAAACTTTTGATAATTTTAGACTACTTAAAGTTTTAAAATATATATAATCAAAATTATACCTATAGCTGGAATCTTCAATGAGAAAGGTTACCTCAAGCAGAATCATACGCCTCTTTGAGGCGCAAACTTATTGTTGAACTACAGTTTACGAAGTTGAAAGAAAGAAAGAAAAATCATTTATTGCCTAAATATAAACTAATGGTAGGTTCTTAAGCAATAGAGTATTATATAACTAAGTACATTTAAAATATACATAATATATAAGGACGTGCGATGGGTATTTTCTTATAGTAGTAAGTTATTGCTATAACTTTGATAGCCTATAAATTACTCACATTAACTCCATACGAGAAGGCGTACTTCGGATGCGGGTTGAATTGTTCGTGCGCGCTCTGCACGTCGGGGTCCCGCGAGTAATGCGCCAGGCTGAGAGGACCCCCCTTCACGGATTGAATCCTCTGGAGTCTGTACGGAGTGGCTTCGTTTTCCCTCTGGTTTGACCCTCGGTAGCTATATGGTACATTGTATTTCTCAGGCCAGTTTAGTTTGGTCAGGACAACGTTTTGTTTGATTTTAGGCGGTTTATACCCCGTGTAGTCTTCCACTGTTTTTGGAAAGAATCTTTGGACTTTCTCTTCCTGTTCGCGGGTTTGTCCGAAGCTTGGACTGGACTGGGTGAGTTTCTGAATAGCTCGGTGTCTTTCGAATTCTGGTAGTTTCGTGTCTGGGTCGTCTAAGTACGCTATGAGGGCATCGTCCAGGTTCGTATATGTGTTGTATGCGTATTGCGGCTGTTTCGCTCCGGGGCCCGTGTCGTCGTATTTGTTTTCGATGGCAAATCTTATCTGAGCTTCGGAGGCTGCTGACTGGCGAGGGAAGTCTCGGTAGGCATTTGAGCTGACTGCTAGGGAGAGGATCACTGGTACCTGGAACAGAATACGAATCTGATAATAATGAGTTTAAGTGCTTTTTTCGTTCTACGGTGGAGAGTTATGGTTGTTTAAAATTTGCCAAGATAAAAAGTGTTTTAAAATTGGTGTTAATTCTATAAAATTTTTTTGTAGTAACCTATTACATTTCATGTTTCATAGCTGAATTGGGTTAGTGTTTTAGTAGGTTTAACTAAGTTAAGTAAGAGGTAATTAGCCACCTATTTTAGCGATTTCTATCTTCCAGTTCGTCACATAATTATAAAAATTCTTATTGTGCAAGTTTCAGTAATTATAGTTTCCGCTAGTTAAACACAAAACAATATGCCTACTTAAACCCTAACTTAATATTCTTAACTAGATTCTATTACTAGCATAATAAAGTTCAGTATATAATTAGATAGTTGACGTATACCTAATACTTGTTTGTAGTTTGTACCACGTGGGCTTAAGGGGTATCTAGTCAAATTGTGTAAAAAATAGTTGTAATACTACAAATGTGATTATAAACTCTGTTAATTTCTTATAACTGTCAAACCAGAAATCTATAAGTAATTTTTTTCTCTCTTAAACAATTAACGTACAGAAATTACGTACAGAAATGAAACGGAGCGAAGCGGCCGCTTAATTGTTTGTATTGCTTATTGTTTCAAACAGAATCGGATATTGTTGGCAATACTATCATTATTTTGAAACAATTAACATTTAAATCACTTTGAATAAAACTGATAAGATCTGCAATACTTGTGTAAGTTAAAAGATCTTTTGTAATTATTTATTTTAAAAGATGTAGAGATTTCCCACTCTTCTTTATTTTGCTTGTACTGCTGGTGTATAAAACTGAAATCAACTTCACTTTTACTTTAAGAATCATGGCCTGGCATCAAGAAAAGATGATACCAATGAGTTAAACATTGGTATCATCTTTTCTTCCTATCCTCTCGCTTTGGCTCATTGGTAGGTATCATATTTTCATCCTATCCTCTCTCTAAATGGCGTCGCCACAACGTGTTATTTTCGTCTATTCTTCTATATCCGTCATCTGTAGGTACTACTTTCTTTATAGTTATCATGTCAGAGTTTATTTACATTTGAATTCATTTTTAATTAAGGGATGCCAAAACAGCACTTAATACTTGTTCCAGCCCACATCGATAGATCGATGTCAGTCTTCTAGTACCCATAACACAAGCTCTGCTTAGCTTGGGACTAGATGATGTTGTGTGGGTTGTCCAGCATTATTTATTTCTTTATAGAGTGAACCATGAAATCGAATTACCCAAACAGCCGTAAATAATGTTACGTGAGATTTACATAATGAATACGAGCATAAAAACATTGCATAAGACATGACCATGTTTTAATTCGGAAGAGGTACCATGTAGGTATACTGTAATACATTTTTCATGTGTAGATTGTAGATCAAGGATTTTTGATATATTTGAAATAAGTATGAATAATTTAAGTCGTTTTACATTGCTCTGCATTAGTCACAATAATATTATCAGAACAAAGAGTCATTAGTAGTCTTTGTTAAAGAGTTCATCTATGAAGAACTACCATCGTGCCTTCAAGAGTTGCTGGATGCTGATTTAAATAAAAATATAATAAATATTCACAGACATTTTTTACACATCACATTCTAGTTCTAAGCTAAGCAAAGCAACACCCAGATCAGAAAAAAAAAACATTTTCATCTTACAAACATATGCGGCCCACAGCATGAAAGGCAGAGCTAGTGCCTACTAACTAAGCTGTGACGCCTGTCATTTCTGGTTTGATGGGTAAGAATGGTAATGGATTGTCTTTCAATGCACCTAAGAGCTTAGTATGAGATCTGTGTAGCCACCTATAGCAGGTGATGCTGGTTGCTACGACTATGGTCGCGTAGTGCGTCATGGTCTTGACCGATGGCATCGGAGGTTCTAAAAGTGGAATCCGATAATTTAGCATTTCGGTCAAGGTTTTGCCCTTGTTTTAAAGGCTTGCAATAAACTGTACCAAGTGTTGATTACATTTTACAAAATATTTGTTTATTTATTATTCTAAAGTATGTTGTTGATGACACCCGTATTGCTGATATTATGATCCATAATCCATTTAGATATTGAGATTTCTGGTAGTTGACTTGATCGTGTCATTGTTCGATGATTATATTTGGTGTCCATTTTTGATACAAATAATAAATCCTTTTGAATCAACAAAATAAATTAGATTTTTTCAAAGAAGTCACATAAACATAAATATGTACTTACCTACTTAAAATTTGTAATTATTTGATGTAAGTATGAAATATCAATTGACTCAGCATTGATTATTATTTTTTAACAACTCTAGGGGTGGCAGTCATCTTATCAACAATAAGTCGATGTAAAGGAGTGTATCTTTAGAACCAGGAAGTTGTGTGAATCTCCATTCTTTCTGCTTTTTGCGCTCTGCAAAGCTGAGATGCTGCTATATGCATAAACATCAAATGGGTTACATTGGGGGTACTGTTACATGTCTCCATATAATTACAAAACACTCCGTGATGAGCAGTGAGAGTGGTTTTATGTCATGATCGACCGGTTTTTATAATTTACACCCTGCCGGACTATGCAGTGGTCCTCCTATAGTTTGGCGGCTGCGTGTGAGGTAAGTACCTACTACGTGCATAGGTACTTGCCCTTTGTATTTTATTGTGCTTTTGATTAACCATAGTTTAATTTTTCTTATCATTATAAAAATAATAATAATTTTGAGTTTGTCGCTTGAGACAAGATTTTCGATACATTTTAATGTAAGTAAGTACCACATTTTTTACTTAGTTTTCTTTGATTGACATAATTTTCAACAGTTGCCTAAATATTGTTACCGGTACAAAAAATAAATGAACTTACCACAAAACGCAGCATTTTTAAAGTTATAACTTCACAAACACAGAACTAGAGATGTGCACTTCATTCATAAGTTATCGATATCGATATTCTAACAAGTAATTTGGAACGCGAGCAATCGACACTGCCGCGCGCCGAAGAATGGCTGTCAATACACAAGCACGCGAGGAATCCGAAACTTTTTATGCAAGTGACCGCTGATGTAGGCCGCAATACGGGCACGAGCGACGCGACCAGCGTCTTCAAATACTAGTGATTTGGTTAAAGTTATTTTAATCATTTATCCGGCCGTTTTCTGTGCTTAGTGACTTTTGTGATAGAGTAAACAGCAATACCAAAACACGACGAGAAAGCAAAAAATGCTTGAAATACTACTGCTTTTCAGCGAATTTCATAGCTACAAGTGACGCGTATCGCTACGCTTATGTTAGCCTTTCAACCTTACCTGCTTATAGTCTATTTTTGACCATACAACAAGATCAGGAAGTAAGTACTTGTATGGCATACGTGATGATTCCCCAAAGTACCTACTCAGCGTCACATAAAAGATTCAAATTCTAAGCACTAGCTTAGTGTCACGGCTTCGCTCGTTTAATGGTTATTTACCTTTGCAGAAGTTTTGGAAATTATGTATCGACAGAACTGAGAAAACACTTAATCACGGATCTATTTTGTCCTATGGATAAAAGATTACGTTAAGTAACTTATTTTAATATTCTTACTTGAGGCTACCATTTGAAAATTTAATATCGAATATAATATTTTGCATTCTAAATAAAAAATCCACAGGTAAAAAAAACTATTAAAGCTACAAAAATCCATGTGAATTTTATTTGATTAATTTACACAATATGTAAGTATAAGATTTTACTTTAGTTGTATACTTCTTAAATTGTGACACCCTGTTACACGCAGACAGCCAGTTCTTCAACCACTTTTTTTAATAGTGTGATTTGATAGATTTGGAAAGTGATTGTGAAATACGAAAATACGTTTTCTTTGTGATGCAATATATTAACACTCACTACATCGGCTTTACGGTTTGTGGGCTGAATCTAAATAATATGCTTTGTTATTGCTTTGAATTATATTCATTTATGATGCTGACCTAGTTTTTAAGAGCTGCTTACTATTTATGAACTTAAACACTATTTATACTACGGGTATTTGGTGGTCGGATTCAGAAAAAATACTTATGTTAGAATGATATTTCTCAGCAAAATGTACATTTTATAAAACTTGGTCATGTTTCCGCTCCGGAGGTATCATTTCCCAACTCTCTTCTCAAGTGTCAAATTTACAAGTGGATCAGTTTCCTCGGAATATTTCTCCAATATTGTGAAAGGTGCCTTAGCCGTTTGAAATTTTTATAAATTTTAAATGTATTGGTAAATGTTTCGATACTCAAAAACTATTAGGAAATAATTTGCGTAAAACTTTTTTAAATATTTTGATTTATTATTATTTTACTAGCGATCTGTCTTAGCTGTGCACGGGTTAGAAACCAGCATGCTTGTATTATACAAATAAACATTATTATCCTTATTAAAAACCGCATCAAAATCCGTTGCGTAGTTTAAAAGATCTAAGCATACCTACATAAGGACAGACTGCAGGAAGCGACTTTATTTTATTATGTAGCGAACTTTTTTTTACTTATATTGCTTAAATTAAACCAAGAAATAGCAGCAAGTTCTTCACCATAAGTCGAAGCTAATCTCTGAAGCAACTGTTATCCTTGCCCATAGCTAAACCTTGAAGGCCTTATTGTCTAGAGTAGGATAACTCTCGACTAACAATAGTTTAAATGATTTATAACACGTACTCTACCATTAGGGTACTATTTAACCCCGCCTTTCATTCATTACGGATGTCGAAAATACTATTGACCATTGACTGAACAATGATTGGACGCAACATTCACTGGGTTTTGTTTTATTACCACATTCTGCCTCAACCTTTCCATTTTTTTTAAACAAATAAATACTCACGGACATTTCACACTTTAGTCCCAAACTAAGCAAAGTTTGTAGATACTTATGTACCTATTTAATGTTCGTTTATATGGACAAATATAAACTATATTATTATGTTCGTAACTAATATTGTAATGAATTCCCATAGGTATAAGCATTTATTCGAAAAAACTGAATCCGAATAGGTTTTCAAAATCCATTATTATGCTCCTGTTATTTATCTAGACTATATTTCAGCATCTTTCTTTTCAGTCCAGAACCAGGATTATAAAGTTATGTAAGTAGTAAGAGATCTTACATGATAAAATTACTTTTAAAACCAACTTACAACACTCAGTTCTCTACAAAGTAGAGTCCAGAAGTTGATTCGTTCACGTAAGAATGGCGCTTGGTTGAAGGTTGCACCATATTGGTGTAGATTAACAACCTTATGTTATGACTCGGTTAATGCCTATGTCTAACAATACTTTCAAGTTATAACGGAAGTCCTGTTGTGTGGTTTTAGAAAATGAGTAATTATGAAGCTTATACTTTTATGATATTGAATTGTTTAAGGCGCTCCACTAATTAAATGTTGAGCGTGACATTTCAAGCTTCGGTCGTAGGTAATATAGTTGCAATAAAACATATAAAAATCAAAAGAGATCACACCTTACGACCTACGCTTCATTGATAATCTAAAAGTGGATTGATTGCTGTTACTGTTATCATTATTGCTATCGAAATGTATTTTTGAAGTGAAAACTTCTTTAGCGGCGCTGGGTGGGTAAAAACTTTCAAACTCGCGTCAGGGTCACGTGACGTCGAAAAAGCGTAAGATCTTATTTAATTTTTATACATTGCTCGTAAAACAAGAGACGACAAAAGAACACACTTGCGGTCACGCGACGTATGACTCAAACAATTAAATAGTGTTGTGGCGACATCGTACAAGGCGAGTACAAGGCGCTGCCAACACGCGGTGCGGTGCGGAGCGCGGGGGCGGAGGACCGAGGAGCGGCACTCGCGCGCCGGCAGCCGACAGACGCTCTGAGCACCCTCGCACGGGAAACACGTATCGCTCGCCGCGCGCGCATAACCAGATAGACGCTATTATATCGTACGAATCGTTTCGCCTAACTTGTATTTAACTGTATCGCTTCCATCTTATTGAAGTGAAAACTCAGTCAGGGTCACGTGACTCGTGACGTTCATCGAACGTGACGTTCATCATTCGTTGTCTTCGTCGTTGTGTCAATGTCAATGACATGACACAATCACAATGACACAGACACATTCGCGCTTGCGCGAATGTGTCTGTGTCATTGTGATTGTCATTGTCATTATGACGACTGTGGTTATATTTTTGAAGTGAAAACTTAAAAGTGAAAACACAGACACATTCGCGCAAGCGCGAATGTGTCATTGTCATTGTCATTGTCGTTGTGTCGACATGACACAATCACAATGACACAGACACATTCGCGCTTGCGCGAATGTGTCTGTGTCATTGTGATTGTCATTGTCATTATGACGACTGTGGTTATATTTTTGAAGTGAAAACTTAAAAGTGAAAACACATTCGCGCTTGCGCGAATGTGTCTGTGTCATTGTGATTGTCATTGTCATTATGACGACTGTGGTTATATTTTTGAAGTGAAAACTTAAAAGTGAAAACACATTCGCGCTTGCGCGAATGTGTCTGTGTCATTGTGATTGTCATTGTCATTATGACGACTGTGGTTATATTTTTGAAGTGAAAACTTAAAAGTGAAAACACAACGTTAATATTGAAGTTTTCACTTCTGCCGGCACTCCCGGAGTGCTACCATTTTTTTTTATTTTTCTTACTTGTATTTAGCGCCATGGACCATGCGCAAGAACTTCAATATCAGAACTATGAATAGATACTAGACTACCAGACTATTAAATAGTCTATTCATATGAATAGAATAGACGTCTATTCATATTATCCATACTAGTAATGTAATGAGGATTAAAAATAAACGAATTATGGAATTAGGTTATATAGGATTTGTTAATCACATAATCGCATGCAATTAATTGATGCTAAACTGCTACCTCCTCTGTAAATATTTCATTATAATAATTAAAATGGTTGCAATCAACATCCTACGTACACGTACAATCATGATAGTTACTTTAGTAAATACAACAATACACCACAGTTTAATTAAGGTATATTCCATTGTTTTGAGCGCTCTTTAATTACTTTTAAGTTTTAAAAAGATATAAAGACTTGGCCGCTCTAAAGGCCTACCTACTTAATTTGATTGTAAAAAAAGATTGTTAATTGATTGTAGGTACATTCAAGAAAATTCAAATGCACTAAATAATATACGATATCAGGTTCATTTACGTAGATACCTACAAATCATAATGACCGAAAATTGCAGTTAATTAACTAGCAATCGATGCGTGGGCGCAACCGTATTAAGTATAACCAAACATTCTTAAGGTAGGTACTTTGCGGGTCACGACTAGCCTTCGACTGACCCAAAGACCCAGATTAAGAAGCAGTAGCTCGTTTGATTCATGGTCAATGATGGCTTGTCTAGCAGTTGTAGGGGTCTCAAATTACAGATTTTTACAAGTATAGAACATAGACGAAGATATACCCCAATATGTTATAAACTAGCTACTTCGAATGCGTAGCATGTTAGGTACTCGGTTAAGTTGAGCTTTCTGATGGTGAAGAGATTTTAAAATCAGTCGAGTATAGTTTTTGGGTTTAATTTAGCAAACAAATAACTTTAGATACTTTTTTTCAGACGTCACGTTTGCAAGTACAGTAGCGAGTTTGATGTCTTTTGCTACTTTATAAATTTATTCGTGTTCGGATCGGCCATTGATCTCAAGGTGCTTAGCAAGTAAAATTAAAAATTTGTTCTTAAAAACCGCATCGCATCCGCACCGCGTCGTGCCGTGCGTTATTTCACGGTTCTCTTTCCGTTTGGCAACAACCTTGAAGTTTCAAGTTTTAGGAACGAAATATAAAACGAGAAAGGAAATATAAAACTATTTTTTACATGAAATATTGGTAGCTTTGGAGGGTTTTTTCTTACATTGGTAATTAATAGCCAGTGTCTTACGGTCTATCTTATAAAAATAGCCTAAATCAGATTGTAAGTGTTGTTTAACACAAGCGAACTTTAGCAGTAAAGCGTGTTCTATAGTAACAAGTTAAGAATGTTGTCTTATAATCGAATTTTAACGGTGCAATAACTAAGGTCTCGCTAATTCCGTTTTCATCCAAATAATGGCAACAATTCATTTTTTTTTGGTTTCGGAACTCATCGGTTTTAGTTTTATCTATCATTTTTGACAGCAACTTAAATTGACTTTGGCACAATTGGCATGCTTTTGACATTACAAAAGGTAAACAAAAGATTATTTCGTTTTATTTTACAGAAATCTTGCAAATACATACAACCAAAAATAGAATTTTGTTTTCTGCTGTTTCATATTGGTTATAAAAATGCGACTAGCTGCTATTTCACTGTACAAACACACAATAAAACCCTTCTCTAGAACTTTTTATGGAACCTGAAAATGTAACTGCAGTTGTTAGTATATTTTGTATTATTTATAGTGTTGCTGGTTCTCAGTAGTTTTTTATATTTATAGGAACACGTAGCATGGGCAAACGTAAGATAAAAACAACGAACCATGTAGTGTTTTCCCAGACTTCTGAACCTACCTGTACCGACAACCTCAATGTTATTTGATTTTATCACCATTTGAACCAAATTTGAATCAAAAAAAAAGTTATGACAAACATACAACAACGTTTACCTGAATTGTCTATAAAATCTTTGCTCACTCTTCCCAATATATTCTTACCTATTATTAATTTTATCATTTTTGATCCGTACCATTTTCTTTCTATTCCAGATAGCAAAAGGACAAAGAGAGCTGAAAATTAAAATAGAATGTGTATGTTCTCAATTGAAAAGAAGAGCTGTCACCAATTGTTTGCAGTTTGAAAAGTAATGATAAAAGAAGATTCATAATTGGGACTGGAGTGTGATGTGTAAAATGTCCGTGAATATTTATTTCTAAACAATGAGATCCACGTTCAACTTATATGTGTGTATATATGTGTTATATTTCTAGATGACTTTTATTTAATCCTATCTACATATATATGGGGTATATCATGAATAATCATGGTCAGATTCTAATTATTAATTGGCATAGAGTAAACCAAAATGTTTATCATAAGCTTATTAGAAGCATCAAGACAAGTGTTCTAATTCTAAATGGGGGAATAAGATCTGCACTGACATCCTGCAATGGTGTCTATTGTGCATTGTCCCCCTGCTAACCTCACCCCAGCCAGCCCAACTCCTTAAAGTAGCGGAGAAGGACTTTGGGTTTGTGGAAGCAGTGTTCCCCGATGGTGTGGTGGATGACAATAGTGATGAAAATGACTAGTGTTGTAGAGATATAAGTAATTAGATTATGCATAAGTAGGTAGTAATCAGAGGGTTTCCATAATGGTATCAGGTCAAGTCTTTATTAGGTAGTATATCATGGTGCAGTGATTGCCCGATTATATCCCCGTTGATCAGGTGATCAGATGATCATCTCTGTGCTGATGCAGTTGCATCTCCGTAAACCTGACACTTAAGTAAGGAGGTGAGTAAACATTTACTTATGTAGGTAGACTAGGCATCTACTTCAGAGACAAATGAAAATGAAAAACCTTATTAACCAACATAATGTACTTGCCTCAGTACATGATGTTTTGGTGGTATATCGGCTCTACGCTAGTCTCTTTCTAGGTCCGAGCGCACCTATTTCCAAGATATTTGATTATTTTTTTTGAAGAATCTTTTTGACAAGAAATCAACAAACAACAAAAATGTTCATCTCATTTCAGCATGTCTGTCCTTTTTATCGGTCGGCATTATTTTTTACTCCTTCGCTGTATACTTTTTGTACCATCTAATGTCTCAATTACTTAGAAAGAACCAAAATAAATTTAAGAATTTATTTTGACATGACGGCCATTTTTAAATATCTGCTAAAGGAGGGTTCTGAGAACTTTAATTTTAGGATACAATAAAAGGATACGTTTGGCTTATTGTTCGTTTATAAGACGACAAAAATATCACCGAACCTTTAACAAGTCTTTAATTCTGTCGTAACTTTTTATAAGATAGACCGTTAATTTTTAGACGTCAGATTAGTTTCAATTCTAGACCAATAGGTAGGTACATATTAAGTCGTCAAGACATTAGAAATACTGGGTCAAGCCCCACTTAGTTAAAAATAACCAAAAGCACTTGAAGTCTTTGTTCTCACTAAGGTTTAATATGATTCCTTAGTTTGTCAAAGACGCAGACCTAAATTCGTTAAATTTTCCAGAAACACGGCAAGAAAGTCGTGGTTTTCATATCAAGACTCTACCTACTAATATAATTTTATCCAGAAAATAAATAAAATATTGTCGCTAAGAAATAAGAAGCTTAATAGGGTGATGTGGAAAAAAAACGTCTAATTCCACCCTCACGGGACGTGAGAGGGGTGGGCGCGGGGGTAGGGGTAGGTCGATCCATCACGGGCCCTGTCACATGCCATTAGCGGGCCTACGGGGTACAGGGGGAAGGAACTTATAACTAGGAAAATATATCAAATGCCTGGATTTTACGCAAAAATTCAATGCTTATTAAAAAAACAATACGCAGGAACACATCTACAAATTAGGATTTAAATAAATCCATTACTTATTATAATAGATGAAATTGTAAACGAAAATGCAACGAAAATTGTAACACACAATTTGACCGAAGAGTGTTACAAATACATAGATGTGATCTATCAGCAATCTAATTTTAATAGTACAAACTTTGCTTAGTAAAAGCTAAAAGACATGTCAAAGTTCCGTGAGTATTTATTTATTGAGCGCAAATAGTATCATTTAGAAGCAAAATATTCAACAATGTTATCTTTCTTCCTTGAAACAAACATTGTAATATCTTGTAAATTATTTAAATATTTTAAATATCTCTACCACGAGATATCTCACCCCGACTGAGATGAAGGATACACAAGCCCTAATTTCTCAGGTATGCAATGAAGTAATAACTAGAACTAATATCAGTCATTCGATATGCAAATCTGACGAAGCTAGTTGTGAATGTTGTAACGTGTAATATACTGTGTCTTGAGCAATTTACTTACCTTTAATAGGAAAAGTTTGTTTATGCAAGATTGTTGTGGTATTGCTTTTTTTCAATTATAATTTACAAGGAGTATATTCAATAGGAACCTATTTCCAATCGACTTCAAAAAAGGAGGTCCTAAGTTGGACTGTATTACTTATGTTTTTTTTTTTAAATTTTTATCTTTTACTGCAATAAAACCGTTTAAAAGTTGTACTCTTGATCAAATGACATTTTCGAAATCCTATTTAAAAGAGCTTAGATTTTGTTTGTGGTGAAACCAAATTTTGAAATGTAAATAATAAATTAGCATCTCAATTTAGGAACTAAATATCAAGGTTTTTAATTAGCTTATACCATTTTTTGACCTAGAATTTATAAGTATTTAAATGACCCGGACTAGTAACGATATATCAGATTTTCAGATTTTTAACTACCTGTTTTATCTGCAAGTACCTACGCCACTCTACACTGCATAATGTTGCAAAGATAAAAGCAAATATAGATGTGAAAAAAAAAACTAACTTAAAAAAAAGTAAAACTTTCTCTCCCCTGTACCGCTTGGAATTTCTCACAAATAAATGTGTAAACAGCAAATATCTCCATCCAGTGGAGCCTGCTCAGACAAACGGACGGACTACCCTCTACCCTGAGCCAGTAGTAGGTACAATCTAACAATCTATGTACAATTGTCATCTATAAATAATAATATCTAGTCTTGTATAGTCAAGTCTTGAGTCTTGGCTTGTCCACTGCCGGGGGCAATCTTTTTTAAGTTTTTTATTCATTTCTATATTGGAAAGTTTTTTACTGAGTAAATTAATTTCTGAATCATAGTTTAATTTAGAGATTTTTCAGTGGAAAACTATTTAAGTCGTCAAGTATAAATTCATCACACTTATATGGGTTGTATCAAAATGTATGTAGGTTAGAGATTTTTTAATGCAAATTAAAAATACTTGATTTGTTGTTCAAAAATGATAGTTATAATAAACGTTATTTTAATTTAATTAAATAATCAATTGTAGATTATTGAATGACGATTCCAAATAGCCAGTGAAATTTTCGTACAAAATTTCGTAGGGTGATATTTTCGCACACTGTACCTATTGTTTTAGAAAACATCCCCTAACTTTAAACTTCAATGATCCGTTGTATGACCGGTTCTAAATTCAAATCTGTGGACTTTATCTAAACCACCCTTATTGAAACCACTCCCTGTAATATCAAATTAGGTGTTTAAACATTTTAAAGTCAAGGGATGCCCTGGGGTGCGGAGATTTTATTACTCAGCGACTTGTCAGGGGATGATCGCTCTGGGGGTTGGTTTAGGATTTTTTTGGGTCACAAGTATAGTAAATATGAGAAGTCAATCAAAGTAATAATTACCTAGATAGTAATTGATAAATAAATAAATGACCTACCTATACCTCAATCATGGTTGATTTCTTATTGCTCAGTCAGGTTTGCAGAAAATTCATATCATCTTTCAAATTGGGCACTTGGATTTAGTGTTATTTTTTCAAGTTCTAAATAGAAACATGCTAAGAAAAGTTTAATAACATAATACAATATAATTTTATGATAAGTAAAATAAGGTGTAGATCTTGTAGTAAAGTAATATAACCTTCCCTTAAAGGTTCTAAATGATCCTTGTGATTTTACTGAATAAAGTAATTTTTGACTTTGACTTTGTTCAAGAAAACCCGCTCAAGAAAACATACTCGAGTTGATAATACACTCCAATCTATCTAATATTAATTTACACGAAATGCTTTATATATAGATAGATAAAAACTTTATTGTACACAGAAAAGGATTTTACACACAAGAAACATTAAATTAACAGCACAATGGGCGGCCTCATCGCTACAAGCGATCTCTTCCAGGCAACCTTTATTTGCATTTAGAATAAAAAAAGCTATTGGAAAAATTTATTTTCGTCAGTTTTAAATGTTCCAAGTCAATCCATCAAAAAGTTGGTCGCCAAGTTTGGACGTGCCCGGTGTTCGACACCACCAACTGTCAAGAACTTATCAACCGTTTAGTACACTTTAGTTAGTTTGGTGTTTCATCATGAGTCTGGGAAGATCATCTAATCTAAGCGAAAGAACTTGTCTCGTCTTTTTGTGCATGATTACCGATGCGTATATATATGTATGTATACGTAGCTAATGTACCAACATCAAATACTTAATTCAGATTTTAAAATTGATTAAATTCGAATGCCGTCTGTGTCTTATAATCTACAATGAAACGCAGCTACTGCACTGACGCCACAATGTTTTTTCCTATACCTAATCTCATCGGCGCAGCCTAACGATGAAACCTATGACGTTTACCTATATTATTTTGTGACTAAAAGATATATATTATGATTTATGTAACTGTTCACTCTTTTAAATATTTTTTTTTTTTTTTTTTTTTTTTTTAATATACCCATTCGTCCTTGAAACATCCTCTGAGAAATACCTACGTGCGGCGTTTGGTATGGGAGGGAAAAATTATACCATGAACCACCGAAATTCTTTTTTTTTCTAACATTAACCAAGTTATCCAGTTTCTCGGTAATTCCAAATTTGCTTTATAAATATACTTTTATTCCGCCACGTGCGTTATTTTCTAAAATCTGTCCGACCATGTCCTGGAGTGATGGATCGCCTCCGGAATTACCCACATTGTAGGGAGCTGGGAGATTGACATTTTTGTGAGCGAATTTTTTTCAGAACACGTCAACGTATACGAAATTAGGACAACGAGGTTTAAGTGCTGTATTTCTTTAGTGCTTATATTCAAAATCAAAAATAAAAGTAGCTGGGTACGCGAGTGTGAAAGATGATTTGATTGTGTAAGGAGTAGGTTCGGAGTTGACGAAAGAAGTGAGTTGAAGCAAACATGTAGTGCCGACTCCTTAGCGTGAGATAGGTAAGAACAAGGAGATGATGATTTTGACTAAAAACAGAATATTAATTTTTGGCAGGATCAAGTCTCTAGATAATATTAGATAGGCTCTACAAAAGCTAAATCTACAAAAGAATAAAAGTTATCCCAATAAATTTGTGAAAATTGACAAATCGGTTTTCCAATACAGAACTTTTAACTGTTTTTAAAATTCTGTCATAGTTTTGAGAGTCCAACGTAGTTTATACTTTTATACGCGATATGTGGTAATGTCGATCCATCAAGTTGTCTGTGCACTCGCCCGTACACTGTACCAGCATTGTTTACGCGATTTCTATGAGAAATGTCACTTTTCATCTTTTAAATTATATTTGATGTTTGAATACGACTTAAAATAAAACGGTTAAACGAGATTCTAGTGTTGAGATTCGTGTTGTAAATTTTTATTATGAGGTAGGTATATCTATATTTTAGACAACTTAAGTGCATAATACAACACTCCACACATAGGTACATTCGAAGCAAACTAGAATTTATAATTCCATTCACAACTTTTATCTAACTTTTGGTTTCGAAATTGGCCATAATTAACCTTATCAAGAATTAAGAGTGGCGTTTGAGGGAGGAGGCTTATACCCAGCAGTGGGCTAGTACGGGCTGCCGATGATGTTGATGAACCTTATCAAAAAAAATATAAGTATGTAAGTATAGGCGACAAAGAAATTGGTTTACCACTTTTGATGACATCTCCCAGTAACATAATTATTCGCTAAGGATTACAGATTGACAGATTCTGACGTAGCAGTTATTAATCTGTCAAGCGAAAATAGCCCTTGACGTTTTGTACGTGCAAATGATATTCAGCCTAAGAGCTGGTTCAGACACGGCGGAATCCGCGCGGTTCCAAACCGCGCGGGTCAACCGCGCAGATCTTATTTACATTAGCGCCTATTCATTCGTTCATACCTGTCCGCGCGGATTTCGGCGGATTCCGGCAGATTTCCGCGCGGAATCCGCCTTGTCTGAACCAGCTCTTAGAGTGGTAAACCAATTTCTTTGTCGCCTATACATAAAATTTGTTTTTGGTTTTCTACACGTGTATTTTTTTAAAACTGTATTGAGTGTCCATTCGAAACATTTTTTTTATATGCGCGAATGGTCTCAAGTCTCAATACACGATCAATTGTAGTAGTCAGTACCAAGTCCTGTCTTATCCTGACAGAATCCAGTAGAAAAGCATCGGCCAGTAGTAGTGATCTAGTGATCCATCAAAATGTCGCCGCGCACTCGTCCGAACTATGTATGTACTTACTATTATTTAAGGGATTTCTATGGGGAATAGACGATTGGGGTACAGAATTTAGACATCTTTATTACATACATACAGAGTGTCTGGAAATTCTACGTCTGTTGATTACAATTATTATTTGTTTACAAGGACAAAGAAAACAAAAATAAAATTAATTTATAGAGATGAATGTGAGATAGTAATTAGCTAATTTTTACTATCATTTAAACAATTTTAATTTGTCATTTATGTTGTTGATACAGGCCGTAAAGTTTGTGCATCATCGTTTATTTTCGGGATTATATTGTACACCCTGTATAAAAGTTATGTCATGAACTGTTCAAATCAAAATATATATATTGTGTCGCTGAATACATTCTTTCAGGATTTTTAGCTCTTTTTAGTACATTGATACAAATAATACTTTTTTAGAGATAATGTTGTCTTAGCGCCATCTATCGACTTATAATATGAACTCTTTGTTGAATGGTTGTACAAAATAATTATAGCACTAACTTGAGAACCTCCTCCATTTAATCGTCGGCTAATAAGAACTTTCGCGAATCCTGGCATGAAGTACAAATAGTTTTGATAACGTCACAGAGATGGCGTTGCGTGTACAACCTACTTGTATTTTCTTGGTCACTCATATTATTTAGATCAGTAATCGAATGTAAAAAGTAATTTTGTGTTTATGTCAGAAATAATTTTTGTGACTTTTTTATATGCTTTACTAAAATTGTCTGAAAGTTAGTCAACATTTTATTCAAGTGTAATTAAACAGAGCACGTACTCAGAAGACGTACAAGATAGCGATTGTTACAAGTAGTATGGGTGTTTCAGAGTGCATTGCCTCACAAAGTACGTCCTCAATGGATCCTCAAAAAGGTAGTACTAACCCAGTCTTTGACTTGATTACTTTTAAATATTACTATTTTAATTGCAATTTCTACTAGACTAAATAAATACTTCTACTAGTTATTCTACTTATCTACAGGATTGTATTGTAAACTACAATAATTGAATAACAATTTTAATTAAATAACATTATACTATCGTCCATACATCACAGCAAGTACTGAATAAACGAGCTGTGTGTAAAATAAATAAAAATACTCGTATTTACATTATAATTTCAGCTCCGACGATTGGGATTTTTCTAGAGATTCCTATCTTTTCCTATCTTACTGGCTAACTGCTCCGCTGATTCTGAAATAAAAGAAATAATGTGAGATTAGTTGTTGATAATTGTACAAAAAAGTATGTATTATATTGTTCCGTTTCTAGTATTTGTTACTATAGCAGCATCACAAATAATAAATAAATAATAATAATAAATAATGCTGGACAATCCACACAACATGTAACAACATGTGTTGTTAAACTATAGATATTACTTATTATGTGACCGTCTTAATTATAAGAAATATTATAAAATGTAAATCCATAATTGGCTTTATGTATTGTCTATAAGTTTTGTAAATTATAAATTAAGAGCTGTGGATTTTGTTTAATAAATAAATAAATAAACATCATCTAGCCCCAAACTAAGCATAGCTTGTGTTATGGGTACTAGAAGACTGACATACTTAATATAATACATTACATAGATAGATATTTTTTATTATACATATAATACCCAGAACACCCGGAATAAATATTTGCAGAACATACAAACATTCATTCCGAGGCGGGAATCGAACCCGCAACCTTCCGCGTCGCAGGCGGACCATCGCCCACCGCGCCACATCGGTCGTCAAATACATAGATCCAATTTTTTTGAGTCTGTTAAATGTTTGTGTTATGTGGCTTCTAACTGAAACTATAAACCACGTGTGAGTACTAACTTGTTCCCGAGTACTGCACTGACAGCTACTAACATCTACTACCACGGTCTCACTCAAATTACAAATGTGAGTTTGACAGGCGTCAGCACAGTGGGTAGTAGCTCTGCCTTCCATGTATTTTATCAGCAATCTAGTTCCCACAGTACAAGCTTTGCTTAGTTTGAGGCTAGAGTGCGATGTGTGAATTGTCCGAGAATATTTATATTTATTTATTTCTCTCACTTATTTTAATGTTTTATACAGTGGTTTACCTTAAATCTAAATAAAGATTAGGATGGTAGATAAGAGAGCTAGTGCCCAAAAAGGTTTAGTAATAAAACCTGTTTAATGGGACCCCAGGTCAAATATAAATGAATGAACGTGCGAGTACTGACTTGTTCCCGAGCACGGCGGTGACGGCGGCGACCAGGTCGTGCGCGTGCGGCAGTGCGCGTTGCTCGATGGCGCGCGCGTAGGGCATGGGCACGTCGGCGCCCGTCACGCGCCACGCCGGCGCGTCCAGCTCGAAGAACGACGGCGACTCCATCACGCGCGCGCAGATCTCCGCGCCCACGCCTGGACACAAACCATATTCAGTATTATTGCACCTGAGTTTTCATTATAAACGGGATATTTACCATTATTTTTGAGTTTGATTATTTCCCGACAGTTCGACCCGTGATCATGGCGCATGCAACCGAAAAAGTGCCGAAATATCGGGAAATAATCAAACTCAAAAATCATGGTAAATATCCCGTTTATAATGAAAAATATGTTCAAAACCATGATAGTTTCAAATTTTATTGCACCTTGCTCACTCCTTGGGGACTCTTTCCTATTCAGAGGCTGAAAGTACGCTATAGAGCAACCTCGCATTTTTTATTGTTGAATACAAAGTTAGTAAATTACATTCCACTAATCGATCCAGCGAGCGAAGCTTCTCAGTTTCGACATAGGGCAAAAATGCTTTTGTCCTTCTGTCTGTTTTTGCATTTTTCAACTGATTAGAACGAAACTTGGGTCACATGTTTCTTGATTTGTAAATTTTTTGTTGAACACGATTTTTGTTTGGGGCCTTAGAACTGGGGAAACAGGGCAAGTTTGCTGTAGTGTTATTTACGACGGATGTCTATCAAGTTTGAGAAGCACCAAGAACTTCATTTTACACAAGATGTTGCACAAACTCGTACTGTTCTCACACAAGTCTTTTATTCCAATCCAACTGAGATGATATCCCAATTAATCGATACGGGTTTTATGGTGTACCTTATCGTTAGTTACACTCCACGTAATTTATCTCTTTACTATGTTTCGATGACGAAAGTTCAAGTATGTTACCAGATTGCGGCCAGCCTTGCTCGACGGTGACTAGATGGTGCGTTTTGGCGACGGAGCGCGCGATCGCCTCGAAGTCCAACGGACGGATCGAACGCAGGTTGATCACTTCACATTCAATGCCTGCAAAGTATTCATAGTAAAACTATTTAGTTATGAATATTTATGAACATAAATGATGCCTGAAAACTTTTTTCTTTTGAAAATATAAAGTACGTAAGATGACAGAAGAAACAAACTGAAACTAACAAGGTTGCCAAACTTGATTCACTAATTTTTAACAGCATTTAATAGTATTTCTAGATATATAGAAACAAGTTCGAAATAATATCCCTCCATTATTCTCGTCCTCTTTAATCAATCTAGTTCCCATAGTACAAGAATATGCTTACTTTGGGTCTAGAGCGCGACGTGTGAAATGTCCGTGAATATTTATTGTAGCGATTATGTTCAAAGTGGTGGGTACTAGTTGTTTCTTCAATCTTCTACAACATTCGCTATAAAATGCACTATCCATTAACAAATCAATTGAGGACCAAAGTTGTAAGTTTACCTTTCCCAGCCAGTTCGTTGGCTGCGTTTAGCGCCGTCTCAGTCGCTCTGCCGGCGCACACGAGCGTCACGTGCTTGCCTTCTCTCTCTATCTTAGCTTTGCCTGCAAACGTAATACACCACTTAGATGGAACTATCGATTTGATAATGCAATTTGAATGCAAGACAAAAGTAGGAAAAAACTGTAACCAATGTTTTTTGTTTGTACTTTTGTAGCTTTTCGTTTATTTATCAACATGGTCTAATATGGTGAGAAGACAAAGGTTGATAAATGATGAAGGAAAACACTATGTAGTATTTAGTTACTACACTACCAATGATGATAGATGTAAATTGGGAATAAGTATTTAATCTCTCAAATGATAATTTTCATTACTATCTGAAGTAACGGGTGGCGCAAAAGTAAGGGCACTAAAGAAAACACTGTTTATTTTTTTATATGACATTTCCTGTCATTCTATTGTTGAAAATTGTGTAGTGAACAAATGTAAAATACACTGAAAATAAACATAGACCGTTTTACTCCTCAAGAACGTGGAATAATCGTGTCAATGTTCTTACGGAATAATTCATCAGTGATAAAAACACAACGTGAATTTCGTCAACGATTTCCCCACCGTCCGGCACCGATTGGTCGCTCAATTCGGATTCAACATTGGATAGACCTAAGTCTGGGAGACCAAGAACAGGCCGTTCAGCTAAAATATCGATGCTGTGCGCGAATATGTGGAAGAGTATCCAGAAACATCAACGAGGCAACGTGCCACGCAATTGCGTCACTGGAGAACGCTACAGAACCATGTTACGTGAGTTTTTGATACCCAGTTTGGACGAATTGAGGCTGGACCACATCTGGTTTCAACAAGACGGCGCTACGGCACACACAGCGCGCGACACTATGGACTTAGTTAGGGACGCTTTTCCAGGCCGAGTTATCTCTCGTTTTGGCGATTTGCCTTGGCCTGCAAGATCACCCGATCTGACCAGTCCAGACTTCTTTCTTTGGGGTTTTTTGAAATCTCGGGTGTATGTGAACAAGCCACAGAATATCGCAACTCTAAAAGAAATCATTCATCAAGAAAAAAGGAACATATCGCAGGAAGTGTTACGGCAAGTTATGCAAAATGTCATAAAAAGGGCTCAAGCTTGCATCAACTCTGGAGGTCACTATTTAAAAGACATAATTTTTAAATCCTAATGGTACAAAATTTAATGAACCAAATATACATTTAAAAAAACCTAAATCTATTTTTCTAATTTAGAAAAAAAGTTATAGCTGAACCAAATAGGGTCATTTCTTTTGCGCCACCCTGTATTTATTTCGAAAATGTGACTAGTAATTAGTTTTTTAATAAAATTACAAAATAAATTGATTTAATAACTAATACTTACCAATGGGAAGTACAAAGTCACTGGAGAGTGCTTCATCGGACATGGGGAATGGAATACCGTACAGAATCTCATCTTCTAGAACTACAACGGGGTCGGAGTCACGGATGGCTGCTTTTAAAAGACCTGGATAAGAACATAATATTCATTAGCATCTTTGCATGAATATTCAGAGAAAAAAAAAGATTGATTTAAAAAGTCTTACATGCACAACATTATGAAAATTACAATATTGTTTTGTAAATACTAGTACTTATGTTTGCCATCACATAAAATATTTGTTCTATGTGAGGATCAACCATCAGGATTGATTCTCACACACTTAACAGCAATGAAGAAGATTTAATACCAACTGAGCTATGACATCTACAAAAATAAAGTCATAGCAACACTCTTGCGAGGCTCTGGTCGCGTGGAACTGGCACCTAATATCACCTCGTATTTAAGATGATTCTAAATAATCCTTGTGATTTGATTGAATAAAAAAATGTTTGATTTGATAACTATAAATGATTTTTTTTAAATTTCCTCTTCTCTCAGACTATTTTTGACCTGGAGTTGTAGGCACTGCATAATCAAAAATAACTGAAGCTGCCCATACCTTTAGCGTCTTCCGAGGAGTAGGGCATGACGACCTTGAGTCCGGGACAGTGGCTGAACCAGGCGGCGAAGCACTGCGAGTGTTGTGCGCCGACGCCGGACGCGGCGCCGTTGGGGCCGCGGAACACGATGGACACGGGCACGTTGCCCGCAGACATGTAGAATGTCTTCGCGGCTGAGTTTATCACCTGGAATGTTGAGGATCCTATTGTGATCTCCGGTAAGCATGTCTTGTTATATGAAAGAGGATATGAATGTAAAAGGAGTAGACTCAGAGTTGACGAATGATAGGAGTTAGTGGAAGAAAAAACATGTTGTGCTGACCCCATATAGCTATTGAGGTTTGTTTGGTTTCATTCTCAATAAAAGATACACTAACTGACTAAACATTAACTAAAGTGCAGTAATTTAGAACTCTGCAATGTGGTATTTGCAGATCTGATGGGATGGTGAGGTTGTGTTGAACCAGCTGTGGTTTGCATGTTCAAGTGAATTATAGAGACTACATAACTAGGTATTTAGGTATCTTATCATGCAAATCAGACATTATCTCTTGACTATACTATGATTGTTTGTTTTTCTGATAACAGTGCTTCAGATGAGACCTTTTTTTGTTACCTTTACTTATACGTTTATTACAGTTTTCAGAGAAATTATTTTCAAAATAGGTTCAACAGTTTAAGCATTCTCATTGGTTTTGGAATATATTCTCATAAAATTGCAAGAATTAATTATGTAAACTTCAGAAAATTATTTCTTGTAGGATCAACCAGCAGGATTGATTCTCACACACTTAACAGTAATGAAGAAGATTTAATACGAACTGAGCTATGACATCTACAAAAAGAAAGTCCTAGCAACACTCTTGCAATAATGTTTTTAGTTTTTTAATAAAGTCAAAGTCAAAATTACTTTATTCAGTAAAATAACAAGGATCATTTAGAATTGTCTTACATACTAGGTGATTCTAGGTGCCAGTTCCACGCAACCAGAGCCTAGAAGAATGGGCAAGAAACTTACGGCCTGGTTCCTACCGTTTTTTTATATGATCCTTCTTACAAAGAATTACATTATAATAAGATGAATAGGGTCAAAAACTTACATGGTCAATAGCTTGCATAGAGAAGTTGAAGGTCATAAATTCACAGATGGGCTTCAGGCCTGCGAAGGCTGCGCCCACCGCGATACCCGCAAAGCCTGATTCCGTGATGGGTGTGTCGATTACTCTCTTATCTCCATACTTTTTCCAAAGGCCCCTAAAATTGCACACATACACCATTTTGGTAAATATACATAAAATTGTGTTACAGTTTTATTGAAATGAGATTGGCCAATGAGATTATATATACAATTTTATGGTCGCTTAGAAACTATAGCAGTAACAAAACACAACTAAATGGTTTCTTTAACATTATTGACCAGTTTAATGTGTACAAGAACATGTAGTAAGGATTGAATGAAATATAGGTAAATAAATGTACCATAAACAAATAAACATTGCAAGCTCTAGATGATCAGTGTCAACAATCTGAAAGCTGGGATATAACATATGGTACTTCCGCCTTTCTCAGCAGATAACAAACTTGGGATCTGTTAACAAGCTCCAAAGTTATGTAATTTCATACCTTTTCAATTAAACATAGTAAGTTGATAAGGTACACCATGGAAACTTAAGAGAACATTTCAGAGATGTCGGTGGTTTGATGAGATGTTTATTGTTATAATTATCGAGCCCTATTGTATTGTCGAGGTTAGAACGGCGTTTGAAGAGAGTACCTGGTGACTTTGTAAGCGCCGTCGTATTGAGCCACCTCCTCGCCCAAAACGAAGACCCTCTCGTCTTTTTCCATCTCCTCATCGATGGCTTGGTTCAAGGCATCGCGGACGGTCACAGGCTTCGACGCTAAAGCCCTGCCCGTCGAGAAATTACGAGTGAGCCGCGAGAGTACTCCAAGAACTACCGGCGACGATTTCAACGCCATTTTCAAGTCACAGCACTTTATTATCACACTAATAACACTTTTTAACCTCTACAGAGGAATATTTCAGAGTGCTTTCAGTTAGTTTTGTTGAAAATGATGTTAAAATCGCGAGTTTACAACGGGGAAGGATGAATGGAGGTCGAAACTGGAGCAACGTGAAGTTCGTATAGAACGTGTCAAATTTATGTCACTGTCACAAAATAAAATTTCATAGTGTCAATGCCAAGCTGTGATTTTGGAAAAACAAAACGCCATTAAATAAATGACATTATTTAAATCCAGGTAATCTTAATATGACTGCACAAAGGGATATGCGTAACAACCAATTTAATAACAATATAGTCCTTGGAGGAGTTGGAGGAGACTAACTAAGGGCTATAGTGCCTGGGTAATTCTACCGTTTTAATATTGTTTAAAGTCTATTTACTTATGAAGAAAGATAGACAAATACTTATTTAGATACCAATCTTCAACATGAAACCATTCACATACGGATATGTCTTCAGGATCGCTCATAAAATCTAAGATGGTCGTCGTAAAACCGCAATGAAAAAGTAGGCAGCAATTACATCTCATACTACCTACCTCTACTTATGTAGGTATTTGCAACGCGAATAGGTTTTATAGTCTAACTGATTTTATATCTGTAGCCTTGGTTAGTAAGTAATCGTGTGAAACGTTTCGGTTTTATCTATTTGCAAAATAGACTTGTACCTACGTAAAGTGGGGCTATATTCTACCTATCTATGTACCAACATAATCTATGTTTGCATAATTAGTATGCATAACTTATAACTTTTGGTGATGTCGCGGCTTCACCTGGCTCCTACCAAATAAGTGAAGCAGTTACGCATCATAACACTAGAAAATATCTCAAACAGTGACTAGGCATTGGACAGCGATACGATATAGATATATACGTACTTACTTAGATTTAATCATTTTTATCTTCCACATAACTACCAACTATGTAAGTACCTACCTACTTGAAAGGGTCCCGACCTACCATGTATTACTTTATTTGAACACACACAAGGTCAAAACCCCTTTCAAAACAGCGCCTTTTCCTCGCATCGTGAATTATTCCCATAGCCTGCGAGTCGGCCCTGGTAAATAAACTAATATTTTGGACCCTCTGCAGATTAGCTAATAGCTGCTTGCTGCAAAGAAGGAAGCTGAACTAGGGTTGTTATTGTGCGGTGATATTATACACTTGGTACTTACAAAGCACTTTAACTGCAGGCCCACGCATCAACAGTGTGCTTTCAAGCTTTTTTTTTTGTGAAAGTTAGAAGAGTGTGTGAAATGGACATGAATTTTGGTTAAAATTGAGTTGTAAAGCGAAGGAGAAATCCAAAAAAAAAATAAAAGGCCGGTAGCATGTGATGTCAGTGATGGGCAATATTTGTGTTATATTAGTAGGTATTGTTGAAGTATTGTATTACTTACCTAAACGGGCTCTTACTTAATTTTAGAAATAGTATCTAAATTTGAAGCAATCCATACCGTTGATAAGTAAATGGACTGTCTAAAGTGAATTATGAGTGTGCAATCGGCCAACCCTGGATGTAAACGCGGTCATTAAATCTTTAGGTAGGACCTTGGCCCAGTTGCGAGTTGGTAAGAGTTTGGACTTTACGGAAATCCCCGTCCTGTAGATTTCGGACGGGAAATGCGGCTTAGGAGTGGGCAGGCCAGTTGAAGGTATCTATAGAACAAAATACTTGCCTTCACCAACATATAAAAAACGTTTTAGGTACTAGTGTATGGTATCTAGTTTTTTTTAAATTAAACCAAGTCACAAAGCAATATTTTGGTAAACTCAACGAGGTAGAATTTCCATCTGTAATATGATAAGTGGACTACAAATCATTAAGTGTAAAACTGCTGATAAAATCTCGTAAACGTAAATAAACGAGTTTCCTCCTACACTGATACCAAGGTGCCGACGCTCTGTAGGCGACGTACGAAAGCTTTACTTTGTAGACGAAGAGCTGGGGTTCAGTTTAATTTTTTTTTGCAAATAACTCTTTGGTTTTGGTTATATTTTGGTTTAGCAGGGTTAAACGTAACAACGTAATGGTCTGTGGAATATAGTAGGTAATTATCTATCGTAGTACCTAATGATTGACCTACGCTGTAGCGACATCTTCTATTGTAGAGGCGACATATATAAAAATAAAAACAGTTTTACTATGTACTTACAACCATGACAGCGTACTTATTTAAAACGTGAAATAATTATCTAAAGAGCCTGCCTATTTTAAAATTAAAGGTAAATAAATAAATTAAAGTGAAAAATAAAATATTAGATCTAATCTCAAATCATCAGCAATCTAGTTCCCACCTAGCTTCGCTAGTTTACTTACACTTCGTTGTGTGAAAAAAGTATTCACGCAAAAAAACTACAAGTTGTGAAGTCGTTGGGGATGTTACATTACGTCTAAGGTACGTCTTAGGTAACAGTATTTTTTATGACACCATCTCTTACACTGAAAGTCTATTATACTCCTCAGCGTTTAGTGTCTAGAAGACGATAGGGGTGGTGATAAATCACCCCCGGTCGTTGACCCCGCAACGCATCACATCCCCCAATTATGACGTTCGGCGTTACGCTGATTTCCACCCTCCAAGGCTTTCATTTGATCACAAGCAGTTATTTAAATAATATCAAATAAAATCCCGTTCTAAAGTGAAAGAAAATCTCTTGGTAAGTTGATTTTAATGGATCTTTTAGCAGCTACATAGAACAGATCTTCTTCTTATCGTGTCGATGCTACCACTGTATTTTGTTGTAGCATCGTGTTGGAAAGATTAGCCAGACTAGACACTGCTTATCCGTGTCTAGCTGTTACCGGTGTGCGCCACGAGGAGGCTCTTTCCATGCACCAACATAGAACAGATAAGGTAGGTATATCAATATCATAATGATTGAAACGTGCACTTACTTGTAGTAGTCGAAGGAAATTGTTGTAGACATCTTGAGGTGATTTAAGACTTCATTAATTTAATGTACATAAATAAAGCTACACTCGCACTATGCGGCATACGAGGATCATCAATAACGTTTGTGATAGATAAAGTAACAGATTTTGACGAATTGATCACACAATTTTACTTATAAACTAATTCTATTTACAGTATGCTTTACTTAAAACTTCAAAAAATGCGTAGTGATATTTAGGTAGCTACTGCGTCAGTTTGACAACCTAGCAACACGAAAACTGCCGAGTACATAAATACCACGTTCTAATAAGTGTTTTGCTCTATTGCAAAACTTAGTATGGTTTGATTACATTAGGAACCAGGCCTTGGCCGTTCTTCTAGGCTCTGGTCGCGTGGAATTGGCACCTAGAATCACCTAGTATGTAAGACGATTCTAAATGATCCTTGTGATTTTATTGAATAAAGTAATTTTTGACTTTGACTTTGACATCGCTCTCTAGCTGTACAGTATAAGCAACGTAGGCACGGTGTCGCCTAATGCGTTCAACCTCTAAGTCTTACGATAGCCTTAATTTTTAATGGCTTTGCACTTTACACTTTTCCGCTATTTTCGGGTATCGTAGTAATATTTATGGGTACTTAAACTTTACACATTAATTAGATAAGGCATAGTTAGAGCATAATCTACAATATCATTATAGTATAGAGTTAAACTTTTAGCTTATAAAAGTTTTATTGAAATAATTCTTACAGTAGCACTCAGAGACGTATGTTTAATTCTAAAAATAATTATTAATATAGCTGTAAGATGTATGGATTATAAATCTGAAATAAATCGTTAAAGATTATATCTATCAAAGGATAATTATTGACAACTTTTACAGTGAGTAGTGATAGTAAACCAAGACGAATAAAGACATTAGATACTAATTTACAAGCTTTGCTTAGGTTATGCCGATTTATTGCTTCATGTATACCAAAAGGTTTTATGATTTATTTATATAGGTATATGATCCGAATATGACCCCACTGGCGCTGAGGACTACAATATCTTGCCTTTAGTCAAAGCTTACCAAGTATTAAGTATTCCTTCTTCTAAGGCATGTCTATACCTAACATGTACCTTAGTACAGCCTACATGGCAAATTATTACGTAACATATTTCTTATTGTACTGATTTATGTGACGTCTTTGAGTGCTATTGTTTTATTTATTTTAATATTTAATTTTACTGTTTTTCAGGCTAAACGTATTCTAACTACTGCTAGAATTTATACAGAGATAATAAACAGATATGTATCAAAAAAAAAAAAAAAAAAACTTTATTCACAAACAAACTTACGACTATACAGTATTTACAAAATGTACATAGACATATAAAATACATAAGAAACAGCTGAGCTATCTACAGACCGTTGCAAACGATCTATAGATATGTATAAAATCGATCTATGTATCAAAATCGCTTGTGAATTCCGATTGTTGTTTAGTTTGAAAGTTCGTCGACCTATTGTTATAATTATTCAAACCTGAGATCTATCTACTCCATTAAATTAATATTCCTGATCTTAGTGTTCAAAGATTATGGAACAATAATCTTTTATCCGTTAACTCAAGTGCAATTAATTCCAATTAATTTAATTATTCATTTTGTTTTGTTTTATATAATAAAAATATCTAATACATTTGTTACTTAACTTGTTATTTTTTTTAATACCAGCTAGAATAACAACAGTTTCTATTGATTATTCTAATTAAAAGCTCTTGAATGTATTCTATCTTTTACAGATATTCTTATGCGATGCACCTCGTTAAAACGCGTGTGCCAATGCAAATTAATTCTTATTCCACAGAGATAAAGGTCACCGAACGCGTTTCCTATTCTTATCTATAGAAACTGCTAGTAACCTGATCTTCCATTGCCCTCGCGATGGAGAATAGGTAATAGATACAAGTTCAAACATTTGGGACTTGTTTTGGGGATGACAGATTTTATGAAGCTATTTTTGTACCTATAACATTTCCATTCGAAACAAAGAGGTACTTGAAAAGCAATAGTAATTAAGAGGCTTAACAAAAGTCAAAAGTCAAAAGTCAAAAATTACTTTATTCAGTAAAATCACAAGGATCATTTAGAATCGTCTTACATACTAGGTGATTCTAGGTGCCAGTTCCACGCGACCAGAGCCTAGAAGAACGGGCAAGAAACTTACGGCCTGGTTCCTACCGTTTTTTTATATGATCCTTCTTACAAAGAATTACAATTAAACTAAATTAAGTACTGAAGTTTCAGTGCGGTGTCAATTTAACTTAGTAATGATACACTAATGAGTTTAAAAAAAAAAGAAGTATAATAAAGCTATACGTAAATCAAAAAGACAGCACACGCTTCGCTTCAGAAACAAATATACTACAAAGTACATAAGCAAGGCAAGAGAACATTACTAGTATCACAAATCGACAAATTTGCTGTTGACGGGTGGAGCGACATCAGGCCATGCAGTTTTGTCATTAATATAGCTGTCTAAGGTATAATACGCCTTTTTTACAAGATTATGTTTAATGTATGTTTTAAATTTTCTAACTGAGAGTTTTGTTGCATTTTCGGGGAGCTTATTATAAAAACGCACGGCACCCCCCACAAACGACCCACTCACCCTCCAAAGCCGGAACCCAGGAACGCACAATTTATATTTGCCTCTAGTGTTCACACCATGAACCTCACACTTTTTCATAAAGCTATCTTTATTTTTATGAGTGTACAATAAGATTTCATAAATATATTGTGAAATTACTGTTAGAATACCAATCTCCCCAAACCGCTCCCTCAACGAATCCCGCGGTTTCATTTTATAAATGGCACGTATAGCCCGTTTTTGCAAAACAAATATAGTTTGTATATCAGCTGCTTTACCCCAGAGAAGTATACCATATGACATCACACTATGGAAGTAACTGAAATAAACCAACCTAGCTGTCGTTTCATCGGTGAGCCATCTTATCGTACGAACAGCATAAGCAGCTGAGCTCAGCCTACCAGCAAGCGTTCCAATATGTGGAGCCCATTGCAATTTCGAATCAATATTAAGGCCTAAGAAGACAGTAGAATCAACAAGATTTAGTGACTCTCCATTCAATAAAATATTGGTTGATCTTTGAACAACATTCGGCAGAGTGAATTTCATGCATTTCGTTTTTTTAGCATTAAGTAACAGATTATTAACAGTAAACCAGTTAAGTACTTGCGAAAGTGATACATTTACGTCATCGTAGTCAGTCTTTTGTCTATCTACTTTAAAAATTAAGGAGGTGTCATCTGCAAACTGTACTATGTCACATAGCTTTTGAACATAAGAGGCGAGGTCATTAACGTAGACTAAAAATAAGAAAGGTCCCAATATCGAGCCTTGTGGCACTCCCATATCAATGATTGTCCCAGAAGACCTCTCACCACTAACGTCAACTTTTTGTACTCTATTGGTTAAGTAAGACTGAATAAGATCAATAGCCCGGTTCTGAACCCCGTAATGTTTAAGTTTATAAATGAGAGTTTCATGACTAACACAATCAAAAGCCTTGGATAAATCGCAAAAGATACCGATTGCGTCTTTGGAATTTTCCCAGGCATCATATATGTGCTTTAAGAGCACCGAGCCGGCATCAGTTGTAGATCGACCTTTAGTAAATCCAAACTGATTAACATGTAGCAGCCGGTTGGCGTTAAAATGATCTAACAGTTGATTAAGAATAACCTTTTCAAATATTTTACTAAGCGTAGGCAATACCGAGATTGGCCTATAATTGGCAGGATCTTTTTCACTTCCAGACTTGTAAAGAGGAATGAGTTTACTATGTTTCATTAAGTCGGGAAAAACACCTTCGTCAACGCATCTATTAAAAACATAGGCTAAGCACGGTGCGATATCTACTATAATAGAACCTAACACTTTTGTTGACATTCCCCATAGATCTTCCGTATATTTTATATTTAATAACTTAAAAGTTTTAACAATATCAATAGCCTGAACATAAGAAAAACTGAATATACTATTACAACTTTCAACACTAGATTTTAATAGCGTCATCGCTCCCAAAGCTGATGCATTTAAGGATTGGGTAACAACTTTAGGTATACTGGAGAAAAAGCTACCGAATGCGTTAGCAACTTCAATGTCTTTTGTTAAAACTTTATTATCTATTTGTAATTGTATCTGCTTATGCCGAATTTTTGATTTTCCTGTTTCGTTATTTACTACTTTCCAAGTGGTTTACTAACTACTGCTATAGTAATAATAAATGTACTAGAAGTGTCGTTATTTCTTTCTACTTTCATTTCAGCTCTATGTTTAAGCATCGTTGCTGTGATAACCACAAAAATGTACGACTATAAAAAAATGATCTTTTGACTAATTGCGATCTTCCATGCTGAAGTTATTCAAAGTGTAGTTACAATGTTGTATGTATTTTTAAACCAAATTTGACAATTAATCTGAGTTCTGATTGTACAGTTAAACTTACCTACAGCGTAGACCTACGAGAATTCGTAGCACTTCGTAGGGATTGCCTACGCATTCTGTCCGCCTAATGTTAAGTAGTTATCGTATTCTATGGATGTTTGCATTACCAGATAATATCACAATTTAGTTATTAGAACCGGTTTAAAAAATGTACTTGACCTTTATCAATAAAAAAGTTTTTTTAAGGTCAGTGACTTGACGCATTGACCAAGAGAAACCCAAGGCTAACGAACGTATCACGATAATCTAAGCTTAGTTCCTAACTCGTCTACTAGCTTTAAGATTTCAAAAGCTAAAACTCTATAAAAACTCATGCCAAGAAACTTGTAATGCCATGCAAGCAAAACATTTTTATTGCATGTGTTCATAGAGAATTTTGCTGCAACTTAATTTACATAATATGAAATGAATTTATGCGGACAACCACAGAAAATTCCTGTAAGTCGAGACGGTTCTACACGTGTTTAAAAATAGCTAGACTTAGCTCTGTCTTGTTTATCGCGGATTTTTAAATCAGCGGTGCGCACCGATGAGCTTCAGTTGAAGGAGCACACTGTTGAATCGCATCACGCTCGTCGTGTCACAGGTATCGGGGACCTCGCATCCGGTATGCTTTCAAAATAAATAAAAACTGACTGATGTTTTAGAATATTTCTGAAATACTCGAAATTGCAACTACAGATTTTGTATATATTTCGTTTGTGAACCTTTTTCTTTTAACACCTTTGAAACTGCAGCTGCTTTTTTGCAGACGGCTGTGCTGACGGCTTGGGTCATAAGCATCGCGTTCTGAAGATCGAAAGATAAAGGAAGCTAGTCTTCACTACAAGATACATAGTCTAAGAATTAGCATTTATCTCTAGTCTAGCATTTATAGTAACTTATGTATTCAACAGAGCATGATACGACATAAACTCGTAGTTTCAAACACGTGTATTATTATTCTAGAGAAAATACCGTTTTGCAGCTTAGTCAGGTTTTTTTTCATCGAAGCCGTATCTAACATAACATTTTCTGACTTTCAATTTGTCGGATCTTAGTCCGATATATCTTCATTCTAATGAGAGATTGAAAACAGTAAAAAAGGGAAATGGATGCCTGGATACCGAATACTGGCCCTAATAAGGACATCAGAAGACTGTCGAAAGCACATTATCAGATCAAAAAGATATTACAGTTGTAACGCGGGCTTTATTTAGGAACCACAGAGTTGTGCACGAAACGCATCCTCTAGCAGCGCGAAACTAGCGCCGCCCGCCAAAACTCCTGTCAAAACAGTTGACCCGGGACTCGTCCGCCGGCCGCATCACGCGCCGACGCATTTAGTAGTTTTAATTAGTTTTACGTGTCTTTTACCCCATTGTTTGCCATTCCCTGTGTTCCTTATAGTTTTACAATATAGTTTATGATAGTATTGAACCGTGCATCGAACTTATTTACCCCAAAACACCCCCTGAGAAATACCATCCTTACAGTGGCGCCCAACGTGGGGCACGGTTTAATTCAGTGAAAATCGTCATAAACTCTCATATAAACTTATAAGTGCAGTGACCTATCGTGCTAACACAATATCGTGGACCTTTTACCGATAGTGCATTTACCGGGAACTTTTCACAAACAGTGCAAACACGTAAATCTAAACGCTTGGGCGAGTCAATCTCACCACGCGCGATTCAAATACCTAACGGGCGAGTCGAAGTGAGCGTGGGTGAGACCGCTGTGCGCGCGGCATTTTTCTACGCGTCATCTTCACAGCGAGAGATCAACCTACCATCTTGTCGAGAATACCGTAGAGTACCTACGACGGATACCGACAGATAAAAACGTACGTCGAGTCGAACCTGCGGGCAAGTCCACTGTGCACGCGGCATTTTTACGCGTCCCCCTCACAGTGAAGCTTGCGCTGCCCGCCACCGGCCTGGATATTTACTTCTGTCACCGGCCGAGAAGTCGATTGTACATAAACCGGATCGGATACCTACTTTTATCTCCGTGTTACCGCCGTGTACCGAGCGAAGAACTTCGTGAATATGCCGAAGACACGAGCAAATAAAAATTACGAGTCAGGTTCCGATACCGACGGCGAAGATATTAATAGAACCGTGATGGAACCCTCACCAAACATCACGATGTCGGAACAAATGTTTCATACCTTGGTCGCTAATATCACCAAGAGTCAAATGGAATCAAACCGAATTCTGATCGAGAGCATGCTGGCCAGTAACCGAAGCCAGTGCACACCATCACCGATATCCGAACCCCGAGGTCATTCACCTCGGATGGGCAACTTCGCGAAGTGCACGGCGCGCTTTGACGGAGCATCTAAAAACGCAGATGAGCTCGAGGCATTCATCGACACCATCGAGATCTACCGGGACTGTACCAACGTCGGCGAGGAGCACGCGCTGCGGGGTCTACCGATGTTACTGACGGGCGAGGCCGCCGTCTGGTGGCAAGGCGTCAAGTCGTCGGTCACATCGTGGAGTGACGCTCTGCAGCGACTTCGTGGAATGTACGGAGTGCCGCGTCCCGCGTATAAAATCTTTCGCGAGATTTTTTCTACCGAACAAAGTGTCGAGCGGGCCGATGTGTTTATATGCAAAGTGCGCGCGTTATTAGCAAAACTACCGTATGTTGTGTCGGAAGTGATGAAGTTAGATATAGTGTACGGTTTACTGGATCGTAGGATAAGAAAGCGTGTATCTCGTGATGCGGTGGACGGATTGGAACAGCTGATCACGAAAGTCAGGTCAGTCGAGGAGTCTTTGGCGGAGGTGAGTTCATTCAATCCTTCTAGTAACAAAAGTACAAGCTCCGATACTTTCGCGGCCACTAAGGATTATTCGGGCACAACTCTGTGTGTTAACCCTTCAAGTAGCGTAGGTAACCCAACGAGCGCGGCAAAACCGAGCGCGAGGTCAACGCCCGAATTCCGCTCGCCGAATTCGAAGCGCAGCGACAGTGAGGGACAAGAGAAGCGTGTTCGACCAAAGTGTGCCTATTGTAAGCTTTTCGGTCATTCCATCGACGAGTGTCGTAATAAGGAGAAAAAAGTTGATACCTGTAGTAATGTTTTTAATAATTCGAGTAACGTTACTCAGTTACGTTGCTACGGATGTGGTCAACTGGGAGTAATACATTCGAAGTGTGAAACTTGTAACAGCGCGCCAAGTACAAGTAGGCCAGATACCACCAATTTTTATAGCGCTCGCGTAACCAATAGTGACGGTTCTCTTCCGCTATTGGAAATCTACGTAGAAGATCGTAAGGGCGTAGCTATTTTGGACACCGGGGCTACTCACTCTTTAGCAGGCCCCACGTTGTACAGCCTACTTGTAGACGCAGGCGTAGAGTTTAAGGAAACTTCGAGAACCATAGGGCTTGCTGACGGTTCACAGCAAGTACGTACCGTACTGGAGTGCGATACCACCGTCACCTTGAAGGGTCGCGCTATACCCACTACTTTCTTGGTTTTACCAAACGCGCGGACGCGAACTCTTCTGGGTAGGGATTTTATAATAAATGCTTGCATCCTGTTGGACTTACCACAGAGCAGCTGGAGTTTTAACGATGAGCCACAGCGCTGGCATCCGTTCATCACCAGCGTCGAGCTAACTACCACCGGCCAGACGGAGCTGATGAAGGTAGATACGACGAGCCTAGAGCTAAAGAAGAATGAAAGCACCAAGCTTACCTCGAATCAGAGAGCCCAGCTGAACTCTTTGGTAATAAAGAGAGCTGACCGTTTTGCGAAGGAAGGGCCTCCGACAGAGTGTGCCACGCACCAGTTGAAAGTCGACGCTCAACAACCCATCGCGCCACCCCCAGTAGATATCCGGGAGAAACAACTCAAGGACCCCGAAGTCGTCGAGAATCTGAAGTCAGCCGACGATCCGTTCAGGGGGAGGGGTTGGTCAGGCCGAGGTTTTGAGAGATCAGATGGCAAACTGTACAGGTACGGACCGGAAGATTGCGACGAAGATACCGCATGCCTAGTCGTACCTAGACACGAACGTGAGAAAGTTATGATGGAATACCATAATGCACCGCTGGCAGGACATGACAGGAAGCGCACACATGGTAGAGTGAAGCCGAAGTTTATAACCCGTAGAGAAGGACCGGATAAACCGTCTTATCAGGTTTTAGGAAGGTATCACGTGTCTCAGTTGACCCCATTCGTAGGCGATGTACAACAGCCAGTCAATGAGAAACGGAAACGTGGTAGGCCTAAAACATATCTTGACTGACCAAGACGCGAGGGCGCGTGTCCAGGTCAGAGGGGGAGGTTGTAACGCGGGCTTTATTTAGGAACCACAGAGTTGTGCACGAAACGCATCCTCTAGCAGCGCGAAACTAGCGCCGCCCGCCAAAACTCCTGTCAAAACAGTTGACCCGGGACTCGTCCGCCGGCCGCATCACGCGCCGACGCATTTAGTAGTTTTAATTAGTTTTACGTGTCTTTTACCCCATTGTTTGCCATTCCCTGTGTTCCTTATAGTTTTACAATATAGTTTATGATAGTATTGAACCGTGCATCGAACTTATTTACCCCAAAACACCCCCTGAGAAATACCATCCTTACACAGTTCTTTTTACCAACGAAATTTGCATAAATTGCTGAGGAAAGCTCCAATTTGAGCTTATGTTCTCTTTTTTCTGGGATTCTGTAAAAATTTGCCCCAAATTGAATTAAATCTTAATTTATATTTTACCTTGAACCAACCAGTTTGCTATAGTGTTTCATACAAACCATGACATTAAAAAAATGGTTTTAACTTAATTTTCAAGTATCAGCAGGCAGTAGGTTTGTATTTTTTACAAAACAGATGACAAGTCCTTCGCTGCTATAAAACTAACTTCCCTCGCGATGTTTTCTGCACTGATTGAGAGCACTGACATTCAGCATATAATCTTTTTTAAATATAAAAATCTAATGATCCTAAATTTACATATGAGCTTGCTACCACTACACTACTGGTGCTCCTAAATAACAGAAGCCGTTTTCTGTAAATCCAAAGTAAAGCAAACTGCAATTTCGTGATCAAATATCTATTGGCACATCCGAACCACTTGATCGAAACTCAAACAAGAAACATTAACTGCTATGTATTTATGAAATAAATTGATGTAGATTTTGGGGATGAAAAGAAATTGTTTAAAAATCCGTGTTTATTTTTAAAATATGAAAATGATTGAGCTTTAAAAGTGTTTTTGGTGGTTAATATTGAATATTGCTGTTTTATTTTTAAGTGCAACTTTTTAAACCGAAATCAAAATATAGCAATGCAAGCATGGCTGTGAGGCCGTAGATATAGTTACATTTCTCGATAGTTAAAATAATGACCGCGTCATTATTGCAGGTCAACCACTTTCCCGACATAAAACCAACGAAGAATCTTTTTAATGGGCATTTTTTCAAAAGCATTTTCTACGAAAAACTGTGGTTCAAACTTCAACAATGATATTTGAGTTTCATTGCGGGGCCGCCTTTAACGTTTGTTGAGCTAGGCCGCGTTTCCACGCAGTATAACTCGGAATAACTGTACGAATCGTTTACTATTTTCGCAGTAGACCCGCGGTCTGTAATAAAACTTATCGTATCGAATATTCAGGACCAGTGCTTTTCAATAGCTTTTAGAATATCTTCAGGTAATAAACGGTAAAAAAAGAGAGGTCAAAGAAATTTTACAAAGACTTGAGGTTTACACTGGCTGGTTTTGTTAACAGTTAAATTTAACAATAGCGCATCGTTTTCAGGGATGGTATGAAAGGAATTTTGATTCAGTTTCTAATTTGGTACACTGTGGAACTTGAGACTAAAATATCATATTTTGGGAAAGATGTGGGCGAAATTTAATTTACAGACAAGCAAAGCTTTGTTTCATGCATGTGTGCAGTACAAGTAGTATAAACAATCAAACACAAATCAATTAAAATAGCGTCGAGACAGTGTTTTCGAAACTATTATCACTGAAAACAATCAACATCTTTTGTAGAGTTCTCTTCGATTAGAAATAATCTTGAAACAATTTAGAAGTTTTAAAAGTTAATACAAAGAAAATGATACGAATAGTTTTGGCTTCAAATTCATTCGACCTAAGTTTCGACTTAAACAAAAATAAAGACACTATTGACACATAAAACCAATTTCAACCAATTCGACGGCAATTTGCATAAAAACGTGCCTGTTTATTTCTATATATTTTATTTTCTGTTTACTAACTGAGTCGCCGACACTAAATGAGCTATAATTGGCCCTTTGCTCCCTCATTTCAGTTAGGAAGCGTAAAGTGCCACACTTGGGCTGCGGACTGCATACCGATGAGGACGGATAGAGTGGAGGGAATTGAAACGTTGCGTGTTGGTGTAAGTATCTTACCTGGTGAGTGAACTACTTCGTAAGGATATATTACCCGGGTATTTACCGCATACCTTTGATATTTTTACCGAAGATTCGGCTTTTACAATAGCCATAGACTATCATAGAACTGTTGAGCCACCACCTGTGTGAAAAGTGACGGTAGTTTTACCAAATACATACTCTCACTTGATTTTTAGTACCAATATAATCTGGATAAGCAATTCGCATAACACAACGCTAACAACTAAACAATTCCATAAAAAAATGTACATACTTAAGTATTCTATCAGCAGTCTAGTTCTATTTAGGAATTCCACGAGGAACTAAATAAAAATGATGTTATGTGCTTGTAATTGTACTAAATAAATATTGACGGACAATTCATACATCACACTCTAGTCCCAAACTAAGCAAAGCTTGTATGGGAACCAGATTGCTGGTATGAGACTACTTATATAAGTACATTTTTTTTTATAAATACATATATAGAATACATAGAAGCACCCAGACACAGAACAAATATTTATGTCCATCACACAAACATTTGCTCTAGGTGGGAATCGAACCCACGACCCACAACATGGACCCACAGCATGGAAGGCAGAGCTACTACCAACTGAGCCTGTACGCCTGTAAAAAAAATGTGGTGCAGTGTGTTAATAGAGATTTACAAACTTTATCTACTGTTAAAAGTGCCAATGTAACTTGTACTAGGCCCTGAATTATTTTGCTCTGATCAAAATAATCAAGCTCTCCTCGTTCCCCACCACGTGTTTTTAGAGCAGGTTTCTCTGTAATAACAACGTAAAAATTAATATACAGGGTGGAAGAAGGTTACTCACAAAAATAAATTTCAGCGATTATGTTTATTGTTAAAAATGTATCTTTTAGATACAATATTTCTAGTCAAAATTAGCATAATTTTACGCCTTCTATCTCTTCTTATCTCCTATCAATAAATAATCAGTGTTTAGAATAGTAGCATCCGGTTTTGCTTACGAATAGTATTTTTGTACATTTTTGCATTTCTGGTTTTCTTTTCACGTCACAACCATAAATAAATAAATAAACCATACCTTTGACCAGTGTGATATCAAAAATTAGGCCACACCATACACCCGACTATTTTACAGTAAAAAACAATGACAGGAGTACTCTAAAGTAATGTTTAAACAGTATGAGTGAGTGGTATTGCTCCGCCTTGTACCGAGTGTGATAATACCTACATTGGAAGGGTTTTAATTGGCGTGAATATAAGCGAGGCGTGCGGACCGGCGTGAGTTGCAACTCACTGCTCTATTGGACTCTTATTTATATAACGAGAGAGGGTAACATAAGGGTACGTGCGCATTTAGCGGTTCAATATGCGAGTTAAAAATCAGAGGTCGGTTATGTAACTTTTTGATCAAATGAATGTATGAATGAAATGCTTTATTGTACATGTACACCTTAGAACTATTGAGAAACAATACATAATACTAAACTAAATACAGTACAATGGGCTGGTCTTATCGCTAGGGAGCGATTTCTTCCAGACAACCTTTGGATGTCTAGTTAGTTAATTAAATCTAGTTATTTTAAACCATCGTATTTACCGTTCGTTGCAGCTTAATGCATCTGCGCCATAAGTGCGCCTTCAGCCTAACATAACGTATAACTCAGGAACTAAAATCTATTGCAACTTTACAATACGGTTGTACCAAGCCATCGGGTACTCGATGTATAGGCGACAAAGAAATTGGTTTACCACTCTAAGGTTGAATATCATTTGCACGTACAAAACATCAAGGGCTATTTTCGCTTGACAGATTAATGACTGCTATGTCAGAATCTGTCAATCTGTAATCCTTAGCGAATAATTATGTTACTGGGAGATGTCATCAAAAGTGGTAAACCAATTTCTTTGTCGCCTATATTATAAGTACCGTGTTTCTTGACGATATGGTAAACTTAGGTTACGACGAACTGGCACTTTCTTTCAGAATAAATTAGTGAATAAAATGATTCTTATGAGTAATACTAAGGGTGTTTTTCTAACCTATCTCGACCTACAGCTGGGCAAAGGTCTCCCCCACATTTATGATTGCAAGACATTTTTGTACTTACATTTTGGACAATTATTATAAAAATAATTACTTAAATATTAATAAATTATAAAAAGTAGATAAAAAAAACTATTGACGTTCATAGTTTTCTATATCATTCTGTAACCTTTAGCGTCTCTGGTCATAGTAACTTTAAAACTAATATAGTTCCCACCCACGCGACACTCGGATAGCTCAGCATCGCACTTAATGGATTGCAGTTCAATAAATCCGATACAATTTAATATAATTCTCAGTTTATAACGCTGTAAACTGCGCTGTAAGTCTAGTCTTTACCGTCATTGCCGGATCTAGGCATGGGTTTAAACACTAAAGTCAATGGCAGGAACATTTTGTTTTAAAAAATAATAATAATAATATAGCTTTATTTCAGACACGAGATCCACTGGGAAAATTAAACTAAGTTAAATTAACAAATATGTACATGTCAATTTAATATGGCACCGGTAGGTACCCAGGCTGCTAATTGGACCCACCGTTTAAAAACGCCTGTAAGAGGGAGGCTCCCTCTAACAGGCGTTTTTAGAAGGTGGGTTTCTCTGACAGAAAAAAAAAAAGTTCAATTTTTAAAAGATCGGAGTGAACGGACTCAGTAGCTAAACTCGGTAAACTTTTTTGAATTGATATCGGTTACTTTCGAGTTCGTTATTTAAAATTACCTTCGGGAGTTTCCGACATTGGTCGTATGAACTTGTCAAATGAATCAGCAGTTCTGCTTAGCGAATGTTCGCTACCCCGCCATGTATAAATGTGTTTTAATAAAAAAAAAGTGTTGTGTTGTTTTTCTTCTATTCAAATATAATTATTTTTACTGTATTTTTTTTTATTTGTATACTTATGCTTTTATTTTTACAACCATTATTTCCAAGAGCTCATCTACAGAGGTTGTATGCGACATTGCAATCTCATCAGTTAAATTCGCATAAAGTAATAAATCCCCAGTCAAACCTATAAATAGTTATTTAACTATTCTCAGATACAGATGTAGCAATAAATACAAAATGGCGACGACCCTATAAAACACCTATTATTGGTGTCTCAGGTTTAATGTCGCCATGTGCGTTTGTAATAATATTTGACGACTTCTTAAATATACTTCTGAATATACATATCGAATATTTATTTTTGGCTTGTAAGATAGGTAAAAAACAATTGGTACCTACTTGTTTTTTGCTCTGCTTGTATGTATCTTATCTTTCCATTCATATAAATAAATTAAATAAATAATACTGGACAATCCACACAATATCATCTAGCCCCAAGCTAAGCAGAGCTCGTGTTATGGATACTAGAAGACTGATATACATTACATAGATATATATTTTTTATTATACATTATAAAATACCCAGAACACCCGGAATAATTTTTGCAGATCGTACAAACATTTATCCCAAGGCGGGAATCGAACCCTCAACCTTCGCTTCGCAGCCGGACCATCGCCCGCCGCGTCACATAGGTGGTCAATGTATTTTACAAATAAATTATGTATTTTCTGTGCCTCACATTGCACGTCCAGGACTGTGATGTGACACTACACTGTATTTCACTTGAATCCATACCTTAACAAACTATTGGCTCGCATTTTCATTTGCGACATTACTTAAAAAACTTAATGTGATTTTTAATACACGAATACGAGAGAAATACGAGAATTCGAGAATACTAGCAACAACCTAATTTTACTCACTTAATTAAGTAAAAATAAACACTTTACTTTACCTTTGACTTTTGGCAAAAACACGCGCTAGATAACAAGCCTGCTATTTATTATAATTTATTTATTAACTACTGAAAGCGGGGGCGAATTAATAACACAAGGAGAATTCATGAAGAAGTTAATTAGCACGATGAATTAATTAATATTAGTAATATCTATAGATCGTTTGCAACGGTCTGTAGATAGCTCAACTGTTTCTTATGTATTTTCTAGATGAAAATGTACATTTTGTAAATGCTGTATAGTTTTAAATAAATTATCTTGATATAAGTATGATTTGCAGAATTTCGAGGAAATAAAAAAAATATTCCAATAAGGTTTTTTTTAAAGTTCAGTGTTTGCTTGTGTCAATGTTTGTGGCGATAAATGTGTTTTTTGTGTATGGGTTTTATTCACATTATTTTTTCAGGAACTTTTTCCTAGTTCTTCAGAAACTTTTACTTAGTAACAATTTTTATATTTATTTTTATAACTGAGTAATTTAAAATGCGGTTCAAAGACATAGAATGAGCCGGAAATCAGTGGTCACTCTAAGGAGTCCTTTAGAGGAGGCCTTTACTCAGCAGTACGTGCAAACGGATCAAATGATGATGATGAAGTTATCGTAACATAGTATAATGATATTAAAAAAACATAGTCGACTGATTCTAATTTAATATTAGATTTCTTAAATAAATATTTAATCAAACAGACTCAAACTAGGCCACTCTAATTTAGCTACGATCGAAAATACTCCTAACGAGTAAAGTCTGACCCGCCTTGTTCCAAATAACCCCATACATTACCAGACGATTATATAACTGTCCAAACTACACATCGATTCAAATGCATGAAATGCTAACCGTTTCGGCGTTCTTGCATTTCCAACTAATTTCCAATACGACCGTCAAATAAAAAACGGCCGAAAGTAACACGTATGCGAACGTAGCTAGGGTCGAGTATAAGTTTTTTGCTCGGGAAGGTTTGGGGAGCTATCAAAATGCACATGCGTCGAAGTGGCGGCCTACGGCGGAGTGCTACGCGGCTCCGGCAGACGGCACTCACCCGCCGACCCCTCCGCGCGTACACCCGCTACGCCAGCCCGCGCGCACCCATCCGAACTTTTCATACTTTTCTACTTGGAACTTGTGAACTTCTTGCGAGTGCGAACCTTGTTACTCAGTAGTTATGTGTTGAAATGGCACCGCTGCGGCTCCCCGGGTTCACAGAGATGGATATTTTGAACTTTTCGACGCAAAGTCCGAGGCACCACTGGCGGCATCACAACCACTCGCACCATAAGATCGACAGGAGCGAGAGGGAGCGGAGTCATAATATGGTGGAGGTGATCTCGAACTCGGTGCTGGAGGTGATGAGCAGTAAGCTGGTGCCGGAGAACAGCGTGCTGCCGGACCTGGAGCCGCTGTCGACGCACCTGGACGGGCGCGGGGGGAACGGGACCTTCGGGTTGAACGGCTCGGATCTGATGGGGGACGAGTTCCTGTACCGGCACAACAGCGCGCTGACGGCGCTGTACTGCGCGGCGTACCTTGTCGTCTTCCTGGTGGGGCTGGTGGGGAACTTCTTCGTGATCGCCGTGGTGTACCGCTCGCCCAGGATGCGCACCGTCACCAACTTCTTCATCGTCAACCTGGCGGTGGCCGACATCCTCGTCATCTGCTTCTGTCTGCCCGCCACACTCATGAGCAATGTGTTTGTCCGTGAGTACTTTTAATACTAACCCCTGCTTGTTTTAGCACCTGCTATCCCTATTTAGATATATTATTGTGATTTTCGTGTTTTTATGTGTGGTTTGGTCCTACAATCTATTATCAAGGTCGCACAGACACACGGAGTGTTATATTGAATTACGTTTTTTGTGTATATTTTTTCAGTGTAAAGAATCTTTACTGTGAAGCAATTTTGTGTTGTAGATTTTCATAATTCTAGGAACGTTTTCAGCCAAGTTTTTCTTTTATTTTGATTAAATAAAGAATAATTTAATAAATTATGAACGTGAACAACACGTAGGTACAAAAAGTGATACAAAAATCGTGAAAATTTTTAGGAAATGTTTTTTTAGTATTTGACCTTCATGGTCAAAAATGTGAAATCTCCTTCGAGTGGTGTTTACGACTCAATTTTGACAACAGGTAAGGAATTAAATTAGTTTTATTTAAATAAAAAGAAAGGAAAAAGCTGGAATTTTAGCAGTAGCGACGGACTTATATATGTATGTATTATCAATTTATCACATACGCACATAATACTGCAAAATTTATTAATGCGTTGATTTTACGTTTGGCTTCTGACTACCTACAACAATACCATAGTACAAGCTTTGCTTAGTTTGGGACTAAAGTGTATGAGTGAAATGTCCGTAAATATTTATTTATTTACCTTTTTTAGACTTTAGTTTAGAATGAAATTATTATTACATTAAAATATTACTGAGACAAATTAACTATTTTGCGTTTTTTGCTAAATGTACGTACTAACCAATTTATCTAACCTCGCCACTTTGAGTGGTCACAGCTTAATCGGTTGTGGCTTTGCCTTTCGTGGGTAACGGGTTCGATTTCCATGGAGAACAATTCTCATAGTATATAGTTTTACTTAGTTTAGAAAAAGATATCGTTGTGTGATATGTAGGGGAGACCAAGGAGGGTTGTTACAATTTTTACTTAAAACCATATATCTCAATAAAGAAACATAGCACAGTTATCAACTTTATGTCTAAATATAGAGCAATCTTTCCTTTATCAAATACAGTCATGACAATAAATAAAAAATGTAAGGTTTCTGAGAAAATCCACCAAAACAGAAACAACTCAAACTGTAACAATTCTCCTAACACCGAGGTAAGTTGTGACAGGCACCGAGGTAAGTTGTTACAGCTGTTTATCAATACTATATTTGATAGGTAAGATGACTTTTATAAGAATTATAAAACACACACCCTTTTATAATACTTCAATTATCATTTGGCATAATTGTTGAGACTACAGACATTAAGATTATAAGAAATAAATATTTTTAACTAACTATGGCATCATGACAATATCAGCAGCTATAAAATATGTCTGTAATCCAATCTATTATGACAGACGTACAGCAGCTCACTCCTAATGCCATTCTCGACCAGCCTTTCCACTCCTGAACTGAAACCTTTTGATTGGATTGCTAACGACATAAAATTCAAAGCAAACACACTAAAATAGGAGAGTTGTTACAGCGTGTCACAACTCTCCTAGGTGTCGAAAATTACGACCTGGTCAGAATAAACATTCATAATTTCACAACGACGTAAAGGATCATCAAAACAACGCCACTATTTGAAACTTCAAAAACCCTACAGTATACAAAAAAATAACATAACCACCTAAATTTAATGTGTCAAGATATAAATAAAACCAAAATTTTGACAAAAAAATTACTTTTAGGCTTTTTTTTTCATGCAGACGTCGTACTCGGGCAACCATTTGCCTGGTGCCTGAGGCACTTGTTTCATCAAGAAGCGCATCTAAAAAGAATCAATTGAGTGGCATTGCCAGCTCACTAACGATCATAGGTTTCGAGAAATCGGCTTTGTAACAACTCTCCTCTGTAACAACTATCCTAGGTCTCCCCTATATGTCTATCATTTTTAGGGTTCTGTAACCAAAGGATAAAACGGGATCCTATTACTAAAATATGTTACCACAAATATTTGTTTTCTCATTCTATTCTTTTTCTTCTTCTTCTTACGTGTCAATACAATTCTATTATTGATTTATTATTTGTCAGTTCACGACATATTACTCTTTCCGCAAAGTCACAAGTATAGTAAAAGTATAGTAAGCAATCTAGCCGTCTGCGGCGAGATGAGGTTGCAATCGAATCAGCTGCCTCAGGGCCGATGGCTCCGACGGGCTAGCGGAACCGTGACCAACACCCCATGGATCAAGGACACTGTTATTAGTTTTCAACATGTTTTCGCTATATTGAGCACATCTAATTCTCTCTTCAAATGGTCTTAAAAAAAGAAAAAAAATCTTTGCACAGAATTATAATAATTATATTAATTCTTGACTTTGCAAGCTTTAAATTAGTTGCAAGTCGTTGTAGTTATTAATTAATCAATCAATGTTTCTTATATTTTGTAATCAAATCAATCAAAATCAAATCATACATTGTAACAACCACAATCATACCAATATTTGTTCTTAGTAGTAATCGAACCCACGACCCAAAGCATGGATAGCAACTGGAACTATGTATCTTTTAATCGACGAAAAAACGGAGGAGGTTCTCAAGTCAATGCAAACAATTTTTTTTCGACTTTGTAGAATGAAATGTTTGGAAACTTAAACACTTAGTGCTATTAATAACACTATGGCCGTGGATACCATAAACTTGAGTAAGTTATTCCGTCTGATGTAAGTTTGATATCGTGCCCATTTAACTATCATCATGTAAATGCAAGCAAGTAACCGGAGATTGATGGATTTCAGTACCTCACGACTAGAGAAGTTATTTTTAGCTTGAATTAATCTTTCGAGAGCAAATAGTGTGTATTTTTGGTGTCAGTTTGAACTCATACAAGCTTTTATGAAACAGTCGTGTTTAAAAAACTCATCCGGAGAAGTACTACCACCGTACTTCTGCCCAGCAGTGATGATCGGCTTGATGTTTTTCCGTTTTAAGGATATGTAGTGCCGATTTATATTTTTCCATATTACTTTGCATGTTTAAGAGTGATGGACGCGAAGCAACGCCTCACAAGGCACATCCCTAGTAGACTTGCTCAGTTAGTCAGTGCAAGTGGTTACCACTTAATATAAGGTAGACACCTGCTTCTTCTTTCAATTAGTAAAATTAGCTAATGACCTTGGTTTTTGACTTGTAGGCTGTTTTTAATGCCAAGCTATCTTTAGAACTTAGTCAACACCATTAAACTACTAAGCAAAGAATCAATTAAAACAAAGGTTCATCATTTTCTTTAGTAATTATTTTAGAGGTCAAACTAGGTCAATGAGGTCAAAGCACTGGTTGTGCAAACAACTAAGGCTCATAGTGTCATGAAGTATTATGGCGAGACAGACAGAAAAATGTTCCAGTTTCGTGTTTCTTGCTTCTGATAAACATACTGCAATGCCGCACAAGGCACGTTCGTAAAATGTGAATGTAGCGGACGTGCTTAATTAGGTAATGTGATTATACAATTCGCGATCGCCGTTCAACATAAAAAAAATCATCTGTTAGACTTTCACTGATCATTTGCAAACAATAAAAATTGCTGCTAACAAATTAATTTATGAAAATATACCTCGCTAATTAATACTTCAATTTATTTTCACTCAAATTAACTGTTTTTGAATATGTATGTAAAAGTTCCAAAATCATCTGAATAAAAGCGCGCAAACTGAAACTAGGTACTCGTTATAAGTTTACTACGCTTGAACCCGGTACTCAACTAAATAAAACGATAGGCGAAAATTCATTTTTTGTAATACATTGCTTGGTGCCAGTCATATTTTTCAGGCCTTTGTGTATAAAACACGAAGTTGACGCGCAATGTAGCCTCAATTATACCAAGTAGTCGTCTACAAGTTTTCCGCAGATACCTACCTAAAACTAAAATGTTCGTTATAAAGTTAGTAAAGTTAGACGTTTCGAGCTCACAGGCCCTTTACCTAATTAGCAAATGTGGGTTTGTGAACTTAATAAAGTTATAAACCGATTTCGGTTTGTAATTAAAAAACGATCACTGTCAAAATTATAAGTCAGTAATTGTAGATTGTGTGGCAAAAGGTTAAAAAGGTAAACAATGGAGAGTAGAAGACACAAAGAAAGTTTGTGTGAAAGGAGAGTGAGTGCTCAGGATTGGGCGTAAGTTGTCTAGTAATAATCATTCTAGTATGTAAGATGGTTCGGAACGATCCTTGTGATTTTACTGAATAAAGTATTTCTTATTTAGATTTTTGTTGCTGATGATGATGTAAGTAGTAATTTAAAATACTTAACTAAATTCAATTTTTCTAAATTGCAAACATGAATAATACTATCTTATGGAAAACCTTTGTCAATTTGCTTTGCAGACACTTAATTTTGTTTTTGTCTGCTCCATAATAACGTATTTTTGTTCGAGTTTAACACATGTTTTCGATCAATTGTCACTTTTTAGGAATATAAAGTATTAGTTCAAGCTTTTTTAAAAAATCACTGCTAAAAATAGGTTTTATTTTTCCAAAAAAGCGTCTTGCATTTAAAGTCGTACAGTCAATTGTGATTTTTTTAAGTACTGTAAAACATTCTGCCTTATTTAATGTTCAAACTATAAATAAATAAATTATTTATGTATTCGAGAGGTGCATTAGGGTGGTTGATAGATAAAAACATACAAATATATTGATAAAAAACTAAAATAGAATGATTTAAAATGGCAGCTTATTAAAATGACCTTTGCCCAGCTGTGGGACAGCATGGGATGTATAAAAAATACAAATTTAAAATGGGAACTCGTTGGCTCTTATGATTTTGATACTCAGTCATGCAGTCAAGACTGAATCGAGTTGAATTCGAGAACAAAAAGTATGTACAATACCGGCTGAAGTGCATCGAGTCATGATCGAATCTCATTGAAAGTAAAATGAACTTTTATTTCAAACGCCTGATTGCTAAGCGCGTGCGGACGTCGATACTTGTCTTCGTAAAAGACGTTGGGTTCATTGACCTGCTCTTCTTCTTCTTGCATGTCAATGGATTACACAAACAACCTTACACCAAGTTCGGGTAGATCTGCTCTGCTTTGTATACTAGAATTTTTGTACATTGACTAAACTAGGTTACTAAAAGCTCATGTCATTTTTGACGCAGCAGTTTTAGATATCTTTTTTTCGAATCATGAATCATGTTACGTTTTAGTGTAAAGCTTTTGTAGAAGGTTATTCAAGGAAGGATTTTGTACTACCATACTTGTTTCTACTGCTAAACAGTGACCCTCGCATTGCTGTGTTACAAGTAAAAGGGGATTTCCCATCACTTTATGTGTCGAAGTGATAAGTGCAATGCGATATAACACAGCACGTTCTCAGTGGACGTGCTTAGTAGGTCAAACAAACTTTTTTTAGGAAAATTGTATTAGGTTATGTTAACGCCCTCCTACCTTTTTGGTTCATATACACTTCACTTTTTGAATCGTAGTCCCACTCTATCTTCCAGTGATCAGTTATATAAGATATTTACTTAATGCCATACTTATTAACTAATTTATAAAGCATTAAAGTTAGTAAAGTATGCAGTCATTGAATTCATTACAAAGACACAAAAAAAGAACTTAAAACTTGAGAAACTGATTAAAGTTCAAGCTCCAACTTCACTAACGATTAAGACGATTGAAGTAGATTACATCATTTTCTGTTAGTTGATTGCAACTGCTTGCGACGCTGACAAAATGAACTCTTATTGCAAGTGATTAAGATTGAGAATCGCTTGGATAAAGCTTTTAATCTTTGAAAGTTTTGAGAACTTAATACAAGTGGGTATTTTCCTACAATTTGTCAAGAATGATCTTAATCACTGCCGAACTGAGACAATTTTTAAAAGGACGTGCTTATGATTACCTCGGAAAACAGTGGCGTTGTATATGTAATGGCTGATTAACACATTCATAGCAGGTACAATGTACATTAAGCATGGAAGTGACCTCACAAGACACGTCCACTAAGCACTTTAATATACAATGTTGACTAGTTAACATCTGGTGGGCAGCCGGATTGTTCCATCATTTTGTGAAATAAATTATCAATGTACCACGCCACACGACTTCAAATAAACAAATTCAAAAAGTTTATTGTAGTAAAAAGTTCACTAGTTAAGTTTTTTTTATTTATTTATGTATCTTTTAATTAAATTATGTTATTTTGTGTACTGTATAGGCTTTTGTATATGTTTAGTTTTTTAAGTGATTTTCTTTAATTAGAAAATTTTAAATATGATTTAAAAATGGCTTAAATATTAATTAAAATAACTTTAATATATAAAATCGAGAGCTTAGTATTTATTAATTAGATCTAACCTTTTTCTGGTCGAAGTAGTTTGTTAGTGGGTCAGCGCTAATAATAGAAAAAATAATTACCAGACGGTCTTTTTTTACCTTTTCGTAGAAGACACAATTCTAAAATTACCTAGTACCTACTCCTTAAGACCTTAAACATTGTTGAAATACTGAACGAATGAATTACATAATTTAAATCTTGTTCCAAGAAGAAACGTAATTTAAATGTAATCTATAAACACACGCTCAAGAACCGGCTTCAGACTCTTTGATCTACTTATTACACTGAAATAAACGTCTGTAGTCTGTTCTGTTTTATTATTATAGGTATTATATGTTATACCGTGGAACCTAAGTTAAAGTCCAAGGGTAAAACAAAATATTTTAAGTAATAGAGTTTTTAAGTTATCAAGGGTAGTGTTTTTGGGCTCTGATGGGAAGAGACCACATTATTTTTTGATGTTATAGAGGTTTTTAAGCTACCGAGGTTTGAGTTATCGAGGTTCTATTGTATTATATTCCAGAATATTCCAGCAATACGAGTAAACTTCTTGACAGTAAAAATAAGTACGGTGTATTTCCTTGCACGAGCTCTGAGTCCTACTACTACAGTTTTGCGTAAGATCTTGGGATGTAACTAGTCTGTCGTAAAGCTTGTGAGTGGTCGGTGACAAAGTGAGAATCGTTAAAACGTAACATTGCAACGTTAACTGCCTTTATCTTAAATTTACGTCCATTTTGAAGGCGTGATGAGAACATGTGAAATAACTAAAGGCCAACAATATGGGTGAACATTCTAAGATACCATGTAATAATACATGTATAAGGCTAGAAGCCTTATTTTGTGAGTTAAATATCGCAAACATAATGTAAAAGTACATAAAAAAATTACCGTTTAACACAAACAAGTCCCTACTTACATAAAATCAAGTCTTGGAGACTAGGCAAAAGATAGACTTACCTAAGCAACTTATTGTATACCTACAAATGTTTTTCTATAGTATTGGCCTTTCATTAATTATCAAACCGTCTTTTAACAATAATAAGCATGTACATAAAAGTACCGAAGTCATACTTTATTGTTTTTAGGCGTCTTTTGTTCAAAATTTCATTATGTTTTTGCCAAAACGCAAAAACTCCGAAGCCACTTTACAACAATTTCCACTTTGAACTTGAAGATTCGTTACGAACAAAACCAGCCTGTAGGCCTAATCTAGCCTCTCAAAACCGGCCTGATTTTAAATCACGTTCAGTTTCTATAGTAACTCATCGGTATTCTGTGGTATTTTTTGTAGACTAATGTGAGATTGTGACGTTATTATTGAAAGGATTAAACACAGCTCAGTTATATCAGTCCACCAGAAATGCTACAGAATGCCGATGAGTTGATATAGAAACTGAACGTGATTTAAAACCTGGAAGATTTTTAGAGGATAGGATAGGCTCGCAGATTCTGTATAGGGCACAGTATTTATTATGTAATTGTAAGCATTATTTATTAAGTAAAATTGTAAGCGTGGCTAAACAATTGACAAGCGATCAGTCCTTCTAGTCACATAGGTGTGCACAAATACATGTGACAATCGTAAACGTATCGAAACAGTAACGTATTTAAGATACACTGCGCGTTAACATCAGCTTTACTGTCGAACGTTGCTGTGATAACGTGCAGTGTATCTTAAATACGTTACGTGCTTAGCCCTATGGTCTTCTTGACAATCTTGTTTTATTTCTCAGTTTTTGTTGGCTAGGTCACGTGGTGTGAGACAAGAGTCTCTCTCTCTCGCTTTCTCTCTCTGTGTTGTACAAGTATACCTACAACTCATTTTTACGTGCAGACTGCCTTTACGTCTACCATGAGCTGTCACAGTAAAATCGCCTGACTTTACTACAGTAGTTACGTCAATATTAGTATGAAGAATTTTAGTACCCAACTATCCGCTAGAGGCGCTGTACAAATCTTCATACATTTTCTTAACTACAGACGCTAGCGAGTATAGTAAATATAGTATAGTAAAAACTCATGGTAGAGCTACTGGACAAGTATCTACAGTCACTCTATTACAACTTTCAAAGTATCTTGAACTATTTTATTGCTTCAATCAATCCAAAAATACTTTGAAACTTTTATTGTGTTCTCTGAAGTAAAAAAAAGTTCATTTATAAACGTCTCGAGCTAATCTAATCCTTATGTCCTGACTTATACGTTAAATATATTAATTTTAGAACCTTTATTGTTGGTAAAACTGTAATTCATACATAATAAAGGATATTTTATATTTATCAATGTATACTACTTCTTCTTATTCTTATTGTGTCGATGCTTTAGTTATCTGTCTTATATCTAGATGAGTTTTGCATGCTACTGAAACGGCTGTAAAAAACTTACGGATGGTATATTTTAGAGAGTTATTGTCGACAAATAAAACTAAAACCATGATCAATTTAATTTTTGATGACCATCATAACCACAGCTGTGCCTGCCAGGCTTGACTGCTAAAAACTGTGCAGGTGAAACCATTTAGGCGTTATACAACTAAACGTGAAGGGGTGCTAAATTTTCGTGAACGTTTCGCCGCGCAACCTGCGAGGTGTGCTTCATTACGTGCCCATTCTGGCGCTTTGCTGAGTGCTCTGTTAGGATTGGATCTAGGCTCCAACCAAAGGCATCAATAACCTTAATATATCTGTAAAATTATAATAGTTTTACAAGTCGTTTTCTAGCGATCAGAGCAAAAACTATCGGCTATACATTCACAGTCTGGTTTGTTTAATTTTTGGTAGATTTATCTGTTTTTATGTCGAAAAATATGAGTCAGGTACGATGTGAGTAAGATGATTCTAAATAAAGTATTTTAAATATAGAAATAGCAGTTGGTGTCAATTCAACTTGCTAACTGTAAATGATCTTGCTGATATTTTTTAGGTTAAAACGATTTACGGCCGGTTTCTCGAACGATGATCAACGAAAAAATCAAAAAATAATTACTATGTGTCAAACTCGGATCAATCGTGATGTGGGTTTCCAGAAACCGGCCGTTAAGTCATAAATTTTTAAAAGCTTTTTGTTAGCAACTGGACCGCAGAATCCATCCCTGGCAGTAGGGTTGACGGACTGCCAACTCTGAAACGGACTCGTTAGACACCTCATAATTAAAACTTACCTTGCAGCGCCCACGTTCTGAAATATGCTACGTCTTAGTTTACTTAATCAAGAACAAGTGTTTTTAATTGCTAAAACTTCAAAACAGTGGTCGTTTATATGTTTATAAACTTACAATTTGATCAATACTATTTAAATGACCTAGATAAACTTTTGGACTCTTTAAAATCATTGCTTAAACACTGTTATTACGTTCTGCGTTTTTCTAAGTCAATTCGGTGGGTTATCTGAAGGTACGAGCTTTATTTCGTCTATATTGAATTAAGATTACGCAATAAAATAGTCTACCTTACGTGAAGTGATTTTATCTGTTTATAAATATGTACTGAGGTACTTAGAGCAGTATCGCGTTAGTTTTACGTGCCTTTAAACCTGTCCATACTTTCTATCCCGACCACAGCTTTAGCTAAAAGGGTTAGGTTACCTTTTTTGTAAACCTTCACACTTGCAACCAAAATTCTTTATAGCTGGCACAAGCTGTTTTAAAGTATTTCTCTCCACACTCTTTCCTGCTAGTCTAGACGAAATAACATCTTCTACATTACCTTCAGTTAAGACCATTTTCCACGATTATCGTAGCGACAGCATGTTCTAATGGTTTCATGTTCTTTAACTGCCTATTTATACAAGTTTTTGGCATCTGTTACTACGATTGAATATAAGTAGAAACAGATCACAGAAAGTTTTGTTGTTTGATTTCGAGAACCGTTTCCGAGTAAAATTATATTTAGTCAACATTTTGGAAACTTATTTACTTATTGTTTTCTGTGTATCTACCATGAGTTGTCACAGTAAAATCGCCTGACTTTACTACAGTAGTTACGTCAATATTAGTATGAAGAATTTTAGTACTTACCCAACTATCCGCTAGAGGCGCTGTACAAATCTTCATACATTTTTTTAAATACAGACGCTAGCGAGTATAGTAAATATAGTACAGTAAAATGTGTGTTGTCCGAATGTTGTTCAAAGACCAACCAATATTTTATTGAATGGAGAGTCACTTAATCTTGTTGATTCTACTGTCTTCTTAGGCCTAAATATTGATTCGAAATTGCAATGGGCTCCACATATTGGAACGCTTGCTGGTAGGCTGAGCTCAGCTGCTTATGCTGTTCGTACGATAAGATGGCTCACTGATGAAACGACAGCTAGGTTGGTTTATTTCAGTTACTTCCATAGTGTGATGTCATATGGTATACTTCTCTGGGGTAAAGCAGCTGATATACAAACTATATTTGTTTTGCAAAAAAGGGCTATACGTGCCATTTATAAAATGAAACCGCGGGATTCGTTGAGGGAGCGGTTTGGGGAGATTGGTATTCTAACAGTAATTTCACAATATATTTATGAAGTCTTATTGTACACTCATAAAAATAAAGATAGCTTTTTGAAAAAGTGTGAGGTTCATGGTGTGAACACTAGAGGCAAATATAAATTGTGCGTCCCTGGGTTCCGGCTTTGGAGGGTGAGTGGGTCGTTTGTGGGGGGTGCCGTGCGTTTTTATAATAAACTCCCCGAAAATGCAACAAAACTCTCAGTTAGAAAATTTAAAACATACATTAAAAATAATCTTATAAAAAAGGCGTATTATACCTTAGACAGCTATATTAATGACAAAACTGCATGGCCTGATGTCGCTCCACCCGTCAACAGCAACTTTGTCGATTTGTGATGTTAGTAATGTTCTCTTGCCTTGCTTATGTACTTTGTAGTATATTTGTATCTGAAGCGAAGCGTGTGCTGTCTTTTTGATTTACGTATAGCTTTATTATACTTCTTTTTTTTAAACTCATTAGTGTATCATTACTAAGTTAAATTGACACCGCACTGAAACTTCAGTACTTAATTTAGTTTAATTGTAATTCTTTGTAAGAAGGATCATATAAAAAAACGGTAGGAACCAGGCCGTAAGTTTCTTGCCCGTTCTTCTAGGCTCTGGTCGCGTGGAACTGGCACCTAGAATCACCTAGTATGTAAGACGATTCTAAATGATCCTTGTGATTTTACTGAATAAAGTAATTTTTGACTTTGACTTTTGACTTTGACTTTAAAAACTCATGGTAGAACTACTGTTTCCTAAACATCACGAGATCTCTGTTCAAGACGATCAACATATACCTTATGTACAAGGAAAGTAGTGGAAGTCTCGTCTAGAGTATTAAAAATCCATAAAACTAACAGCCATTTTTATTTTATGAGGAGTATAATATTAAGCTTTTTATGATAAGATTTTTCCGTTAAAGTTTATTTTTAACTTTTTATCGATAATATTATTTTTAAGAATCTGCATGTCTGGTGTGGGTTTATCTACCTTGCTACTGCTGATTATAATTTTAAACTAACTTTATTAATTTGTCATCATAAGGTGTGATCATTATAGTCAGTGCCAAAAACGATGTTTAAATGATAATGGAGTCTTCATATTTTTTTCATGTGATATTTTATAAATATTTGAATAGTCATGTATATTTTTTAATAAAATAGACCTTTCACTAGAACTATTTCTCCGCCTTCCGTACACAAATAATATTTTATGAACTCAAAGGAAAGAATCTATAGAGTATCGCTAATTGGCCCACTAGGTATTGCTGGAAAATACGCTTTTGAACTAGCGATTCTGTCCTTAAAATAAATACTAAGAAAATATTTCAAAATGTATGTATAAGTATATATATATTTTTTTCTTTTTTTTATGCCATGACTGGCAGACGAGCTTGCGGGCCACCTGATGGGAAGTGGTCACCGCCGCCCATGGACACCCTGCAACACCAGAGGCGTTGTCGTATATATTGTAGTATTGACAACGGCTTTGCCTTGTATGTATCTAATTAGGTGCACAAACGTACCTACCGTGCAATAAATGGTGCACTAAGCTATCCGCTAAATAAATCAGATATAATCGGTTTACTATAACAGTTCGTTGAGTTTCTACTTGTACGCATACTACAATTCTTTTTAAGAATGATCATACAAAAAAAGGAACTAGGTCATAGATTCTTGCCCGTTTTTCTAGGCTCTGGTCGCGTGGAACTGGCACCTAGATTCACCTAGTACATGATTTTAAATGATCTTCATTTTACTGAATAATGAATAATAGACTTTTGAGTATCACACACACGTAAAGATTTTGACATCTTGATAAATTACATTAATTTACTACAAGTGATTTTGTTTTTCATCATCCATCATCCATGATTGTAGACTTAGGGAGGCGCTCCCTACGTCTACAATCATGGATTAAACTGTTCCTTCATTATTCTTAAGAACCTTATATATTCCATTTCAACGCATTGCTTTTAAAGTTATTCTCATAATTCTAAGTTCTATTCAAATCCGACTACGTGTAGTTACCATTTCTCGGTTATGATTTAACAGATTTGGCGCCACTAGGGCTGTGATATGCCAAATCTGTTAAATCATAATGGACCATTTTTTCATCATAAAAAAAACCTTTCAAATCACGGATTTAAGATTCGTCGTCAACACACGTCATATATTTTATCAATCACATTTTCCCGTAAAAACAACGACTTGGTACTTCAGAGAACATTGTTTCCTACTAAAGATTTATGCGCAAGTTTCTATAAAGCAGCACTCGTTATTTGACGGCCATATTGCAACTATAATATTATTGATATTATTGATATTACTAAATTAAATTGACACCGCACTGGAACTTCAGTACTTAATTTAGTTTAATAGTATTTTTTTGTAAGAAGGATCATATAAAAAAACGGTAAGAACCGAGCCGTAAGTTTCTTACCCGTTCTTCTAGGCTCTGGTCGCGTGGAACTGGCACCTAGAATCACCTAGTATGTAAGACGATTCTAAATGATCCTTGTGATTTTATTGAATAAAGATATATTTTAAATGTGCTTTATTTAGAATACTCATAAAGATTATTTTGAATCCTCTCATATTGCTATTGAATGGAACTTACTTGACTGCTTACTTTAGAAAAACTCTCTTGTTTTGGACATGCATTGTTCGTTTCCGCTTAATATCAGGTGTGTAATCAGCTTGTTCTATAACACATTTAAGACATACCAAACCCTTAGTTTATCCAAATTGCTAATAAAATAGGCTTCTATGTAGAACCAGCTCAGACTTTGTTCCTTCAGCTTTCATTCGTTAGCTCGATTTTGTAAGAAAAGTTACGGCAGAAGTTTTATTAAAAAAGCGCTTTTAGTTTATTAGTCCTCAATACAACTCGTTGGATGAAATGGATGAAATGTCGCGTTTAATAATAATATAGCTTTTGAAGGCTTTGTAGGATCTCGTAACTTTATTTCCTTTCGTAGTTTCTAAGGTTCATTGACCTTATGATACCTATGATACGTAGGAACTTGTTTTCCTTTATGCTAGAGTTATAAAGAGTTCAGGAATCATAGTAAATACAAGAGACAATAATAAAAATAATCTTTAATTTGTTCCTCAATCTGTAGCTCTAACCACCGGTAGCTTGGGCCTTGCCCCGCTGACGGCGGCAACCTAGTTTTAAGTTTTTTATAATATACTTAATATGTTTTTTTTTTAAATCATGTATATTGTAAAAAACTTTTTGCTAAGATTTTAAATAAATGTGTATAAAATAATTACATTAATTTAAAAAAAACACTGCTGTAGGTCAGCTAGCTGCTTTAATTAGAAAAAATGCTCTTACATTTAAAATTTTGCATCTTATGTTAGGATAGGATGTTGACATGTTAGGTAACCTCCACGGAGTATCCCTCATCTTATCAAGGGCAACAAGTCAAACTCAAACTTGAAGTTTCATAATAAATTGTGACCCTCAAGGGATGGTAGGTACACAATGGTCAACTAAGTATAGCCAATTTGGAAGATTAATTAACTTTACATAGATCTTGGTGGCGTAACTACTAGGTATTTTCTTTCGAATACTTTTTATAAATTTATTTAATTAAATTTATTGAAAAACACTTATCGTTAACTCCTATTTATGTTTGAAGATTAGAAGTTATATTTTTTTGTTTTATCAATACTACTAAGAAAATAAGACAGTAAAATATTATGCATTAAAAATATTACAATAAAATCCACGGGTAATTAATTAACAAACAATCGATCTGTATGCCCTCTTAAATTTAAACTAATGATTTGATTTCCATTCCTTTTTACTAACGGGTTTTATGTAAAATGCTTCCAGATCTTAAAATCATAGATTAACGGCCGGTTTCTGGAAACCCAAATCACGATTGATCCGAGTTTGACACATAGTAATTATTTGATTTTTTCGTTGATCATCGTTCGAGAAACCGGCCATAAATGAGCAAGTTGCTTTTTTTGTTGTATTTCGGCAGCAAGGAATTCGTTCATCCCTGCTTGTCTGAGGGAGTTCGGTACACTCGATCTCAAGTACTAGGTGATCCTCGCACAAGGCGATTCACAATTGGTTTTGTACTGTCAACCGCATTCGTTTGTTTTTTTTTTATTCAAGTTGATATAAACCTATGTTGAAACCAGTTAGGATCTTAACGGGCCTGCATATATGAATTGTTGATAGAAATGATAAAACGTTTATTTAATTAGGTACGTAATCAAAATTGTTTATGAGCATATTTCAAGAATATTTTTATATTGATAAAAAATCTTTCATAGGTGTGTCTCTAGTTATACTCTAGCTTTTATTACGAAATAATTATAATAGAAAAGCAGTTTAAAAATAATGCCTACAAGTATGTTTAAAATATTTATTTATATTAATTAAAACGGTTCTAACAACAATCTTGGCTTTACCAGAGCTGTTGCAGTTTAAGTTTTTGTTTATCGCTGACTGTACTTAGCTATATATCTATTTGTTTCTGTAATATTATCTGTGGTTGCCATTAGTTGTAAAGTTTATGGCGAGCTGACTTGAATACGAATTGCTTACGGCTTGTATATTGTATCCGATTGAAGAAAGTACTAGGTATTTATTACCTTATTTTATTGTATACCTAACTCAAATTTTTATTGATACATTTCGAATAAATATCATGAGATTTCAGTAAAGATAGTAATATAGATAAGTAGCTTTTGCCACTATGGCATTATGATTGTGATTTTACACAGTTTGTTCTTGAAAGGAATATTTTTTCTTTATTCGTATTCGCTTTGTGTTCTTTGAATTTTCGGTTCTAGGAAATGCTAGTAAAAATATATGACTTCCTTCATAAGTCCCTTTAAATGATAGAAAAAGGTTAGGTTAGCTTTCTTTGAGTTTTACAAACCGCCCACATTTTAATGTGATATTAATCTCAGTTCCCTTACTAAGGCATTTATAGCATGTATATTTATTTATATGAAATGGTTATTTCGAAACCTGATGAAATAAAAAAAAACATTTTGTACAAATAATAAAACAAACTGATTGAGAACCTCCTCCACCCTTTAAATTAGTTAAAATAATTCACATTCGATTTATTCCAAACTAAAAAGATATATGAAAAATAAGAAACGAATGATCACGCAAATGCAAACCTGCGGGATTACATATCACGTGCTTTCCAATAAAGTTTCAATCACTTTTTTTTATTTTATAGTCTTTCATCAGAATGTTTCAGTATAGGAGCGAATACGTTGACTTGTAGCACCTTTATGGTCCATAATCGGTCAGTGCCCCAGACAGAAGGGCCCGTAATAACTAGCACTTTCTGTCAATACTTTTAGAACTAGTAAGCTATTTTTGTCCAGGCGTTACATCCATATCCTGAGATCCAGAGATTAGGATAATTTGTGAGTATCTTTATAATTGCGGAAATAAGAATAAGAATAATTTATTGTAATAATGAATAAACTAAATTACTATTCAGCGCGGCAATGCAGCCAGTGTCTTGGGTACGCTTCCGATTGGTACTGATTTGGATCAGTTGAACTATCTATAGATCGTTTGCAACGGTCTGTAGATAGTTCAACTGTTTCTTATGTATTTTATATGACTATGTACATTTTGTAAATACTGTATAGTCGTAAGTTTGTTTGTAAATAAAGTTGATAAACTAAATGAAATAGTGTAGTGTTGATGGTTACACTTCATTTAATATTTCATGTGTTTTTAATGTATTATGCGAATTTCTATAAAAAAATATTATACAACCAGATAATGGCTAATGTAAATCGTAACTGTATAATACTACGGCTCAACGAAGCTTTGCAAATCTCATCCATATCCTGGTCTAAAAAAATCAAAATCAAAAATACTTATTCAGTAAAATCATAACGATAATTTAGAATCTTTTAAACTAGACGATTCTAAGCCAGTTTCACGCGACTAGATCCTAGAAGAACGGCCAAGAAACTTCTTGCTGATTGCCCGTTAACAGATCTACAAAAATGATAAACTTAAAAAGAATGGAAAGCCACCTTATTCTGGTTACTTATGGCTTTTAAAGTACAGAAAGAACACATTATCTATGCGTTAATAAATAATACTTCTAGCTACTTAGTAACATAAGATAAAATATTAAAATTAATTGCTAAAATATGGGACATAACGCAATCATAAAAACTTTAACTAACACTTTTACTAACATAAAAACTTGTTTATATTAAGCCTAGTGCAAGTGATGAAGATTATATGCGATGGTTTTCCAAGGTAGAAGGTTTTATTAATGACATTAAGGGAATTGTTCTTATAGTGGGAGACCTTAACTTGAAAAGTGCTTCAGTTAATGTCAACAACTATTACTGTTACTTTTTGACTTTTTGTAATTTGACTGAAGTGAACCGTGTGCTCAATGCGTATGGTGGTATGTTGGATGTGGTCTTGGTTCAGGAGGATCGTGATGTTGATGAAACGCATGTTAGGGCTACTGATGGTCTAGTGAATGTAGATGCTCCTCACCCTCCTTTGGACATTGTTGTTAGTGTTACTACAGCTCGTCATTGTGACTACTAGTCCAGTCAAAATAGACTAAAATTATGACTTCAGTTTGCATTAATTCCCAACAAGCTGGATTTTTGTGCAGGCCTTGAATACGTCATTATAAATGATATGTCAAAAGTCCCCATCGATCCCGCTTGTGCGTTGTTTTTTATTCGAGGTCAAAGGTCATAAATTTGCGTTTTTTGCATATATCTCTGAAAATACGAGAGCTATCGAAAAGTGGTTCAGGCAAAGTTTGTACATCGTAAAATTGTCTACAAAAATACCTCAACACTTTTCTTCTACAAAGCATCGCTTTCGAGATATAGTGACTTTAGACCGCAGGAAAATCGTCGAAGATGCTGCGTTTTTTTCATTTCAGCCGTTTTATCTGCTTCATTGCCACAGGATAAACAGTATTTTTTGAAATTTACTGAAAGGGGTGATGGGTTCGATGGGTTAGTCCTCCTCCGAGGTAATGAATCGTCTTTTTGTCTCAAGAAATGATGTTTGTTCTGTGGCAATGAAGCAGATAAAACGGCTGAAATGAAAAAAACGCAACATTTTAGTAGATTTTCCTGCGGTTTAAGTCACTATATCTCAAAGGCGATGCTTTGTAGAAGAAAAGTGTTGAGATATTTTTGTACACAATTTTACGATCTACAAACTTTGTCGGAATCATTTTTCGATAGCTCTCGTTTATGACTTTTAAACGCAAATTTATGACTTTAACCTGGGTTTTTGCGTTTTTCGCGTATATCTCTGAAACAACAAGAGCTATCGAAAAATGGTTCCGACAAAGTTTGTAGATCGTAAAATTGTCTACAAAAATATCTCAACACTTTTCTTCTACAAAGCATCGCTTTTGAGATAAAGTGGTTTTAAACCGCAGGAAAATCTACTAAAATTCTGCGTTTTTTTCATTTCAGCCGTTTTATCTCCTTCATTGCCATAGAACGAACAGTATTTCTTGAAACAAAAAGATGATTCATTACCTCGGAGGAGGACTAACCCATCGAACCCATCACCCCTTTCAGTAAATTTCAAGAAATACTGTTTGTTCTGTGGCAATGAAGCAGATTAAACGGCTGAAATGAAAAAAACACAGCATCTTCGACGATTTTCCTGCGGTCTAAAGTCACTATATCTCAAAAGCGATGCTTTGTAGAAGAAAAGTGTTGAGGTATTTTTGTAGACAATTTTACGATCTACAAACTTTGCCTGAACCATTTTTCGATAGCTCTCGTTGTTTCAGAGATATACGCAAAAAACGCAAATTTATGACTTTTAACCTGGAATAAAAAACAATGCACAAGCGGGATCGATGGGGACTTTTGACATATCATTTGTAATGACGTATTCAAGGCCTGTACAAAAATCCAGCTTGTTGGGAATTAATGCAAGCTGGAATGTCTATTTTGACTGGACTATACATTGAGCCAGGCAATATTGATCCTAGTAAAGACTGGAATTTTAACAAATGCGATTTCAATCTTCTTTTTGACCTACTAGCCAATGCTTCTTGGTGTGCGGTATTTGAATCGAATGACGTGTATTCTAGCACCAAACGGTTTAATGACATTATTTATAATTTATTTGACACCTGCATCCCCAGGAAACGCCGCAAAAGCTCCGGATGTAGGCGATATCCAGTGTGGTTTACTAGTGACATTATTAATGACATAAAACGCAAGTCGAAGTTGCACTCCGCTTGGAAACGGGACACTTCATGCGTGGAATCCTATAAGGCTTTCTCTGAGCTTAGGGCTGCACTTAAGCAGAGGGTCGCATTAGCTCATGAAGACTATCTCGAAAGAATTGAAACAAATATCGTCTCTGATCCTAAGGGGTTTTGGAGGCATGTCTCTAACTTAAGGTCCAAGGGAGGTTTTGAGTCCTGTGTAAGTTATGAGGGTGAAAGTTTGAGTGGATCAACGCCATCCAGTGCTTTTGCTAGGTTTTTTGCTAGTGTTTTTCTACCCGAAATTCCCCAATTGAATGCTGACGCTGCAAATGGGCTTGATAAATTGCATTCTAATAGCTACGTGAACATCTTTAAATTTGGTCTGGATGAGGTAGTGTCGGGGATCAGAAACCTAAAGCCGAGTAGCTCTATGGGACCCGATAACATCCCAGCTTGGTTTTTAAAACAGGGCTTAGAGCATGTTGTTCACCCTCTCTGTCACATTTTTAATTTGGCTCTGACAACTGGTGTCTATCCTGCTCAGTGGAAGGTAACTAGGGTAACACCAATTCCTAAAGGCGCTAATAAACTCTCCGTTGAGGAATATAGACCAATTGCAATACTATCATCTTCAGCTAAAGTTTTTGAACGTATACTACATAAAGAGATTTATAAGCAAGTGGAGCAATACTTATGCAATGAGCAGCACGGCTTTAGAAGAAAGCGATCCGTTAACACGAATCTTTTGTCGGTGGTAGACTATATATCCGCTGGGATGGACCGTGGGAGGCAGGTTGACGTTCTGTACTTTGATTTCCGCAAAGCCTTCGACAGAGTTAATAATGATATCTTACTCGCAAAATTGAGCGTCTTGGGTTTTGCACCTGGTTTGCTCAGGTTAATTGCGGACTACTTAAGGGATCGGCAACAGTACGTTAAGCTGGGTGTGTACGAATCCAAGCCATACCATACACGGTCTGGAGTTAGTCAGGGATCGATTCTTGGACCTCTTCTATTTATTCTAATGATCAATGATATGCCATCAGTTATCAAACACGCTAAATGTCTGCTGTACGCAGATGACTTAAAGTTGATATTGGAAATAAGATCCGAGGCCGACTGTTTGAACCTCCAACGTGATGTGGACGCGATTTACCAATGGAGCGTAGCAAATAGAATGGAGTTTAACACATCTAAATGCTATGCTATGACTTTCGGTCGAATGTGGTGCCCACTCATGTTCCAGTATACACTAAATGGAATTCACATCACAAGATCCACAGTGATACGAGACTTGGGTGTGACTTTTGACCGAAAATTAACTTTCCACGACCACATTATTTCGGTTGCAAAGGAGTCTTTCCGCAGATTGGGTTTCGTGCTTCGAAATGTTCGTGACTTCCGGAGTGACCACGTCGTTAAGCTAATATTTCACGCATTGGTTCGAAGTAAACTCGAAGCTAGCTCATGTATATGGCATCCGCATGAGAGTACCTACGCACTTGTGTTGGAAAAAGTCCAAAAAGCTTTCCTTCGCTTTCTATATAAGCGCCGACATGGATACTACCCATTCATGTATCCCACTAAGTTTCTTCTCGGCTGCTTAGGTTACAATAGTTTGGAAGTAAGAAGAGCTTTTGGTCTAAAAATAATAGTTTGCTCCTGAATCCCAGCAAAACTAAATACTTAATTTTTGGTAGATCTCATCAGCTAACAAGCATCACACCAAGCGTAAGTGTTATGCTTGATGACGAACTTATAGAGCGAGTTTACAAAGCACGCAATTTAGGCTTGCAAATAGACTGCGATCTGCGCTACGAAGATCATATAGCGCAATTAGTAAAGACTTGTTTTTATAAGTTAAAGGTTTTGTACCGAATGAGACCATTTTTATCAGAAAAACTGCGTATACAATTGGTGGAGTCACTCGTTCTCTCAAAGTTAAATTACACGGATGTGGTTTTTGGGCCTCGACTTTTAGAAAGGACGCAACGCCTGTTACAACGTGTTCAAAACGCCTGTGCACGCTATTGTTTTGATATTCCGCTGAGAGGACATGTCACTCCTTTCCTGAATGATCATTTAGTATTAAAGATGAGACATAGACGTAAGATACACTTGGCGTGTCTTCTTTTTGGAGTTCTTAAGCATGAAGCACCTGCCTATTTGTATTGTAAGCTTAATGAGCAGTTCAGTCTGAGGTCTTGCCAACGTAGACAGTGTTCGTTGCAGCTCCCAACCCAGCGACATAAAACTGCGGCCTTTAGAGGTAGTTTTCGATACGCAGCAACTAAATGTTGGAATAACATCCCACCACCTATTAGGAACCTTCAGAATATCCAAAATTTTAAATTTAAGCTTAAGCTATATCTGTTAAATTGGCAAAAGGAGCAAGAATTACATAGGCTAGATACCAGTGCTATTTAAGTGGAACCTTCTGTGACTATGCGCACCAGTAATTTAGATACCATCTCACGTTTTTGAATGTGCTGTACTTGTAATGTAAAAATATGTTGTATGTTATTACTATATTATTTGTTACTATTTATTTGTAATTTAGTGTTCTCGTTTTATCATTTTTGTTGGTAGAATTTATGTTATGTTATTATAGTATTAAGAATTTTTATCACTCATGTCTTATGTGTATAACTTTAATATTTTATCTATATTTAATGATCTAGTGTTTCTTCGTATCGTTTAATTTATTTTATTGTCTTTAGTCTTTTAATTGTAATCACGTTCATTTATTTGTGTATTATTTTACTTCCTAATTAATCCTCGACGGCCTCAACGGAAGACCAGCGTAAGTTCCACAACTTACATATGCTGAGTTGAGGCCATTTCGAAACTCTATGTACCTATATATGTTTTATTTTATTTCTTTATTATGTTACATGTTAATTTTAAGTTGTTATTTATTACTAGTAAGTTAGTGTACAAGAGTTTTGAATAAATAATTTGATTTTTTGATTTGATTTGATTTAATGACCAGTTGGTAACCATGCTAAAAATTCTTTATGGAAAGATAGATTCCCCTGATCTACATAATGAACTATCTCGTTTCTACGTCCCTAACAATTACTGTCGTAGCAGGAGGCATAGGTTGTTCTCGGAGCCGTTTTGTCGAACGGTTGCGCGCGCTCAGTCCCCTATCCCACGAACACTCTCTGCACTAAACGCCCTCCTGGACGCAAGGCCTGATCTTGATGTGTATATGGATGGATGGAAGACGATGCTGTCAGAATGCCTAAAATTCTGCGAAATGAATGTGTGAATCTTTGTGTGAATGTACCTATTTCAGTTGTAATGGGTACATTCACACAAAGATTAATAGATAATAGATAATTAATAGATAATTATTTGGACATTGTTATTACTTATTTCTATTTGTAACACAATTTTACTTGACAGTTTTATGACAATTTTATGATTATTTTATTTTTAATTAAGTATTATTTTGTTATTTTTATTTTTTATTTTTAATTTTTCTGTACTTTTTCCGTTTTTAATTTTATCAATCTTGTCAAATAACTCTATTTTCTATTATTATTATTTTATCTTTTCCGTTCCCATTGTATAATGTGTTTTTTAATTTTTAATTGTTTATACTATTGCTATTTTAATTTTTAATTCATATATGTTGTTTTATACTTGTGTTGATTAGTGTAATTGGCTAAGGCCGTACTAATTAAATTAAATTAAATTAAATTAAATTAAAAATTTGGCTGAAGTTTCATGGACAGTTTGTGCGTAAAAAAACTTAGTCAATTAGATTTTAACCTTGGCAAAGAAATATGAGCGATAAAACCAAGGACGAGCGAGTTTCTCACTGAGAAATTAAAAGATTAAGGATTTGATTTATTGAGATAAGCGGGAAAACGTTCTGGGCTGCAAATTAATGCACTGGAAATTTAACGTTTATTTAGATCATGTAGGACTAGACGAAATACCTACACTTCAGCCTTCTTTTAAAATTACGTAATAAGGATAAGAAGATGCCAAAAAAAAAAAATATTTATTAAAAAATTATTATTACTAAGGCACGTTATTGCGAATTTCTTAAACCCTATTAAAAATAATAACAATTTTATTGGTATGCCATCTTAACAATTTTATTAAATAAAAGTGCCTCTCAGATTATTACTTGTTTCCTTAAGCTTATTACATTTCTCGCAAGTTCCTGTGATGTAGAGGAGTAAAAACACGGTTTGTACGGGAGAGTAGTCACTATAGTCAGCGAAAACCCATAAAAGGAACTTTATGAGTGAATATTATCTGTTCCACGTAAGAAAAAAACATCTTTCATGGTAAAAAGTCAGTCAGTCAATGTATTTCTTTATAGGGGTCAGGGTATTAACTTTTATATAGATTGTGTGATTCTGCAAGGTAGGTATGAGTATCTTTATATATACTAGTTACGGATGGACCGCCTGATGTTCAGTTGTAACTTATAACGGCATTGTACTTAGATCACTAGAACTGTATTGTCTGATTTGTTGCAGTATAAATAGCCGGTAGTCGAAAATTCTCTACAATCGAGAATTATACATATAAATTTAAACATATACGTTTCCTAGTCTTCCAAACAAAGAATTCTACATCAGATCACTATGCGGTCAATGATTCATGAAAAAACGATTTAATACAAAATAGCAAAGATGCTTGTAAAAGTCATATAAGCATACCAACAATACATTAATAATTCTATTCATACGAAAGAGAGAATCTAGCCAAAACATAAAACAAAATGTAGATCTTACTACTATATTAGTTCCCAGAAAAAAGGGATTGAAATTTTCGCCAGAATTCTTCACAAACCTCTCAAATAAGTCCTTTTTATGAACAGTAATATAAATCTCGGGTTATGCGTCGAGATTATCTTCCTTTGAATATTTTCAAAAGGCAAACGCAGCTAAACTTTGTTTTACAGAATTTGCATATCGCATGCACTTTCATACCTATTGTCTGATGGCGAGATGGATCCACAAAAATGAACTTGGAAATTGGATTTCACATTTTTTGGGTGAAAATATGAAATGAATATCAAAATTGGAAAAGTTATGCGTTATTTGATAGAAGTAGACGTCGCATTTCTTGGATTAGGTATGTTCATAAAAATATAGGAAAATCTTCGGGTATAACAAACCTTTATAAAATTAAAAACCTACTTAATTATTTTCTGGATCTATTTTATAATAGAGATTTGAATTAGTTACCATTCGGTTAATTCATTTTATTCATTAAAAACTATTACAGTTTTAACATCTATAAATATTTGTTAAATACACGTAAAACAGCTGCGCAGACCGTAGCAGATGACCTACATAGCTCAAAACCAGTAGCAATCGGAAGCGTCCCCAGATATTCGCTGCATTGCCGCGAATGACAATGCTGATACGCTGGACCAGATACTCGCCAGCCCTCGGGTTATGGACGCAAATACATAGCATCCGTCGACTGGACACACTTGATTGTATGTTGAACCACAGCCTAGTCTGAATCAGTCGGTTTTAATCCGCTTATTTTGTAAGGAGACAACTGCAGAGCTGCACTAGCTAGATTCTTTGAGAAGCTTGTATTCAAAATCAGTCCATGTTTATGAGCTAGGCGTTAAGCACTCATATGTATGAAAACTCATACTAAGCTCTTAGTGTGCTGCTGAGATTTAAAGCAAACTTTCTTATAATCTTAACACTTATATTTAACAAATTCAAAACATGATCCAATCTAATAAAAAAATATTATTACAAACAATTTTATCAAATGATAATTTTAGTTATCTCATTACAAAATACAACACAACCTTGTAACGACGTTGTAAACACGCTCGTACAATGATTTCGTGACAACTTGGAGAGTATTAATACCATGTTTTAGCTGCAGAAGGTTTTAGCTTATAGGTACAGGTGGTTTTTATTTGATGGAGACTGAGTGTCTTTTATCTTATTAAATTTAACTTTGTAAAATAAAATGAATATTTATACCCCTAGGTTTAGAAGCGAAAACATACTACTTTTTTATTCTGTATTCTATCTATGTGTGTTTTATTGTTTGTAGATATCTGAAAATTTTATATTTTACCTTAGAATATGAACATGCTTGAAAGAACAAGATCATAAAGAATAAATATAATATTTTTTTACACAACCGAATTTTTTTACCAACAAATCAGGTGGGCCGTGGAACTATATTTTGCTGGTACATATTTACAGTACTTATTTAAGTTAAAATTGGGTAAAATCACAAACAAAAATATTTTTACGTAATGTTAGTGTCCAAGGTCTGATAATTCTACAAATACTTATGGACAGTAATTATCGACTCTATAAAAGCAATTAAAAAATATAGAATCCTCTAATTAAGTTCATTGACCCAAATCTACTTCGCACGGTCACCGAATAAATACTTTTTACGTGCCTTTTACGGGCACCGGCGTGGTCCTTTGGGGTCTAACTACATATCCTAAAATGTTTCAGCAAGGTGTCTACTTCATTTCAATGTCGCTTAAAGAAGCTGATCCGTTTTTCTTCTCTCTCTCTGTAAAAATCAATAAAACTTCTTTCTACTATGGACTTCTTTCTGACAATGACTACTACTAGTTTCTATAATGATGTCAGCAGCTCTTATATCTTGTCTTGTCTTTAGCAAATGTAAAACATTACCATAACTTCGTAGACCTTAACACAAATATTCATGGATAATACATACTAAAATAACAGTACTTCTGACTCCAGATACAACATTTATAAGTAAATTGGTCCAAGACGCATGATTTTTTGCAGTGCGAATGCTAAGGTATGTAGTGGAACCCAACGGCAACAGTTGGGCTAAAGCTGTTAGTATTATTTTGACCCTAATCGCCGTTATAGGCTGGGTCAAGCTTATCTAATGGGGTTGGTGTAACAGGGCGATGGTTACGACTTCAAATGTGTGGGGCTGAATGGATCGAGCCTTCGAACTGGATAAATAACTTATCTGCTAGATATTATTGATAAAATCCATTCAAGCTGATGAATAAATATTCACGAAATGTGTACACATCGCGTTCTAGTCACAAGCTAAGCATAGCGTGTACTATGAGAACTAGATTGCTGACAAATACTCAAATAAATATACATATTTTTTATTCGTAAATGCATACATATAATACATAGTAACAGTGTCTGGGACACTGAACACACATCAGTGTTTATCACACAAACGTTTGTTCTCGATGGGAATTGAACCCACGACGCACTACAGGGAAAGCAGAGCTATAATCAACTGAGCTGTTGACGTCAAATTACTGCTTTATTAAAATATATAGTTTTGTCTCATACAATGTTATTTTTTACATTATAACATTAATAAACGTTGTACAATAGTAAGTAATTAATACATCTTTAAACCCTATTAAGCCCTGGGTCATTAGGTCAGTCCCAACTCCCACGTCATTCCCAAGTCATTTAAAATAAACTTGTCTTTCATTAGTCGCGAAAGTCACCGCTAAATCAAGGGGTTGGTCACAGGCGCCTGTGGTCTTCTGTTTAATTGGCATCTTAATAATAAGGCTACTACTACACGAAGTTTTAAGCAGTCAATGACTTCCAATTGATTCATGTATTTTTTTAGTCTAAACTAATATTATAAATAATAAAAAGGAAAGATTTGATTGTGTGTTTGCATCGAATAGGCTCCGAAACTACTGGACCAATTCCAAAAATTCTTTCACCGTTGTGAAGCTACACTATCTGCGCTGAAAATAGGCTATATTATATTTTCAAAAATAATTAGTGATTCTTACTAAAACTTCAATTATGTAACCCAAGGTGTAAAAAAAATACCTAAGAAATTTCTTACCCGCTACCCGTGCGAAGCCGGGGCGTACTAGTTTATAAAATGATTTTAATTTATGAATAAAAATTAACAATTTAATATAGAATATTTATGTATCTACCATATACACATTAAGAAGACGCGAAAACAGAAAAGAGACAAAATATCGTTCTACATGGAAGAAAACTTATAAGAAACCTAGTTATGAAACAATACAAGCAATTGATCATTCCTCAGTATTGCGTATGTCAGCGCTCGTTTTTCTCTTGACAAAGTGTCAAAAGTCAATGTTGTTGGACACTTTGACAAGGTTATACCTACCTTAACGTAGACACGGCGTCAAATTGGAAAGAACTATACCTTCCATGCAATTTTTAAATTGACTAAAAAATATACTTATGGTTCTCAAATTACCATAAAAACTGAACAATTCAGCTCTGTTGGTAGTAGCTCTGCCATGCTGTGGGTCGTATGTTCGATTCCCACACAGGGCAAATGATTGTGTGATGAACATTAATATTTGTTCTGTAAATATGTACATACATAGAAACACTTAGATGTTTCTATGTATGTATGTATTTACAAAAAAAACTATTAAGTATTCCATGCAATCTAGTTCCCATAGTTACAAGCTTTGGTTAGTTAGGGACTAGAGTGTGATGTGCGTAATGTCCGTGAATATTTATTTTATTTATTTACGTTGTACCAGCGCTGTTGATGGTCATGCCGTTTTGTTTGTTGTTAATCAACAAACACTCAATGCGTCCAGCTACCTACAGATAGAGCAGACCAAATTTCAATCATCTATAGTCCACAGCACGTAGGTTGAACCATAAACATAGAGAATAGACCGAGCGTTCCCTATATCCAGTTATGAAGTAAATACAGTGGGCAAAGCGTGAGAGAGACAAAGTTAACATGCGGCCAGTACTTATCTCATTCTACATGAATATTACAGATCTACGAGACTGGTCGCACAGACGCGTTGATTTTTTGCAGAGAGTGGTCAATCTTGTAAACTTAGTTTATTTTATACGAGTCCGACAGTCTATGAGTTAAACAGTCCGTCTATTTTCAACCTAAATTAGCATTACTTAATTCGATTTCAATGGTTACCTAGGTTTTCTTTGAGTGGAGAACGTTTTTGTACCAAAATATATTGTGTTAATTTTTATTTAAAAATGTAGATTTAAAAATATGGAAGAATAATGGAAGATAAACTGAACGTAGCAATAAAGAATCAATGTAGACAAAAAAAGGTGGTTTGAACCTCACATGTTTCATAAAATATAATTTTTTGGTTTGTTCCAGGTAAACCTAAAATAAAATATTGACCCTAATAATAAATGTCAAACAACGTTTGTAGCATAAAACCTTTATTCTATGAAAATGTTACATTAATAATATTATGATATTAAGAACATGTTTCTAATAATGGAATGAAATAAAACTTTGGTAAATATTTTAGTATTACTTGTATTTTTGTAGGCTCATTTAGCATGTAAGCTTATTTGTTACTTAATGGTAACGGAATAACGTAACACATTTTCAGGGTTACCTACTCAGAGTTGGCCATATATTTATGATAAGAAGAAGGGTTACTCAAAAAGTATTTCAGATCAAGAGTTTAAGATCTTAATTAAGCTAATGGGTCCACGTATGATTAAAAAATACCATCAACCATCATTAAAATCTTCATTACCTATTGGCGGAGTAATCGCACAACATCAATAACGGCCGGTTTCTGGAAACCCAAATCACGATTGATCCGAGTTTGACACATAGTAATTATTCGATTTTTTCGTTGATCATCGTTCGAGAAACCGGCTGTTAGTCTTTCTTTTTTTAAAGCCTGTTGATATCCAAAATCTGGTATATCGTATAGGAGGTAATATATTTTTCGATGATTTGAAGATACCTTAGTTTTTCAGAAATCTATGAACAAAACTCACCAGAAATAGCGGTCGTCGACACCCAAATTTAATTTTAAACGGCTCTCGGGTAAGTCCAGTGCAAAGTTCGACGGAATTGAAGCATTAGAGGCATCGTCGTATTTGTTCTGGTATTGTTCGAGAGAAATCTGTCTGGAGCTGAGACTGATGCTAGAATAATTTGTTCCTTCTCATTGCACAGGTTATTTATAGTTGGTCGCTTGAATATATTTAAAGAGTAAAGACTATTTAACTATGTTTAATTATATTATTTAGCGTTATATCTATACTAATCTATACTAATATTATAAAGAGGTAAAGTTTGTATGTTTGTATATTTGTTCAATTGTAAGGGGTAATCTCGGGATCTACTGAACCGATTTTAAAAACTCTTTCACCAATAGAAAGCCACATTATCGCTGAGTGTCATAGGCTATATTATATTTTCAAAAAAATTAGGGATCCTTACTAAAACTTCGATTATGTAACCCAAGGTGTAAAAAAAATACCTAAGAAATTCCTTACATCGCGTGCGCTGCGAAAACTATTGATGATAGAAAGAAATCATGTACTACAATTTTGTAGAACACATCATCATCCACAAAAAAGTCAGCGACAGCATGTGTCTAACTATTACAGATATGTCACTATAAGTGTTTTAATATCGAAAAAATATAATTAAAATGACGCCGCTAGAAAACGTTCTTTATTTGTGCTTTGGTATTAATCCTTATCTAAATAAATTACTACATAATTAAGATTGTTTCAATACCTTTATATGACTTTTTAAATTATTCAATTTGGATATTCCATTCAAAAGATATCACGAGTTTGAAAATGTATGTATTAGAAAAATGTCAGCGGAATAATGCAGGTGCCGGTCACGGGAGTTTATGCGGGTTCTATTGTTTATTTACGTGGATTCGAATTATGCCCAACGAAGTGGGCACGGGTCAGCTAGTAGTTGATACAGAAGTAATGAAATGAAATATTTAATGTTTGTGAAGCTAGGTTAGCAATAGATGTTACTCATTATTTTAAGTAGCGTACTTACTCTAGCTCCTACCGATTGGTATTTGGATTTTTGGAAGTGTATTTCGGATAATGTAGCTTTTTCGGTAAATTAAACAGTTTCTTTGGTATTTTTTATAAGATTTAAGACTAGAAATAATAAAACGACAAAAATATAGAAAGATGAAATATATTTTCAGCCAAAGTTCAAGCAGTAAGTAAAGTTAAGCACTAAGCACTAGATATAAATAAACTGAAAATGTCGAAAGCACAAAGTTAAATGTACAAACAGCCAATTTTTTTTAAACAGAAAAAATTATAAATAGCGTTTGTTGTTTTCTATAAATTACTTCGAAAGCAATAAGTGACCCTCGTATTGGCTAACTTGATGTATAGATTCCTAGGTCTGACGTGACGTCATCCCTTTCAGGCTGTAAACCGGTAATTACCACACCTGCCGTTAAGATGGCTTTGTTGATACTAAAAAGACCCTTATTTTGATAGGCGCTTTGATTTTATGAGGCATTCATTGATAAAGTTTATCTAAATGCCTGAGTTATACTCAGATAACTCGTTATCAGTCGTTGACACTGTAAAAGGTTAAAGTAGACAAAGGTCTTACATGTTTTAAAACACATTGCGCGACAACTCAGTCACTTTACAAAAGACTACGCATAAAACAGAGGTAGCCGCGCAGTATAACTCAAAAACTGAATATATTATTTTTCGAGTATTACGCAACACAACAATGTTTTACGAGTGCCTCAAGGTTGTGGTACACTAGTACGTAAACAATCACGTAAACAATTTTATTCGCGTCATAAATTTGCGTAAAGTTGATGATGGATCTTGGTAGGACCGGAAAAAAACAAGAAACAATTTTCCACTAAAAAGAAATAAAGAGATATTGCAGCGCTTACGTAAAAAGTAGTTATTTGCTTTCTATTAAAAAAGGAGAAACATCGGCAAATAATACTTAATATTACGTAGGTGTAATAATTAAAAAACTTTCAGTCAGAGCTTTGAGTTGAACCATACATGAACAGCTTCAATATTTTAATCAATCGAATTGAGAACTTTTTTTTAAGACAGTTGCAAAATATGAAATTGTGAAAGGTATCGAGGGCAACCCAACCTTCTGTATTTACCAACTCTCTTCCTCTTTATTCACCAAGAAGCTTTGATAATATACTTTTGGGTGAAAATTAAAACTAACACCATCATTCTATAAATAAGGATATTTTTTACATACTACGCTTGGATTTGTAAAGTTCAATTATTTTTTGACGCAAAAATGTGTTTTCGTATTTTTGCATTAACTGGCAAAAGACCCACAACACCTCGAATGAATGCCGTGCAATACCACAGAGGAGGCAGTTCCAATAGTTTTTTTTAAATGCGTTTTATGCAAATGCTTGGCCGCAATCACATCTGATGTTAAATGATGATGCGGCCTACGGTGTAACGCGTAGATTACCATTGTTTTGTTATTGGTTTTATTCTGATAGTCGCGCTTACATTAGATACAGACATTTAGTAGTAAGGGCAATAGAAGCAGGTAGTCTGCGCCCTCAAACATAACCTCAAAAAAGCTGAGGAGTGATTCGCGTTTTTCATTGAAACTAGTTTCCGGGTCACCCGCTCGCAAACCGCGCGCTCAAAAGAATTGCGATAGATTGTGCAAACTAGCGGTTAAATTCAATTTTTCAATACAAATCTGGGACGGACTGACTGCGGAGTTATTTGAGCTTCATTTCTGTAAAGCTTGAAGCTTATTTTATACGTTATAGCAACACATATCATAGAACGCTATGACATTGTGTCAATAATCTACACTGGACTGCAAAACTAAGTATCACACTTTTAGAATTTATTTTTCTTATAAACTATAGAAGTTAGAGATTTCAAATAAAAAATGTTTTATAGCAAATTTCATCAGCTTTCTTTTAAGCATACATGAGTAACATTTTTAACTTAAAAAAATGATAAACAATAAAAAAACCATTTTTAGCTTCGTGTCTAAAAACTCATCTAACATTTTCTAAGTATGTTTTACATGTTATTTCATTCGTAATAACTGGTATTACCTCCTCGGGCTCTGATTAGAGCTTCAAGCCGGTTTGGCATACTGAAAACGAGGTTTTGGAGCCGATTTTGGGGACCCATTCTCTTCTATCAAGGCCTGTTTTGGTGCCCTGAGGGTGGTAAGTGGTTGTCTGCGGCTTCTGAATAGCCTTCCTAGCTCGTCCCAGGCGTGCTCAATTGGGTTGCGATCAAAGTATATCTTGTTTACTTCATAAGTTATAGCAATTTAAAAAGTGTGATACTTACTTTTGCAGGCCAGTGTATTTCATTCAAAATCATCTGAGGATCAACGTTTCATAAAATACAATTAAAAATGAATACTTACTAAGCACTAAAAATTAGAACTAAATGAAAAATGACAGCATTTTAGTCACAGTAATTTTATTGCGTAGATAAATCAATAAAACAGGGGAATAACCCTTTTATATTAATAGCTAGCAAATCATAACAAATGGACAGAAAAATCTTTACGATAACATATTAAATGCACCTGTGAAGAATTTCGGCTGTAAAAGTACGATTAAGTTAAATGCGTACTTCATATAATTGAAAGCAATAATGTACTTGCTGTGTGGTTTTATGAAACTGTTAAAATATTTTTCATCTAATGTTCTTAGTATAAATTGAGCAACATTGAAATGTACATCTATGGGAAGCAATTTTTATCCTTCTAAATAGTTTTTTTTATTTTGTTACTTTATGTATTGACCATACGTAATGATAGCATAAAGTCAACACTAACTTTTCATAAGATAGGAGTTATTTATTATGAGGATAATAAGTAATTTATAAAAATATTTAGTTTATTCTCAAACTCACTATAGCCCATTCAGACTTTTCATTTACTGATCTATTTTACTCTTAGTTATGTTAAGCTTTTTTCAACCCAATAATTTATTGACACTGCATTTTAAATTGGCAAAACCTTTCAGAGAAGTGCCAAGTAAACACTTGTTTTAAATTGTCACTTCAGACACGTAAAAAGTATTCGAGACAGCCAAACGTTCTAGAACCTGCTAAAAAGCTTCCAACACCATACTCGAGAGTCAGCTGTTTCTAACTGCAGCGGTCAACGACCTCGGACATTCGCGTCCAAACTGCACTTTGCTAATTAGTTTTATTGTTGATTTAGTGGTGAACTGTTTTTAATGACGTTTCCATATCCAATTAGTAATGCGTGCTCATAAAACACTTTGTGTAAAGCTAAGGAAAGTTTTTCTGTTCGGAATATTTTTAGAATTGTGTTTAGCTTGATGGAATCTTGTGGATGATGGAATCATAACTAATATGATAGATAGTATAAGTTCTCTAAAAATGTTAATCATTAAAATTCGTACGTTAAAAAAATGCTTTATTATTCGAATGCTTACTTGTTATAACTTTAATTCAATTCACCAATGTTTAAAAATTTTTGCAAGTTATCAAAAGTAAATCAAACCGGCCGACATGCAAAGTTGTCTAAGACTCGAGTGACTTGTTCTAGTTAAAGGGGAACATAAAAATAAATAGCCCTTTTACAGCTTTGGCCCAAATGTGGTGAATGTTGTGTTTTGATGATATCGTCATGTTCAAACCCCGCGTAATGGATATTGCTCGCTGAGATTAGATCATTATTTATTATGAAAATGAAAATTACTACTTTTTTTTGTTTATTCGTAACTTGAGATATTTCGTGACTGGAGTGAAAACAAAGATTAAATATCGATAAATTTAACTTACGATTCGTAAAATAAACTGCAATTGAAGTATATTTAGATTTCTAATGTTCTTAATCTTAGATTTTCTAGTACTCTATAATTACAAAAAGGTGGTAGTCAAAGTACACATTAACTTAATATATTATTAACTAGCGTACTACGTTATGCTAGTTTTTCATTGATCATACATACCTAATCATTTGTTTTGACTCTACACAACGATCCAACAGGACTGAATAGTAAAATAGTCTCAAATCTTTACCGAAATCTAACCTAAATCCAGCTTTACATTCATTAGTCAAAGAACACTAGATACTTATTCCTAAAGGGTTATTCACCTCAAATCCTCGATGTGGTCATAAACCTATAAAAGTTTCACTTCAATTTTGTCCCCGATTGTACTAACTCCTTCCGCTTGGTTTGGACGTTTTACAGACTTAATTGAACTGCTACCTATCTTACATCAAATACAGAAATACACGACATTAAGTTAAAGGTGAGAAGGTTCAGATTTCAGTGGCAAGAAAAAAGTACTCCGAAGATTGAGGGTATTTTTTTTCAGCTTGATTTGTGAGCCTTGTTTAGAAATAATACAATTGTTGCTGAAAAGAAAATAAATTGAGTTGAACTTGAAAATGGTTTCATTTTGTCATCACTCTTTCGTTTCAGTTACTTTGCAAGTACTTTCTGACTTCTTTTAAACAATGTTTATGTAAATGAAAGAAGACTTTTAAAATGAAAACAATTATCCAATAGGACTCGGTCACAAATACATGGGTCATAGGTCATAGTCATGGGTCATAGTCGGTCACAAAAAATTACATCTTTGGTAGTTTTTGATGGTATTTAATTGCATAAGTAGTCTAATTATGGATCTGAAGTTTTATTGCAAATATCGATTTTAAGCTAAAAATTTACTAATAACATGACACCTGACAATAACATGACAACTTTATAAGATTTTGTAAAATTTAAGTTAGTATAACGAACATTTCAAAGTACATATTACATATTTGTTGTTATTAGAAGTAAAATAACATTTTGTTGCATAGTAGATGACCGGCGGACTAAAATACAAATAACGCAGGTTCAAATCTATTCTGGCAGTAAATGAGTGACTTATTGCAAGCTGTTGGCTCTTGGTTGAGAATTAAAATAAAGATTTATACTTCTGATTACAATTTCATGTTGCTTTTTTCAGATCCTCGACTTATCCTTCTAATCTATCTACTTCAGGATAGACTACTTTAATAAAAACAAGATTATCCTCAAACCGTTGGTCCGTCTGTCCTCAGAATCAAGGATTTGGTGTCAAAAACCTCATTCTTCAAATTCAAATAAATAGGATTTTATTTTGCTATTTTTGACTGATGTAGTGGACATTTTGACTGAAAATATATTTTACATTTTAGACTCTAAATCCCTCATATTGTGTTATGTAACTAGATAGATTTTAGTCACTTTGTTGATAATTTGCATTAAAAAATTCTTAAATTTTTTGTCGGCGTTCCAATAAAGTATTATCAAAACAAGTTTGAGCCTAAAACAGCAAAGAAAATGATTGCATTTACCGAAAGTAGTTTAATTTACCATTTTAATTTTAGCCCTTTTTATTATGTCTACAATAAAGGTACAACATAATTTTTATGTATGTATATTGAAAAATAAAAGAACAAAATCCTACCAATAAAAAAGTCTTACATCGTGTTTGACTGAGTGATGTTCTAATATGGAAATGTTTAACAGAATAGATACTTAAAGCAGATCTCTTGTTTCACAACGTGTGCAAAATAACTAAATACCTAGAGCAGAGCCTTTTGAATATGCGATGAGTTAAAAAGAGGCAGAACATACAACTCTAGTAGACCTGACAAACTTATTTTTTCAATGTGAATCTGACGCCTCTATGGCAATCTCTGCTTATAATAAATTATCTCACAGAACACGTTAAGAACGTGCCCTGAAATACCTAACTTAACTACGTAAAGACACATTTACTTGGACTCCTATAACTACTTGTGTTTGCAGCGACGTTCTCTCAACGCAAGCATCATTGCTTTGCATTTGCAAATATCTATTTATCTAAGTACAAAAAAAAATAATTAAGTACGGTTGTACTAGTTCCCTTGCAAACTGCACACGACGCTCTTCTGCTACTGATAGTTGTGTTGCCATGAGTCTACAGAATTCTAGTGAAAAATGAACTGGCTGTGTTTTCCTCTGTCTACGATTTAAAGCTCTATGTTCCACTGAATTCTAATGCACACGTTTCGAGACGTCGGTTTTTTCACCTTTAGAAAGCACTGCCTTTGACTCGTGTTGCCTCTCCGAGGTGTAAGGAGGCTGAAACGAGGTCGCAAGTTGAAGGTTATCTCAGCTTGCATTTAAGTGCATCTTAATAATACGATAAGATTATTAAAGCAAGAGAAAAAACAACATTAAACCATGATAGTAATAGATATTATTCAAGTATGTATCTCTTGCCTTGCCTGTAAACCTACTTTAAATAAAGTTCTGTTAATTCATTCTTCACCATGTAAGAACATCTCTACAATCAGTTTGAAAGCGATATAAACCTAAAAAACGTACAAACCTTAAAACCCCAACCCCTTAACAACCCTAACTATGCTTTACTAATTACTCGTAGACAAATCACAGAACGCCATCTAGCCTCCAATCAAAGTTCGTACCACTCGAACTACAATTCTTTTTGAATACTTAAAATACATTCGCAGAATACACCCTAACACCTATACCTACACAGAAGAAGCACCAAGTATTTATCACCAAACGACAAACCCACAATCGAGTGTGCAAGAGCAGCCATCTTTGATTAGATAAAACGACGAAAATGAAAACGGGAATCGAAGCACGAAGTAAAAAACAGTTTGTGGCAACGGTATTTTTACATTATCGACACGACATCAATACGATATCGGTGGAAACTTGAAAAGCTAATCTCATCAGCACTAGATGCTTTCGCTCTTTCTGAGTCTTCACCGATAAATACTTACTAACAATGCTGGAAGCTAATCACAAAAAAGTGTATTTCGCAAACGTTACTGTTACGATATGTTTATAATCGTTACATTCATTCGTGATCGACCTTCTGGTATCGTGTCGTACCGGCGAGTGTAAATGTTTTGTAAAACCAGCTGGAAAGTCGACAATTTTATGCAATTTCTTCGTCGGAATATCTGCTTCAAATTGTAGATTTAAAAAGTATTTTGCTAGAGATCTAAAAAATATAAAGCTTTACCTTTTATGAATGAATTCAATATGGTAATGAACGTAATTTTAATATTTTTACTTATTTTCATCTATTTGGGTCAAAATAATCAGTTTTTTCCTATGAATAAAAAACTAAAAACAATAATGTAGGTACTTATATAAAACTACTTTTAAGTCTAAAAAAATGAATAATAATTGTATTAATAATTTCATAAGATTCTGTTTTGATTGGGATAAAAAAAAGCTCAAAGTAAGTTAATTGTGACTACTACATACCTACTAAGAGTTTTAAAATGTTGAAAAATGCTGATTTACTATTGAAATAAAAATATACAAAAACATAGATACACATGTTTAATATTAGTATAAGACGAGCTAATAAGCTCTATATTTAGCCATCTGATTCTCTTTGAAATGTTTGCTTGATGACATGTAGGTAATTAGTTCACTTCAACGAAACGAAAATGCCAACTGGGATAATTAATATAATCGGAATATGTATGCCAAATACATATAATATTTGGACGTGCGTTTGACTGGCTCCTTTATCTAAATGTGGGTGTGTTTTAGGCAGACAATTTTCTTGTTCAACCTTTCTACTATTTAAATTATTGTTTAGTAATACAATATAATGACACAATTACAGAAAAAATATACAGATAGGTAATATAGGTGACGACCGATGTGGCGCGGTGGGCAATGGTCCGCCTGCGACGCGGAAGGTTGCGGGTTCGATTCCCGCCTTGGGATAAATGTTTGTACGATTTGCAAATATTTATTCCGGGTGTTCTGGGTATTTTATATTTATAATAAAAATATCTATCTTTGTAATGTATTGTATTAAATATGTCAATCTTCTAGTACCCATAACACAAGCTCTGCTGAGCTTGGGGCTAGATGATGTTGTGTGGATTGTGCAGCATTATAGGTTCAATAAAGCAACTCTGACCTAAATGTCCTTTTCAATTTCATAAATAAAGCGAGTAAACAACAAAAACATAAGCTATCCCTCTCTCACCCATATAAAACCTGATTAGCCATCCTCAGTTTAGAAACCGTATGCTAATAACTCAAAGCCTTATTTCCCGATAACCCCAACACGCCAATATTTGGCCAGTGGTCGGGCAAATAGTGCATTAAGCCTAGGCTGTTAACACAATGGGTGACTTTACCGCGACCTTTTTATTCGGACTACAAATACTAGCGCTAATGCCAAGCCTAAATAGCTTTGTTCTATTGACGCAGGCTTATTATTTTGGCAGTTTTTTTTTTAACTGACACCTCTAATGGATAAGCTTTACTAGCTAAAGTTGCGTACACACTAGGGAACCAGACAAGCGTCGGATTCAATTTTCCGTCTGAATAATTCGGTGGTTTCTATGCTGAGAATACGCGTTACATGTATATAGATTTTAGTTGAATGTGGTGTAGGTATCCTGTGTACAAGTTTACATGGCATTGGCAGCAGCTGTTAACCAAACTTCGCTTGAAATCAGCACCAAGGGTTGGAAATCAGGCTGTGTCCACAGTGGCGCGGTTCGGCGTCAAAGCGCAACTTGTAAATAAGCCCTAATGATGCGCCCGATGTTAGTGTTTGTGCATCTACTACAAATAACTACGTTAACTAGAATTTGTAAACTTTCACACGACTAATTAAAGTATTTTTAAACGTAGGAAAATATAACTAAAATGGAACGCTATCAAAATATTGTAACGTAGGTATATTTTTAATATATTTTTTTTATCTTTAATATACTCACTTCTTATGTTTATAATAAGTAATTCAAAGATAAATTGTACATTGTAACGAGGTTTTTCTTGTTTTCATATTTGATTTGTTAACTGTTACAATAATTAATTTATTTTTCGTTTATTATTATCCAATCTATGTAAGTCCTCACCTATAATTAAATAGGGTATAATATTATTTAACAGTTATCTAATTTATTTGTTTGATCGGTCACGCTGTGGAAAACATTTTGACATACGCACTAAACATAGCCTAGCATTCTAAACGAAATCATTTGCATCCTTAGTTTTATGCAAAAGCATCAAGCAAGAAATACAGATAAACCAATAAACAAAATTACAGGGTTGTTTCAGGTATTCAACCATTTCTTTATGCACCGTGCTTTTTTATTGAGCAAATCAGCAATGCACCTAGCCAGTGCATCGGCAAGCAGTGCTCGGGTCAATGACCGGCAACCCGCTGGCCTGGTTCTGAATCGATTCGCCGATTATTTCTTTCGTTGGAAACGTACTGATTTATCTAGAAATGGCTCTGTTTGTGTTTTTAAGTTGACCCATACTGTATTTTAATTTACAAAAGCTTTTGTAGGTCAGAGAAAAATACACTAACATTTCTGTAGATTTATAGATTAAAGTCTTTCAGCAATTTATACAAGTAGGTATTTTATCAATAACAGTTTTTTTGGGAACTTTAGTAACAAGTTTAGCAAGTCAGCATTTTTAACAGACAAATAAACGGATAAAGTTCTTAAGTCGAGGCCAAAAATATTTGGCGTTAGATCACAACATCATCGAAGACCTTTAATTTTCAGGTTGTTTTCAAGTTTCTTAGTTTCAAGTACACGCGTCAAGCCAACTTTATAACTTAAAGTTTGATCTCAATGTGGGGGCGTTAAAATAATATTATTGTTATAAACCGTTAAGTTTACGTAACGAAGTTCTTCATAACAACGTGGTAGGTAACTACGGGGTGCTAGGTAGGTAACCCACGTGTTGTCTGTTAGATAACGTGATCTACTAACGAAGAAAACAAACAATGAACTTGGGAAAAACATTATTTACTAGAAAATTATTATAATTTCATATTCACGTGCCAGCATTTAAAATTTTTGAACTCTACAAACTACAAATCTAGCTGGTTAGCACATCCCCGTATCAAGACAAAGTATCAAGGGTTTGAATCCCGCTCGAGTCATATTCAGTCAAGTTTTGAAAAAAAATCAATCTGTTTCATTCCCAAAATTATATTATGTTAAATTTTAAAACATATCTCCAAAATAGCTATGTACCGTGTACAAGTAATAGGCTATGTTCTCGTGCCCCACAAATTTGGCTACGGTACATCACAAGGAGGCAGTTATAATATATACCAATAACACTATCTATATACAATATTCAGACTACCCTCTACTTTTGTCTTTACCCTATCTACTATCCTTTCAGTTCCCACAAAAGAGCCTAGTTCATTTATTCGAAATGGGCTCAAGTAGGAGTACACAGGAGTACATGGTGATTTTCTTCTGTACCGGACAGAAAAAGAACATTAATAATGCCCATCTACTTTTATGAGATGGGCATTCGGGGTTTGCTAACTAGCCGACACCGATACGATATTATGTCAGTGGTTCAACATATCGTAATGAGCGCGTTACGGCGTAGAATCTTTTTCTTCTTGCGTGTCAGGCGAACACAACACGAAATTCAAATGGAAAAGCGTAATATAACGTGTCGGCGTCGTGTCGGGTAAAGTAACCCAATCGATATGCTCGACGAATTATAATGTGCTTTCTAGGAAATTTACACTTAAGACGATCCCACTTATACGGACATGGTTGTGAATGAGAAAGAGTCATATAACTTATTTGTGATTTGTAAAATTACTTTTATTTGTTAAATCACTACCAGTAACGCCATCTTTTGGCAACTTTAAAGATTTAAATAAAAAAGGATACGGCTGCCGATCGTCTTTTCATAGCGTGGCTCCGTTGAATTAAAATATTTCCAAAATATCACCCTTACAACCCCGTTAGCACTCCCAACTTTCTTCTGGGTTTACCTAAATGCTGTGGTTTCATTCGACAAGCTAATTTTCACAAGCTGATTTTCAATAGTATATCCTATAAAATCAATTTAAGTTAGACAGAGTAATTAATAATCGACCTAAATTCATAATTAGGACAAGGAGGAACGGAATAAAGTCACAGGATGGCTGAGCGTCCCTGTTCGAGCATCAAAGTGTTTGTTGACACGGAATACGATTTGGAATTAAATATTGGATTTTCTGATCATACGTGTGTTTAGCCCAGATTCTAACAATCCATTTTGTTGAAACTGTCAATATTTGTCATCTTATGAAACTGGAATTCTGAACCGGAAGATTCTAGATTCAAGTACCAAGAATCGGGAACAACTTCAAATAACATTGTAATGTAAGTTAGTGGTTGCATTTTCAAATTAATTTGAGATTGCCTTTATATATGTACTTCTTATTGTATAGATATATTTTCTATTTCTAACTAATCCACTTTGGGTGAAAAATTAAGCACTTATTTTACATACGTTTTATTATTCCAACAAATGCTGAAACAAAATTTACGATGTTGAGTAAAAAACTTTTTGTGAACAAAAAGCTCTGCTTAGTAGTAGCAGAATATTATAATGCTACTAAGCTACTAAGAACAAAAAGATAAAGACTATGATATTCTAATAATACCATCTCAAAACCCATCGTAGTAATAGAATGCTACAAATTGCTACGAAATACCATTGTTAAACATTATTATATATTATTATTTAACCTTGAAATCAGGCTGTTTGATAATACATCTTGTATCGATAACTAATTATAAAGCTGCCTCTGCGAGGCTTATTTCTATCGTTAATACGTTTCTTCCCCGCGGGATAGGAATCCTTATTAGAGTTTTTTTCCTAAAGAAATGTATTGGAGCTGATAATGGCGTCAAGGTCAGGAATTTATTACGTTATATTGAAATCATTTAGATGTATGTATTTGTTTAGTAGCTTTTTAAGTCAATATTTTTGTGAATAGACGTTCAGATTTCATATTATGTAGATTATTAAAATAAAAAATAATAATACTTCAAACAGCCTCTATCAAACCAGTAGAACATAAACATATTTTTTTTTTATCGAATTTCAAGTAGCATCCGAAAAATATTCTGTAGAAAACATGCTATGAGTGCAAAGTCTCATCTAAACTGATTTAGCAGCTTGCCAGCGTAGCAACAGCTATAAAAGGGCCAATATCCGTCACTCGACCCGCTGACCCGGCTGGGGCGCCAAGGGCCTGCTTCTCACCAGATCTGGGTTACTGCTGCCTCAGGAGTTTGTGAGTGCAGCTGCTAGCCTTGTGACCAGCGTTGTTTTTTTATTCAAGGAAAATTGATGTTAATCTGAGGATTTATCTGACTTCTTCTTCTTCGTGTCAATGAACACAACAAAAATTCTAAACACAGTTCATGTAGAACTTTGCCACATTTATCCCCTTGTCTGTACTATTGATGAGGTCATCCTTTGTGCAGGTATTAGGGCACAAGGAGCATGTGGGACATTGATTGTATAGGGGCCCCACAGTCACATTGGCCCAGAGAAGAATCGCGAAGTTTATCTGGCTTCATTATCATTTTGATGGAATACAGAAATAGACTCATGAATGTCTTTACACATGCGGCAATATTGCCTCAGACTATGTTGTTAGGTAACTCAAGATATTTGAGATTGTCTAAGGTCGCACCTACAGTTTTCAGAAAATAGATGTTTAGTGTGAATCACTTATTTTCTAAGCTGGAAAAGAATAGGATTAGACAAGTAACTGTAGGTACCCTCTCTATAATAACACCAACAGTTTCTGTAGGGAACCAATACTCGTACGCCCAGCATTGGACCGATATCAGAATGGGTTGATTTTAAGCCCCGAAGATGTATCCTTGCACTTAATAGTTCAGCGATAAATACCACAGTCCTCAAACGCAGGGAAACAAAGAACAAGCGATACAAAAATAATGTGTTCAAAGGTTCAAAGACTGCCTTGACGGAACTAGGCCAGCAATCAGTTTAATATCATATTTCTCCGGAATCACTGCAAGGCATTGCATGTGGAAAGCCAATAGGTCGCTGTTGTATACTACATGTATCTTTAGCTTTCACTCAAGAAAGTCTCAAGTTTAACTCAAGTTTCTAAGCGAGTATAAAAGATTTGATTCAAATCTATTTTAATACCATGTCATATCTCAAAAAGGTAGTTATGCATTTGAGTATTCGTCATCTATAACATGGGTCCCAGAGAATCGCTACGAAATAAATTTAAGGAAATAAACATAATGACAGTGCCTTGTCAGTACATTTACGAAAACTTAATGTATGTTCGAAAAAATATTAATCTTTTTGCTAAAAAAAGCGACAATCATAATGTTAACACAAGAAATAAGGATAAACTCGCTGTTCCCATTACTAGGCTCACCAAAGTAAATAAATCTTTTAAAGGGCAATGTGTACGCTTCTATAACATAGTCCCAAGCTATGTTTGTCAATTGCCGATTGGCAAGTTCAAAAACGTAATAAAACGAAAACTCTTATCAAAAGCATATTATAAAATATCTGACTATTTAGAAGACAAGCAAGCTTGGGACGAACTAGCTCCAACTTTGTTAAACAATTGTAAGAAGGATCATATGAAAAAAACGCTAGAATCCAGGTCTAGTTTCTTGCCAGTTCTTCTAGACACTGGTCGCGACGAACTGGCGCCTAGAATCATCTAGTATGTAAGACGTTTCAAAGTGATCCTTGTGATTTTATTGAATAAATGATTTTGAAGTTTGAAGTTTGAAGTCAAATGACTAATTTTTTTTTAATTATTTATAAAGTATTTTTTACAAAAATAAATACCTAGATAGTTTGGATAACTAAACTATAATTTTGTACAGCCTTAAAACACCACTTGACATAGTATCTGACTAAAAACAGTGCTCTCAACAGCCAATAAATAAAAACTAGGGCAGAGCAGCTCCGTCCTTCAAATAATATAGATCATTCTATATCTGATTGTGGAACAAAATAATTTCATTCGGCCTTCCATATCTAGTTAAGTAGCTAAGTAGACTTGTAATCATACCAACTCTTGAGTTCCAACCTAGGCAGCAATCATAGACGTAGAACTAGGGGGCGGTGGTCAATCAAGTACTTAGTTTTCACAAGGTTTTAGGAATTACAAAAATCAATTCGATATGCGATGAGTATTAAATATGAATGTGGATGGATGTAGAAGTAGAGGAAGGCCAAAAAAAAGATAGAGGAGATAGAGGAGAGTGGAAGAAGAAGACGTGTTGTACCGATCCCACATAATGTGGGACAAGAGTAGGAAGATGATGAATTCGATATGCGATGTGAAATTAGAGGTAGTTATTCCATGTGAAAAAACCATTCGGAAATAGTATCATCACACTTCACCATCCAGCGTGCAGTGCTGTGTTGTAGTTTGAAAAGTGTGCGTAGGTAGGTACTTGCGATATTAAATACTGGATACTTTATCTCAAATTTATTTTAATTAGACAATGGAAACCTTTTGAGTTTCATCACGAGAATATTTTTCCAAAAATGCTACTTTAATCTTAATAGACAGATTTCTTCGCATCAAAACTTCCAAACTTAAGATGCCTTTCAGCTCGTCAGAATATAATACAATAGACACATTATTAGTCTCAAGTGTCATATTAATAGTTAGCTTGTTTGGGTTTTCTTAAAAGGATTTTAGACACATCGGCCATGTCATGTCGCTGACCCTTTTATTTCTTAAGTCTTTCACCGATAATAATGTTAAAATGCTCTTTAGATTAAGTTACCCGTGTGATATTAAAATCAGTCTTCTTAGCACTCATTTCATGCCAAATTCTTAAAAACAATGGAAGATTTTGTCTAGACAATGATCTAGTATTAAACTGTACCTATCGCAATTCTCATAGGTACTTAGATAAAAAAATGCGGAATACCATGACTGGCTGTATAAGTAAGGCTGATGGTAGTTAAGCATATTATCCTATTGGTGTCACAAGTAATGCTCTATTTACCCCGTGAAAATGATAAAGTTTGTTCTTTCGAGTGACATGACACGATGTGTATGTCATGTGTACAAGGTGCCATGACATTGGTTCAACGCGAGACGATTGTCACCAATTCGACCTATATATCTGTGACTACGACGTGACTGATTAAATGGAGAATATTTGTTACTAAGATTTTTGTAATTCTATGATAAGAATATAACATGATTTTTGCTCTAGAGTCAGAATGCTACTTTTAGTTTATTTACAATGAATTTAACTATGTCTGCTATCAAGTGGTCACGCTTCCACTGTTGTGTTTTGGTTTGAAAATCTTCTTGTGATTATAGGCACATACACAGGCATATACTTATGTAGGTACACATCCTCAGAGGACGTGCTCAGTGAATTAATGCAACATCATAAGAAAACTGCATCTGTTTCCATTCAATTATTAGAATTTCACCCTACCATGACCTAGTACAATGTTCATTAAACGGTCATTTAAACGGCTTTTAAGACTAATTTTAAAGCTACATTTGCGTGAGAGCGTATAAAACCACTGGCTTACTAAAATTTAATCAGGTTGCAAGACAAATGGGGTTAATTTTGGCTACATTAAATAGTACGCACGTATAATTTATTATATCAATTGTGCACAGATGTGTTCAATCAATATAAATTGATTGGGCCCTCTATTCACTTCAATTTTACATTTTTGATTGGCAAGTACTTAATTATGAAGCTAGACTTACGAATAAATTCGCAGTGATTTCGACCATTCGCTGTATTTAAGCATAAGTTGATTATTTTCATCATAATAAATGTTTTAGAATGTTATTAATAATTAGGATGATTAAATTTATTAAGAGTAGAAAACACTAAGTTTAAATATTAAATACTTAAAATTTCAGCTCAGTGTTTTGATAACCTGCGTATTATGATAACACGTTCCTCCCCAGGCACAGTTTACGCAAGCCAACCTCGATTGGTACCGACCAAAGTTTCAGCCCTTATTTGCACGACGTAACTTTGGACCACGATCTCTCAAACATACGTGTTGTTTGTTCATTGTTTCGAAATTCATCGAAAACATGACAGGTGTTTTTGTAATACTTCAGACTTTAGGATGTTAGTATTCTTAATAGGTATGCTTGTGGCTGTTTTTAGTTAAAAATCTATAAAACCCAGTTTTAATATTCAATGTAAGTACCTAACATTGAATATTAAAACTGGGTTATCTAGAACACGTTTGTAATACAAAATCTTATAAACGGCGATTATTTCATCATTTTCATCATCGACATAATATCAGCCAGCATGTACAAGCCCACAGTTGGGCAGGACATAGACCTCCTTCATCACTTCTAGAGAGAATAATTCTCAGTCTTCCCCGTCGAAGGGTTTCTCCTGTGTTGTCAAGATCACAATGTTCTACGACATCATTATTCTTACAACGTAAAGAAGTTAGGTATCTTCAACCCGGAAAGCATCAATAAGTCCCTAATATGGGTGACTTCAGGCTATCGTGATAAACTCACAAGTCGGTCAATTTCGTTACTGAGACCCGACCCGAGGGAAGTATTGCCTAGGTTTTGGTGTCAGAACGTGTTTCAGCGCGGTTACTATCTAAAACATACTTTATTTAACAACAGTTACATAATATATCTATAAGCACATACTTTACTTAACCACAGTGATAAAACCTTTGTAGTACCTAATCTTGTTGGCTCATAGTATTCTGATACTTACCAACAAGTGAGCGAAAAAAATTAAAAACATTCATAATACTTAAAACTGTTACTAACCTAACCATAAACTTAACCTAATTTAATTGTCTTTACTCCACGTTTGATTAAATGTGATTGTTTGTCTTTGAAATAAAATATTTACGAGTATTATTAGGTCTATCAGAGAAGTAGTGAAATAAAAGAAATTGGAATTAAACTTTTCTTAGGTCTAGACTAGACTGTTAGAAGTAACACAATACTCCTAAGAGTTTTCTTAGGTCTACCTAATAAAAATTTAAAAATAAGTAGTAAAACTTTAACCAACTTGATATCGTAATGGATAAAGTTATTTGGATGATCAAACACAACCTATCCCGAAATTAAGTTTGACAAACACTTGTTTTTTTGAACTAAAACGAACGACTTTCAATTTTCATTATAAACTATGCACGAATAAATCATTAAGGACCACCATCGGCCATCTTGTTTTTGTGAAAAACAAGACAAGATGGCGCTGTATGAAATAACCACTAGTTATTTATTTACCCTGTAGCGCACACGGATCTAAATTGGTCTTACATAGTTATTTAGTTTGCTGATCGTAATCTTCTGAATCCAACACATCGCAGTTAATTAAGACTTGTGTAAGGATTACTGGACATGTTATCAGTTAGATAAACATTCGAGTTCTGTCTTGGGATATCTGATGGAAATAAACCTCGGAAATGGAGTTTAAATATTAGTAAAAAAATGAATTCCAGAAAAATATTATTTCGTAATTCATAATCAAAACACAGGAATGCTTTCTTAGCATTTATTTTTGTAGGTAAGTAATATAAACGCATTGAGTTACGTATAAATAAAAATAAAAGTTCACGGACATCTCAACGCCAACTTGCTCCAAACTAAGTACAAGAAACTAGCTATACCTAGAACAATACTCTACGCAGAATATGAACATAAATTGTGTTCAAAATATCTAACCTAGTTTGTTACCCATTAGTGTTTCAACAAAGCCTTACAAAAAGTACCTTCGTACATGACCTACATAGCCTAGATAGTTCGTACGTAACCGAAAGTAACCCAACTATTAATAGACCTGTCCACAGTATGCTCAGCGCATGCGCGTCCGCCATGTTAAAAACGCGGTAATATGAAAGTTTCGGGCACTTTTTATAGAAATGGCTGGGCAACAAGCATTATCACCTTTAATAGTGCAATTAAATGAAAAATTAATTGACGGAGCTTCGTTAGTGCAACCTACCGTAGAAGCCCACAACTGTGTTCATTTACAATGATGGTTAAAATACCATGGTCGTCCTCAAGGAGGAAATAAAGCCGAACTAGTTGAGAGATTAGGATAATAATAATTAAATAATAATGAGTACAAGTAAATACAAAAAAATAATAAATATCTTAATATAAAAGAAATGAAAATAATAAATAAATAAATATAATGCTGGACAATCCACACAACATCATCTAGCCCCAAGCTAAGCGGACCTTGTGTTATGGGTACTAGAAGACTGACATACATAATAGAATACAATACATAGATAGATATTATTACATATTATACATATAAAATACCCAGAACACCTGGAATAAATATTTGCAAAACATACAAATATTTATCCCAAGGCGGGAATCGAACCCGCAAACCTCCGCGTCGTAGGCGGACCTTCGCCCACCGTGCCACATCGGTCGTCAATAAAATATGTAATATAAATTCTCCTGAAAGGATTTACTACGCGTATCACTGCGGCATACTCCATAACAACAACGTTTTTTACCTTTCCTTAAAGATAACATTATATATTTTAATTAAAATACTTGTACTTAATATAATTTTATTATGTAAGTATGCACAATAATTTGAATTGAACTGATTGTAAAATTATGTTTATTATTACTGGTTTTATTACTATTTTCTTCAAAAAACGTGCACTTCTCATACATTTTTAAATAAAGTGCCCGAAAAACATGGCGGAAGTTGGAGCATGCGCACAAAAAATTTTCAACTATTTGAAGGCCTATTATTAGACCTTTCGCGTGTCATAATCAAGGCCACGAGTCTTACCCTCACATCGCTTGAAAACTACCCTCACCACTCACAGATAACCAATATCCTATAATAATATGTATGTCTTTTTTTTTGTACTTTTAAGCATTTGTAGATAGTAAAGCTGCTCGTTTGAAGAGGTTGAATAGTTTTCCTAAATATTAAGAGTTTTTGAAGTGAAAACTTCTTTAGCGGCGCTGGGTGGGTAAAAACTTTCAAACTCGCGTCAGGGTCACGTGACGTCGAAAAAGCGTAAGATCTTATTTAATTTTTATACATTGCTCGTAAAACAAGAGACGACAAAAGAACACACTTGCGGTCACGCGACGTATGACTCAAACAATTAAATAGTGTTGTGGCGACATGACGTGACGATGACGTGGCGACATGACGTGACGTGACGATGACGACGAAGCCAACGAAGACACAGACACATTCGCGCTTGCGCGATGACGTGACGATGACGTGGCGACATGACGTGACGTGACGATGACGACGAAGCCAACGAAGACACAGACATATTCGCGCTTGCGCGAATGTGTCTGTGTCTTCGTTGGCTTCGTCGTTGTGTCACATTCGCGCTTGCGCGAATGTGACACAACGACATGACACAATCACAATGACACAGACACATTCGCGCTTGCGCGAATGTGTCTGTGTCAGTGTGTCTTCGTTGTCTTCGTCGTTGTGTCACATTCGCGCTTGCGCGAATGTGACACAATGACATGACACAATCACGACTGTGGTTATATTTTTGAAGTGAAAACTTAAAAGTGAAAACACAACGTTAATATTGAAGTTTTCACTTCTGCCGGCACTCCCGGAGTGCTAGCTTTTTTTTTAATTGATTAAATGACGGTTACTTATTATGTTTGTAAAAAATATTTTCTGGTCATTTCAAAACAAACAATAATTTAATAAACAAAAAGAGTAAAAAAACTAAAACAGTTTGAGGAATATAATATTTGTTTGCGTTATTTACTCACTGAATTTAAATCGTCAATCAAAAGAGTTTATAAGATTTATGATTGAACTCAATTTCATTACACAAAGTATACTTTACTCGTCGTACATGTACTTAAACAGCTCGACAAAATAACTTGTACCTACACTGTTTGCTTAATACAATTTGTAAAAGTTAATCTAGCATTATTTTTTTCGCTCCTCGGAGCAAGCTATAGTTTAGAACCATACCGCCTAGTCTTACGTTATGTTAATCTAGCATTAACTTTGCTCCGACGTCGGAACCGCACCTTAACATGAGAATCCACAGATCATCGGCCGTCCATCTCTCATCGCCTGCAGGTCGGAGTCGGATGCATTTGACAGCTTGAAGGTTAGAACGACCAATCATTTATATAAACCTTTGCGAGGCTCGAGTTGTATAGTCGAACATTTTCTTTGAAGGAAATAATATTTTTTTTGTAAAGAACATTGCCCAAACCCTGTACCAGATTGCGTCACAAGCTCATTATCATCAAAATTAATATTTTATTATTCTTTGTTAATTTTTAACAGTCTTTTTAACCGGGTTTAGAAAATTCAAATTAATTATACAAAACCTGATTATCAATTTCCTACTTCCGAGTGCTTAGTCCGAGCTTGCATTTTAAAACTCCCTACTCTCGAGCCGAGAGTCGTCTTTCGGATATCCATACAAAAATACAAGAACATCCGAGAGACGATACTCGGCGCGAGAGTAAGGAGTTTTAAAATGCAAGCTCGGACTAAGCCCTACGCACGTCAACTATTTTGTTTCGATCCCAGCTGTCACCTATTTTCATGAGTGGACATTGAGCATAAAAATCTTGTTAGCCAAGTAAGCTTTAGCTGAGCAGGCAAACATGATAAAAAATAAAATAAAATACATTTTTAAATATTTTGAAATGCGGTTAAACATTGAAAAAAATATTGTTGGTAGCGAAAAGGTAAATAAAAATTAGACCTTTGAGAGTAAATTCAAATTGATGCAAGTTGGTATAGATTCCCATAGCCCACTGGGCATTGTCTTTTGGGATTAAACTAATATTAAAATCTAACTTCTTAGATTTGTTTAGTAAACGTGTTTAAAGATGCCCTTTGAGAATATTTTGACTGTTTTCAATAACGGTTTACGTAAAAGTAGGTTCATTAAAATGTTTCACTTGCTATTTTATTACCTAAACTCTAACAAAAGTAATTTATAACTTGAGATTAGTTCTCACCCGTGTAGTTGAGTTGAATGAGCTACTAAGAAACACAGGTCATTGCAGAATTTAAAATACACTATAAAAACTGTCAACTTTTGATTCATAAAACTGATACCTCGAACCGGAGAGCGTAGAGGCGTAGCGTAGCTAATACGGGCTTGTAAGTTTGTTAGGTCGTCTATATTTATTTCGTTTAAATCACAAGTATTATTTAGATGTCTAACATTCAAGATAATTTTAGCTGCTAATTCTTCGCTAGAGATTACCTATAAAAACGGGCAAGAAACTTGTCACATAATGTTCACATACTTTTCACCATAATTTACCTAAAACAACATATTCAACCGTAAATAGCGTTAAACAGGCTTAGTTTGCCTGTCATTTTATATTTGCCTAATCGCTCAAACCCTTCTAACATCTCCAAAACTTCCCGAATTCCCCAGATAGTTGCGAAGTCCCGATAAAGATTTGTAGGGCACTAAGTGCCTCCCGCCGGGAAACCGAGGGTAAATACATTCCGCTTAATTTGGCCCAAAGATGTTTTATTTAAGCAAAACAGATTTTTGGGTTAAAGAGGTTTAGTGAGTTGAAGTGTTGTTGCTGATAGTTTCCTTAATGTTATGATAAGGTTATATTATTGAGACACCAATAAATATTATTTAATTAATTAAATATTTTGTACTAACATAATTAAGTTTAGTGTGGTAGATTAAGATGACTAGCACTGTTTACAGCACTGGCCCTGTGCTGAAACCAGCGCTGAGTACTCGTTCTCAGCTCATGCTGAGCTCAGGGCTATTCATGCAACTGTGTGCATGGCACCGTCCTGTACCCATGCGTAGGTATACTACCTACCTTCTGTTTTAATTTTAAGATACGTACTTTTGCTTCTTCTGTATTTTTTTTTCATTGTTTACCTGTCATGTATATTTTTGTATGAATAAATGCTTTTGTTTGTTTATACTAAGAACTGCAAAAGAAATGGAACTTTTCAATACAAAAGGGTTTTTTCAAGACAAATGTGAACAGGTAGATTAAGATACGCGCTTTGTCCTAGGCTGTAACTACAATTTCTATCAAGTGTGTAGAGATACAAAAGCTTAGTTACTTACCTATTATTTATTAATCATAATTAAAACCAACCTGAAAGTGATCCTCTAAATTAACTCCCTTAGAATTTCTAATGAAGGTAATCAGAGGCACATTTAAATTATACGCAGCAAATATTTGCGAGTCCATTTGAATAAGGGAAGAAAAGTTAATTTAAATAAAAAAGCAATTTGAAGAAACAAAGCATTTATAAAATAAAACAGTTGAATATTATCCATAATTTTCAAAAGATTTATTCTCCATTACATTACAGCGATCAGAATCTTCCATAGATTTTTTTTTTCTTGAGAGCAGACAACGACATCTTCCAATTAAGTGGAGACCTGATCATAATGTTTTAGGAATCCATGAATAAATACGATACTTTGAAGACTTTGAACTTTATCAAACAAAGTCAGTAAAATTCAATTTTGCCAACAACGGTGGGCGGCTGGGGAAGTTTTCATTTACGAGCTTCGCAATATTGTGTAAACAAAGTTCTTGCACGTGCGCCAACTACGCTTCTTTTGTGTCTAGTGTGCACCAATCAATAAAACAAAAAACTCGTATACTTTTTCATTAATTTACATGACTAAATAAGTGACAATGAAATAAAAAAGTTGAACAATCTTGTTTATTTTGCTTGTTCAATACAATTATTTGTACAGAAGCATTATGCACAGAACTTGTACTTATAAATTCGAAACTACATACTTAAACCTAATATACCTACGGATGTCGTGACGATATCAACACTAGCACGATATTTACGCGTTATCAAGAGCTACCCTTAGATGTTCGTATGTCCTACTACTATAACATAGTTATATTTTTTTATTAATTGCACACAAAATAATATTTTCTAGACTATATCGTAAAGTCTCAAAAAAAATTAGAAAAGTTCTCAAAAATCACTAAATTAACGCAAAGATGTTTAGAAGACCCGATATTGTTATATTTAGTAGAGTTTGAGAAGTGATATGTACTGCAGTGGTCAAGCTCAAACTGTGATATTGTCATATATATAGGCTAGTATTCAAACGCCTATCTGACCTTTTTCTGGCGTGTGAGAGTCGATATACATAATTACGCACCATCTAGGTAGACTGTGATATAGTTTCTAGACTATTAGTAACCTAAATATATTATTTATTCATGATGGACACATTAATATGGTAATGTTAACTCAAAGAATACATGAAAAATAATAAATATACTTTGATCTAATATCGTATTCGGATTGAGATGATTCTAATGTTTTCTTTGTATAAAAATTTATGCATAATAATCAATCATATTATCTGGAACATGTTTTGTCTACATTCGTTATATTGTGTAATAGAGCAGCTCGTTATTTAATATATCATTATTCAACTTTGTTGTGTAATAAGAATGATAATCTAATAAGCTAAGAAAATGTATTGTATTATTCAAAATCGTTTTTCTAATGACAGCTAAAATGTGATAGAAACGAACGATAAGTTACGCGTATATAATTGCTTCCAATTAATTAATAACATTTTGGACATGATATTCTGTAGGTTTAAATTTCAATCAGTTTTAGTTTAAATTTCATCAATTTCATTTCATATTATGTATTCATCCTAACCCTGCTTGCATCTACCGTTTCGAAAACTCGATAAAGAATTTCAAATTTTCGAAAATGTTCAGAAATGTTACAGCATAGATGAAGTTATGATTTTGTACCCAAATTTAATAAACGCTTTAGTTCATTGTTATTTGGCAACATTATTCCCAAAGGGCTCTTTTAGTAGGTCGTATTTAATTTTGGCGGAAATGTAGGTTACTTACACACATTATGAAATATTGTAGGTCCGTTGTGTGTTTAGGCTTTTGAACAAAAACGTTAGAGGAAATTCAACGGATTTTAAGGAGATTTCAAGGACTGCAGCTCACTTTTATGTAAGCGTCAAGGCTTCTAGGCCGATAAAGTGAGAGAAGCAAGTAGCAAAATTTAGAACTTTTTTTGTAAATCGTTATAAAGTTCATAAGAATGATTCAATACTAGCACGTAACACTACGCCTTAACAAAATACCATGTAAATTTGAACAAAAATTATAGATTTTTTGCTAAGTTACGAGTATATAATGGGAAATGCTCGCTACTCATATCGTGTTGGGTTTGTATCGTTTGCAATGTGGAATCGTTCTATAAAAACGCACTGTAGCATGAAAAAATATAAATATAAGCTATGAAATAAATAAATATTCATGGACAATTCACACATCACACTCTAACCCCAAACTAAGCAAAGCTTGTAGTTTGGTACTATAGGAGCTAGACTGCTGATATAATACTTGTATATAAGTATTATATCAGCAGTCTAGCTCCTATAGTACCAAACTACAAGCTTTGCTTAGTTTGGGATTAGAGTGTAAGTCAGTCTAAGGCTTTTTTTGTAAATATTTACATAGAGTAGGTACATACTCCCAAAAATACAGAAATAGAAACAAATTTATTTTTCTTAAGCTCTAATGCTGGGGCCACATTAGCGGGCGAATATTCGTATCGTGTTGGCGCGATAAAATCATCGTGTTCGGGTATAGGCGATGTTCTTGTCTACATTAGACGGGCGAAGATTCGTGTCGAGTTGACGCGATGTATCGTGCCGGATAGGGTGACCAGATGTCAGGAATTTTCCTGACATTTCAGGAATTTTAGACATATGTCAGGAATGCGGCCGGAAAAGGGAAATGTCAGGAATTTCTCGGCAAATAAATGGAACAATTTTTTTTTTACACTATAATTTTATTTTTGGTCACAATAACAAAAAGGAAATTGTCATTAATAGTAATTAGCTTTTTACGATTTTGACATCAAACAATCAAAATTGACATATAATATTAAACGTACTAGATTCAAAAAATATTTTTTATTTTGAAATAACTTTTGAATTATTACAGAAAAATAGAATAAAATTAGTTGTGTTATAAAACTTATCCATTTATCACAAAAAATATATATATTCAAAAACCCAATTGAGCTCATGTCTGGAATTTTGTCAGGACTTTTGAAATTTGCATCTGGTAACCCTGTGCCGGATGGTGTTGTTCTAGGCATGGGCGTTTTTGGATTTTTTCACAAACCGATACGAAACCGATTTCAGATTTTGAAACCGATTTCAAAAACCGTTTTTTGAAATCGATTTCAGTAGCGAATATCGGAGCGTATTTACTAGTTATTACGACAAACGCAAAATCGAATTCTTTCGGTTTTTCGTTTTCAATGTGCAATTGGGTATTTGAATTAAAAAAAATATTGTATATTTTTATGTATTTTAAGTTTGGTTTTCGATGCAAAACTAAACTCACGGTTCGGTTTCATTCGGATTAGGTTGTTAGGTTGTATTGTTAATGCGTTTTCTAAACACAGTTTTCTCATATTGGAATGGAATATCGGATTGCAGTCAGAAATCATAAAACCGGACAATTCATAAAACCGTCAAAAACTCAAAATCCATAACGATTCGCTTCATTTCTCTTGCTCTTACGACGGTTCACTGAGTTAGAAAAAAAAGGAAATGAAATTAGCTCTGTCTTATTCTAACTAAAGTAGTCGTACGGTGGAGTGATAGAGAACGAATGCGTATCAAAACTATAGAAAACTAAAACTTTAGGTAGATTTAGATTTTGTTCGTTTGCAGTTTGTGTTTGGTTTTCGTTTTCGGTGCAAAACTAAACTCACGTCGGTTCGGTTTGGTTTCGTTCGGATAAGATAGTTTGCAGTTTGCGTTATCATCGTGCGTTTCCTAAAAACGGTTTTCTCATATTGGAATATCGATGCGATACGATTTCTGACTGCAAACGGATTTCAGTTTCGTTTTGATATATCTGTCTCATGCCTAAAACTTAGCCTAAGGCTAAGTTCATATGGCCGCGCGGTACCGCGTGGAACTACGAACCGCGCGGTATAAGATCAATATAAACGGTAATTAGCGTCTACATTATCGCGGGGTACCGCACGCCGCGGATCATCTGAACTTAGCCTAGGGCTAAGTTCATATGGCCGCGCGGTAACGCGCGGAACTACCAACCGCGCGGTACAAGATCAATATAAACGGTAATTATCGTCTACATTACCGCGCGGTACCGCGCGCCAACGTGCGTCGCGCTCCCATACAAATATCGTCATGTGAATGCTCAAACCGCGCGGCGACGCGCGGTTACGCGCGGTCATCTGAACTTAGCCTAAATAAATTGACGTAGATGTAGCCACCTAAGCGAATATTGGCGCGACAAATTGATTCGCGTCTTCGCCCGAATACTACGCGATGACACGATGTACCCGGCCACATACATCGCGTTAACACGAATATTCGCCGTAGCCCGCTAATGTGGCCCCAGCATAAGAATCGTTAAGCTCCCTCGTAAAGTGTTTTGAAATAAGCTGGCGTTAAAAATAAAAACTGAAGTATCTCGACCTTGAATCTTTGCTTGTACAAAGTTAAATAAAAAACGTATCTAAAAACATTTCCAAGGAGTTCCGAATCCGCTTATCTGTGACACATGGTTCCTGGCCTTGTCGCGGCTAGAAAATGAATGTTGTGCACATGTGCTCCGTGTGTGCACCAGATAGACAAGGCTGCAAGCTGCCGCCAACATTATATTGGAATTTTCGGTTCATTTCCCGCTACGTTCTACAGGCGCTCTGCGGGTACGTACTACGGTGTCAAGGTCAGCTCCGCGATTGTTTTTAGATTTATTTTATTAGGGAAAGGATTTATCCTTGGCTTTTTGCGAGGTTTAGAGGTTGAGTTATAGTTCTCGCCGTGTTGAACAGGGCCACTTAGAGATCACAATAATTTGTGGTAGACTTACCTCAACTAACCAATGTATAAAATTTTCATCAAAGTTCGAAAGCTTGTATTATTTTTTTTATTACAAACCCCGGGTTCTTCTTTACTTTTAGTTCTCGATGGTTGTTGGATTTATTTTCAGGTTTTTCGAGACTCAATTGAATTTGTTCGCTTCATCCTGTCTGAATAAAATCCCAACTAAAGTATTCCTAAAGCCTAGATAAAAAGTCAACGGCCTGTAAATCCTAGTTGAAAGCTAATGTTGGGGAAAATTGTAGACTTTGTTGAATGAATGAGTGTGATCAAGTTCGTTAAAAAGTGAAGAATTTAATGCAAATTGGGATTTCTGTAATTATCTCGTGCCCGCCCACGGTTTGTTCACCTTGCTGCTTATTTAAGGGATTTTTAAAATGATATTCTTAGTGTCGAAATACTAAAGTTATTAACGCGTTCTATTAGTAACATTCACATAGAACGATGTAATTTTCATAAGATTTATACAGTAAGGGTAACACTAAAACTAACCATGATTACAGTTCAACACCCCCCCTAGAACCCGAGCTAAATCTCCCGAGTCTATAAATCGCGGTATCCCCGAAATTGGACATCTTGTCGTCTTAACCAGGTCTGCAAGTGGGGCAATGTGGCCTGCTATAGGTATTGTAGCATGTGCCCAATTGTGTTAAACGGACGTTTGATATAATACGGCCGATACCGTTACTGCTTTAACTAAAACATCACTGTTGGCGACACGACGTGAAATCGTCTAACTAAACGTATGATGGTCGTGTCGATATCATGACAGCGTGAAAATACTTCGCTTCGAAATTTGGAGCGACGGTCGGAAAATAAGACGAACGAAAATCTCAAATTCTCTACGAATTTGAGATTTTCGTTCGTCTTAAAATTGGTTTCGAAATACCTTGAGTGAAATGTTATGAATTTCAAGACCATGTTGTTTTAAACTATTTTGTTCCTGAAAGATAAATCAAGAATTATCTTAAGTGTTAATTGGATAATTCCAGCTCTTTATAACTATTCGGAAATTCTAAATACCAATGAGTTAGGAATTGCAATAAACAGACTGAGATGAGTCAGTCTCTTTATACTTTAACATGAAATATCTAAATTTCAGATAACTTTGCATTAAATATTACTTACACGAAACAGACCCTGAAGCCCAAAAAGCCTAAATAAAAACCCAGACCGAACAAAAAACTGCCCGCAACAAGTATCCAACACATGACCTATCACACTACCAAACCAATATCAACCTTACTATTTACAGGTAACACTCATTTTCAAACAAACTAATCTGATACAATCTGGCTGAATCTTGGGATCATTATGGGATTGTAGACCCTGTGTAGGACGGGGAAGGTTTGTTTTGGTGTGTGGCTGTAAAAGACGGTGTGCCTCTGGGTAAGGTCTGTCCGCGCCCTCGTGGCCCAGTTCATCGGCCTGACCTAGTTTTGATGCACCCCACCCCCGCCCCTACTGTGCCCCCTCAGTACCCAGTACCGGTCGGTCCCGACTGGATAATGAGGATGGAGAATGAATTTTTTTATTGACGGTTTACGGTACTGCAATGGAGTTTACGAATGCCATTTACTTGAAAATGGCACCGACAAATGCGGTAATTTTTGTAAATTCTGTGAGCAGTTTTTATTTCAAACACCAGTGATTTTACAATCAGATTTATTTTTGTTTTAAAAAATTAGGTAATCACCGAATTGTCCCGATCATCATTATTTACATGTGAAATGAGCAACTAAGCTCGTTTTTCACCAAAACAAGTGCTGCAAAATCAATGATCCGTCCAAGGCCCCAAGGTCTCGCGGGACCTGCGAACGCTCCCGCCGGGATCATTTATAACGGACTCCAAATTGAAATGGAGTACCGAAGTTGACAACTGGGACAGAAGTTGGAACTGTTTAAAACGGCCAGGACCGAGCTCCGAAAGGGTCAATTTTAAATTGTTATGAAGAGAAACATTGAATTAGATTACATCCGCAGATATGCAGTATAATAAATAAACAATAATGGGCACAATGTGGACCTACGCTGTATGAAATGTTTGTACGTGCGTTTGTGAGGTTAAAAACGCGTGAGTGAAATAATCTGGTACCGGAAGATTTTATGAGTCACATTTCATCTTTACAAAATACAAATCCATAATAATCAAACAGGTTGGAAACCGGAGATGAGCACAATAATGTGATATTTCTGCTTGTTCTGTCACATCATAAAAAAAAACAAATAAAAAGGTAAAGGGATATAAAACTGTCAATAATAATATCAAAGTCGCTTGTCAAGGGAAGAACCAATAAAGCCGGCAGCACACGGGGCCGATGGGACCCACTTACATATTTATAGGACACACGTTCATTCACTTCCTTACGCATTGCACCAAATTGACTTCCTTGAGGAACCTGTCAGCTTGTGCCATTTACAAAATAAACAAACCGTTAAATGTCCTGGTTTAGCTACTCATTTGTTTTTTATTCTCATTGGACAATTGAAGCGCCATTTTGTAACGATTTTGACGTTGAGATCCAAAGTGTAATAATAAAAAAACTAAAATAAATCTCATATTGTTTGCTAAAACTTTAAATTTTTTAAAATAAATCAGTTTTACTTACAGCCGATTAAAATCACTATGGATTAAGTAAAGCTGACTAAAACAAGATACTATATTGCATTCTAGCGTTAGTTATTATTTATTTACGTAACCTTAGACCTGTCCCTAGTGCAACTTTGTCACGATCAAGCACAAGCTATTTATTGTAGGCTTATTTACGAGCTGTGCATGTCTCACAGCTATTCATAAAGATTATCAATTTTGATGATCTTATAAATAAATCTCAGAGAATATTCTAGAGATCTAGTGGATTAAAGATTAGTGTAGTAACATCAGCTGAGAAGTTCAGCGGGGTTTTGGATGATCATATTTCGAGATAAGTCCAGAGGTTAATAGAAAGTTTTTGTGAAAATTCAAATCTGTACCAAAATAAATAATGAATATAACATTGAGTTTCAAAGCAGTAAAGTTACCCAATTTCTAAAGCTAGTCAAGGTGAAAGCTTTTCTTTGTTTCTAAAACAATTCATTGTTTATAGAGTAGGTAAACATAATTATTTACTTCAGTACAGAAATCCTTGTGTAATTTGTAAGCTGTATTTCAAAGATTTAAAAATCATAATTCTCTGTCACCAAGCCGTCGGGCCAAGGCCCCGAAATATAGGTTATGAAAAACCTGAAGTCGACTATCATTAAAAACAAATCAGTTATTCCTTACCAGACAAACTTGAATCAATACACAATCCGAATGCAACTTCCGGAACAGTCACGAACGAAACTCCGACTTATAATCAGGAGGTTAGAATATAAATTTAATCGCGAAAGCTTTTGTCATTTCCGACTATTGTATTGTAATGCGTTTTGCGGGGCAAGGCCAAGTGAGCAGGATATGTAGATACCGTCGGGGGTGGGTGGGACAGAGACGGGGCAGGTGGAATGCAAGGCTAAAGGGTCGTAGGTAGTACAGTGACCTGACCCAGTTTCCATTGCAGGGCGATGAGTAAATATTGATTTGGTAACCTTTGCCACTTGTTGCCGGCAGGTAAGGGTGGATCCTCAGCTTTTTGAGGGCTTAAAGGGATTTGGACTTGAGTTGTTTCGAGTTTGGGGTAGAATTTCTTGGAGGGCTTAGGACTGACGTGCCCTGAATTATGTTTAGTTAAGGCACAATGTTTTTTGTAAAAAATCCTTGCTCATTAATATTTTTTGTATTCACTTAATAAATCTCTTGAAGCTAAGCCTTTGGAATTTTAATTTCTTACTCAACTTTTCCTTAAACCATAAAACCTGTTTTAATTCGTGATTTATTTGCTTTTTGCTGTAGTTATCAATGTTATTTAGAAGGCTATATTTAAATAATGTTCTGAAACATAAAGTACAAAAAAAAATTAAACTTAAATACGACATGACGTAGCAGAGCTGTTAACAAAAATGGATTTATAAATATTTGTATTTATTTGACACTCGCAAAACTCATAATTATAATCATATTAAGTAGACTTTAAAAATGTCTTTGCTTGTTCCAGCCTGGGTGCTAGGCTGGTTGATGTGCAAGACTGTGCCGTACGTGCAGGGCCTGTCAGTTGCCGCTTCAGTCTACAGCCTGGTCGCAGTCTCACTCGACAGGTAAGTTTTTCAGCCCTCAATTCTTCAAAAAACTGCCTTGAAATCTTCCCAATCGTACTATTTAATATACGATTGAATAGTGTGTAGTGTAGTACGCCCTACGGCGAGATGGAGTGACGATCTGCGGAATGTAGCTGGCAGACACTGGATGAGAAGAGCCTATATAATATAAGTAAGAAGGTTTTCTTCTATTAATGATGATGGTATAACATATTTTTTTGCAAATAATTGAGAGCTGTTTTAAGCGGCTAATTATATGTTTATCTAGTGAACTATCCAAACAAATAAAGTAGTAAAAATATATACGAGTAAACAACAATGGTACCAACCAACATAATGGTTATAACCAACTTTGTAATATAAATAAAACTCATTAACGTCAAAAAAAATTACAAGCCAACAATTTTAAGGTTAAAAACGAGAATAGCTGGTCTCCTGGGCAGGTCCTCAGCACCTGCAGCCCCTGACCTGGCCATTACGATGATTGAGCTTCGAATCAAGCCAAGGCCTCGCGTGCCGAAAATTCATCAAACTATGGAATCGTTTGATTTATGGGGTGCTTTCGGGTGGAGGTATTACAAAAAATACTTCACCATGGCGCGCTGAAAAGAAAGTTTTTATCATTCTCACTCATAGTAAAATTATGGGAATCTGTCATCAATGGACAATCTTTATGTAGACACAGTGTTCTTAGCTTCAGATAGCAATGATCTTTTTGTTTTTCTATTTACGATTTCATAGATTTTTCACGAATTTTTTGTACTTGAGTGTTTGTCACGAGGTTTTGTATAGTCACTATACAATACAATTGTTAAACCAAGAAAAGTATAAGAAAAATATACATAAGTCCAGTTAAACTTCTACTGATACGTAAAATTAATCTATTTCGGTATTCCGAAATAGATTAATTTTACGTATCAGTAAAAAAAAATTACGAATTGAAAATATTTTTTACCAGATTTTGCCTTTTGACATTTTAAAATACTGTAGCTAAAAGTTAAATATTTTTTGAATCGGTAAAGTAATCAAATCAACTTTTAATATATAAATAAATCTCGAAACTACCACATATACTGTAAACTAAGTAAATATTTTAATTCAATGTAAGTATAGATTTTGGTTTCAAATGGCCGCGGCATCTTTCAAAACTATCAACTCAATCAATCAATAATCTGGTCTATAAAATATGTGTGGCTTATTCTTTTGTTTTAAGTAATACTAAAAGCTTTTAAGAAGGTATAAAAAGGTTATTTTTATATATTCGGACGTTAACCTTGTCTTCAAGACACCGCAAGTTACGCCGCTGGCTCTGAGAGGTCGGTGGAGCAGAATACTTTATAGTCTCTGAAATTGACTTTTTCATAGAAAGTTTGGTATATTCGAATAGTCCGTTGAAAATCTTTTATAAATAGTTCCGTACTGAAGTGTTTTGTGTCAGAAGTACTGCTTTTTTATTAAAGTTATATAACATTTTATTATACATCTACGAGAGTAATGTAAATAGTGTAACCTATATGTATACTTTAGCGAATTAAAAAAATAATTGTCTCCAAACTATCCGTAGTTTTAAGACTCTTAATTAGCTATAGATTAGGTAATAACCATTCAAACAATAGGTGCGCGTTTGAATCTCTGTTGAGTCTTAAGTAGCGTTCTAGTTAGTTTTATGTAGTCTAAAACTTTATTAATCAGTTTTCTAATCAATCCAAAGTTATAGCTTTAACATGACTTTAACGAGTTCTATTGAAACAAAGTGCAGCAAGTTCTGTATTGTGATTCAACTTTGAATTATTCAGGCGGGGATACACTGGGCTTGTTGTTATATTATTGTCAAATAACCTTTTGTCATTTTGAAAACGTGTCTGTGGTTTTACAAAGTCATCTGTCAAAGTTTCACCCAATGACAGGTACAGCGGTGGCCCTTAGCAGATTCAAGCTATTCACTATCTCATCCAACTTTTTACAAACCTAAACATTAGCTGAAAAAACACATACAATTGAATTGAGGAAATCCTCTTTTTTTGAAGTCGGTTTTTAAGTAAATTAGTCTTTCGGAATTGATTTATTCAGCTTAGATTTCCAAATTTAAATAAATCAATGGGTCCAAATGTTAAACTTTTTAATAGGTAACTACGTTTATTCTATGTTCAAAAACAGTAAACGCATAATCCTCTTTTTGTTACGCGTAGTCGGTCACAGCCAAACTCAAATGTATTTTACTCTGAACCTACAATCAATATAGTTCTCAATCACTGTGATTTTATTCTGTTAAATCAAAAAGTAAAAAAGGTTCAATCCCCGTTGAATTGAACCTTCTTTACTCTGTACTGTTACTATTACTACTAAAAGTACAGAGTAAAAAAGGGAAAATCACTTGTCCTGAGTGTACCCCCCGCCGAGTTCCCTGCAAGGTCCTTGCACGCGATTAGTGATTTTACTGCAAATAGTTTCGATACTGGAAGCTTTACATTCATTGCCAAAGCTAACCAATTAACTTATTGAATATTTATTATATCGATTTGATTTGCGTCGCAAGTTCGATGTCTGATCACGTCTTAGATGTTTTGATTCTGTTTGCACTTTTAAATTGGATTGTGATGGTAATTTAATTTTCTCTTGTTGTTTTCATTTCTTCTCATTATTTTCTTTTTTAGTTCTACCTTTTAATTTGAAATAGACTTTAGGAATACATTTTTATGAGATCTCTTACGAAGATCAAAAATTCCAAGACTCAGCTGAATTGGGCTCACTTAGTAAAAATATTACATAGTATAAGAAATAAATTTATTTCTTATTTGTATATTAATTTGACTCAGTTTTAACTAATAAAAGAAAAGTATGTATTCATAATATTATTGAATTTGAATTACTGATAATAATGTTATTTATCATTAGCAGTCTTTAAAACTTGCTAAGAACTTTTTGCCAGGCGATAGTAGTCTTGCAAACAAACTGATATACATATCTATATAAACCAAATCAAAACACAATAAAAACAAAATTTCTTTTTTTAAATCATAAGTAATGGCTGATTTTTTTTCTAGAGACTGGAGAAATGTAAATTTCAAAATTGGTTAGTGGAGCTACTTAGGTATACCTACTTATATTTTATTTCCCTGTCAAAGACACTACAATGATCTATAGCTGTAAATACCAAAAGCAAATCGAAGGACGCCATTATTTCCAGTCGACAGAACCCATAGCCTTGTGTAGACGCTGTTATGGAAAAATAAAATATTCAATCACATAAGCCTATGGAATGGTTTGGTTTTTTTTCATTTCATTTCATTTCATTTATTTATTTGGTAGAATGAGGGTTTACAGTGGTGTTAATTAATAATAAAAAATGTTCCAGCACAATCTCACCTTTAAAGGCATGCAAATAATACAGTATCTAAAATAATTCTTACAATAGGGTGGGCAGTCGTTCTTCCTTATAGTTAATTAATTATTCTAATTTAAGATCATCATTTAAAAACTCGGTTATACTGTAATAACATCTCTTTACAAGTAATGCCTTAAGCGTCTTTTTAAAGCACAATATTTCATACCCCTTTACGATTTCTGGCACTTTGTTATATATTTTTGGAGCCATGCAAAATATACTATTTTGCATGAGAGTGGTGTTGGATTTTACTCGACAATATTTATTTCTATTTCGTGTATTTAAATTATTAATGTCAGAAAATTTATTAAATTTATTCATATTTGTTTTCACGAACATTGCTACTTCAAAAATATACAAGCTGGGTAATGTCAGAATTTCATTTGCTTTAAAATATGGCACACAGCTGTCAGTACTTTTGAGTTTAAAAATAGCTCGTATAAATTTTTTTGCGCAATAAAAACGTCTTGTCTGTTTGTGCTATTACCCCAAAATATCGGACCATACCTTAACAAGGAAGCAACAGAACCGTGGTATGCTGTTAATGTTGTATTATTGCTTGCTACCCGGGATAAGTGATACAGAGCATACGCAAAACTATTTATTCTTTTTATCAAATGTTCTGTGTGGATTTTCCATGTCAATCCTTTGTCAGTATATAGTCCTAAAAATTTTGTCACATCTGAGTCTTTTATAGTATTATTATTATAATTTATTTTAATTAAATTATCGATTATTCTACGCTGATTAAAATGCATTATTGTAGTTTTATTTATATTAACTTGAAGATTATTCAAATTTAACCAGTCCACAACCTCTTTTAAGCTATTGTTTATGTCATTTTCATAATCTGCATCTTTACGTTTTACAATGACTGTGCTGTCGTCAGCAAAAAGCACCATAGGGTTACTTACATTATTGGGTAAGTCATTAATGTAGCATAGGAACAATAGCGGCCCAAGAACACTGTCTTGTGGTACCCCATATAAATTGTGTCGAAGTTTAGATTTAAAATTCTCTTCTAATTTTTTACCTACATTGATACGAGTTATTTCTGTGTACTGCTTCCTTTTTGTTAAATATGATTCTATTAAATTTAACACATTACCCCTAATACCGTACTGTTCCAACTTGCAAATAAGTACCTTGTAATCCACACAATCAAACGCTTTGGACATATCCATATATATGGCACATACAGGATTTTTTTTATCGACACTTTCCACTACCTTATCCAAAAAGTCAAAAATAGCTTCGAATTCGAACAATAATATAAAATCTATATAATTCCAGTTGATCATAAGTCTCCAACTTTAAAAATAAACAAAAGTACATGTATATATCTTTTGCACAATCTTGTTTGCGTTGATTGCTATATTAGTAAATATTTTTAATTGAAAATAATTTTAGTCTCGATTAAATTTCGCAAATTTCCCAAAATTCTATGAATGAGGCCTTGCAATCTCAGTCATTGCTACATTCTCAAGATACCGTCCCTTACGACTAATTCAGTAAGTCCAGCCTCTCAATATGTATGCAAATATAAAGCTATGGAACTGGGTTGTGACCTTGCCCAAAAGAACACGAAGAACCTTTTCTGCCGAATTTAACACAGCCTTGACTCCTAGTCGGGCACTCGACGTAACATACTCGGAGTGCGTATGGGGCAAGAAACTTGTACTTACTTTCCTTAATGTATTTTATACATTAGATGCTTGTTGTTTTAAGACGGTTTGAACTAGCTACAAAATATCTTTCTATGTTAAAATTATCTCAGATATATTTGAGAGATTTACGGCCGGTTTCTGGAAACCCAAATCACGATTGATCTGAGTTTGACACATAGTAATTATTTGATTTTTTCGTTGATCATCGTTCAAGAAACCGTCCGTTAAGCAACCAAAATTCTGACAAGGAAAAAAGTATAAATACAATAATAACAGCATTTGTTCTGAATAAACTTTCAAGATTACCTAAATCCCAATTCAAAAGTAATTATTCCTTTCATTAGTGCGAGGGCATAAGGAACTGAACTGACAAAACCAGGATTAAGTTAACCAGCTTCAGCAATTATCCTTGGAGATAGCTAATAAGGGCTTAGGGAGTGTACAATGCATCTCTTTGAAGGGCAGTTCTTGAGGGTTTGGAGTTATTTCCGAGGTCGTGGAGTCTGTCCAAGGTTCGAAAGAGGTCGTTGCCGTGGAGTACCTAATGTTTATTGGTGTTTGAGGAAAAATATTGGCTAGCCAGTAGCCATGCCCATAAATAGAGTTATGAGTTGTTTGTCGCTAGTTTTTCTAGGATCGGTCAAGACAAACGGGTGCATTAGAATCCCTCACTTATAGTTCGCTGTAAAGGATTTATTTAACGCTTTGCGTTTTCGAGTTCAAATCAATTATATTACTTTTGTTTACGTTTCTATTGAGTAATACATTTTTATTCAATTTCTTTACAAGTCAATATATATTTGTCAACGGAAAGAATTGTTTATAAAGGCGACTGAAGAAAGGTTCGCATGAATACTTAATGGAATTTTATTAAAGATTCAATTATTTTGGCAACTTTTTGTTATTTAAATATATCTTTTAGGGTCTGCAGAATGTTCCATTGTCCGGCGGTTAGACGGACGATCACCTCTACCTCCGTATCATTATTTTCGCGGAATTTATCGGATCTGTTGACAATATGGTAATTTCTGTCGCGTCCGCTCTTCGATCGTATATCAAAAGATTTATACGTGAAGCTGCACCTAGCTTGAACCCTTCTCACTTGGACCAAAATGATGGTGGATTAAATTTATCTACGCGAATATTAGGTGCAGCCTACGCACGTAGCCAAATCGACATTTACAATCGTTAGAGATATTTTGAAAAACTTAAATCTTTTCCGTCTGGATTTATTTTAAACTTTCTAACGAGTAATTTCAACTCAACTAGGTTGTATTTAAATTAACTTTTGAAAAATACATTGCCTTTTAAAGAAAGAATCATAAAATTATTATGCAGCGTCTTACACTTACTTGTGCTTATCTTCCCAAAACACAGCAATGTACATCGTTGATGACGTTGAGTCCGATACAAAATTGTTCTTTTTACTTACCACCTGTCAAATAAAGTAATAAGCATAACAGATCAATGTCCTAATCAAGACAATGTTTTTTAACAGCTACTTTAAGCTGAGTGTCGACGACATGTAACCGTACGTTACTCCCAGTAGGTACATTGCTCACGTACTCGTAAGCAATTCCTTTGCTCTTAATTGGCCTCTATAAACTTGTAACGATGATGTACGTATTCACACTGCGATTGTGCACGAATAGCCTTAAGCTGGGTTCAGACTGAGCTAAATATAAAAAGATAGTGAAAACTTTTGATGATAAAGAACTAAACGAAACGATACACAGTAAGGTACTATTTTGTAATAAAATAAATAGCTGATATTTAAAGTGAACGTAGAGCTGCGTACAATAGGTTAGGTAATTGAATGAATTATATTTTTCTGCTTAGTTTAGACATCATAGAAAAGTATTAGCAAATAGCAATCTAAAATAAATTATTCGATTAATTTCAAAAATATTAATATTAAAACAGCGGGAAAGAAATAAGTTTTAATATAAATCCATTTTATTGAATGTTGCCATTTTGAATAAATTCTTTGACCTCATTGACTCCTTACATTTGTATAGGCAATCGTTGACCGCCAATATTCTTTGTGATGGAAATATAGAATACATTTGTGTACAGATAATGCGAGATCCCGGAGGGCAGTGGAACTTCTAAAGGAAGTTTCCTCGTAAATGTAAATTACTCCTCTCAATAATCGTGACAAGGCACTCATCATTCCAGCTATAAAGTACTATAATCGTGGAGTAAGCACCTACTAAGGGAACGGCTGAACTTTCTCGCGTGGTCATTAAAATGTTTCAGTGCTCTGCGTTTTGATAGGAATCCTTTGTATTACCTAGCTAACTACATAATTTCAAAATTTACATGTTGTCTTCCTAAGCTATTAAAAAATTGCTTTAAAAAAATACGTCATACAAACCTCATATTATTGTGGTTGAATGCTAACACAAAATTAAACTTGCAAAATGTTCTACTGGTTAGAAAAAAAAAACAGTTTCGTGATAAAATTTTATTCTAATAAATACAATTCATCTCCCATTAAATTCCATTGGTTCCATTCAATGATGAACCACAAGTGGGGCGTGTCGGACAACCGGCACCACTGGGGCGTGATGGACTATCGGAGCGGCATGCACCACGGGAGCGTGGACTATCGGGGCGTGGTGGACTATCGGGGTGTGGTGGACTAACGGCGCGGGGTGGATGACCGCGCTGTGGGTGAGCACGGGCCGGTGCACGGCGACGGGATGGGCCACTGCCACGGGGTGGGCCACGAGTGGTGCGATGATGCCGCCGTGCGTGGCAGCGACGAAGGCGAGAAGAATGGCCTGCAAATAAAGTTTTTATTAGTAAGAAGACCTGCGTGTTTATTGGAAACTAGCTGTCCCGGCGAACTTCGTACCGCCTTAGAGAGATTTTTTTTTTTCTGAGAGATTTTCTTATTTTTTTTTCCGTAAGAACCTTGTACAGAGTATTAGAAAAGTACAAAAAAAAAATCTGCCAAATCGGTGAAGCCGTTTTCATGCTATGTCGTGACAACGGAAAACGGGTTTCATTTTTACCTATATTATTGGAAATAGAACGGACTTCCTTTTTACTTATTGTAATAATCCTTAAATTATTTATATTATTTTAGTGTTAAATTTCGCACAAATCTTAAGATGGAATTTGTATTATTCCGGCAAAGTATTTGGACAACTCGCTTTGCTCAAACGTTAATTCAAAGTACTCTTAGATTAAAACAATATTCGTATTGACCTAATCTTCTTAGAACTAAGTAAACGAAACCCAAATCTCAATTTATGAACTTCTAAACTATAGTAAATATCCTAGCATTCGCAACAAATCATAACTGTACTCTTATTATCTGCTCTGCTTAGCTTGGGGCTAGATGACGTTGTGTGGATTGTCCCGCATTATTTATTTATTATATCTTAATAGAAAAACTGCTTTTTACTTTAAAAAGCCATAATTCACGCCTATTCCAATGGGACATCTCAAAATTTTGACTAAAAGTCAATCATTTTTTTAATATACTTGAAAAATATTTCTGACTTTAGAACATTAACAAAAATAGTCGATCTAGTAAACAAGTTTTAATGCAAGTCATTAAATTTTTTTTATCGCTAAACAAGTTTTAGCGATAAAAAATTTTTTCATACTTTTATCGACACAATACCTACCCAAAGAGATTTTTCTTGTACCTACAAGTGTCATCGTAGACAAAACCTTTTGTAAATAAACAATTGGAAATGGATATCTATGGAATGAACATTTTTCATGATAACACCTCTTGGTGTTACATTGACATTTGTGATTTAAAAAATATTTAAATAAAAATTGTTATGATATATTAGCTCCTAATTTTATCACGATCAATTTAGGGTAACGCTGTGGAAATATGTCATATTCACGTAAAGTAATGAGATTTTTCTAATCACACATAACAAGGTAACGTAAGAGACATTATCTAGATTATAACACATCACTTAGTCTTAACCTAGTTATCTAGAACATGATAAATCTAAGGTGAATAGCAATGCCATTGACAGGTCAAGTGCAATCTCACGATTTCTTATATGAACACAATTCAGTGTCGTAAGGTAGCCTTAACCAATTAAGGGTTGGAAAATAAAGCATTCACCAAAGGTTAACTGGTAAATAATGTTTCCCGTACACAAATTTTAAGTGAAATAAATAAAAACCTAGAAAACCTGTATTTGATTTCGAGAGACTATACTTCTAAATGAGGTCCTAGAAAATATTCGCTTTACAAATTCGTATAAAAATAATTGTCTTAAAATTAAAAAGTAGGTACTTACAGGAAACACCGCACTTAAACTTCAGTACTTAATTTAGTTTAATTGTAATTCTTTGTAAGAAGGATCATATAAAAAAAAGGTAGGAACCAGGCCGTAAGTTTCTTGCCCGTTCTTCTAGGCTCTGGTCGCGTGGAACTGGCACCTAGAATCACCTAGTATGTAAGACGATTCTAAATGATCCTTGTGATTTTACTGAATAAAGTAATTTTTGACTTTGAAAAAAAAAAAAAAAAACTTTAAACAAATAAAAAAAAATGATTTCACCTCATAATTTTTACATGAATAATGAAAAAATATATTTTTCTTTAAAAAATACTAATGTAATATGTAAATATGTTTATATTATTAACTTATAAAATACTAATAAATTAAAATAAACTCACCAGCTTGAACATCTTGAGTGAATTATTAAGAAATGCGTGTATTTCAATGCGTACTAGCAGAATGTACTACAGCGGCTAGAAATAGTCCTTTTATAGTGCGAAACCTAGACTGTACCTACGTCCTAGGACACCACTTGTAATAAATCTACTGTTTGGCAATATGCAAGCCGAGAACTTCGCGGTGTAGTGCAGTTGACTTGAATTGGCGTGTTGGCTAACAATACAACACAATTATATGTATATAATTATGTACTTGTTAGCGTTGTGTATCTAGTTATAAACAAAAAGGCAGTTCACAAAGCATCTCAGTGCTGGTGACTTCAACATAACTTCTTAGGTTTTTTCGTTGCAGCTTTAAATTATACAAGAAAACATATAAATCAGCTAGATTTATATATTTTTATAAATAGTACTTGGCAACCATCCTCTTAGTTTACTAACGATATCCACAAGAATTAAAAAATAATTGCAGATTCCCTCATCGTGTTTTCCATCACTGTTTGAGAGGACAGGCATTTCGCATATATATTTTCCGAATAGCATAATGAATATTTATCTGTTTATTAAAGAGCATACATTATTACAGTTCGAGATGTTGTGAAAAAAAAATAAGTCACGAGAATCCTAGTATTATTCTCACTTATTTTTCAGAAGATGTAAATTAAATTATCAATGGATTATAAACGCCCTTGAAACAGAACAGCTTTTTATTCGTTGAAAGTAACCAGATGTTCCTGGAAACGTTTTTTGCGATTGTTTTCGCAGTTTCGTTGATTTATTGCCTAGTTTTTTTCCAATTTGTGTATATTTTGTCGTGGGCGGAATCACTGAAGTTTGTTGAAATGGGACCTTGATATTAACAGCCTACGCCCATTATATCTATGAAACATCTTGTCTATCATTTTATAATTGAAATATACAAATATATTTTTTTTTTGCCATTCAATTACAACGTACAATTTGGCATTTAGAAAGCATAACATTTTTTCATATTTTTTTAATGATTTAGTAAATAACCGTACCATTTTATTTAAAGAGATATACGTGGCTCTCCTGGCGTTTCTTCTCAAATAAGAATTTCAGAGAATTCAATCAAAAGCAAAAACCAAAATGAGAATTTGTAAAGGTTCAAAGAATCTTATCACTCAATCATGACTTAAGAGATCGTTATCAAAGTTGGTAATACCATCAAAAGCTTTAGTGTTACCTCTTACCGAATCGGCTTAAAACTCAATAGTCATAGAATTACTTTTAGCACGTTCACAATATTCTGAAAAAAATGATACTCACAAAACGTAAAAAAAAACGAGCATGTAAATTGTTTGTGAAATAAGTTAATAATATTATCAAACTCAACGAATAAAAAAATATAATTCGCGGAAATTTCACATCACGCTCTACTCTAAAGATACTTGTACTTGTACCTACCTGCTGTCAATATATAATAACGCTTGATTTTCAATTTTTATAAGAAAAAAATTACAAAAACACAGCCTTGAGTGTTTTACGAAAATACCCTTGGTGCTTGTTTACAGTGCACACTTTACTTTTAACAACTTCATATAAATGTTGGATCCTGCTGGCTTATTTTATGAATGAAATAAACTGCAGGGTCCGTAAATAGCAAATAAACATTTTGTACTGGCTACCCTTCAGAGGGCGGTCATACACTGACCGATACAGATATCTTCCTTTGTTTAGCTTGCCTGTCAATACAACAGGCGATTCTACCAATGTAAAGTGTTTGAAAATAATTCTGTTGAAAATGCTGTTGGGATTGCCAGCAAAACGTGTACCTGATAGCAAATTCACATTTGAATTCTTTGTTTGAGTAATTATAATAAACGGTTCCTAATCTTATTATTATGTGAAATATGTGAAATATTTTTTTTATTATTTACTTTATTTGTGTAAGATAGATTCGCCACCGATATCGTAGTAGGTGTCGTGTCGTGTCGTGTAAAACCAGTCAATATTTCCTGAACCTTGAAGAAAGGTCTTATGACCTTTGGTGATTTTTCCACATAAATCTTGTTATTTTAGATAAGTAGGGGAACCTGTTGTACCTTGGACATAGTTGTACCTAGGACAATCGTGTTTTAAAAAAAAATGCGTTGGTTTTAGAAACTATTGTCTATAGTATTTGAGACATCATTGGTCAACAATAACGTCAAAACAGTTGTGGTTTGCCAGCGCTAATGGTTGCAGCGAAAAGAAATAATTTCGGTTTGTTCAATTAAAAAGTCAGTTTTTTAGACTTTTGTTTTTGCAATTTTTTTCAAAATTATGTTTGTTTAAAAAACGGTTTTATTTAAAAACTAATCTTAATATATATAGCTATTGGACAACATAAGTCTTAGATCCTACCTTCAATCACAAATGGGTGTATAAAGCTTGTGAAGTAAAGTAGTCGCGATGTTGTACCTTGGCCATCCGAGTTACGTTGTACCTTGGCCACCATCATTTGTTTGACATTTATATGCATATTTTTTTTGAGTCATAATTAATTGCAGAAATGGTAAAACTTATGTTAAATAAAAAGAAAGTAATGAAATAATTAGGTTTCAAGTTAAAATTACGTGATTAGAGACCAAAATAATGTCATAAAAAATTTGCTATAAATTAATTGGCGAAGCTTTTTACAAAAACAACCTTTTACCTATAAATAGTTGTTAATACCTGTAACTTTTGTTAATTGCTAATGCAAATATAATTGAGTAATTATTATTTCAACAAAAACTAAATAAATTACAGCTAAAAATATTTTTTATCTCGATTTGAACCTACTCTGGCCAAGGTACAACATACACTGTCCAAGGTACATCTGGTTGGTTGTACCTTGGACAGTTTTGACTTTTTTTTTCAAATAGCTAGTGGTCACAGGTTTTTGGGAAAATACATAGTTTTATGAATGAATTATGTAGGTAATTTCATGGTCTTTACATACACATACACTGGACAGATATAGCCAGCACCATTATTTAATTAAAAATCATAATTCAAAAAACTGTCCTAGGTACAACAGGTTCCCCTACTATGTTTTTAGCTACCATGCTATATTAATACAACCAAAATAAAACTTATTATTCCATTAAAACTTTTTTATAACAACCTCATTAAAAATAAGATAATTTTATCGCAGTTTGTTGATTCGATTTCTATTCGAGTTTTTAATTTATTGTCTCATTTCTATACTTTTTTACTATAAATTAATTACTTTATAAAATATTGAACTTAGGTATAAAGAGTTTAATAATAAGGACGAGGCCAGTTAGGTTCAAACCCAGTATACAACTAGTGGTGTAAGACCATGGGACCATCGCCTCGCGATGCACCTGACAACAGATTAATTAATTAAGTACACATTATTGAATACATTTAATTTAATTTTAAAACAAAACAATTAATATATAAACAGAGCTATAATAACATTGAAATTAAAAACTGATTATCAGTTACCTAAATTATTTATTTTATATTTATGCTATCGCCTTTATATGAAGCCGATGGCCTTGTGTGTAATATAATGATGCTCATTATAATGCATTACCTCACTAAACACGTCCACTGAGAACGTGCCCTGCTGCATTTCGCTATTTATTTGTAATTTTTTTTTATGCTCATCACATCCAGGTATATCACCTGTATTCTTGTAATTAGATTACTCATACCGAAACACAATAATGTGAGTATCAGAAGGTTAAGTCACATAATAAAACTGGTCTATTTATTAATAGTAGAGATATCTAATTTTAATTGTAAACTTAAGTAAAACCTTCAAGCCCTCTATAAACCTAGACATTGAACAAAGTGCATAAACTTGCAAATTACATTTTACGAGTGACAGTTCACGACTCGACGTGTTGATAACTTATCTATGTAGTGTTAAATAATCACATAACTTGATAAACTTACATAACTTTTTTGAAGCATAAATAAATATGTTAAAGATGAGATTAAACATAGATAATAAACTTACCTATTTTCTAGATTATTTCCAGATAAATACAATCTATTATTGTCAAAATATTTTCTGCTATTTTTATAACTATTCTCAGTTTTTTTGAAGTGAAAACTTCTTTAGCGGCGCTGGGTGGATAAAAACTTTCAAACTCGCGTCAGGGTCACGTGACGTTGATCGAAAAAGCGTAAGATCGAGGGGAAGGGAGAGGAACTAGTATCTCCCACTCTTTCTACCGTGCCTGAGTGTGCTGCTCTGTTTAGGCGGCACAGGGCGAAAAATAATAAAAAATAAAAACATAAACATTGTATTCTACCTCATAAATGATAGTACTTTTATACTTATAATTAAACACAACGTTAATATTGAAGTTTTCACTTCTGCCGGCACTCCCGGAGTGCTACCTTTTTTCTTCATTACCGTCGATGAACAACGATTTTTATACGTATTTAATAAATAATGTAGAAATGAAAAAGTATCAGAATTTGAAAGGTTAATAAACCAAAATAACTTCAAGTTCCGAGCAATTTTCCAAAGATAATCGATTTTGGAAGTTAACATAAAGCAATTACCAGGCTCCGCCGAGGTCCGATTCCAAACAATGATATTTATCTTGAGGGCCTGTCAGCTACAAGGTAATTAAATCAATTGCTAGAGATGGGACAAACAAAAACCAGCTATTTCATTTTAGAAGCCGGAATATTGGAGTTAAAAATAAAAGTTTACATCAGAAGTTTTATCACATCGCATTTATTATAAACATGTATCGAATGGAATCTATACACATTCTCTTGATAGATAGCAGCTTTATGATCATCATTCCCTTGCTCTTCTTCTTCTTGCTTTACGCTAACTGTGGTCACAGGACATGTTTCATCTTTCGTTAAAAATCTCGTCTAAATCTGCAAATTTTATCCGGCTTTAAAATCCGTCCTTTCAGAGCCACCTCTATCGGGCCATTAAACTGAATGATGCTTAGAAATATCACCATCCAGGACCATCGACCCTCATTACCCTGCACTGCGGGGTGTGGACAAATCACGGAAACTTTAAGACACTGAGTGGTCGGGATTCTGTCTGGATTCTTTTGAGTTCAATACCAACTACTTGGGTAGATAGTTTGACTTTATTGTTTTAGACAACTGCATTTTTCATTTTTGTAAAATATAGGATAATTAATGAAATGAGTTACAATTTTTAAACATTATATCAACGCAAAATATGACGAGTGTCTCAAAATTATACTTACTTTAAGTAACCAACTTTACTAGAGTACCTACACATATTAAGGCGTCCTCATTATTTCAAAGCTGCCGTTAAAATATCACAAAATGATTCACCATTTATCTTAATAGTGTTAAATTACAGTTTCTGGTACTACAAGCATTTTAACTTAAATAAAGTGCAAAATCGGTTGAATAAAACCTAGAGTCACATCCAAATAGGTCACTACCACTATGCATGAGCACTTGACACACAGCTTCGCCAAACTTGCCCTCATTCAGCAGTCAATCAAAAAAATCCTAATTACTCATCCGCGCAGACAAAAACCTATTCAATCTTAGTGACTCTATCGTCCAGGAAGTGCGCAAGAAAATGAAAACACTGGGGAATATTATCAATCATTGTGTTACATAATCGAATCTAGGTCGTTTACTGAGTCGTTTTAGGATTCCGTAAGGGTTGCTCCAGTTTGGAAAAGCTGGTTCTGGGACTGTCAGCGCTATTCTGGTCTCACTCGGCATTTGTACTAGACAGCTGTCCTACAACTCTATTTTACAAGCTAATGGGTACGTTGTACATTTATTTGCCTGTAAAAATGCTATTTATAGGTCCTTGTACCTTAAGAATTTGCGCAAAATATAAATACAGATCCCAAGTTTTACGCAGAGCTCGCACTTGACTGGTTTTTTTTCTATCTTCTGAACATTTGGGTTACGAATATTACTCCTGTTATATCATTGTGCTGACTAAACTGGTCTCGTTTTTGGCAAGTGTTTTCAGAAATTCGTTGGAAACAGCTCTAAAGAAAGTAATTAATCAAATACTCCAGAATATGGGTGTAAAAAGTTAAAATGAAAGCAGATTCTACAATATTCAAATAAAAAATTATATTTAGACTGTTTTTGTTAGGATTCGATACTAAAAACATATTGAAGCGTATATCTCATAGAGCACATGCATGAAGCACTGCGTTCAAAATATAATTAAATGCAAGGGTGTTAAAAAAAGACAGTATGTTTTATACTATTTATTTCCCAAATAGATGATAATGCTGCTTCACTTTATAACTCGTCACCACAGGGTGCACTGAGTGAACAGTCTGCAAAGGCACGCTGTGGATACTGTGTACAGTGTGCAACGCAGGTGCTGGGTAGCTGTGTACTAGCGGCGCAGCATGGACGTGGTGCACCAGCGGGGCGGGGTGTACATGTTGCGAGTAATGGATGTCTTGGTGCGGGACTGTGTGGTAGCCGTAGCCTCCTGTATGGATATGTAGCCCTGGTGATGCGGCGGCCAGGGAGAGCACAAACGCCTGCAAAATACAAAATTATACATTTTTTTTTATTATAGCCTATAAATCCATTAAATGGCTTTCAATTTTTTTTTTTTCTCTTCTTTTCCCCTCATTCAAGGATCCCTGTTTGGGTAAAGGCCAAAATACAAAATACATAAAAAACTAAAAGTTGAGGACGCAGTAGTGGTATAACATTCGACTAGCAAGTTAATTAGATGATTAAGTTAGAATAAAGGTTGTCTGGAAGAAATCGCTTCATGCGATAAGACTGCCTATTGTAGGGCTAATGTTAAGAGTTGTAATTCTATTTAAAACATATTATCAAGCTTAGAATTAGAGGAAAAATGTCGCATTTCCCTGGCATGAATCTTTACACGTTCTTCTGAGTACTTAAATATTCTTTGTAAATTAAAAATTACGGCTAAGACTTATTTAGAGAGAGCCATTACGTAGACAATTATTTTTGCTAACTAATGACGAATGGAAATTACGCTCGTAGCCGAATTATTTTTCTAGCGACATTATTATTTAATTACACAATTCTCTATTTTTACTGAATAGTTTTCTACGATTTTGAACAATGTACGATGCTTCTATGTTATAAAAACAAACACGATTCTTTTGAATAGTCAAGTCCGTCAAGTGTGCGCGTACCCTTAGTTACTCTCATCTCTTTTATATGTACGAAATTCAAATATTAAAGATTAAATAAACTTGATATTGTGATAAATATTACATTAACCCTTTTGACATGTACCTTGAGTTTATCTTATCAAAATATATTATGAATCTTTGACATCTGAGAATAAAATGAAATTATTCAAAATCTGGTAGCTAAATATACAAATAATATAATAATTATGTCTGAAAACATTTCTCGCAAGAGCTTTTTAAAAATGTCTGTACATTTTCAGTAAAGCAATTATCGAAAACCTTCGAGCTTCCTTTCACGAGAATCAAATTACTGCGAGACAAAATGAAAAGATAATTATAAAACCAAAATAGACATGCGACAGCCTTCTACTGTAACAGACAAGTCTGAATTATATTTTTTTTTTAATTAAATATGTGCTCAAAGATCTTTGTACAATGTTCGCTCATTTATACCGACTTTTTAAAGCAATAAATACTATTCACTATAATTTTTAATATAACGTAATATTGACAGCGTGCGTATTTACAATATTAAAACGATTGATATTACGAAAATTTGATCTAAATGAACAAATATAAAAATAAAGGTATGAAATAAAAAAGTTATTTCACAAATATTTATAATTTTTTACGAATATCTTTGTAAAAAAGTTTTAATGTGTTGAATATAATGAAATGAGAGTTTGAGTACTTTGAGACGTTGTCATGCATAATATCTGCCGGCGGCTTTGCCCGTCGCATTTGTTTTGCTTTGCATATTGACACGTAGGTATTGTGCATTGTTCAATGGTTCAGGGGTGAAGAAAGGTACACCCTTCTTCTTTATTTTCACGTTTCATCACGTTTTTTTACTTTTCGTTATCTCACCCTCATTAATCATTAAACAACAAAAATATGACGCCTCAGATATCATCTATTCGCAATTATTTGATTTTTTTTTTCAAAAAATACGTTAATTCACAGTTTCAAATACTTGGAAAGGCTTGGTAACTCACAGATGGTATTAAAAAAAGTTAATTCAGTTTTTAACACATGATGCCTCTTATCATGGCTGAATGCCTAAAAGCGTTTAGAGAACTTTGTCCTTTGGATTTTGCGTATAATGCTAAATTCTATTAAAGTAAGTACAAGACTGCCGTACATTGTATTAGACTGCGACGAGCAGTTTACTGACACCTGTATTTCGGTAATTGAACTTATCAAATATGAATATAATAAATAAATATTCATGGTTGTATCAAACTAACATCTAGTTGCAGGCTAACTGTCTATCTTATAAAAAGTTAGCGCAGACTTGAAGTATTGATTACCATACGTAATGACGACTTTAAGTCAACGCTAACTTTTTATAAGATAGGGGGTAAGCAAAGCTATAACGTATATATAACGTAATAAATTATTGTATTTATTTATTTATCATAAGTAGGTACATACATATGCATGTTAATAGTACCTTTAAGCCTATGTAAAGGCACTAAGTTCTCATATAACAATATAATATCACGTAAAAAATGATGTAACGTAGAAGGTATAAACTTACTTTTTAAAAAAATTAAAATAGTTCAAACAGTCAAAGTCACATTTCAACTTGTGTTAAATAATAACGATAATTTCATGATTTCAGTTTTCTAGGTATATAAAAAACCCTATACTATGGTTTCTAAACTACGTGGTAGGCAGATACCTAAATAATACGTCTTTAGCTAATTATAAAAAATGCAAAGTAAAACCGTCTACCATTTTTGTACATAGATAATGACCGTACAAGTCTAGTAATTATAAAATGTTTGATATATTTATTAATGATCTTGCTCTCATACCACACTCGGCCTAGACTTTACGCACTAGTATTAAAATAAACATCCTATGGACCTAGTTATTCTACGGTACGTTAAGTGCAGTTAATTAATTTTTATTTTAAAAACTCACTATTTTAAGTTAAGTTTGTTGGTTTTCAAAATATTCGTAGCCTTACCTTATACCTTTCATATTATATAGGTTTTTTTTTAAATGATTAAAATAGTTTGGAGAAGTGCCCAGCAGTGAGACGTTACCGGCTAGAGAGAAAAAAATAGTTTAAAATATCCATTAAATAGATAACGAACATCCCTTTGATTTAACAAATTAAAACTTAAGTAATTGATGAAACGAGAAACATCATAAACCGCTGGATAATATTGTTTTAATCAGGCTTAATTGAATACTAATTAAACAAGTTTATAATGCTACAAAGCTATTTTTTAAACCTTCAACTATTTTGAAATAAACTATTGTAGGGTAGGTACTAGTTGATTAATATAGATTATAGATAATAGTTGATGCTAACTTGATCTTAGACTTGAGGAAAATGTTTATACATTTTTTATTTCACAAAAAATAACTATCTATTTTTCGAATATACCTACATGTCATCTCTTTTTGTCTTTGATTGATATAAAAAATTCACTACAAAGTTTTTATATAAAATTGACTTGGTTCTCAAAATTAACTTAAAATTATTAAAAAAAAAACGATGTAATGGTTGCGTGCATTATTTTATTTCAGTTTAAAATAAAAAAATATACAAAAGTCTTACCAGTATGCAGTATCGTATCATAGTGCCGGGTGTGTCAACGAGTGTGTCACAATGGGGACCGACTGTACTTATAAGCTACTTTTTTTACCATAGACCTACGATAACAATAGAGGTTGCTTCATATTCTTAAGGAGTTTCCTTGTTCTAGGTATAATTATGACGCATTGACTAAATGATTATTACATAGATTAAGTATAATTTTAAGTACATAATTGGATTTATCTGTGATTCATGTATTAATTAATACTATTTTTTTACGCCATCTCCACCGAAGAAACATAAATGTTTGCCATTCCACAAATGTTTGTTCTTTGTGGGGATCAAACCCACGGTCTATAATATGGAAGACAGAGCTAACAGCAATTGAACCCATCACAATGTTCCAACAAGTAGAACCAAAGCAAAAGTTTGAGGTAACGCTTCGAAATAATTTTGCCGGTTCTATAACAGCCTTAGCCTATATTTCTTTTTTAAATTCATGCTTTATAAGATTAATGTGTGTATTGTTGTATTTTTTTAATTTTACGATAATTTAAAAAAGTTAGTGTTTATTTTTAATTTTACTAAAAAACTTCTTTTTCAATAATTGTAGATACGATCAAAAAAGTAAAGGATTGTTTTAGTACATTTTAATCCAAAGATTTATAGTGTTTGATTTGTATGTGAGAAATATTTGGTTTATTTAAAATAAATAAAAAACAAGAAGAGGCTGTTATTTATAGTCTTATGTAATGTTGAATCGTGAGATTCTTCCATTGAATATCACAGAAAAAAAAATAGCCCACACAAGCGATGCCAAAATAAAATCAAAAGCTAGTTAAAGATCTGTCATCTGAGGGGTGACAAAACAATGTGTCAAATTGTAATTTATCGTAACACATACACTGCGCGGTGACATTGCATTATTCGATAGTCAACTTGACATTGCCGCGCAATGTGTTACGAACACGAGAAGTTTAACGTGAGAACGTGAGACTTATTTGTCACTGTCCCCTTTTTGAATAGCACCTTGAATTACTCACGGTTGGACAACATGTCAGAATGATCATTCCTTGACCGTATTTTTTAATGCAGCTCATTTTATGATAATCCGACCTGACCCGACTGACAGATGACGTTTGTCTCAAAATTATGGTATTGACAACTTGACTTGTGCCTTCTATTAGTTATTGCTATTACAACTAATATTATCAATATTTTTCTAGTGATGATGAGGAAAAAAGTATCTACCAGCAATCTAGAGCAAAAAAATACATGTTTTTTTTTACATTTATATTATGTAACCCTGATGCTAAGAGATATCCAAAATATCACATGCAAAGTGAACTCTTTTGACATGTATGATAGAGTTACAGCTAAAATATACAGTGGTAGAGAGGTTTATCAAAGTTTAAATCAAATTTAATTTAATTAACATCCCCGCACCATGTTTCAGAGAATCGGATATTCAAATACTCTCATAAATTTCCCACAGATTTTACACGAGCGATGTATTATTTAACTATTAATGGCTAAACGAGATGTACTGAATATAGCTCAAAATTTTCCCATATAGTGATGGGGTAAAAGATTTTATATTCTCGTATTTTTTTATGATAAAAAATATACCTGGCAACTCTTACAGAACTATGATTCTTGTAATTTATCTATAATTTTTTTTTATTTCATTTATGAAGAAACATGTGGATGGCCCACCTGATTCTAACTAGTAAACACAATCATATTACAAAAGACGTGCCAAGTGAAGCAATACACTACGTCCATATTTGGGACATAAGAAGATTTACCTTGTCTTAGTGAGCATTTTCAATATTAAAAAAAGGTTATCAAATTGTGTGATTTTCAGTTCTTAACAGTTCTCAGTACATTAGCATTACTTGCAGCATCGATAATATTTATTAATTTGAGTTTAGTTTCACATCTCTATTATTAAGCCGATAAAGGTCAATATAAAATTAATAAGGCCATATTAAGGTCACATCACACCACGACCTATAATTGAAACCACTAGTTTGCACTTTGACTGGTTTTATCGTTATATCGCACACATATCGGTTTATTTTGATTACAGTATTTATTATAGGTGTTACCAGAAACTTATTAGTTGTATAAAAAAATAATAATAATAAATATAAAACTTTTCATCACTAAATCATGTTATATTTTAAAAATACTTCTCTAAATATATTACTCTTATGTTACCTTAAAAAGTTCGCAATATTTTTCATAAATAAAACACATTTACAATACTGGACGATGATACTTTATTAATATAAATATAAAAATTCGTAAATGTCATAGTCGTGAAAAATCTCTATTAAAGGAGATAGAAAAATACAGTTTGATAAAGCTGACCATTCTTATTAATAGTTTACATATCTCAAAAGGATTTGGAATAAAATAAATTTGGAACAAAAACAGATTGAATACAACGATCTGTTTTCTAGGATGAAAAATTGACAATATTTTTTCGCATCAAGTTTTTTTATGAGTTAAATTATTTTTCTTTTATTTTCTGCACAGAAAATTGTGTATAAGTACCTATTATTCTTAGTCCGTATTATTATTCTTAGTAAAATTGTGATGTTATGACTAGCGATTAATTATTTTAACAGATTTTGACCAAAAAATATAAAACACGTCGAAAGATTTTTAATAAATCAATCAGCTTTAAAAATACAGTTATTTTTTACTACCTTCTATAATCTATAAAAGGAAGAAAACTATTTAAAAATATATGGCGAATGAACGACAGGAGCATGATATGCTCGTACCGGATGGCTCAGTACAGTGCTGACGTGAGACACTGACACTGGGGCATGGTGAATTAGTGGGGCATGGTGCACCAGTGGGGCGTGGTACACTGGTTGATGGACGAAGGGTGATGGGTATACCACGATGGGCTTCGGGGCTGGTGCGGCGCTCACACCGGCCAGGGTAAGAAGAAATGCTGCCTGAAATCAAAATATAGCTGTATTAATTTGTTGGGCTACAACTAAGGAACTACAACTACAACGCAGACTGCAGACTTTTAATCGGCCGATAGTTTGGTCGGCTTCTTAATCAGTATGAAGATGTATGCAGATGCGCACATTACAATGATGCAGTCTTCATACTGATTAAGAAGCCGACCAAACTATCGGCCGATTAAAAGTCTGCAGTCTGCGGGGACTCTAAAAGGACCAATAAATATTAATATTACGAGTTGATAAATGTGTTCTATGAAATCACAGTATAGCAAGTTTCTTGATTGAAAAAGATTTATTACAAAACCATTATTAATATAATAAGTAAGTCTTCGTCCAGTTTGAAAACACAATTACATTATGAAACAAACCAATAGTCTTAGTAATTAAATAACCTAGTCAAAACTTTTGACGTGAAATTCAAATTGTAAATAAGAGTATGATACATAAATAACTCAAGTCGGTTACTAATCATAAGTTTATTTAACATTTAATTTAAACATTTCAAAACTTACCAAGAAAAACATTTTTCTAGCAACGTGATCTAAGCTAGGTAGACTCTTACTGCCTCATAAGAGCGGCACCCTGAATATATAGCTTTAAGCCAATTTTTGTGGTTTGCGAATATGGAAAGGAATGTCTACTAACACGGTCACATTCTTAGCTCTGTGCATTGGTACAGTCATGCACAAAAATCCTAAAGTTACACCTAAAACACATGCTTATATAAGTATACTCTACGCATAAGTACAGTCAGATACAATTTCTAATATTCCATATTTTAGTAGGTATATAAATAATAATTAAGTGATTGTTAAAGAAAACGATGTGTGAGAGGAAAGAATTAGAAATTTCGCTTCATTTTCTGTTAAATTAGGCAGAACTTTCATCCAGCAATATATTTAATAATGTTGATGATAATGATGATAGCATAAGGTTGTATAAAATCTCAGTCACATTCACATGGCATAAGTATATTAAATTCGCGGCTGAGGCTGCGAAAATGCGTCTTCTGTCATAGAGTAGTTTTAGTCAGAGAAATTACTTCACTAAAACAAAAAAATGTACTGTGCAAAGACATGTGATATGAACTTTTAAATTGTTTCTAATGTTTATTTCCTTTATTTGGTTAAAAATTATAGTAGTATTATACCAACATAAGACTACCTAAGATGTGCCATCACTATTAACACAAATAAGGATTCCATAATTGATTTATTTACTTGTGACCTTTTCACATGTGATTCAAGTGATTATATTATGATTCTTTGAATTCATATTATTTTGCATTTGTATACTTTTTGAATAATTTAAACGGTATAATAATTTTACTAGAAAATATTATAATTACCAAATTTAAAGAATTACCAAAAAAACCCTTGCTTTCAGACTAATTAAATTAAATTATTTTAATAATTCCAAAATACCTACATCACTTTGTATCCGCAGCAGTGTACAAGTGTATGTGAAAAGGTGTTACCGGTCTTCTTCGCGTTTAATCCAAATATGGTCAATATAACCGGTGTCCTCTCGGTTTGATCCACCGACTCGTAATGAGGCATTCAATTGAAAAACCTTGGCTTACTTGAAGATTCTGATTGAGAAGATGTCTGATGTCTTTTTAAGGAATTCGAAATATTGAAATAAATATATTTTTTATGCTCTTATAAATAACTTTTTGATTTTCAACAAAACACTTTTAGAAACTTGTTAGGTACTGAGTAATTTTTTTACTAGATTAAAAAAAAATGAATGCTTTGACAGTTCTTGCAAAGTAATAATCTATCTTTAGAGATTCCAAAATCATGGGTTATTACAATGAAATTGAGTGGTACTCTCTGTATTTTAATTAGTCTGCGCCGTTTCTGTGAATAACCGTGGATTTTCCGCTCGACATTCCAACTTCAAATATGTAGGTAAGTGTTTCAGGTATGCTTGTAGTACCCTAGACTAGTTACACGGTAAGATATCTTTACTTTTAAAACTTTTTTCGTAATTGATTAAAAACATAGATTATGAGTTTTTGAGTTTTAGACCATAGCTTATCTGTCCTGAAATACGATTAAAACATACAACTTGACTCAGGTACTTGGTAGTTTTATTTAAACATTAAAATCAGTGGTGGACGGCGATAACTGGCAGAGCTTTAACAATGGGGGTGTGGTGGACCACCGAGCTGCTGTGAGCTACAGCGACGGGAGCGGTCTTAACGACAACTGGGGAGTGGACTGCGTGGACGACTGGGACCGCATGGACCACTGGGGCGGACTTCACGAGCAGAGGCGAGGCGTGGAGCACTGGGGTATGGACGGAGTGGACGACTGGGGCGGAGTGGACGGAGTGGACGACTGGGGCAGCGTGGACTGCATGGACCACAGGGGCAGCGTGGACTGCATGGACCACTGGGGCAGCGTGGACTGCGTGAACTACTGGAGTGCCATGGTTCACCACCTGGAATAAATACAGTTTACTACTTGCTCGATAGCATAGTGTGGTGCTACTCTTGATGAAAGTGTTCTTAGTAGATTGTCCTATTTGGCTGTTTTTAGAAATATTGGTCATAGTATTTTGTTTGTATCTACTACATTGAGCAACTTTTAGAGATGTTGGTCTTAGTAGGTATATTGTCTTATTTGACTGCTCTTGATGACGGTGGTCTAAATTATTGCGTTACCTGGCTGCTCTTAGTGATGGTGGTCTAAGTTGTTATGTTACCTGGCTGCTCTTAGTGATGGTGGTCTTGGAGCCGAGCACGGCTGCGTGCACGACGGGCGCGTGCACGGCGTGCACGATGGGTGCCTCGTGCAGGAGCAAACCAGGCGCGGCCGCCACGCACGCTACGAGAGTCACGAAGGCTACCTGGAAAAAAAAATGTGAAAATAATCAGCATGGAATACATATACCCAGCTGGGGTAGAAGCCAGTGGGGCAAGTCCAGGTGTGGATGATATTGATGATGTTGACTATAAATAATATTATAATACACTAAGTCACCTGGAAAAGGTGTATAAGTGTATCATAATCTGAGACCAAGTTGTATGTTAATAAATACATAGGTATTCATTGACACTTCAAAAAGCGCTATCCAGTCTCAAACTAAGCAAAACTGTTCTATTAATTCACATTCGACAGTGTTTGGTAAATTACTAATAAACTCACTAAAATAAATATCTATTGTGATCTTCGGAAAATTCAATGAGTGTACAAAAAACTGTCGTATTTCGTTGTATTAATATAATTAATGTTTTAATTAACGAAAATCTTTGTAATTATGATATCTTCATTACTAATTTTCTTATCCAGATTATTCAAGTATCCAGTTTCAGATGTTTTGTCTGAGGTTTCGAGGTTTCTGAATCACTTTGAAAGATTCTTCGGTATCTGGTTCGACTTTCAAACAAAAATAATGAGTGAACCAGTTTTAGAATCAAAATAAACTAAGTTAAAATTGTACTCCCACGAGGAAGCTAAAATTACAGAAAGTTTTTAGACAATCGTGGGCTTTTGTGGGAACTTAGTCAACACCCGCCGAAAATATGTTGTAACAAGTTATATGCCCGCGGTATGTAGCTGCTTAGTACATGATAAAAGCTTGACCTACTTGTTGTGTTATTTATATAAAAGAACGTTTTAAGTTTTATCTGATAAAACACAGAGTGTGTTTATTGAGCCCTTTGTATCTATTAGCTGTTCTGTTACATATCACTGCGATAATGTATGATTTGAATCAATTGCCTTCACTTTCATACAATATTCAAATAATGCGTGTAAAACAATAATTTTTATGGTTATTTCACCTAAAATTTTTTGATTAAACTAAAAAAAAGTCAAAATATGATTTATCAAAGAAATATCTAAGTGAAAATCACGTAATATTTTGGATGATTTTATAGGATTCACAAAAGCACAAAAAAAAACAAAAGACTTACAAATCTCTGCATGTTTTTGTTTTATTTGAAGTGATCGTCACAAAAGTACTGAAGTATCTAATGAATGTCGGGCTCCATCTGACTATTTATACCGACCACCGAATTTCGACAATGAGTAGGTACATACTTGCGAGAACTGATGAAGATGAAGCTTTGGTGGAGAAGGTATCTCGATCAAACTTATACATTTCAGAGTACACAATTAAACATTATATGTTTAACTACTATTTGTCATCTTATTTTATTAACTTTCAAAGACGTTTAAAAAAAAACGTGTGTTTAAACTTATTTCATCTTCAATTCTCATAATATTATTTCTTTTAAAGTCATCTACTGTTATTTTACCTATCTTAAAATAAACTGATTTCAACATCTTCAATTTTCAATTTCCAACTGTGCTCATTTTGAGCACACAAATACCGCATCCATCGAAGCTTTCACTCGTTTCGTAAATCACAAGATCAATGATAAATAATACAAACAAGTTATGCTTGTATTGAGGTTGAAGTCAAGTTCACTTGCACATTATTATTATTTAAATGTACGTAACAATCTCATAATCTTGTCCTACTCTTAAAAAATAAAATACTCCTTATTTTCTAAGATCGTAATTATCTTCGTTATGGGTGTCGGTGCAATTACAGACAAATATAAGTACATCTGTTTGTCTCAAAGTGATGAGCTACAATGTATCAAAAGTCACGTTCTCAGTGGACGTGCTCAATGAGGTATAAATCAACCACAACACTTGAGACTTCACCGTTACGTTTCAGAGTGATGGACAAAGTGTTGGTGGTTACTTTACATCAGGTGGGCCATCGCCTTAATAACTAACCGCTAAGAAAACCAATGGTAACTTATTTTTAGGTAAGTTTTGTCAGCATGTAGTTACCGTAATTGTAGTTGCATAAAAAAGTCTGACCACGGGATTCAAATCCGCATCTCTTGTAACAGTTGCTAGTTATAGTTTTCATTATAAACGGGATATTTACCATGATTTGTGAGTTAGATTATTTCCAAACTCACAAATCATGGTAAATATCCCGTTTTATAATGAAAACTATGTTCAAAACCGTGATATTTTCAAATATTATACCAGTTGCTAGTTGCGACATATCCATATCAATGCTATTAGGGCAGTAATTTTGACCATCATTTTTATTTTTTTAAGTTTTAATATCTTACCCTTTATGTCGCGATGTACGTAAGGCCCTCATTAAGAACTGAACATTAATAAAAATCTGCAAATAAATCATTTTGTTCAATACATATCTTTGTGCGAAGGATTTATTATAGTAAAAGGATAATTTATCATGACTTCGCGTGTAATCATTTGTTGATAATCCGAGCTGTCGATTATAAAACTGAATATTAAACGTTACGTTAACATAAACGTCGAAAAATTTATGTCTTATGTAACTATTGAAGCAGTTTTAATGATATATAAATGAGTCTTCTTAGGCAAGCTACTATGCTATTTACTTCAAGTGAGTACGTTAAATGATGTAGCTAAGTCATCGAGCCTACTTCATCTAGCATTGTGTAAAGCGCCTTAGACAATGTAGGCATTTTTACTATACCATATTCACTACACGGAAAAACATAGGATCTAAAAAAAACAGCGATCAAAGTCGTGAGAATCACATAAGTACTTTCATTTTTAGCTTATAATAAAAAAATCTTATAGTAGGTCGTCGATCAAAGCTTGATAAATCAACGTATAGTGCGCAGACGCAACGCTTGCGTAACATCCATTGTCGCTGAATGTCAAGTTTAATACCTACACAGTGTTGCTATTGTTTTATACGTTAAAAGCTCTACGCAACTTCTCTGTGTAACATAATCTGCACGAAGGACTAACAATAGCCCGGCATGGTGTGTATAACATGACTGACGTTTAAATGTATAGATGAACTTTGTTCGCGTAGTCTTGCTAACCTTATAGCACTAATAAAGTATTTTAGAATGGTTACTGATTGCTAGAGATGTGTTATTAGCGCCTGTTCCTTTTATATTTTACGCATCCAGCGTATATATGATTGTATATCTGTAGACCGCTCAACCGATCCAAATCAGTAGCAATCGTCGCGTACCAAAGATACCTACTAGCTGCGTTGCCGCGCTGAATAGCAATGCTGATGCGGTCACGTATCTCTGCTAGACGCCCAGAAATAATTTTGAAAACCCAAAGGGCCTCGGTACCCCACGACTCCATCGGAGGTACCGAGATCAGACAATGAGGTACCGAGGCCCTTTGGGTTTGGGTCATATATTCATGGTTATGTGAAGATGTTTAAGAAAGTAGTCAGTGGTTATCACTATACTCATCACTTTGAGAAATTGAAAATCATAGATAAATAATTATCTTTACAAAACCCTAGTTATTAGTATCTAACCTTATCGTTAACTTTACCAACTTTGATATTTTAGCCTTGATTGATACATAGAGTTAAGTTAGTAGATAAACTCATTTGTTTTATTATATATTTTAGAATAAGTTCAATTAGATTGAAATAAATCTTGCTAAATCTAAAGAACCTTGGGTTTGATGATAATGCGATATCATTTCGAAATAGTTGCATGTAATTATATTATTGTTTTAGATCTATAGTTTATTTATTTCACCATGTAGAAACAATGTATAGGCTACCCTTGCGAAATCGGAACGCCGCCACAAGTCTTCAATAAAAATACAAAACTCCAGCTAAGATATTTTGATTTAAATAATTTAACACCAACTACATTTTTCGTAAAACAAACGTTTAAATAACAAAAGCACTTGTCTAAAAACAATCAATCAACGATAAATGAAAGCTTTACAAGATAAGCTCTTTTCATTAAAGTCTTCAATTTTTTCCAGCAATTAATTGAAGAAAGTGTTCGTAAAATGCTAAGCTGCAATTTAAATATTTTATTACTGTCATAATAATAGCGATGAGTTCAATGACACTAGACTTTGACCCCATGCGCAAACATGCTTTGTCCTGTTTAGTTGTAATTAAATAACATTATTAGGTAATAGATATTTCTTTGAACATTTTGGAAGTAAAGCATCCGACACGTGTATTTTATTTGCATCTATAAACAATTTCCGTTTTCTTTTTATTAGTTCAGCCTAAGGCACGAATTTAGCCTTAGGCTAATCGAAAAAAATATTAACGAAATAATAAAACATATTTAATAAAACAAATAATTTAATCAAACAATCAATGGAGAGCGTACAAAGGGTAATGGTTCACCACTGGTTCTGTTTCGTGCACTGTTGAGCTGTGGTGAGAGATGGCAGAGTCTCCAGTCTTGGCTGATGAGTACACTTGGGGAGAGTAGACCACAGAGGTAGGTGCGTAGTCGTAAACATGGTGCATCACATGGCTGTAGACCGGTGCATGAACCAAAGTGGTACCGCCGTGGTTCACCACTTGACTGCTCTTCGTTAGAGTAGACTTAGCTGAACCCAGTACTGGGATGTGGCTGTAGGTCATGACAGGGGCGTGCAAGACTGCGGTTCCTCCGTGGTTCACCACCTGACTGCTCTTGGTAACTGTGGATTTAGCAGACAGCTCATGGACTACCGGGACATGTTCATGAACCACTGGAACGTGGTATACTGGGGCATGAACCACTGCGGTGCCTCCATGGTTCACGACCTGACTGCTCTTAGTCAACGTAGACTTGGATGATGAGAGTTCATGAACCACTGGGTAGACAGGATGGAGATAGGATCCATAGCTTTGTTGGGTGTTCTGGGTGAGTTTGGATGGGTAGTTGTGCTCCTCGATGAAAACAGCAGGTGCTGCGGCAGCAACCCCCAGGAGCACGCTGATGATGATCTGAAAAATAAAGAATTGGTTAAGTTTTATGTCCCTAAGTGATTGACCTAATAACATAAGAATATTATGTCATTTTCAAATTCTAAGTAATATATTTGAGGATGTTGTCAGAAGAATTAAATCATTATTTTTATGATGAAAATATATTTTGTAAACTATTATTTTCAAGACATTTTTGGCATTTTATTTTTGATATATGCACTTACGATATTTTGCATTGTAAATGTTTCACGGCTCGCTACCGACTGATGGTTTGGGGCTCTCTCTCGTAGTTTTTATATCAACTTGAAAATAATCATCGCCCCAGATATTGGCAATACCTACCACCCACCTTTACAAAGGTGTTTTTTGACAGAAAGTTGCGCAAACGCATGACATCAAACTTGACAGATGTCAGTAGTAATGTGGATGATAGCAATCTCGATTTGTCGAATTAGCGTATTAATTATTACGATTCTATTTGTAGGTAAATAGATCATGAGATCCGATTCGATTTGCAATACTTACGAGGTACCTTTATAATCAGTTAAATAATAAAATATTTGTCATTTATATTATAGAAAAAAGTAGCTTTGTATTAGAGGGAGTTTTTGACTATGACATTTTTTTGGCTCAATGTATCAGTAGAATGTAAATCTAGAATTAATTGATCATAATCAGACATCAGATAAAAATGATAAAAAAATAAAGCATTGTAGGTACAAGACCGACAAAGTGCTCGTTGACCACACGGCGCGCGCGCTTGCAAAATGTTTCATAGATCATTTGTTCAAGATAAGTAGGACCTTAGTTTTTAAAGATCATTGCGCCACCCATCTAGCAGAGATATAATTTACTCTGTCCTATTTTTATTTGCAATCAGTCTTCAGCTTGTAGAAAGAGAGCTCCAGGGTCGACAAAAAAGTAATCTAATTGCCCAAGTCACGACTACTTGTACTACGGCTCCAGTAGAACGAGCTTCGGCTCCAATCTATATCAGTCCACTGCTAGTTGAAGGTATTTTCTACTAAGCTTAGTCTTCGACTCATCTTTGTTTGCCAGCTTCATTTTGCAGAATGTTGCTCCACCTTGCTTGAAGAACCTGACCGCTATAGGAGCCTTAAGTGTGGCATATGACTATCTATTACCTACTCATCTTGATTTTAGGATACCAAACAGCTGTTAACATTATTATAAACATTATACAGTACGCTGTTTTTGATCCAACAATAAAAACGCATAACCCGTTTGTTTAGATCATGTTATTGTACAATATGAATTTATAAAAATAAAAAAGATCATCGAGTTAAAATAAAATTTCATTTAGATTCAGATTAGATAGGAAATTATGTTAAAAGTACCAGTTCAATTCTTACAAGAAAAGTTTGTCAGAAAGTCAAGAATAATGTATCTACCTTCGTCCTTATTTTATTGATCTTTTTTTATTTTATTGATTCCACTTGAGGTAAAGTCATAAATAATATTATTGAGTTTTACAACGACAAAAGTAGGTGCTTAAGCAAGTTATTGCTTCATCTCGTGTTACTTATGATATCATTACGAATTTGTTTCTGACGAAAAAAACTTTATCTTTCAAACATAGAATCATTTTGAAAACCCGTTTATTTAAAAATAAAACTAACAAATTGCATTTTTTTTCAAACAATGTTTTTTTGATATAAATTAATCAGTGTTTTGTTATTTTCTGACTTAGACAGAGAACTTAAGCTTAAAAAAGCTTGTCATTAATGTAACTTTTAAAATAATTTTAAAATTGAAATGTCATCAAAAAGAATCCTTCAGAATGCTTAATTGAATATTGTCATAAACAAACAATGCATTCTGAAATAAGACCGACCAACTGTCAGTAACATGATCTGTCAGTCAACAACCAAATAAATCTTATTCATCGAAATTACTTCACCTACCGCAGCGCACAAATCGCATATTTATGCTAAAAAGCATTAACTTAATTGTCAACAAACATTTCATACAAGCTATACAGTTTTTATATTAATAACCGTAAGGACTATTTTAGCATGATTGAAATATTCCAATACTGTAAAATACAGAAATTATGGCAGTAAAATTAACACAACACTCAGCTGTCTCCTACAATTAAAAGATTTTAAGATATAACATATCGTTTTGAATATTAAAAATATTGATGATAAATGATCCGTCGATCGAAATGTCAACTGATGGTAAGTGGACGTTTTATTCATGATGTGTGGTCACTGTTGTGTAATAAGTAAATTATTTTTAATTTGCACACTTTTTCTCCTTTAATATTTTCGAAAATGGAGATTATCATACTTAATAAAATATATTCATTGACATACTTGATTTGTCTACATGGTAATGTTTTTAATCTGTTTAAATCAAAAATGTACCTAAGGTAAGGTACATTTTAGTGTCGACTGCAAAATATTCATATTATTATGCATTTTCAACAAAATTATGTGTATGATCATAGGTAATGTTGATAAAAATAATCTTTTTCTGTGATACAGCTTTATCAGCAACTTGCAATTATTTTTGCAATAAAAAGAAATAGTTATTGTTCAAGTCAGCGCGGGGCGACCAAACATGCACCTTAAAGTTATTTATTGACGGGCTAAATTAAACAATTCCATAAAAATGAAGCAACTCCGAATCTGAACTCTAATTCAACAGTAGCAAGAGTGCAAGTTTGAGCGATTTTACAGGTAAACGTGACCAATGTCCTAATTTTGACATAACATGCCAATTCGATGTCAATGTCACTCTGACAGTTGGAAAGTAGCGCCATTGACAGGTATAGCGACAAAATTACAGTTATTGACTCACAAAAACGATGTAAAATTATCTCAAATATGCAATTATTTTTGATTAATGAGGATAAAAAGCTTACTTTAGGTAAAACATAATTATTAAGTACTTGATCGAGATAAAGTAATGACCATAAATGAAATTAAATGCACGTAAACGTGCGCGATAATCATTGTACTTGAGTTTTTTTAAGTTTTGGTTCTATATAAAAAAGAAAGGGAATATAGATTGAAGGTTCACCAATTACAAAGTTTTAATAAAATTCCACAACTTAATAATTATGTCAAGATTTAATAATGAGCATGCTGTGTTTGTATTTACAATAAATATAAATATTCTATCAGCAATCTAGTTCCCATACTAAAAGCTTCGCTAAGTTTAGGACTAGAGCACGATGTATAAAATGGCCGTGGTTATTTATTTATAAATAAATATTCACTCATCACACTCTAGTTCCAATCTAAGCAAAGCTTGTATTAGGGGAACTATATTGCAGATAGAATACTTTTATACTTTTTTTAGTAAATACATAGGGACATAGTAACATCCAGTCACAGATCAAATATTTATGTTCATCACACAAACATTTGCTTTGGGTGGGAATCGAACCCATAACCCACAGCATGGAAGGTTTGCTACTACCAACTGAGCTGCAACGCCTGTAAGAATTTTAATAATAAAAATAGTTCACTATTTAATCTAATTTTAAAATCCAAAACTAATAAAATTACTGAAGCTTGTAACATGCATGGTTTGCAACTAATTTTACTGTCTAATAAAACATTCTGTTTCAGACTACCATTTTAATTAAAACTGATTTATTCAGGATTAGATTAAGTACTTTCTAGTATTCTTAATAATAATGTTAATAACTGCGTAGTAGTGACGAAAAGTAGGACCAGTATGTCTACAATTTTTGTGATGAAATTAATTATCTATTTGCATCATTATTTACGTCCTTTTATTACAAGGTCTCTTTTGATAATATTTATTTGGTAACTTAAGCTGTGCGTAACTAATGGTAGGTGAAACTAAACAATGTATAATTATTATATTAAACAATACAATATTTTAAAATTAAAAAAACTCTTGCCTCACCCATACCCCTACTACGTACCGTACTTATTTTTGTTATAAGAGCTTAACTACCAACCTATAATTTCGTTTTATTTGTATATGATAGCCAAAATTATTTATTTGTCCTTCTGCATTACAACTTCATCAGCTTAAATAGCCAGATTATTTATAATTGATTAATTACTAAAGAATCTGCACAAGGTGGTCAATGTCATGTATAACATGTATTCTTACATTTCAAGATGGCTCCAACCTTGATGTCGAATTATTCGATATTTTCTCGAAAAGGGCAAAATAATGAAGAATAACCCAAATAACTAGCTGTTTTTTATTTAAATGTGTTTTCGTCGCGTAAATACATTTTAAGAATACTTTTAAAGTCTTATTGCGCTACAGCTTAAAAAATAGTTTGAACTGTTTTGATGAAAGTGGTTAATCGTTCAAACAATAAAAATGCATAGCAAGTTGTACTAAGTAATTAATTGCTTCAAATTTTGGTCTTGTTAAAATGAATATTTGTATTTTTTTTTCTATAACCCTATTGAAAATATAATTGTCCTTAAATCTGTTTACAATTAAAGTGCACAACAGTAATGCCTTAGGGCTATGAACGTTTAATCTAAAATTATTATTTAGACTACCTCTTAACCTTGTCAGTTAATCAGTACACAAGTATGTATAATTACCGAAATTAAGTAGCTACCTACGTACCTATCTACAAGCTGACATATGAAGGACGGGTGTTGCTAGAAGTTTATCATATTTGGGACCGACTCAGATATTCAGTACCTATACCATGAGTTGTCACAGTAAAATCGCCTGACTTTACTACAGTAGTTCCGTCAATATTAGTATGACGAATTTTAGTACCCAACTATCCGCTAGAGGCGCTGTACAAATTTTCATACATTTTTTTAACTACAGACGCTAGCGAGTGTAGTAAATATAGTATAGTAAAAACTCATGGTAGAGCTACTGTATGATTTAATAAGAGATCATTTTTTATTTATCAATCGATGTCCATGACACGTCACTTGGAAATTTTGGGAAGCTTTGGTCTTTACAATTATTTACTTTTTTATCAAAGAGTGTTCTTAAGTCTATTATCTATAATAATGTATTGTCTTATTCAGCACGTCCTTTGAGGACGTCACTTACGAGGTATCACAAATTAAGTGCTGTGTCTCATATAGTTATAAAAAGAGTTCGTTTGAAATATTGTTTTGATTTTGATACTAATAAATGTACTGACAGACGTGCTCAAAAAAAGCATGCTAATAAGCTTGCTTAAAATTAGCATGCTCTGCAAACTGTTCACATTTGCCAGAAATAAGCATGCTTTATTTAAAGCATAGTACTCCTATAGGCATGCAAACATGTTCAGACGTGCTCGGAGCACGCCCCCACCTACCCGCGCCTCAGGTAGCATGCTCGAAAATCAAACGTCGTTTGACTTTTGAGCATGCTCTAAATAAGCATGCTCATTACATTACACACGTGCTACTAATGAGCACTTGCTCAATTAAAGCATGCTTTCGTGCTAGTAATGAGCACGTCTGTCAGTACCTTACCGGTTTAAATAAAAGACTGTCAGTGACATTGCGCACACGCACGTGAGCTATTGACGGGCAAATGTTGCGTAGGTCAAGGTTAAACGAATGAGGTATAAATAAAACAGTAAAGTAGAAACTTCTTTTTACTACATTTTTTAGAAAATGCAACTAATGAATTCATATTTAAGAAAAACATAATGCAGAATTATCTATATTGTACTGTACGTGACGAAAATTATTTGTTTAAGTTGTTTAATTTGCTAGTAATATTTTAAGCCAACAACTAAAGATTATTATTTAAAATAATTAACAATGTGTCATATTCATAATTTTAACATATTTTGTGTTTACCTATGTCTTGCATATATGGTATATATGGTAAATAATAAGAGTATGTATGTACACTCTCATACGATGGAGGTTTAAGTCAAGGCCGAGAAAATATAAATAATTCATCAGTTCAATTGAACAAGACAAGTTTTAATTCATTCAACGCTGGAAGGCATTTTGTCGACAAACTAGAGGAATGCATTTACGGACGTGAGTTCGTACTTGAACATAATAAATAACTTCCTAAGCTATTACTTTCTAAGCTTATCGACTATGGTACTTCCTACTATTCTACTAATATTATAAACGTCAAAGTTTTTAATTATAGATGTATGGATGTTCGAAGTACTAATCCTGAGCAGACGAAGTCGCGGGCTCCAGATAGTGTTGCACTAATAATCTAACAAAAAATACAATTGTTGGGTACCAACTAACAGGTCTTCTTCTTCGTGGTGATGATGATTTTAAACAACGCGTGCACAAAATTTTGCTCCTTCTATGGCCTTTTGTCATGGTATACGAATCGTTTAAATTACGTGAACAAATGACAAAACCAATCGATCAGTGAATTTTTTTTAACTTTTTGACAAAATATTATAGTCCTTTTAAAGTTCAAACTGCCTTTAAGCATATTCAATGCAATTTATCTTAAGACCACTAAATCTACAACGCGCGAAATATTAGGAGCTTGTCAATATAATCTATTATCTGAGTTGTTACTCTAATAGCGTCTCATCAAATACTAGTTAGCATTAAATAGTTAAATGAAGCTTAAGTTTGAAAAATACCTGTTTAAAATGGCCAGGCTCAGGAACAGATAGTAAACAGTGTTCCCTCATCTTGTTTTCAGTCAGTCCACCAGACCGGATAACTTGTTCCTCCCCGCTGGATTTACGACTCGTCTCGAAGCCATTAGCTTCATGGCGGAAATTATTCGAATGAGGATAATTTAAGAATTTTACACCCGATTTGTACCTAGTAGTCTGTCTAATGCAATTTATCTAACTATCTCAGAGTACATGAATATAAAAAAAATATTAACAATGACATTTTAGAAAACAATAATTTATGTAAATGTCAAATAGTAATAAAGTATCATCGGAACATTATTTGTCATACGGTTACTATAATTTATTTGTATTGTTCCAGATTCCTCGCCATCTGGTGGCCCCTGAAGTGCCAGATTACGAAGCGCCGCGCCCGACTCATGATTTTCTTCATCTGGGTCTTCGCCATCGTCGTGACCACTCCCTGGGTCTTTTTCTTCGACCTCGTGGTAGTCTTCGAAGAAAGCCCCCACATTCGTCTCTGCCTCGACATCTGGCCCAACCCTCTCAGTGAGATCCTCTACTTCGTCATCGGAAACCTAATTTTCTGCTACATCCTGCCCATGTTTCTGATCTCCATGTGCTACATCCTCATTTGGATCAAAGTTTCACGACGTTCCATTCCCACCGACACCCAGGACGCTCAAATGGAACGCATGCAACAGAAATCTAAGGTTAAAGTGGTCAAAATGCTTGTCGCCGTCGTCATACTGTTTGTAGTCTCCTGGCTGCCACTGTACTCCATCTTCGCCAGACTAAAGCTTGGAGGGCCAATCAAAAAGTGGGAGGAGGAAATGTTCCCTTACGTGACGCCGCTAGCGCAATGGCTCGGAGCATCTAACTCTTGCATTAACCCTATACTGTATGCCTTCTTCAATAAGAAGTACCGGAAGGGTTTCGTTGCCATCATCAAGAGCAGAAAGTGCTGCGGCAGATTGCGGTACTACGAGACAATTGCTCTTCAGTCATCGAGTACGTCTACGAGAAAATCATGGCATTACAACAATAACAACCACCCCTCGTTCACGCGTCGGTCGCCGCCCGTCGATAAAAATGCCGTGTCGTTCATCTTCAACCACACCGGCGTGTAAGCGCGCTCGGCGGAGGGGACCGGTTGTACTTCCCGAGCCGTGGATGGCGAAGCGTTGGACAATCCCGCTGCGAAGCAGAGCCGACGTGACTCAGCATATCGAGGCATACGATTTATATTCGTACGTTTTTCGTTTCACAGTTTGATGTTGTCTTGTGAGAGTTTTTAAAACTTTAGATACTATACGGTGAACATTATCAGTGTACGTTTTTACTATGGTAGAAATGTAACTTTTATACGTAAGTTGGTTAACGTGTTGTAAAGATTTATTTTTACACTGATTATAATATTTAGAAGCGGTCGTTGGCAGACGCACATAAAGCACAAACGGTTTTATAAATTATTATTATGTATTTAGTTATTTAATAGAAATATTTTTAGAAATAGATTCTATGCAAGTATTTTATTTTATCGCTGAGAATATTATGTCCTAAGTTTTTTGAATGGTTCCATATCTCTTTTTAAATTTTATACTTTATTATATATTTTATTGAATTTTATACAAAATTAAAAAAAAAAAACAAATAAAAAGCAGATTTACACAGAATAACACTACAGTACAAATAACTTTTTCATACAAACTAAGCTTATTATAATACCTACGTAATTCGTACTTTAAAATAATGTAATATTAAACAAAAAAATATGCTTTACGTATATGATTTATAAAAACATTTTGGTAAAATTACAGAGTAGCCATTTTCTATATATATTTTATTAATATTTTTTTTATTAACTCATAAAAATTATTTCACAGTAAAATACATTCAAGTTGGTGTCTACAATAATTCAGATTTATTTGTTAAAATTCAGTCTTTAGTTAAGTTATAAGGTAGATTGAACTTTTTAAGTCATTAGTTTTTTTTAGTTATTCGAATACAATTATTTTCCTAAATTAATAATATAAGAGAATTTTATAACGTACAATGTGGTAAATATTATAAAAATAATCTTCGTAGTTCTAAGTCATTAAACCAAGGACCATTAAAAATAGGTACCTATTTCGTTGTGAAAAGTGTTTTATACATATAAATAGGAGGTTATGTACGATGAAGTACATCTTATTTTTAATGATCCTGTTAAATAGTCACCTGTCTCAAGCACAGGTGGATATGCCGCTTTTAAGCACAAAAAACTTATTTATAATATAAATATTAAACAAGATCAAAGCTCTTGTAGAATATAAAATACATAATTGTCGTAAAATATAAAAATATTCTGTAGTCTTTGAAGATAGCTGAATATTTTAAAATCTTTGTTTGGATATTTTATATATAATTAAAAGCTTTTTTTATAATTAAATTACAATTTCTTTGTATGTGTAAATGGGTGACAATTGCAATAATTAATTGTTTTTAGTCTTGTCAGAAATTTATAAGTTTATTACAGTTACGAAAGGATAAATTAAATTTTCATCGCAAAATAATGTAACATACTTTAGATACAAAATAATAACCGCACACGTATTGAAAAGTTTGTAAGAAAACAAATTATTTTTAGAAAATAAAAACAAGTGAAAAATGGAAAAGAGTAACATGAAAAGTGATGGCTAATATTATTTCGCATTTCATATGATACAAAGAGTGCAAAAACTCTAATTTTTTTCTGTCTATATCATTGACAAAGTTGAAGCTTGCAAGACTGACAAAAATGCTAAAACTCCTTCTAAAGGATCATTTTTGTGATAGAAATGGATTTCAAATTCATCTATTTTTATAGCTGGACAGCTTATCTTAGCTCATATCACGCTTTTAGGTTATTAAAACCAAAGTTTTAATCATGTTTTTTTAATGAATATTTCATTTGGAATGAAAAGGCAATACGAGAATGAATGGTTATGCATGCAGAGCATGAAAATAATCAATTTTATTATTGTAATCATATTCTAGGTAGGTAATATAATTATGAATCAAGCACTATTTTATCATTGTGTTTATAGTATCATTGAATTACATAAATTTCATAATGCGATGCTGCAGGCAGCAAATAAATTAATCATTTTCTATATTTATTTCTATAGAATATAGAACATAAGTTTTAAATATTTATTTATTTTATAGGTAGGTACTAATTGTACCTACGTAGCCTTGTCAAATCTCACACAAATTAGATTTTAAGAACTACCTAATAAATGATGATAAAAATGATTTAATAAAATACATTTTTATCATCCAATATAAAATAAAAATAACTTACTAATTCTATAATATTAATATTAATACCAATAAAATTGTGAGTGTGTAAGTTTTTGTAAATATTGTAAGTAAATGAATTTTTTAGTGTTTTTTTTAACTAAATAATAGTAAATTTGTTTTATTGAAAACTGCATGAGATCTGTACATACAGCTGTTTTTGTTTTGCTATTGTTTGGTGTTAGATATAGGATTAAAAAAAAACATTATTTTGTGAGACCTGATTGTAAACATTAATGTATGATAATAAAACACATTTATTAAATTATATTATAACAACACATTAATCTTATAAAACAATAAAATGCGTTGTAACTGTTTGATGTTAAAATAGTAAAAGTTATCTTGATATTGTTAATAAAATTAAATATTTTTATCATACCTAACTACAATATCAAGGGCTTGTAGAATAGATGAAAATGTATGTAGATGATTTGTAATAAATATCTATTCCTACACGTAAATAACGTATATTGGTTACGTAGTTGAATGTTATAAGCAATGTTAGAAGAATTTCAGATAGTATAATAAGCTTTTTAGTACTAACCGGATTGACTATGAAATACTGAATACTAAAAGAAATATTCCAATTACATATTAATAAAAAATCTTTTGAAAACACATTTTAAAAAATCCGTATCAGTTTTTCATAATCAAACCTGTAGCAAAAAGTATCATTATAATAATAATCCTATAGGATAGGAGGGTTCACAATTATACAGAGCAAGCAATTTTTTAGGTAAATTTTATAATATGACTTAAGTTTTTGCCCATTCAATTTGTCCAACATATCAAATGGAAATTACCTCTATTTTAAACTTATTTACTGTGAAACTCCTAAGTATTTCGCTAAAAATAATATTTTTGTTAGATTTCCGGTGCAATCTAATATACATAATTATATAATGTTCACATATAGGTACATTAGATTGTACCAGAAATATGCTAACTTATACTTTGGTGTAAGTCCAAACTTATTGTACCAAAAAATTTGTTATTTTTAACTTGACATTATTAACTAAATATAAATTAATATCGATTCATTGAGGAAATAAATGATGAAATGGGTCATCTGGTGCAGTCCCAATGTATTTTCTCACTCTGTGAGGCATAATTTTGAATAGTTAAGAGTTAGCGCACACTAACAACCAACGTTGGTATTGGATGAAAAATAAAGTGGGTTATACCAGTTTTGTTGTTAGTGTGCGCACTTTCTTAGTTTTACGTGTCTGTAATTGCCACAGAAATACGAGCAACACTGCTTGGTTTGTCCATAACTATTTTCATTTTATAATAGGTACTGGTCGAGCAATGTACCCGTAATATACTTTTCCAAAATATTAAATGAATTATTTCTTGAAACTATAATAGGTAATGAAAACAAATCATTTAAAATATTCTTATTTCGTAAAATCCACATGTTTATTATTTTTGTAGTAGGGTTTAAGTACTTACCTTACCTTACATATATAAAGGCTAGCGCATACCAACGACAATACATCTTTTTAAAGTCACGTGACCTGACGTCGGACTCGATAGTGTCGAAGAATAAAACTGTCTCTCATTCTTGTTTTTACACTATTACACTTTTCACATTATTATCAGCCAGCTAACAATATAGCCAAACACAAATTTACCGATAAAGTGTCTATGTAATACTTGTATATCTCTGTACAATGCAGTCTTGTCGTTGGTTTGCGCATGCCCTTAATGTAGAAGATGCAGGTTGTGTTTTGCTATTTAAAGTAGAATTTAGAAAAAGTAGCATTATATAAGACAATTATAACTGCTAGTAATTTTTTATTAAACAAAATTCACCTAATCCATGTTTGAACTCAAAAGTATACCTCTAAGTTAAATATTTTTTAAATTATGCATATCTATTGTTTTAGTTCAAACACAATTTTCACGGTTTTATAATATTAAAAGTAGTAGTTATAATTCTGTGTGAAATGTAGTTGTTTTTACTGTTAACAATTTCAAAATATTATCAGGATTTTTGGTAATTGTTCAAAAAAACTTAATTGCAGAGTGATTCAGTAAGTTTTGAATTGATTTAATGACTCATTTTGTAAATCATGATTAAACAAATACTTTCTGTAAAGAACTTCAAAAACGAAATCAGGCACAATAACAAAAATGTGTTTATTGGAGGATAGTTTATATTTATTGGAGGATAGTTTATACGAGAAGATGTTGAAAAATAAATAGTAAAATTTGTGTATTCGAAATTATTTGATCACAATGCCTTGTATGTAATTTGAGAAATAAATAAATTGAAAAATTGTATATTATTGTTTTTATACCGAATTCCGTCTGATAACCGAATGATACTGAAAAAATACTGTGTTTAATGAACTGAGATTTTATAAAAAAAAAAAGCGCAAAGTGCTATAGCGATGATACGACGGTCTGAAAATTTCAACCTTACATGAACTATATATATAAGTTCGTCTTAAACTGCTTACAATTTTTTTAAATCTTTAAAAATATGAATGATTTTGGTAAGCAAACAGATAGATACTAAACTTAGCATACTTACCCATATTTTTATTAAAATCTGAATTTAAAAACAAAGGTTAAGTTGCCGGTTGAACTTGGCGTAAATTCAAGCTTAGTATTGTTTCTGGACCTTAGCCTACCTTTAGCGTTAGCTCGTTCAAGTGTACATTTTATTTTTTTATCGTTGGGTCTGAGTTCAATAGCATACCGAGGATAGAGTTGCCAGCAGTATTTGTTAAGGCGTCTGTTATCGACAAGAGAGGATCCCGTTACAAAGGAGAGATAAAAGTCCTCAGTCACACCATTATAAGTGGTTTTAGAAAGATATCTAAAAACGATTACCTACGAAGGCGCACAGCTTTATAATAAACTACCCGTAGTAATAAAACAAGCCAAAACATTTGAAAAATTTAAATTCATGCTAGGCCAATTTGTATAAGACCAGTCATAATATTTAACATCTTCTAATTCCTACTAAAAACATAAGAACGACAACTAGGTACTAAATTTACATAAATCCACTTAAAAAAAATACTGGTCGTGACGTGATGAACTGGCACCTAGCATCACCTAGTAGAGAGAGGTAGGTATATACTTACTTATTCAAAATTATCCTAATGATTTTACTTACCTAAATATCACGGAGCGAGCCGGGAATCAGTGGATGAGAGTCGCAAGAGACCAAAAAGAATGGCATAATAAAGAGGAGGCCTATACTCAGCAGTGGGTCCCAACGGGCTGAAATGATGATGATGATGATGAAATATGACTATGGCAATATACAGTGATGACCACTGAAAATCAGAAAAGCCACCGGATTCCATTCTTTAAAAAAAAAGTGTAGGTAAGTATAAAAAAATATCTATGTAATGTATTGTATTAAGTACCTACCTACCTATGTCAGTCGTCTAGTACCCATAACACAACCTCTGCTTAGCTTGGGGCTCGATGATGTTGTGTGGATTGTCCAGCATTATTTATTTATTTATGTTTATAAAGAAAGTACTAACCACCAAAGTACTCGAGGTCGTTCTATAAAAATAGTTTAGTGAATGTTCTTTGGAGATCAGTTTGACTGTCTGAGACGGAAGCACATCAATCAGAGTTCAATCGTGAGATGGACGAGTCGGAGACACGAGGGGCGTCGAACTACAACCCACGGCTTACAGAACAGGGGGAAAAAACCACTATGAAAACTAAACTAGGATAAAAAAAGGTGTGTAAGCTAATAATTTATATTACAAGTTTTATTTCTGTTCAGATCTGGAAATCGTAATCAAAAGTCAAAAACGGTCATAATGAATGCCACAATAAGTTTGTATTTATATATTGTGTCACAATATTATTTGTACATTTTTCGAAATAAATCCTACATCATGAAGTGGTGCAATTACTTTAACAAAACAAAATAATATAAGTACTTAGCAAAATGTCAAGAGAAAAATCACAATATTTACATTTTTTTTTGTAAAGTAGATACTATGTAGACGTACAACATTCAATATTTTCGATTTAAATGTTTTATATCAATAAAAATATCGCTAAAACAATGATATTTGAAATCGTCAGCTAATTTAAGAAGGCATTGCCCTGCAGAAAAGTCCAGGCGCTACAAAAGTTCTTTGTCAACTTTCTGTACAATAAGAACTGAATAATTTACAAAAAGCTACTTCTCATAATCTACATAATATTATTTATCTCAAAATTCTATATATTTCACCGAAAACAGTAGTTATTTTAGCTGATCAGAATCTCTAGTAATTTGCAAATTTTATCAACATTTATTTTATTTTTTTAACTAGCGCGTTCCAGTTTCGCACGGATAATTTTTTTTGTCTTATCGGGTTTATATTTTACAGCCACAAATAAAAAGACATTCACAAATATCGTGGTTTTCTATTGGTAAAGAAATGTTTCAAAATTGGTTCAGAAGATTCAGAGACTACCCCTATAACCTTGCATACTTCTATTACATACTTTTTATAATATTAGTAATTATTATTCATTTAATATTAGTAAGTATAGAAGGGTGCATGGAAAGAGCCTCCTCGTGGCGCACACCGGTAACAGCTAGGCACGGTAAAGCAGTGTCTAGTCTGGCTAATCTTTCCAACACGATGCTACAACAAAGTACAGTTGTAGCATCGACACGATAAGAAGAAGAAGTATAGAAATATATTTACATAATGAAATAAACAACCTACATCCGTTTTTTTTGCCAAGGGCTCTATAGCACCCTTGTTGATAGTTTGATATTATTTGCACGTTATACTTGACGTTTTTCTGATAACATTAAAATCGAAGTCAATCAATGATTATTCTGTAAAATCACAAAGATCTTCTATACCAGGTGATTCCACCTGACCAGAGCCTAGAAGAACGGCAAAGAAACTTCTGCCGGGTTCCTATATGATCCTGGTCTTTGTATGATCCTTCTTTCAAATAATTACAATTAAATACTGAAGTTCCAGTGAGGTGTCAATTAAGCAAAATTTAAAGCAGCAAAAATAGTAGGCAACGAGGTAGGTCAGGCACAAAGCACGGAGATCGATTGCATAGTTATCCTCGGCAAATAAAACAAATGTAGTGCCTACAAGACCTTGCACCAGTGACCCCAATACCGGCACATTCGGGTTCAAGACCGCGAGGATACCGAGATCTTCTACTAATTAAGCTTAAATTCACAAAAACATAAAACCAATCAAGATTTATTTTACACTTAGACATGCGTTTATATGCCTTTATAACAAAACAATAAAAAAAATATTTCGATAATATTTTTTCAATGAAAACCGAAAAATATAGGAATTTAATTATACAAAACAAAACAGATATTAAATCTAACTCACGTGGAAAAAGTAAAATAAAAAACAATGTTATGCTTTTGACTACGTGGAGCGTAGAAGTGTTATTTATTATTTGTATTCCTTAAAATAAATCAATCTTTCATAAAATAATATCTTTATGGTATTATTGTAACATAAACAAATTAGATGTACCTTTAACAGGTGGTTTTTATCTATCGGTAGGACTGATAATTTGGCTAGTAGGTATACTTGATACCTAGGAAGATTATTTATTTTAGTTGTTTTACGTAAGAAACTCGATTTATTTCACAACAGATTTATTTAATGTCACTAAGTTGTTTTTCTATTTCTAAATTAATTTAACCAGTTCTCCGATCGTTTTACTGGTTTTATAATCATTTCTTTATTTATACGGTTTCTAAGAATATAATTTGAATTTGAATACACCTGTTGTATTGATACTTAAATTATGTTTTTATGAATAATACGTATGCACACCAACAAAGCTAAAAATATCACGTCCATGATGTATGCCTGCATCTATAATAATAATAAATAATAAATAATGCTGGACAATCCACACAACATCATCTAGCCCCAAGCTAAGCAGAGCTTGGTACTAGAACAGACATACTTAATACAATATAATACATAGATAGTTTTTTTTTTAATTTTTTTTTTTTTTTTTAATTTTCCGGAGGTCGGAAGGCGACGGCGAGGTCGGCCGAAGAGGCGTTGGAAGGATGATCTGGACGCCCAGGAGAGGGATTGGTGGAGCATCGCCAAGGACCGGGATAGGTGGAAAGCTTTGGGGGAGACCTTTGCCCAGCAGTGGGACAGTATAGGTTAAAAAAAAAAAAAAAAAGATATTTTTTATTATACATATAACACCCAGAACACCCGGAATAAATATTTGCAGAACATACAAACATTTATCCCGAGGCGGGAATCGAAATATCTATGATGAAATATTTTGAGAATTATTTGAATTGTAAACCGGTGTCAGGTAACCGACTATGCAATTAGAGGAACTGTAGCTCAAAGAGCTTTTATGAGTTTACAAACAATCAAAATGCATTAAAAAATTTAATGCATTTTGTTTGTACATATCCAAAATAATTTCAAATGTCATACATTGAAGCTTGTTTCCATTTTATCTCAAAATCAATCGACGCCAAGTTCAAACTTAATTGGTTAAAAGCATCTGTATCAGCTGGCCAAACAAATGCTTCAAAATCAATAGCCCTCCTCTACACTGCTAGATTGAACCTTATTTTAAGGAGATAAGAACTATGGAAACTTGCAAGGTGAGGTTGCATTGGAGCAGTGTCCTTGAACTGACGATTTTAGGTCAGGATCGGGTCGCTATCCCGGGCCGAATAATACAACACTGAAATCTCAACTGTATCTCCGCGTCATAAGGTATATATGAAGTTGAGTTATTAAATCCAAATTTATAAGCATTTAAAGTGTAATGGAGTTAAGAAAAGCTGGAAAATTGGTTTCCAATGGTATTGTGTATTTACAAAACAGCTCTGAAGCTTGCACCAATGTTCAAGGTCTTTGTATCCGAGCAAGGAGGGTAACATTCATCGAGACCGCTTCCGGTGAGCCCAAACTATTCTCTATTATGGTTTTAAATATAGGTTACTAATTTTGTTTAGATTTTACTGAACCTATCCAGATTTTGCCCGCCTGAAAATGTTCAGAAAAGTCAGGAAATTGCTAATTTTTGGTCTCTGACTATTTGGTCTTTAAACTGTATGGGAATCCAGAAATGGTAATGATATGCAGTGACCCTTATTCGGTAATGATGTGAGGGTCACCCAAAAAGTCCGTCAAAACACAGCGGTGAGTTTGACCCAGTTTGCACCAGTTCACGGGCACTGCACGCGGTGACACGATCGATCGCATCGTATGCGTGATTTCAAGGCTGGCGTTGGTGAAAATGTGGTCAGTGGTCAGTCGAAATGTGGTCGATGGACCTTCCAATATCGTTTATAGCATTATCTATCCCTTGAAACAGGTCAAAGATGTACTAACATGGCTATAAAGCTAGTCGTTATTTGAAATTTGGTATTTTAGAGTGGTCACAATCCTAATTTTGTATCTAGAGTAGGTAAACAGATAAAGAGTAGTAACTACGAGTTTTCTTTCCAAAGAGTACCTACTAAATGAAAACAAAACACAGCAAAATCGACTCCACCAAGTAATTAGAGCTTCAATTTGTAATACAGAGGGAAGAAGTTGGTCGGCGCACCACAGTCGTCAATTTGATTGGCAATCCAAACAGTCCATGCAGTGTCGATGCGACCGGGAGCGGGTGCAGCCCGCCCTTGAACTGCGGGAACTGGGTTAAACTTTATCGCATGATAATATTTAGGAAACAATTTTACTTTGTGCAAGGAAATACTGGAAAACTCTTGTGCCAGTTGTTGGATCATACAATGTTTATTATTTAAAAATATGTCTTGGCTGTATAAATCATTTAGATTAGTTGCAAATATGACAGATTTTTCCAAAGTGGAAAAATACAACATAATCTAGCATCACATAAAAACAAATGCATGGTAAATACTTAGAGTTAAGTTTTAATTTGCTGAATTCATTTGAATGAAACAAAAGACGTGTGCTAGCGCTGATTTCGGCAATAACGCCAGGAAAACTATTCAAAACTTTTGTAAAAGTTAGATACACTGGATAATAAAACAGAATATAATCAGAAAAGGTAATAGAAATCCAAGTTCCAAAGACAATTTTCCAAGTTTCTCCTGTATTGTTTATCTTATCGGCCGACGACCCCGCCAGAGACATTTGTTTACGCATTATCTCCAACTTTGTCAAGACTTCAGACGGAGGCGAACATAAGTTAGTCGTTTGTTTATTTTGAGGTTCTTTGTGTAGTTTTGGAAGTGGGTACGGAGGTAAGTACTCAAGATGAGAATCAGATGATAAATGAAATAGTGGGAACCTTGTTTAAGGAGCTGTGAGAACTGTATATGTTACAGAGTCTACAGCGAACGAGTTCTACATTACATATGATTAGGAACCGTTAAAATTTGATAATTATCACACACTTTTGAACGATATGAGAATGATTGATATTTCTCTGTCTCATTTAATCCTTATGTTATTTGGGAGACTTAACTTGATATTTCACGTTCTGGGTACTTAGTGTAGTGCTTAGTGTGCCAAAGTTTGTGTAAAAAGTTGTAGCACAGCGCTCGCCTTGAAGCAGTACTAGGCAGGTGAATTATAGAGCAAAAGATGCAAAATATCAGTCAGGCCGCACTCTTGACCCGGTTCCCGAGGCCGATTCTATCATTTCCATAATGCTTTAGGAGCTTTCGTACTTTTTCAAAGTTTGAAGACGTTCAGGAATCCTAAGTGACTGAAAATAAGATGTCAAATGAAGTGAGATTTGTTTACAGCACAGCGGGTATTTTTTGACACGAGTTGAGAATTATGCATTTATTGTTAGTATATTTTGACAGATAAATATCTACTCAAAAATGAAAGTGATAATCACATTGCGTAGTAAAACTAGTTCCATAGCCGAGCGTTGCATCATCACCAAGCAGTGTATATCGAGCACGCTACCGGTACGATACGTTCGCGATTGTCACAAACTCTATGCTGCTCCTTAGCTTCTTAGTAATGTGGTTGACTTTTTTGACCTACTAAAATCTTTTGAGCTACTTATGATATTAAAAATGCATATAAGCACTATTTGATTACGCTGTTGGTACAAGTAGGTGCAAGATTTGATTGTTTGTTTGTTTGCATCGAATAGGCTCCGAAACTACTAGACAGATTTCAAAAATTATTTCACTGTTGTGAAGCTACATTATCTGCGCTGAACATAGGCTATATTATATATTCAAAAAAAATAGGAATCCTTACTAAAACTTCAATTATGTAACCCAAGGTGTATAAAAAATACCTAAGAAATTCCTTACATCGCGTGCGCTGCGGAAACTATTGATGATAGAAAGAAATTATGTACTACAATTTTGTAGAACACATCATCATCCACAAAAAAGTCAGCGACAGCATATGTCTATAGGTATGTCATAATAAGTGTTTTAATATCAAAAAAATATAATTAAAATGACGACGCCAGAAAACGTTCTTTATTTGTACTTTGGTATTAATCCTTATCTAAATAAATTACCTTAAAATTAAGACTGCTTCAATACCTTTATATTACTTTTTAAATTATTTAATTCGGAAATTCCATTCGAAAGATATCACGAGTTCAAAAATGTAAGTACTCATTAGAAAAAAATCAGCGGGCGCCGCGTCGCTGCCGGTCACGGGAGTATATGCGGGGGGTTATATTAGTTTTAAATAAATATTTTCTATTTCTATTTCCCAATTTGTTTTTGAAAGCACTAAGCAACCTTGGCTGCGGTGAAATCAAATAGGCAGCAAGGGTTCCTATAACTAGATTAGTCGACCCTAGCCGATGGAGAATGCTTCCTGATCTAGGGTTGCCACCAGTTCTTCGATTCCACTAAATCTCTAACACAGTTTCAAAAATTACTTACATAATAATATATTGGTGCTAAATTAATAAACGCCAATATATATTTTATTATCTAGTTTATAAACGGTTAATAAAAACATTGTTCGGGCTAAAACTCGAATTATACAAGATTGTAATCCCAAAGACCCGTTTTTAGGATTTAGAAGTTTAAAAAGTTAAAGAATATAATTTCCAGTGCATAGTACCTACCTACTTAATAAAGATGTCGTCTGTTGTCTATAACAACAGGAAATCGTAACGTGAGGCTATTTATACAATAACAACTTACTTTACATGCCGATTAATTATTATTTATATTAACCTAGTAGATCTTGAGAAATTAAATTAGAATTTTTTAATGTAAGTATGTAATTTTTTTTATGCATTGTATGTACTTTTAAAAACCGTCAGTACTAATAATAAATAATAAAAAAAAAATATTTATATCGCATTTATTTATATCTTCTGCTTATTAAAAAAAATCATGGACATTTCGCACAACACGCTCTAGTCCCAAACTTTGCATAGCTTGTACTATGGGAACTAGATTGCTGATAGAAAATACTTTATTTGTATAAACTGGCATCCATCTACAGATGCCAAGTAGATACTTGCATCTGCTTGTATCCACAGACACAAAACCAATATCAGTGTTCATCGAGTGTTTGTTCTCGGTTGAACCCACGACTCACAGCATGGAGGTAGCCTTCCATACCAACTAAGCCTTCCACGCAAACTGGCACCTAGAATCACCTAGTATGTAAGACAATTTTGAATGATCCTTGTGATTTTACTGAATAAAGCAATTTTGACTTTGACTTTGACTTTGAAGCTGTCACCTGTAAAACGTATTTTGTGTATAATATAACGAGAGAAGATAAGAGCCCTGTGCCAACCCTGCTCAGGTCTCCCGCTGACCTGGTTCCCGAGTCCCACTGACCCCGACCTTGGTCCTGGCGGTACCTGCGCTGGCAAATGCAGTTATTGCCTATCGGAGGTATTTGTTGGGTATTAGGAAGGAAATACACCCGACTTAAAAAAAAATGGTTGTCTGTAAAGTCGATTTATTGACGATAGTTGAACGTGACAACGAACGCAAAGGCCGATTGTGCTTCTTTGTCGCTCGTTCCGCGCTCTCGCTTGTACTTCATGGAACGCCTCAGAACGCCTCAGAACGCCTCAGAACGCCTTTACTAGTCATGTTTTTTCGTGCGTGCAGCCGGCTCTATCGAATTATAAGACGTTGTCACGTCAATATTGATTTATTGATGTTAACATTCTATTGGTAATTTAATTCAAACATTTCATGGATATAATTTTAACGACATATACAGGGTGTAACACTATTTCATATCTTTTTCTTGCTCAAACATTATTTTTCCAAAAACTTGGCCACTTCTATTTTGTGGAGCGTACAAATCGTCAAAAGTTTTAAGGTTTTACTATGAAGATTTTTCAATGAGTCTAGACGAAGTTTGCCATTCATAGAACATAGATCAATTAAAAATAAATAAAAATTACTTATTAGATATTAATTTATATTTATAAATAATTTCGATTTCTAAAACCTGATTGATGATAAGTTAAAGTTACCAATGTTTAAGTATTTGTTAATAACTTTTTTTTTTTTTTTTATCCACACAACATCATCTAGCCCCAAGCTAAGCAGAGCTTGTGTTATGGGTACTAGAAGACTGACATACTTAATACAATACATTACATATATAGATATTTTTTTATTATACATATAAAATACCCAGAGCACCCGGAATAAATATTTGCAGAACATACAAACATTTATCCCAAGGCGGGAATCGAACCCGCAACCTTCCGCGTCGCAGGCGGACCATCGCCCACCGCGCCACATCGGTCGTCACTGGGTAAATATTGACTTTTTCATATTTATACAAATGTTTTTATACAACTATTTACAATAAGCTGTATTTATGAACTAATTATTCTTACAGTACAAACACACATAAGTGTAGGTGTACAGGCGTATCGAATTTTATTGTGGAAACCCTCTATAAATAGAATAAAACAAAAGTTAGTATTTGATGCTCCTATTTAAAACAGCAGAAAATTGTGGTGGAATGCGAGTTGAACCCTGTTCATATTGGGTTGGGATCGTCACGTGTTATATGATTTCACTTTTGACAGAAAAATATGGATTCAAAACAATTCAGTCAAAAAAAAATGACAAATGTAGTCACCGAATAACTATGAAATACCACAGATGTTCTTAAAACTTAGCATGTGTTAGGCCCTCAGATCGCTTTTTAATAATTAAGTATAGGTAATAGTCGACAGTGAAAAATGCAAGGAGAGGCCTATACAGCAGTGGGTCAAGTCAGGCTGTAGATGATGATGATGATGATGAATAGTCGACAGGCGTCACAGCTCTTCTTAACTTATCTTTGCCTCATCAAAATTAATAGTTTTTAAAGTACTTACCTAGTTTATTTAGGTTTTTGTCGTATGCGTTTATTTACGAGCGCAACATCACGGTGAACGATATCTGTTAACAAAAGTGTTATTAAAATGTAATGAATACCTACCTACCTACTGATTTTAATTGTTCTGTCGCAGTCGCAAGTATGGAAAAACTCAATAATACGCTTGATTTAATTTATTTTAATCAAATTTTATGAAAAGTACACTTCCGATTGGTACTTTGGATCAGTTGAACTATCTATAGATCGTTTGCAACGGTCTATAGATAGATCAACCTGTTCCTGATGTATTTAGTAAGTAACTATGTGTTTTGCAAATACCATAAAAAGTTAAGTTAGTTACTTTTATATTACAACAACGAACTGACCAATTTAATAAAATATTTTACCACTAGAATGTTACTTATCCTAGACTTATCCTTTACTTTTTTGACTTTGACTTTGACTTGAGAGAGACACAAGCTATAGTTATAACTAAAATATAAAAAATCTACCCATGCGAAGCCGGGACGGGCCGCTAGTTTATAAAAGATTGAAGAATAGTGCCGTAGCTATCGATGATCGAACAATGGTCCTATCAGACTGGTTGCTTCGTCAGGAATCCTATTGGACCAAATAATATAACAGCTTGGTAAATATTTTTAATATTGTCAAGCTTAGAAATTATTAGTCACATTTATGCATTGACGTGTAAATGACGCGTTTGTAAACAATATTTGTAACCGTTTTTACGTGAATAATGTCTTAAAAAGATTAAATGTGGATTTAGTTATTTGTGCAGTATTTTAGGATGCTTTAATACAAATTAAAATATATTAAATTAAAATGAGTGGTGGGAGCTATAAGGAGGTTGAAGTAAGCGGTGGTGCGAATCTAGGAAATACAACTTGGAAACCATTTTTAAGACAGGTGAGCATTTAAATAGATTTTTTAGCTAAATATGGGTTGGTATATTGTGGTTTGAAAAATAAATTTAGATTATCGATGATTCATTAGAATACAAATTAAATAGTTAATTTCGTCCATACAATAGCCTAGAAAACATTCATTTACACATTTAAAAATAAATTATACAACAACAGATAAGAGTGTAAAAAGGCCACCATTCAGCATATGCCATAGGAACGGTTCCTATAGGGCTGGTTTTCAGTGGGACCAAGAGAGGATGGAGCCTTATTTTAAAAAATAAAGTATGTATTTAAATACTAAAGTATTTACCAATTTAAAGTTTAAAAAAGAACAAAAGTTAGTACCTCAAAATTATAACACAACAAAATACAAACATTAAAATAAAAGATCTTTAAATAAAAAAGTAATATCAAGACTAAATTTTTTTATCAAGACTAGCATGTGATAAAGAACGACCGCTTAAGGAACAGACATTTGTTGATTTAAAAGAAATAATAGCACCTACTACTACTGTAGATCTACATCCTGAGATGTAGATGCCATCTGTGATGGACGCAGTGCGATGCCTTAGGACACATCCTGGCATTGGACGTGCTTGGTGTGACAACGCATCGTTATCGGCCAAAACGTTGCTATTTAACATCGAATGTGTCATAAAAAAAATTAGTAAGTACATAAAATAAAATCTCTTATAGATGTTAGAAATGGCAGAATTTGTCACAGAAAACACTTAAGTGTAAGTAATAAAATATTTTAATTTAAATGTTCAACACATAATTTATTATAATAGTCATGAAGTCGTAAAACGGTACGTCATTATTTTATCAATCACAAATAATACAAGTTCTTGCAGGTAACAGACATGGCTTTGCATAAATTTGGTTAGGTTAGGTATATCATTTTTATCACCTTACAATTTATTTAAAACATTAAAAAAATTGAAAGTTTTTGAATATGGCTTGGAAACCATTTCTTAAACAAAGACCCAAATATAGGAACAAATTAATTTAACATTAATTAAATAAAAATGTATACTGTATCTACCGTATCTATAGTTATTGACGGATTTCAATCAAATTGAGAGGGGCACCAAGGGATATTTTAACAAAAAAAAAGTGTCAGTTATTCAATAATCGCGAACCACTAATATTATTTAGATTTCCTTGCAAAAAAGGTTTTAACTTCCTACTGAATTTACATTTTATTATATTTAGATGCGCACACGCACGGCATAAACAGTTGATAAATAGAGCTGCCAACAAGATTATTAAAGGTCAATCTTTTATTGCACAACATTAAATTAATACCGTAAATATTAATGGTCTATCTTATAAAAAGTTAGCGCAGACTTGAAGTATTGATTACCATACGTAATGACTTAAAGTCAACGCTAACTTTTTATAAGATAGGGGGTAAATCTTTAAATTTTAACCAAACTGATGATTGCGGAAATTACTGATACTATTCTAGTCGCAAAAAGTATTTGATGTGTCAATGACATACAACATATTTTTTTTTGCAGTACGCTACAATCGTTTGTGCACTCATAGCATAAGTACTTAACTAATTGTTTTAACAAAATATGTAGGTACCTATCAAATAATGTTTGTTTTATGCAACTTAATGTTGAAATAAGCCGATAAACCAGCTAATATAAGGTGGTACCACCCCCATAACAATGCCTTACATCACAGAGCATAACTTCTGAAGACAAGCTTTTTAATGTCACTCTGAGACGATTATATCTATTAGTATTGTACTTCATATGTCACGTTAATATCTAAAGCACAAATATTTAAATTTCACCTCAGTACCATGTTAACTATTTTTGTTTCAGCTCCTCGTATGCTCTGGAATATGGACGTCGTATTTCGTGTATGGCTTGTGTATCGGCGCCCCTACAGTATTTATTCCACAAATAAGAAAAGAAAACAATTCTACAGAAGCTATAGGAGACGAGATGGCGTCTTGGCTAAGTACGTAATGATACTCTATTGATTTGGTGTTAAAGTTCTTTAAACCTTTTGTACTCTCGATCGATATGACCTTGAGTCTCGTATTTTATTATTATTTTCATTCAAATATGAGCAACATTGTTGTACCTGTTGCACTTCTGCATGATGTAAAACGAATGCCTTCTCTTATCAATAATTAATATCCATAACACGCTTAACTGGTTTTGTTTCTTTATTTCCATGTGCGAGATTTCATCATGATTTCACAATACATTATTTTTTTTCCAGCATCCGTGTTAAACTTCAGCGGGTTCCCTTGCGTGGTCGTGCTCGCGATCCTCACCAAGCTCTACGGGAGAAAGATCTGCGTCATAATCGCCTGCGTCGACACCTTCGTAGCCTTCATTCTCTTCTACTACAGCAACAGCGTTGTAGAAATCCTGATCAGTGAAATAATGCAGGGATTGTTCAGCGCTGCGCAAATCGGCATATCAGTAGTAGTTCTCTCGGAGTACACATCACCTAAATACCGAGGAATGTTCTTGGCTATCAAGTCAGCCACGCTGTACTGGGGCGTCTGGGCGTCCAATGCTATCGGAACCTTTTTCCACTGGAGAAAAATAGGGTTAATGGGTATTTTATGTGCGTTGTATACGTTCACAGTTCTGATATGGCCCGAGTCACCATACTGGTTGGCAAGTAAACAGAGGTATACGGAGTGTGCGGCCAGTCATCGATGGCTGAAAGGGACTGACGAAGAGTCAGAAAAAGAACTAAAACATTTGATTAACGCCCAGAAAGAATACCAGAAAAGCTGTGGAAATAGAAAAATGACCCAAACAGAGAGAGTCAAAGATATATTTACGAGTATAACAGCAAAGGAATTTTATAAACCAATATTGATCTCGTCGTTGACGGGTATGTTAACTATATTTTCAGGAAAATTAGTCTGTACAGTTTACGCTATTGATATTTTGAAGAAAATAACCAAAAATGAATCAACAGCGTATTCAGGAATGCTCATACTCGATGGTATTACAGTATTCAGTATGTACATCGGCTGTGCTCTGTCTAGATATTTAAAACGTAGAACATTACTTCTTGTTTCCTCCTCCATCGGAGTGTTGTTCTTACTGTTGCTATCTTTGTATCTATACTTGATTCATTTTTCTGTGATAAATGAGATTGAATATGTATCTATATCTTTGTTAATGCTGTTTTCGGTGGCAATAAGTTGTGGTCCACTGATGATGTCGTCATCGGTGTATGGGGAACTGATACCGATCAGATCAAGGAACTTGGCCATGTGTGTGATTGCTGTGACCGGCAAACTATCTATAGGAATAATGTTTAAAGTAGCCCCGTACTTATTCAAAGGTTTTGGACTACACGGCTCGTTCTTATTCTTTGGTTTATCTAGCTCAGTTCTGCTTGTTCTTTTGTATAAATATTTGCCAGAAACTAAAGATAAAACGTTGCAAGAAATAGCAGATAGTATTATAGGAGTTAAACAAGAAAGGATTAATATTGTAGAAGTTGATACGCTGATGAGAGATGAAGAAAGTTTAGTTATAAATCAAAATAAAGGCTCATGAAATTGTGCTACTAGTACGGAGCCGTAGAGTTAGCAGAATGTGTATGAATGCGTCATTCATGAGTATTATTTTTCATGTAATTATGTAAAATATAACTACAGAGAAGAAAAATCTCTGTACGATATTTTGTGAAATAATGGTATAAGTAGGTATTAAGATTAAAAAAGTAAGTAAGTAAGGCCGAGGTAGGCCTACCTAGGCATACCTACTTTTTTAATCTTAATAGCACAATTTCTCAAATTCAAAAATCGTCTAAACTGCCTACTAAAGATTGATAAGAGTTTGATACATCATTTTGAACTGCGTGGCAATTAAAAAGTGCTCTATTTTAAAAGGACATTGATAGCGAATTTGTCTTTTGAAACCAATGTTTTTTTTTTCAACGGCTTATATTTTATGCGACGACCTCTAATATTGTTTGTTAAAATTCTTCCTCTAGGCAGCAAAACTCAACATAGCATCAGAAAAAAATTAAACATGTGTTATTTAAAAAAAAAGTTTTAATGACGTTGATAAGAATGAAAATAATTAATTTGTACTTTAAAACCTGAAGATGCTAACGACTTAAGAAGATGTGTAATTAAACTTATTTAATGGTTGACATTTTATTATTATAAATTATGCATATTTTATGTAAGAAACTAGAATATCCAGTTTTGGTAGGTCACTCGGTGATGATTAGATAATTTATCCATGTAAGTACTTAAATAGTCGTAAAATATTTTAGCTCAGGCGTATTTACAAAATACTGCCTACAAACTGTAGATATTTTTTGGAAATATCTTTTATGTTAAATAGCATTTTGTTTTCCTTTCATTGAACTATTCTGTTCGTTAATATTAAGTAAAACAGAGTTCTGACATAATTTAAAAGCAGTTTCATATTGTCATATCCAACCTTCTAACAACGATATCACTTTTTTTCAATAATGACTAATTAGTAGGCGAATATGCGTTTGGTGGTGGATTGAAGCACGCTGTGGAATTAAAAATTAAATAAGCAAATAAATTAAAAAATCCACATGAGTTACAAAAATTGAGAAATCATGAATTTAAACAAAATAAAACACTAAAGTTGTATGATAAAACAACAGTATTAGAAAATAATTAAAATATGAGATAATTAAACAGCTTTTTTAAGTTATAAATAATGTATTTGCAAAAATAAGACATAATTTAAATATAATAATAGATTTTATTTAAAACTGGAATCGAAGCAAAATTTTAGTTTTAATATGAAGGCCACTTAGTACATGTATATACACAAACCAGTTGATCATCGACTGTTTATTTTGTCTATTATATTGTTCATTTTAAGCTTTTTATAGTCAATAAAATTATAAGAATTATATTTTTGTATTTTATTTGAAAATTTATTTAAATTAAAAAAGTTTTCTAAAAGTATTCGCGCATAAAAATTTTTACGATTCAGTTGGTTTAAAACGTGTAAAATGCGTATCGTGTCAGCTTTTTCATAATTTTCTATTCTTAGAACAATATGTCATTTATTTTATAAGTACTTTCTATGAGTGTTGACGTCGAATGCGATCTTTTCGTACTACATGATGTATTTGTATGAAGCGCCAATAGAGATGGAATCAATACTGATTTATTTTTAAATCAAGTTTAGTGCTTTTACAATTGTAAATGTAACAGCGGGCGTAAAGGTGGATAAATGTGTTGGTTTGGACTAGTAAGATCAATTTAGATGGTATAAAACAAAATAAAAAAAGCGAGAAAGTTTTATACTCTTTTTGCAATCTTCAGAATATTGATAGAGTTCTGCTCCAAAAGAAAATATATTATTCAATCTATTGTTAATTTATTATTTCTTCTTAAAACAAAATTCTAAGCATGTACAAAATCTTTTAAACTTTCAGCCTTCTATTTAAAGTTTGAGTGAACTTTTGTAGCGCCAACACAAAGTTCAGTGCCCTTTGCAGGAGCCCACTCTTGACCGAAATTGAGAGCAAATATGAAACCAGGTAAACCTAGATTCTATGTCCTTAGGAAGGGTTATTGACACATCTCTATGTTATGTATATTTAGCGGACTTGATGTTTTTTTTCAAGCCCTGCACTTTTTACCTATTTATTCAAGTAAATATTATTCAAGCTTCCTCTATTTCTTACTATTATTTCTGTCATAAGCCTGCTGTGTCCATTGGATTAAGATTTACCTTACCAAAACTATGACCATGGACGATCAGAATTCCGCCAATAAAAATATTCTTATGTAAATATAATTTTAATATTATAGTATAAAATAATTATGTACGGTTTATACAAACCACACAATAGTCTTTGTTCCCTAGGGTTGGTACTTAGCGCTAGAGCATGCTGTCGTGACCCACACTAACCAGTTCACAGCTACCTACAAGATCGACAGCACGCCCTAGCGTAGCTTAAGATCACTACTATAACTACATTTAACATAACTCTACAAATAAATACAACTAAACATTTAACTATCTACTTTTACTACAAAACCAACGAACTTACAAAGATGTAGGGTCGTACCCTACATTCTTATAAGTTCGTTGGTTTTGTAGTAAAAGTAGATAGTTAAATGTTTAGTTGTATTTATTTGTAGAGTTATGTTAAATGTAGTTATAGTAATGATCTTAAGCTACGCTAGGGCGTGCTGTCGATCTCGTAGGTAGCTGTGAACTGGTTAGTGTGGGTCACGACAGCATGCTCTAGCGCTAAGTACCAACCCTAGGGAACAAAGACTATTGTGTGGTTTGTATAAACCGTACAAATTACTTTGTGTATCCGCTAAATAACATGAGATGACTTAACACAACTTATCATGACTTACGATACGAAGTCTTCTTCTAGCCTATCTTATCGGTTTTATTATTCTAATCGAAATGCGTTGATAAATACTGTTTATGTAGATATAAGTTTTATAGTTAGCATAATTCTAAAAACGTGGTTTCTGGTCAAGTGAACCAAGTCAAAGTCAAAATTACTTTATTCAGTAAAATCACAAGGATCATTTAGACTTGAATCTCGTAAGAATACAACATCAGCGGCTTTACAAAATGTCCGCTAAATGTGCGTTACTTCAGAAAGCGTCACATAAAAATCTGAAGGATCCGAGCTTCACAGAGAATAATCTTGTGCGAGAGGAAATTTGTTCAAATTGTTCCGATTTAGCGGTTTGATGTATTTTTGACCTTTCTTTGTACATTTTTGTGACGTATATCGTTGAAGTATCTTTTATTTCCTTTGTCTATTTTATAAAAATAGTATCGTGTTTTTTTATGAAATACCTAGGGTTGTAGATAGTTAGTAAGCCATACAATTTGTTGATGTCTTTATTTTGAGATATTTTGTATTTTGTCACTGTGTTACCACAACTTTATATTTAATATTATTTTATGAGTTTTTAATGACATAAACTTTATAAAACTATTAATTTATGACTGTTGAAACTCGTGGTTTGAAACTCAATCTTCTACGTAAGTCGACAGAAAATAATACATAATATACATATTTCTGTTAGTACCTGTAATTTTCTTTCAGTGGTCTTGTTATTTATTAGGAACATTAATTAGCGCTAAGTCAAATCTAAAATATAACAGCTTTATTAATACTTTTACGGGTAATTGTTTTTATTAGTACCGGGTAAACAACCTTTGAAGATAAATTTACTTATACAACAAAAACTTAGTAAGAAGTGGTACAGGATATTATTGTTTATCGTAACTTAGGTACAAAGGACGCGTCAATTATTCATCTGAATTTCTGAAATCGACAGATTTAGAACAGTCTTTGTACCATTTGGTGTAATTGTAATTTATATAAATTATTATTGGAAATATGGTTGGGAAAACCACTTTGGGTTATTAAAAACAATTATTTTAAGATATTTTAGGTCATGATTTTTTTAGTAAAGCTGTTGGTAGACCTAAATTTGCGAATGTTTGCAAAGGAGGAGAAATAAAGAAATAATTATATACACGGACAATTCTCACATCACACTCTAGTTCCAAACTAAGCGCAAAGCTAAACAATGGGAACGAGACTGCTGATAGAATACTTATATAGGTACTTTATTTTTTAAATACATAGGTACATAGAATACATAGTGACACCCAGACACACATTTAGAACAAATGCTTAAAAAAAACTACTTTCCATAAATATTGCGTAAAAGAAGTTAACAATGTTTGTTTTTTAATTGCTGACCGTTGATTTTATTAGACTGATGTCAAATTAAGCCGCATAGTGCATTTTTGTATAGCGCTGACTGCATAATCAATAATTAAGTTTTACATAATTGACTTTTAATTATACGTATTAGATACCTCAACATGATCAACATGATCGTAATATTATAAAATTTTGCAATATTTTTAAAACTGTTTATTTAATTATTGTGTAGGTTCTAAAGGATTGGGAATAAAAGTATAAAAACAAGTACCTACTTAGTGTCTATTTGTTGAGTATGTGTTTCCAATAATACTTTACCTATGAGCACGCCTGACTGACAGATTTTGTAGAAATAAATTAATCTACCAAGTACTCAGTAACGCAATTTTCTGATTTTACGACGTTCAATGGAACTGTCGATCCCATAATATTCGTCAATTCAAGTTCAATATTAAACGTAATTGTACGCAATAATAAAGACATTCTTCATTTTATCGGGATTTTTTCATACGTACCTAGTTATGTAACCGGCTAGTACGTTGACCATAACAACGCATCATGCCTAGACGCAAGCTTGCAGTCTCGCAGCTGCCGCCGGTTGCTTATCTCTACCACCCACGCGTCTGTGCCTTGTGGCCCTTAGTTAGTAAGTTTGTTTTAATCATTCGTTTAGAGACTAACCTTTGTCTTAGACGTCTCATTTTATTTTAACTAATTTCATTGAATAAAAGTTTTCGTGAAATAAAGTTTATAGTTTAGTTTTTAAAAACATCTTCCACGTTCCCGAAACCTTCACTGGCGCAGCCGGGGCAGATTTTCCGAGTTTTTCGCGGAGTATATCTCGAGTTTTCTCGAGTTTTCCGACGGATCGGATCTGTTCGAACCAAACAAATTTGTGAAGATATAAGGAGAGCGAACGAGCATAATGGTGACTGGCTGGTGAGTAGAATTTTTGCCATCCTTTCCTTTCCATTATGCTTATATTATTGTTTTGTTATATTCGGAATCAAACTTTTTCCATTATAACGTTTTCTGGTTTCCTATTGTAGGGAATTAAAAGTAGTGTAAGTTGATATTAAATGCATACAAATCTGTGTTTAATATAATTAGTGATTATTTTTCACGCAAGTAGAGACTTGTAGAGTAAATAGAGTAGGTATTTAAATGCATAGAATCTGTGTTTAAATATATTAATAGGTGATTATTTTTCACATATTATATAAAATATTAGAGTAAGTATTTAAATGCATAGAATCTGTGTTTAAATTTATTATATAGGTGATTATTTTTCACATATATAAAATATTAGAGTAAGTATTTAAATACATAAAATCTGTATTTAAATTTATTAATAGGTGATTATTTTTCACATATTATATAAAATATTAGAGTAAGTGTTTAAATACATAAAATCTGTGCTTAAATTTATTAATAGGTGATTATTTTTCACATAAATATTATATTAAAATAGGTATTTAAATACATAAAATTTGTGTTTAAACTTATTAATATGTGATTATTTTTCACAGGAATAAAATATTAGAGTAGGTATTCAAAATGACGACAGCAACTGTAGTTCTAAAAGAAATTGTGTGCATTATACCAATTTTTCATGGCAACAAGCGCCATTTAAACTTATTTATAAGAAAATGTGACAATCATGCAAAGCAAGATTAGTATGTATTAACTGATCTTAATTTTATATAAGTTTAGTAAATAGTGGTACATCTTTTGTCAATGAATTTATTGGCAGGAGATCCCAAGTCGATTACGTACGGAACACCACTATCGTCAAACTCCGGCAGTTGGTTCCGTTTTCGATATTTAGATATAAAATAGGATTAGTGAATTACCTTAGGTTGTTAATTAAGGCAATCTCAGGTAACCTTGATAACGCTGACGCCATTCGATATGATTCTCTTATTTCGCGAATCGACTCGAAGGTAATGCATATAGATAAAATTATTGATTACTTTGATCACTATAATTTTGCATAGCTTTGTGAATAGTACAGAAACATTACATGACAATTAATTAATATTAAACAAGTGATTAAAATTTATTAAAGAATTAATAAAATATCAAGAATTTAAGGAAAACACATGTCTCTACCTAACTTACGTGTTAAGTATGTTTGATATATTTTTAGTAAGTTCAGAAAAATCTACGTAATGTTTAACGAAATAGAAACTTAGCAATAAGTAAAGTATCTGTACTATATTAGTCTATAATAAATTCAACCGAACTGTTATACGTATTGAAATCTATAGCAAGAAAATAACTTAGTATATGAGAGTAACTTGTTGAAATTAGAAACACTTATGTAAAAGTAAACCAGACAACGTTCTTATTGGAAGTACTTGCACTTACAGATAAAAACATTCATAATTATTTTAAAATTTAATCATTATTGATCTTTAAAAATCCAGTAACAAAACTGTAATAGATTTTCCCGAATTCCCATACCTCTTGGTAAAAGATTCGAAGTACCTGCCGGTCACTAAGGCGTGCGAGAAAATTGCTGCGGATAAAAATCTCCTATGCGATGGCGACGACGTTTCCTATACTGACCTGTGCAGAGCAGCTTCTATATCTAGTTCCAGACGGATCCGAACGTCACATTATCACATCATGGGTACTTATTCCCTGACAACTACAGAAGGCTGTTAAATTCACAAGTGCAAGTTTGCTGAAAATCTTCAGATTATGATTACTCCGATAGTAACTCTACCAGAGTTAAAGTCCATAAATACGACTTTACTAGGTACCGCCAACATCAAAAACATCATTTTGGAGGCTTTAAAGCATTTTCGCGAATCCTAAACCTAAAGGAAAGTGTGTTTAGTGAAAGTGAAAATGATATCAGTGGCGTAACAGTTACAAGTGTTAGTTTAGGTACACTGTTATTGTATTTAGTTTTAATCATTGCTTTTATTGTGTTTATTGTTTATCATTTTATGTTTATGCGAAATGATCGGATCGTAGCTTCCGCGAGAACCGATAATTTCGCTCTTAAGGAGGGAGGAGTTATGTAACCGGCTAGTACGTTGACCATAACAACGCATCATGCCTAGACGCAAGCTTGCAGTCTCGCAGCTGCCGCCGGTTGCTTATCTCTACCACCCACGCGTCTGTGCCTTGTGGCCCTTAGTTAGTAAGTTTGTTTTAATCATTCGTTTAGAGACTAACCTTTGTCTTAGACGTCTCATTTTATTTTAACTAATTTCATTGAATAAAAGTTTTCGTGAAATAAAGTTTATAGTTTAGTTTTTAAAAACATCTTCCACGTTCCCGAAACCTTCACTACCTACTCACAGTCGTAAAAGGAAGTCATTGACGCGCGCCACAGATGAGAAAACTGGGAAGGAAAAAATTCAGAACATCAACTTTACGGTGATATTTTAGAGCAAGTTGTTTGTACTGTGTCCTTTCGTGATGTATAGCGAGCGAGATGTTTCCGTAAATAGAAGAGGCGATGCGGACAGTGTACGTACATGTCAAAAAACAGTAAGTACACTAAGTACAAATACCTACATAATTAATATAAAAAAAACGAGTTTAGTCATAATGCAGACTTTTAATATATAGTTTGGTTAAATATATTAGCCAAAATATCGGGAAAAATATTAATAATGTATGCGATAAACCCGTATCTTATATCTTATTATTATGAGTTCTCGCGGAAGTTCAAAAATGTTAATCCAGAACTTTGTTTAATGAAAAACAGATAACCCACTTCATGCTAAATGAGCTAATGAGCTTTCTCGACTACACCTTACCTATAATATAAACAAACTTGGCAAATTAAAAACTCATCAATATGTATCAAGATTTAAAAAAAGTTTGTTTATGCACCTATTCTTCTGTTAAACACTTTTACTGTAATGAAGTTGAACCGAAAATATTGTTGTCATAAAACCGAGCATTAAGGGCTATTGTTTTAATTGAAAAAGTATTTTGATACAAATAACATAATATTTTTTCCAAAATCGCACGACAGACAAGAAAAGCATACTTTTCAGGCATAATCCATTTTAGTAGCTACAAACATTGGCTTATTTGCAATCTTATATTGTGATTGCTGTTGGTTTTTTAATAAAAATGAAATAAAATGTCTAGTATAAAACTTTTGACAGATGATAGATAGATAACACTTTAATGCACAACGGAAAATACAAAGAATTGTAGAACTAACTTTTTTCTTCAGTGCAATGGGCCCTTATCACTAATAGCAATTTCTTCCAGGCAACCGTAGCATGGAAAGTGACGTCAAAAGTGAAAACTAGTAGTATCGCGTTTTGTTAAGAAAATAAGAGATAGTGTCAAAGAGAGAGTGTATAAGCGGTGCTCAAACCAGTCTTGAAATTTAAAATCAATCTAAATAAAATCCATTTTTCTAAAGTATTTTATATATTTTTAGATGTATTTAGCTAGGTAGTGTCTATTAGTAGGTACATTGCAAGACAAGTGTTTTAAGGCTGTCGAACTTGTGAGTGCGTGCGTTGTGTTGTGCGTGAACCACGTATTAAAGTGCTTCTGTTCTATGAAGATAACGATAACTTCACTATGCGAATGTACAATCTTGACGAGTATAGTAAAGAAAATGTTTATTATTAAAAATTATTTTGAAAAAAAAACAAGATTACTTAAAACTATACTAAGAACTAAGCATGTTCACATGATTGACTTTTGAAATGAACATTTCTATTGTATTTAGTACAGATAATAATAATATTACATAACGCACAGTTTTTTATCACGTTCAGATCTGATGAAGTTTATTTTGTCAAAGATTAAATATTTTTAACTAGCATAGTTACAGAAGGCCAATGTAGTGGATGTACAGGGTGGTTTTTTGAGAATGGTATCAAGTGATGGCCAAGTCCGAAACAACGGGGGCAAGAAAAATGTAATTTCAAGCAAGAAAAGTGTTGTGTAAGAAACAATTTCCGCAGGTGTTTTGGATTCTTCAATTATTTTTTTTCAAATGTTTATATTTTGTTGTTCATTGGTCAAACTACAACGCACATATTTTTTAGATCCTGTTTATTTTTAGAAGTTTCATTACTCTAAATAGACATTCGACTATCAACGCTAAAATTGGCCGAATAAAATAAATCTCTGGGTGTGACACGATGATGGATGTGTCCACGAACTCAAATAGCCCTTATTCATGATGTCCCAAGGGTGACAATTGAAAAGAATTTTCATTTTAGCAGATTTGAAAAATCCTATTATCTGAGAGCATGTACAATCAGAGATGTGTTGAGATTTCGACATAGGGCTTGCTTCACTTCAAAATTTCTTCAGAACACTATTTTATTAACAAGTTTTAGGTTGTAATCACTGATTTGAAAATCAAACTGAAAGTTTTTATATTTTGTATAGGTACTATTGTAAGATGTTCAAATGAATTTAATGAAGTTCCTTTTTATTTTGCATTATTACGATTGTAATCGTGCTTATAATAAAAAGTATACTGACTTTATCGAACGGTTAGAGAGTTCAGCAGGCGCTGTGTTAGGGTCTAACGGCCTATCTTATAAGAAGTTAGCGCAGACTTTATGTCAGCATTACATAAAGTCAGCGCTAACTTTTCAATATATTTATCAATACAAGGTATCCATATCCCAGTAATAATCTTGATAGAGACGTGCAGTTTTCGGGTCATACCGGGACAGTGTCAGTGACCCCGCGTGACGTCACGGAAGTGCTCAGATTACGACACTTAGCTTTGTTCTTCAGACGCTAATGTTGGTAGAGATCTCGGATGGCTCTTCAAGGTGAAGATCAGTCTGGCACGCAGTCTGTATCTCATAAGAAATATGTGTGATTTAAGAAAATTTGCTGTTATGTAGCTTTCATATAATCTCACAGAATACATTGTGTACACATATAATTGAAGTTTTAGTAAGGATCCCTATTTTTTTTGAAAATATAATATAGCCTATGACACTCAGCAATAATGTGGCTTTCTATTGGTGAAAGAATTTTTAAAATCGGTTCAGTAGATCCCGAGATTACCCCTTACAATTGAACAAATATACAAACTTTACCTCTTTATAATATCTCATTAATAAGAATCAAAGTCCTGACTGACTGACGGCTGACGTACACGCCACAGCCCAAACCGCTGGTCCTAGAGACTTGAAATTTGGAAGGCGTGTTCCTGGAGTGACTGTGTGGCGTACTAAGGCAGGAATTTTGGAAATAACGCTCTGGAGCCCTAAAATAAGGCTTTGAAGTTTGTATGCAGAATCTTATCCCGTGAACCGATTGACTTGAAACTTGGTACGCATAATGTTGACGCGAAATAAAATGGATCTGCATTTTTAGATTTTGCAAAATCATCCCCATTTCCCTAAAATTGAGTAAGTAAAGTTTAAAATTTCGATTTAGTATACAATTTCGAGTATAGATGGCGCTGTCACGCGTGGCGTAATCCTAGAACGCGCTATCGGTGCGTTTTGGTAATGTGTTATAGGTAAGTCGATCGGTATTAGCATTACTTTCGTTGAATCGAGTTATATTGACTTATTTATGGTTGCGTACCCAATTACCGCAACCTACCAACCTACCAATTAATAACTTTATTCACAAACAAACTTACGACTATACAGTATTACAAAATGTACATTGTCATATAAAATACATAAGAAACAGTTGAGCTATCTACAGACCGTTGCAAACGATCTATAGATAGTTCAACTGATCCAAATCAGTACCAATCGGAAGCGTACCCAAGACCCGAGGGCTGGTGAGTATCTGGCCCAACGTATCAGCATTGCTATCGATCGATCTGGGGTCGTCTATTCCCCCCGGGCGGGGGGGATAGGTAAGGGCCTCGAAATGATTTCTTTGCCCTGGCTTTCGGCGCCAGGAGTAACGACTCCTGGGTCTTCAGCGCGGCAATGCAGCCAGTGTCTTGGGTACGCTTCCGATTGGTACTGATTTGGATCAGTTGAACTATCTATAGATTGTTTGCAACGGTCTGTAGATAGCTCAACTGTTTCTTATGTACTAAAAATGACAATGTACATTTTGTAAATACTGTATAGTCGTAAGTATATTTAAAAACAAAATGTTAAATAATCAAGGGGCGCTTATAGTCTCATACAAAAACATAATTTACTTAGATGGTTTGTTTTTTTAAAATGTATAATAATATTTTATAAAATATATATATATTTACATAATAATATTTTATAAAATATATATATATTTACATAATAATATTTTAAAATTCCTCCGTGGGAAAGGGGGCAAGTGTGTTGTAACGTTATTAATCGACGAACTTTAACCAAATTATTAAGAGGCGCTCTGTGACAATTTTACTCTAATGAATGCAATAAAATGAGGGAAGTTTTCTGTAACGTTATTTATCGACGAAAGTCAATGAAAATTGAGACGCACATTAATGACTTGATTTTACACCAAATATTGCAAAAAGGAAGTTTGTAGTAGCGTTTTTTATGAACGATTTCAATCAAGTTTGAGAGTCAGAGCGTTTTCACATTATCCGATCCGATATCGGTGTCGGACGCTGATCCGATATCGGGGTAAGTAAAATGTATGAAAAATGTACCTACCTGATCCGTCCCGATATCGGATATCGGAGCCGGCACCGATATGCTGGCGGTACCATCGGACGCCCTATCTATATATAGGATAATGAGATAACGCTCTCACTCTAAGAACGTTTTCACATTATCCGATCCGATATCGGTGTCGGACGCTAATCCGATATCGGGGTAAGTAAGATGTATGAAATATGTACCTCCGATATCCGATATCGGTGTCGGACGCCATTCCGATATCGGGGTAAGTAAAATGTATGAAATATGTCCGGCCCGGCAGATCGGATAATGTGAAAACGCTCTTACTTAGGGCTCTTTCAATATAAGCGTTTCGTATCGGACCGCTGCAGTGCCGAAGCGGTGCGTTCGTCGTACGGCGTAAGGACGGACGTTCGTTTGTTTTCATACAAAATGCACGGTGCGGAAACAGTGCGGCGTCCGTACCGCGAACGTTCGACAGCAGGACGGCAACGTCGCAACCCCACGTGTTCAGTTCAGTGCGTTCATAGTGCGGTGACAAGAAGGAGGCTAATTTCTAAACGGTAATTTATAATGGATGATATAAATGTGGAGAATGAAATTGAAATACTTACTATTTTTAACTAATTCCAGTAATTCGAAGAAACTTTCTCTAGGCATTCATAAGTTATTAAAAAAAAACTGATTGGTTCTTCTTTTAACCTAAGGTAAAGAGTATGGAAATCACCACAATCATGGGTGCCGTGATTACACAACCAAGGAAAACACAGCCACGGAATGTACAGCCCGGAATCGGTGACCATTTTGGCATCCAATTCCGGGCTGTGCATTCCGTGGCTGTGTTTTCCATGGTTGTACATTCCCGACACGTGTTGGGAATTTGATGCCAAATGACGTCATAGCATATGCTTCGTTTGCACTTACTCGAATTTTTCGTTTAGCCGATCAAGTAGCTAACTATGTCACTGTCAAAATATTATTTTTAAACTTATTTTTTTTCACGTGTGATGCGTCACAGTAGGTGCGAGGAGCGAAGCGACGAGCGTTAGTTTGATATAGAAAACCGCGCCAGAACCTACATGCGTTTAACTATTTGCCAGACAACAATTATTGAATTGGATTGTTTTCTTTTCATATTATAATCTGTGCAGTTTATCTTTATCAAAATGGGATAGTAACATTTTAATCTTTGGTTTCATCTAAACGAAGCATAGGCTAGGCTTTCGACCAATCAGAGCAATGGTCGCCAATTCCATGGTCGTGTATTCCACGGCTGTGCATTCCGTGGTTGGACATTCCCAACACATGTCGGGAATGCGCAGCCCGGATTTCATGTACATTTTGGCTGCGAATTCCTGGTTGCGTAATTCCTGGCTGTGCTTTCCGTGGTCGTACATTCCGGGTCGTGCTTTCCATGGTTGTACATTAACCGGACCCTTGCAAAATCATTGGCTATGGCATAGTTATCAAATACTTAAAAACAGAACATGCTTAGAGGGTTCGCATAGGTACAAAATATGTTTTTTTTCTTAATCGCTTACATAGGTATGGTAAGGAACTTATAGCGGGCGAGTCCGAGTCGCACTTGGCCTGATTTATTTACTTACGGTAACGGTAATTTAGTGAGTTTTGATTACTTACTTATGTTTTAGTAGTTTACGTTATTGGGTTTTTAGGGTTCGGTAACCAAAGGGTAAAACTAGATCGTATTACTGAGTGTTTAATTTCTGTCTATTTTAAATTCTCTAACTATCATGCATAATTAATATTCAAGGGGGCTTATATATATACGTAAATTTTATTTATTCGATATTGATAAGGGCAACGGGTCATAGATACGGTACGAAAATCTTCGTGCGCACTTGCCCGGTTTTAATAATAAGTACCAATAAGTACTAAGTTTTCCTTCTTAGACTGCATTTTACCGCCAATTTCTTTCATAAGAAGATAGTAATGGTAATGGGTTATCGCAAAATCTCTTATAACGGCACGCGGACGAAGTCGCGGCGGGTACAGCTAGTTAGTATATATGAACAAACCTATCGCCCACCGTCTATAACGATTGCCTCAATGAGCACGTCCACCGATAATATGCCCTGTGATGCATTGTACGTTAACTATCACTAATAAACGTGTATTTCAACAAATCAATTCTCTTTCTCTTGTACCCATCCCGCTGCTCGACATTTTTGGCTGAAGTTTAAACGGCCTACACCGTCCGACTTCCGACCCGGTCCCTCAACACGAGACTTACAGTCACGTAAACTTGTGCAAAAGAGACTCTTTTACATCTTAAAGTTATTTCGTTATCAACGGAGCTAGGATAATTGGATTTGCTTCAGTATCGTAGGCATAGTGATTTCTTTGATTTATTTATTTATTTATTCAAGGTCCAGCTGGTAGGTTTCGGGGTCAACTATTTATTCTAATATAACTTTAATGTTTTTTCGATAAGTCGTTGGAAACGGGGTAGATTTTTGCATAAAAAGCATTATAGAGAGACAAGACTAAGATAATAATCTTATAGCGAACGAATATTAGGGTGGAGATCGCGTGTAGGCGTAGTGAGGCAAGAGTGTATAACGATCTGCGGAAAGTAGCGTAAACACAACATGAGAAAAGCTGAAAACCACGCTCAGTAGCGTGTCTTGGGAAAAACCTACGTTCAGCATACCTCTACGTACAACTGAACCTCACGAAAACAAAATCTCCTAATTTTGAGTCTCTTATCGCGTACGATCTGTCGTAAACAAAGCATTGTTCCCAGACAAACACCTCTAACACGTCTGGCAACTTGTAATACACCGGCGCGTTCAGGAAATCAAATATCCTGATTCGCAGACTTCGAGATTATTTGAGAAGTTATGCGACTTTGAGCTTTGTTTTGATTGCATTAGAGTCACTGAACTTGTGACTTTTGCCTATTTGAACATGCAAGTTGCACGAAAATGCTATAACTAATATTACTTTACTTAAGTACATAATTTTTTTTTATATTTGAAATAATTAAATAACTACTGCATTTTCAAAAAGCTCTTAGTATAATCATAGACCTGTGATTGATAATTAAGGTGAGAGCTCACTAATTCGATTCGTGCTCGAGGGCGGGCTTGAGCCGTGCAAGTAAACGTCACTTTCAAGTTAATTATTCTTATCAGCCAGCTTCAGCTCGTCTGCAGTTAATTCTGCGCCAACGAAATAGTAGCAAGAATTAAATTTGAGGCATTTTAATAATAATCTCTTTTGCGAAGCAGGCAACTCACTATTATACACCGGAGGTGTGGGTTCAAATCCATTATAAAGATAGGTATCAGTCTCTACAGTTTTGTTCCGGAGAGATCAATTACCAATGATGATGACAAATACAATAAGTTTAAAGTAAAATATTTAATAAATGTTATTTTAGTTAAGTACCTACTCATACGTGAAATCACTGTATTGTTGAAACTGTGCTATCGTTTAAAATTGTGTTACGTAACACCAATAATTTAAGATATTTATTTATGTTCTGTTTATCAAAATAACAAAACCAGTTATATATCTTAACACAAAATGTTATTAATTGTTCAAGTTGTGTAGGTTGACTTCCTGTTTGAGGCGACAAAGAGGTCCTTAAAATATTTCCTCCCTAAGCATCATAAACACAACACTGCTCATAACTTAACTGTAGCGATATACCCCTATTATATTTACCACCCGCCTTTTTATAGGGCCTATTTACTCCCAGCTGAGATAAAAACCACTTAGCCCAAGACGCTGACTTCCTGAAAACACGAGCTTAGATTTTAGACCTTAATATAACGCAATAAAGATGAAGGACCTCGCGATTGTTGAACTCAATGACCTGAGTTGCATGCCTACTGCCCTTGTTTATGGCAATAGGAATTGTAGGTCTTTCTTGCTGGATTTAAGGACTGTTTTTGTTTGGCTGAATTAAAGTTCTAATTGCTGTTAAAGGATAGATAAGGCTGGTGGCACACCGAGCACCATTAAATTAGTTGTTGATACGGGATGTTTGTGGTCGTTAAGTTAAAAATTTTTTCAAAAACCTATTAATTAAAATAAATTAAAGAGAAAAAATATTTCCAGTATGTTTCATAAAATGAGCATGTCTGAATTAGCAGTCACAAGTAGCCAAATAAACGTATTGAAGAAGGTCTAGGAAAAACATGCTATGATAGACCTCGGGTCATTACTAAACTAGCTTTTCTCGTACCTACTGCATCTAGCGCGATGAAATGTGCAGCTAGACCAACAAGGTAGAATAGTACATTGTTCACCGAGAGGAGAAAGTGACCGATTACCGTCGAGGGTGTCGTTTGAAGCCCGAGCCGCAGGCGAGGGCTTTAAAACACCCGAGATCGGGAATCGCACTTTCTCTTGAGTGATACATAGTGCTTTATACTACACCTACGAGGAAAATAAAAAACTAAAATTTTCACATGTTCTTTTTTCAAATTGTTTGACACCAACACACAGCTAGTGGCCAGTGTCATTTTGCGAACTTGGAGATAAAAACTCACTGTAAAAACTTTTTGGCTTTTGATATTTAGGTTACCAGCGCATAGTCTTACCCAAAATTAAAAAAGAAAAACCACGTAAGAAATAGATTTTCATACACTTTTCTCTCCCGCTCAGATGCGTTTTCTCGCCGCATATTTGTTCGATATGCAATGACGTACTTTCTACCGTAAATTTGATAAAGTATCAAGGTACTTTCCGAGCAGGTGTAGTATAAATATCTTTATTCTAACAAATTAGTTCCAGTCAGTCTAATGCAGCCACTATCTCAACTCAGCGTATATATTCAGCTGTACCTGGAGCATGAACCAGTGAACTAACACCCTAACCAATAAAGTGTTGAGATGAGAGCCTCTCAATCGAGCAAAGACACCAGATGGAATATTAATGATGGGTTAATTACAGCTTGAAATTGTTTCCCATCAGAGGGGAATGAAACCTGGCAGGGTTCAAAGTTCATGTTGACATTCTCCATGTCAATAACGACTTAACATTAAATTAAAAAAGACAGGAACTGCTTTATGAACCTGCATCGGTCAGTGACGTAGCCCTGAAAAGGGCTAATCGAAGTACTTATCATACTGATTTCGAAAACATGCCACATAGATTTTGGAATTCAAACTAGTGAAAGTCATCATACTTAACACCTCTAGGTATACCTTTGAGTGATGGACAAATAGCATTTCAGCATAGAGTAAGACGAATTGGTCAAAAACCTAGTGTTACTGATTATCTGATGATATGATGAAGAAAGAAGGCCATGCTTGAAAAAATACAGTGAACGTGAATTATAAAATGTCTAGTTAATTTTTTAACAATATCCTGAATAAAGTCCTTCCACTTAGTAAAGTAATTCATCAAATTGTCAAAAGAACTTCACAATGCTTTCTTAAAGAAGAAATGAAATTCTCAAATATCTAAATTAACACTAAATTAGACATTATCTTAATTAATCTTCGTTCTTAAAAACTTCCGTGATTCTTCACTCTCAGTTCACGTAGTTAATGACAGCGTACAGAAGTGAAACTCATTTTATGCTTATTATTTTGCTTAGGAATTATACGCTTGTGTTTGTCAAATCAAAAGATTTGATATTGTTTAGATTTGGATTATGACCATTTAGACGCCTATTTCGTCTTTGAATTTTTTTTTTCTCTTTTTTTATTTAGTCTCAGTTTTCCTTCTATGTGTTTTTAGTTGTTGGGTTATTGACCCCTAAGGATGAATGGTTGACCCCCCCGTTGTGGTCGGGGACATATTCCTGATTGTAAAGTACCGGATTAAGCTCTCCTACGTGATCTATGACTTTCTGTTTGACAATTAAACGGGTGAAAAGTTTTGTTTGTGTGGGCAGTGCGGCCCAAGAGTGGAATGACTGGAATTCTAAGCTCCTGTGGGCTGGATTGAGGTCATTACTATGCGGACCAAAAGGTAACTTGTGACTCTACAAGCATATGTTTATATATGTATGTAAGATATTCATCTGTTAGAAGGATCTAGATTAGATGAGATGGGTAAATAAAAAATACTTCTCTAAATTAAAATTTAAAACAATTTTTATTACAAAATATACAATATTTACAAAAGTATAAATCTTAAAGGTGGTTATACATTGAAACTATTGGTAAAAGCCTTCCTTAGAAGGCGCTGACCGAATGGCACTTAATTTAATAGAAATCTTTGGACTTCGCCAAATAGGTTTTAGGTAGCAGAAAACTATTAAATTATTTCTAAAATTATACAGAAATATTGTTTAAACCAACAATTACAAATCACAATTAGTGCTTGAAAGTTACTTTACTATATTCACTATAGGAAGTATTACATATTTACGTACATTCTTAAGTTTTCATTACAATCAAAATTCAGTTTCTAGTGAGGTTTGTTTCAGATAGTGTCCTAATATTTCAAAAATATTAACTACATTGAGTATTTCGTTTGGTACATGTCATTCTTCTTTCTGCATTCCTTAATTACATAAATAATTAATTTCATATCATTGTTCTAGTCATCAATACAATATTCAATTCAATAAATAACGTTCAGACATTTGTTCTATCTCTATTCTAGGATGATTTAGAATTATAACGGTCTCGCGAACATCAATCTTTCACTGCCCTGCCTCCTCATCATGTCCATAGCGGCCGGAGTCGCCATGAACACCGCCGTCTGCGGTCCTAAATCTAGAAACTTGCCCCTTTTATGTTTACCACTCGCTCTCCTCTCTAACCTCGTATCGAACACGTCCTCTCCTTCACTATTATCGTAGTCCACCACAGGTTCGCTCATCACTTCCTTTCTTCTGTTATCTTTTCTTTTGTTGTTCATGAAGTATGACTGGGTGATGTTAGACACGTTCGGAGTTGACACTTGTCTCGTTATCCGGTTACTTCTGTCGGCGGGGGGGTAGTGTCTCTGGATGTTTTCTGAGAACGACTGACGCCGCACGAACTGGCGCGTGTCTAGAGGCTGGTGGTTAAAGGAGGCTCGACGGAAACGAGGCTCGTTCGGATGGTAGGATTTTCGCACTTCTGGGTTGTGGTTGGATTTGAGAGAGTCTTCATAGCTGCATCTGCAATATTAACATTGTCTTCGCTAGCTTAAAAGATTCCACGAAGTGTGGTCATTAGTGTGATGGATACGTTTGACTACCAATTAATTGACCCATCAAGTACTTAGGCTGATGAGTTTGGTGAGGACTAATGGGTTATTTTATCATATATGTACGAGTATGTTGCAGACTGATAGCTTTGTATTATTATATCAGCGGCCACAGCCTGAAGCCGATATCATTCAAGTGGTACCTTTCTGTTAATGTACAAGGGACTGGTACTAATAATGCATTAAAAATATTTAACTTTTTTCGAAAATTTCTTAATAAAATAAAGATATTAGAATATGTTACCCGCTGCTCTCCTCGGAGGTGTGCGCGGTGGAGTGTCCGCAGGCGCAGCGCGCGTCCGCGATGCCGGAGTCCTGTCCGCTCGAGTTGACGGACGTGATGGACGTGTCCTGCCCCTTCCTACGTATGGGCAGTGTGCTTGTGATACATCTGACAGTTGGCAAGTCGGGTGATGTGATAGGTGGAGTGGGACCATCGGTGGCGGGATCGAAATGGGGTTTGATTGTGATTTAAAGCTTGACGTTGAAAACGTTGTGTAATATAATAGTGTTAGTATGTTAGCGTGGAATTTGAAGTGAGTGCAAAGTAAGGGTAAAAAAATGTTAGTTAAATTAGTGATTCATTCAGTTTTAGCATATTATTTCTAAATATATGAACTTTTCACTCTTCAGGATAAAAATACAGTTGTAGCATCGACACGATAAGAAGAAGACTCTTCAGGAACTTATAGGAAATAAAATAAAAATGGCCGTAATCAGTTTAACCCGTAAATCCAAGTAGACCGTTCGCCTTATGTAACGGTACTTAGTTAGGGTTGCAGGAAATTGAGGTCATTGAGTTAACAAACATCTGGAGGTAACACTTTGCCCTAAAGCAGCTGAATCTATCACCATCAATAAATTAAATTAGCCTGGATAAAACTTTCTCTTAATGCGAACTTTTTGGCGACTGATAAGATAATATTTGAAAGTCGTATTAGTTCTTAGGTATTCACTTGAATTAACAAGTATTTTTATTTATACTCTTAAATGTTAGTCATGTTCAAAATACAATACCTTTTCTGCAGAGGCCTTTGGTTGAATTTGATACACATCCTCTCGTGCTTCTGTCCGTAACTTTCAGCTTCTCCAAACGTGTTCTTCACACATTTCTGATGAGCTTTCCCAAACTCTTCGACTGTGTTTCCGTGGGGACAGATCTTCTTATTAGAGGTGTGGTTGATAACATCTATGTAGGAATCAGCTTCACTGTACGACTGGTTTAGTTCTTGACATTGGTTTGCTCCAGAGGGAAAGAGACCACCGTACTTTGTTAGGTGCTCGGTTGAGAAAGCGTTAAGACGTTGCTGGGAATATGGTTTGTGACGTTTTCTGTTAAAGCAAAGAAGGAAGGAGGTCAGTAAGAGATTGAGGTTATTCGCGTGTACGTTTATACAGTTTGGGCATCTACCATACAAGACTCTATTTTGGTTTTCATTAACAGTTCACATTAATATTTAGAAAAATGCTTTTTAAACTTAGATAACAATGAAAAGTCCTACATCGTTTTTACAAAAAAAATGTTTGTAATTGAGATAACTAAAGAATATAACCAAAATAGACGTAACCAAGCCAACAGATAAATAAAAGCAAGTGCGACAGAAAAAGTGTGAAACAAAATAAAACTCTACAAGGTGAAACTAACAACGTGAAATTATAAGATATCAAATAATAGTACTACATTTATTAACATTATTTTATTTTTATAAATATATCAACAGTTTAAAACTAAATAAAGTAATAGTGCAAGTAAAAGAAGGGAACAACGAAATTCACGTGATGTAGTGAATATGTTTGGCTTGATGTCGCGGCCTGAAAATGGAATCGACAAAACACTTTCTAAGAAAATTCCAAAATACATCAGAGTTCTAACTACACTTAACATCGGCACAAAAAGTAAAAGCTAATTAAAAACGAATTATTTAAATAAAAAAAGAATTCGACACTATGAATGTCGAATCGTTACCTTCTACTCCTCCGGACGCACAGTATACAGATCGCAGTAGTGCAGGCGCCAACAAACACGATGCAACCCAGTGCGACAACGCTTATCTCCATCGTACTAAGAAGCCTGCCACTCCGTGCCTGTACCATAGTCGTGTCTCCCACTTCAAGGACCTTGAATCCGGCGAGATTGTGTCTGAGATCTATTTCTCTTTTCATTAGAGATCTGTTAACAAAAGAAAAGAGCTGTGTAATCTTATATGTAATTGGATGAAAATGGAGTAAATGTCTTAGTCAATTTAAAGGAATCAGTTCTGATAAATAATAATCGGTAATGACTTACTTATGCAAAACTTCCATGTCAATAATAGCATTTGAAAGTGGGTCTACTCCATATATATACATATCAGTCCTGAAATTATACCAAATATAATTTTTAAACAAACAACCAAAATAAAACATAAAATTATAAGGAATATGTATCTTACGCATATCCATCCATCGAAGCTTTCATATTGGCTTCCAATCTCCTCACTCTTATGTCAAAACCGGTGATGCTAGAAAGAGACCGAGTGATGTTTTCTATTCCTTTCTCGATTTCCATCGGCTTACCACCCATTACAAGGACAAGTTGTTTATTTTCATCCAGAACATAAACCTAAAAATATAAATTAGTATTTGACAACTATGCTAAGATATACGTATTTTATAGTTTACATTGTAATATAAATAACCCAATAAATCGCGAGCAAAAATAGCAATACTTACAAAAACATTAGCAATAGCAGATTTGCCATCATCCGCTCCTTTCTTGTCCGTAGCTTTCACATCAAAGCCGAACACGCGGCCAGCATCTCTCGTGAGAGCGGCTACTACCCGGACTGTTCCTGAAACTGGATCTACGGAAAACCTTGGCGCATGCTCGTTCAAAATTTGATAACGAATGTCTGAATTGATTCCTGCATCTGCGTCTGTAGCCTAAAATCAATATTGTTTTATAACAAACATATTTTTCAACTCTCGTGTGTTAGTTTTATCTTTTGATTACTATACCTTCAATTGTATCACTTGATACCCAAACGGTGCTGTCGTAGGTATTGCTGTGACGAGCGGCCTTCCACCGTTTGTAAATTTAGGAGCATTATCGTTTACATCTTTTATTCTCACAATAACTTTTACATCGAACTTACTCATCCCTTCTAAAACATCATCGGCTACGGGATAAATCATGTGCGGTAACTCTCGGCTAATCTTTTGTCTCTCACCTCTCACTATAATTTCGTAAACATCTTTTGTCTCTCTGTCTGGACTTTTAACTAGATACAAGGTGCCGTTTCTCGGATCAATAACAAAAGATCGCTTAACTTCCGTATCATTATCGTTCAGAATGTAATATCTCATTTTGAAATTTTCATAATACTCAGTAAGATTCAAAGTGACTAATTCAACCGGAGTTTGTACATTTTCTTCTATTTCTAGTTCGTAGTATCTTGATATAAAAACTGGTTTCTCTGACATTTCTACATCGTCTGGAACATCAACTACTGTGAGCATGAGGATCGCAGTAGAGCTCAAGCTTGGGGATCCTAAGTCAGATGCTACAACAGTAACGTTATGCACTGCTTGGTTTTCGTAATCCAATTTGCCCGTTGTAGTAATGATGCCTTCTTTGGAATCAATAGCAAACAAGTTTATCTGATTTTTTTTCTGTGGTAAACTGTATAAAATTAGACCGTTACCATTCCCGATAAAATCAGAATCATTTGCATAAACTTTAGTGACCACTGTCCCCACTGGCGTGTTTTCTTCTAATGTCGCTTTATAAACTGGTAGCATCATCACCGATTCAAAGTTATGGTTGGATAGTTCATCGGCTTCTGGATGTTTCCATTCTATTAACTCATCGTATGCAAAGAACTTAGGTGCGTTATCGTTTACATCTAAGACTTGTACCTCTACACTTACAGAAGATGACAATTTTTTTTCATAACCGTTATCTCTTGCTACAACTGTGAGTATGTATTTATCTTCTTTTTCTCTATCTAATTCTCCATTAACACTGAATACTCCAGTGTATGGAGATATTTCAAAGGGAACCATTTTACCTAAAGGTTCAATAAAGTAAGTGATATTAGCGTTCTGTCCAAAGTCTGCGTCCGAAGCGTCAACTTTTCCTAATACTCGCCGTGTATACTGGGCTTCTTCTAAGTTGAAATTATACCAAGATTTCTTGAACATTGGGAAATGATCGTTGATGTCTTTGACGAAAATTCGTATAGAAATATGGTCACTTAGCTCTCCACTGTCTGTAGCGGATACGTTTAACCGAAACTCAGATTCTGGTGGTAAAGTTCTAGCAACAACGATGTGACCATGTCGTTCGTTTATCACAAAATATCTTTTTGGTTGCAATGAGTGACTTGAAGAGGTGTAAGGAGGTATGAACAGTTCAGAAATAAATTCATATCTCACTTGACCATTCACACCGCTATCCTTATCGATAGCGTGAAGCTTTAGAACTACTGAACCAATAGCTATATTTTCAGGAATTATAAACAATGGACCTATTTCATCTACTTTCAATGCAAAATTATTTTTAGGTTTGACTGGAATGTTGATAATCCCAGAACTAATATTGTTCTTTTTCTCTTGATATATTTTGACTTCCGATTTTTCATCTGATTCTACCAACTCAACACTTTCTCCAAACGGTAAAACAATTTGATTGAATTTAGGTACATTATCATTTTCGTCTCCAATGGTTATAGTCAATTTTGCATCAGAACTTAGTCCTCCTCTATCCCTTGCTACAATTTTTAACACATAAACACTTTTATCTTCTCGATCTAGCTTATTTCCTACAAATGTTACAACTCCTGTGTTATCATCAACGACAAACAATTCTCTACCTTCTCCAAAAAAGGTGTACATGAAAATAGCGTTCTGTCCTATATCTGCATCTTTGGCTTTGATTTTAGTGGTCATTTTGACTTCTGTTCCTGTTTTGGCATTCTCATTTATGAATCCTTCGTACGCTGGAAGTTCAAATATTGGTGGATTATCGTTTTCATCGTCAACATGTATAGTAACTTGGTAAATGCCAGCTCCTGATATCAATCCTCGGTTGAACTCTGCTATAACTGTCATTCTGTAAATGTCTCTTTTTTCTCGATCGAGTGGCTTTTGCGCGTAGATAGTTCCGTCAAGCCCTGTAGTTTAAATAAATAAAATCAGTCATAGCATTTCAATTTCGTCAAATAAAACTAAGAAAAGAAAACTCACCTATAGCAATATCATCAGTAACATCTTGTTGGTTTGCGATCAGAAACTGTATACTGCCATTATTATTCGACAAACTGCTCATGTTTACTTTGAATATTTGACCTATCGTAGCTCCAGCTATATTTTCTTTGACATGAAAAACCAGTGGTGCATGAGCTCCCCTGAAACAATTTATTTATTTTGGATTTCTACTACATATGAGTGTAGATAATATATAAGAATAAAAACCAATTACTTTAATAATACCCCTCTTTCATCATTTACATCTACAACATGTACAGTTGCGTTGGTAAGTATCGTAATGTTGGCATTTTCTTGTATGGCCACAGCTTCGAAATCGTAAATAGGTCTTTTGTATTTGGACAACTCATCTATAACTGTTATAACACCTGATCTTTCTTCTACTGCAAAAGGTACTGCAATAATAAAAAAAGGATTTTGTAACAAATGAAGATAAATCTAATAGATAGGCTTGTATAATGTTGACAGTTCTATACCTCCTTCTTCATATCCATGCAGCAAATCATAAGTAACGTCATTTTTATCTAATACATCATTGACTCGGATCTGTCCAACACTGGTTCCAATATCAACGTTTGATCCCACCCAAAACTCATACGGCGATCCTATGAAACCGGGTCTGTCGACTTTTCCTAATAAAATAAATTAATTAAGTAGTTAAAAATTACTCAATAATACAAAGTTTCATATATTTATAGGAAATTACCTTTAGAAACTTTAATCACGTCAATATTGACAACAGCTAGCGAGTATCTTCTTTCACTAGGATTTGCTGGTTGATCGGAACCTTCCACAAAAAGTGCATGTCTTCCTTCAACTAAAGGGGATTCAGCAACACTAATAACTCCAGTCTTAGCATCTACTAAAAACGGTGAAGTAATCGTCAGGTTACTAGTTCTTTGTAAATCGTACAGAACCATTCCATTTCTTCCCAAATCTGGATCCACTGCTTTGAGTTTTCCGATAAACGACCCAACTTTGGCGTTCGACTTTACAGTGAACTCGTAAAGATTGCTCGGAACGAATGAAGGGTTATTATCGTTCGCATCGAGTAACGTTACTTCTACGTTTACAAACGACATGAGTTGATCATCAACGTACTCTATATTTTCACTCCTCGTTCCCAGTTTGTCAGGGAAGACGTACGTGGTTTTGTCTTTGTTAGTTCTGGGTGTGGTGGGAGCGCGTCTCCACTTGGGCATGCGTTGTTTCTCGTAAAAGGTCCCAACTACACTTGGGTTCTTTTCTCGGGCGTACACTTTCATTCGTAGTGAAGAATGGGCTTCTCTGTCTAGGACCGTCTGGAAATATAACAGTTTACTTTTTCATAACCGTTTTAATATGAATCCAAAAAGTTAGACTCCTACAGTTGGGCGAAGTCTCACAACGGTTTTTTGTTATAAAAAACTGTTGAAATTAAATGAAAACCAAGTCGTTTCATTTACCTATCTACAAATGACTTGGCAACGCAGGATGTAGTAACTGCAGAATAATTTAAACGAATATAATTTTAAAAGCTGTTGTAATACTCACTTGGTTCCGAACAGTAAGCCAGCCCGTCCGGGGGTCGATAGAGAAGGCTCCGCCGGGGTCGGTGAGCTGGTAGGTGAACTCGCCGTTATCTCCCTGGTCTTTGTCTGATGCCATCACTTGGAGGACACTGAAACCTGCAAAGACGTTACATTTCAATTTTGAATATTAGAACGAAAAAATTAAGGACATTTGACAAAATAGCTCAGCCTTCCATGCTTTGTAGGTTTGATTCCTACCGAGAGCAAATGTTTGTGTGATGAACATTAATATTTGTTCTGTGTCTGATTGTTATTATGTATTTATGTATGTAATTACAATAAAATGTGTATAAATATTTAATCAGCAATCTAATTCCCATAGTACAAACTTTGCTTAGTTTGGGATTAGAGTGTGATGTGTGAGTTGTCCGTGAATATTTATTTATATATTTTATTTATTTCTTCTTTTGTCTCCTTAAAGTTGTCACAAAAGATTTAGATTATATTTGAATTAAATCTCTAATACTTTTTAAGTTTTGATTGAGATTGGAGATTGTATAAGTACCATTAGGCAAGTTTTCCACGATGCTAATGTTGTAGAAGTCCACTTCGAACTCCGGCAGGTTGTCGTTCAGATCGACCACTTCCACCTCCACGCGCGCCAGTGCCGTCTTCAGCGGGTTGTCTATTTGAGACGCTTGGATTTGCAAGACAAACGTGTTTGCTGAAATGTAGAAAAAAATCATTATTCAAATAAGTAATCATGTTAATCATGTAGTCCAGGACAGAGTGAACTGGAGAAAAGGATAGGAGGCCTTTGCCTTGCAGTGGGACACCACACGCTGTAAATTAAATGGAATGAAATGAAGTGACTAGCTGGAATCTTATGGATTAGGTACTACCAAAATGTGACTTGAGACGTCATACATTTAAATAATTTTAAGAAAATTCTAACATTCTTTCGGGACACAGTATTTCGAGTCGCAACGACGCGTGAGGGCTGGTGCATTGCTATTCAGCGCGGCAATGCAGACGTTTGAGTGCAAGGGTTTGTAAAATAAAACTGCATCCATAGAACTTCTCATTCTTGTCATCTCACATTTGTCAACTTCTGTACCTCTACCATGAGTTGTCACAGTAAAATCACCTGACTTTACTACAGTAGTTACGTCAATATTAGTATGACGAATTTTAGTACCCAACTATCCGCTAGAGGCGCTGTACAAATCTTCATACATTTTTTTAACTACAGACGCTAGCGAGTGTAGTAAATATAGTAGGTATAGTAAAAACTCATGGTAGAGCTACTGTTTCCTTACATAATTGAACTACTACTAACCAGAGAGGCCAGTTTCGGCGTCCAGATCGATCTCTTGCTCGAGGAACAAGGTCCCGTTGAAGTGGTCGAGCGAGAAGAGCTTCCTCTCGTCGTTCCCCGCGAGCAGCTCGTAGCGCAGCATGGCGCGCACGCCGCTGTCCTGGTCCACCGCCTTGATGGGCGACGTGAACTGGAGCTCCTTGTGGATGCGCTTACCCTGGAAGAGAGAAGTACACGTGTATCCTGTAATCTAATTACCCCGAGGCGACTACTGCTGAGAGTTGATGGGTTAGATATAAGTAGAGTGAATGTATGTAACTTGTTTTAGTATGTACCTAAGCAGTAAACATAAAGCTTTTGAAAGGGAAAAAGAAGAAAGCTTTTGAAAACTTTGAAAGGGGGAGAAAGTAGTAGTATTTCAATATTTTGAGAGTTACAGAATCTACCTACTATCATTTAGAAGTTAGTTCATAATACTACTGGGTTACTTAATAATTATTATTGATAATTATTGGCTTATCTCAGATCTTTATGAACAGAAAACTACTCTAGTCTATGACAGTATAAAGTGTCTACAAGAAAGAACAACATAAAAGAAACATGAAGTCAGGTCGAGACGGAAGGAAATGCACTCACAAGTATCGGGTAGAACTCGGGGATGCGCGTGCGGTACACGTCGTGCGTGAAGCGCGGCGGCAGGTCGTCGTTGTCCTGCACCACCACGTGCACGGTCGCGTTAGAACTGCGCGGGGGCGAGCCGCGGTCCTGCACACAACAGTACACTTCTTAAAAACCTCATGTAGTTTTTCATAAAACCCACGGTGGTAGTCCCTTAAAAAGTCTCCAGTCCCATAACGGAGTCCGTATCCTAGCCTCTCAAAATCTACCAGGCTCACGAGTTCATGAGGCTAGGATCCGGTCTCATGCTTTCTATTTGCTAGAAAACTTGATTTGATTGACTTGATTGTGAAAAATTATTGAAAACGATTTGAAGCTATTTTCTTTTGCTATAATTTGGCAATTGTTAAGAATCTTTTTCAAGTAACTTTCTATTTGTTAAAGATAAGATGTATTCAATCAAACTTACGGAAGCAGATATAACAAGCAAGAACTCCTTATCTCCCGCATCATAGTCCAGCGGCCGCACCAGCACGAGCGCGGGCTTGTGCGCGCTCTCCAGCGCGAAGTGCCCCGCGGGGTCTCCCGACACGATGCTGTACTGCACGTCCGAGTTGGGCGTGTTGGGCTTGTCGCGGTCGAAGGCATGCACGCCTTTGAATATTGTTAGACCTGGAATATGCCCATTCACTCTTAGAACCATTTCAGCGAGAGTATACAGCAAAATATTTTTCATCGTCATCATCATCAACCTATAGAAGTCCACTGCTGGACGTAGGTCTCTGCCAAGACGCGCCACTGAGCCCGGTCTTCGGCTCTTCTCATCCAGTGTTTGCCAGCTACATTCCGCAGATCGTCGCTCCATTTTTCAAAAGAAACATGTTTATCAAAAACCACCTAGACATCCGAGAGCTGGTGGGTATCTGGCCCAGCGTATTAGCATTGCTATTCAGCGCGGCAATGCAGCCAGTATCTTGGTTACGCGACGATTGGTACTGATTGTTGGATTTGTTGGATCCAGTTGAGATATCTATACGTTTGCAACGGTCTGTAGATAGCTCAACTTATGTATTTTATATTATATCTACCTATTTACATTTTGTAATTACTGTAGGTAATATTCGTTAGTTTGTTTGTGAATAAATACATTATTAACCTAGTCTGTAAAACAACAAGCAGATCATGAAACGGAGCTTATGCCACGGACATCAAACCAGTTATATTTCCGTCATCCGGAAATTCATTTGTCGAACAATAAAGGACGTTAATTATAGTTTTGCAGTTAGTTAGTTGAGTAATTTGTATAGTTCGGATGAACTTTATGAGCCCGTCACAAGTTGGGCGACTGCTGAATGGGAGACTGGCTAACTGGGACGGTCTACTTGGCTGTATTTTGTTAGGATAGTGGTTCAGCGAGCGGTATTTTCATTGAAATGCTTGTCATCTGACAAACTTTTACTAAAGGATATCGTTCCAACTTCTAAAAGCCTTGATAGTTTTGCTAACGGTTAAAAATGAGTAGCCAATGTAGCCATGCTTGTTATTCATTATATTACCTATTGGAGTCAGCTCGTCTACTGTCACCTCGTATGGAGTGTCGACGAATGTTGGGACGTTGTCGTTCACATCCTCGATGTACACCGTCACTGATAGGTATGCTGATATCTGGAATATTGGATTTAAGTCATGATTTAACATTTTGATCACAAGTTAAAGTCAAAAAAAAGTTTTAATATTCACGGACATGTAAAATTCTCAAATCATAATAAAGTGTCAAATGGAAGTCCAAAGGTGGAAGGAGAATTTAGAGAGAATTCGAGTACTTCTTGAGAATTATTTATCGTTTGCTTTAGACTTCAAAGAAAATTTCGGCAAACCAAGAAAATATTTTATAAATGGGACGTCGAACACCATTATGAACCTATTTATTTTTGATATTTTTACTGTCTCCAAAATAAATGTTACAGAAGTTATATAACAAGAATCCAAAAAGAAATGAAATAGAAATGATGCAAAACTAAAAAGGCCTAATAGATACGAGAAAACGTGGGATGATTAGATAAACAGTAGGTACCTACACTCCTCGCCCAAACAGTATGTACCTACACTCCTCGCCCAAACAGTAGGTACCTACACTCCTCGCCCAAACAGCAAATTAAAACAAGGAAATGACTTGTCGCGTTTATGGCATTGAAAGTGACAATGGAAAGACAGCATTCGATACGAATATGCAATGTGGTTTCACTTTTAGTGCATACTTAGGGAAATGTGTAGGAAGCATGCGTGGGCGCTTTTATCTCGGTATGCGCTTTCCTTGATAGCATTACCATTACCTTTGAATGAAAAATTCAAAAGATCGTGGAACCAACCAAAAGGGAAGATCAAAGAGGTAAATTTAATTTTCCATGTGATCTTAGGTAGATTTTATTTAGAAAATTCAATTTTATACTTTAGTATCCTTTACCCTAAGTTACCCTAAGTTTTACAATAAATGATTCTTATTCTTATTCTGATACCTTATGTTTATTTAGGTCCTCAAATTGTAGCTTAAAGAATTTTTTTTTTATCTTATCTTATCTTTAGGTATTTTAGCAAAGTCCCAAAGGTAAGGTCCTAAAGGCAAAGTCCAAGTAGGTAGGTACTTACCTACCTACTTGTCATCCATACATTTTATTATTATTAGATAGTTAAAGATTAAACCAATTTATTTTATTCAGTCTATAGCATTGTGTCATGTCTTTGCCAAGGTTTGAATAATCTTTAAAGGTAAATCTGTTGAATAGATTTTCTCTTTGAACTAATAGCTAAGGATCGCAGTAGGTATATCGGCCCACAGTGTCTTTGTGACTGGTAAATGCTTTTGATCTAAATAACCTTCACTTGATATTTATTTAAATAATATTATAAATATTTGGATGTACCTGAAGAATGTGTAGGTTTGTTTACTTTATTTCATAACATTTAAAGGTTAAGTTTGAAAGAGATTCTGAGAGACAACATTTAGGTATAAGTTTGCTTATACATTTAAAATGAAAAGAAAAATGATGTTGGTTAATAAATAAAAATAGAAGAAACTATAAAAGTGTCTCATTAAATCAAAGAAAATGTAGCTCTAAAAAAATATAGGTAAGCATTGCTTAGTTTGGGACTAGAGTGTAATGTGTGAATTGTTCATGAATTTTATATTTATAATAGACTAGCTGAACCGTGCCCACTTCGTTGGGGATAATTCGATCGTTTTTTCTCCGATTCACTTTGCAAAACGGACTACCACGTAGAAGCCTTTTTATTTTTCGGTTTTTTATTTTAAAATCGGTTCAGTAGATCCCTAGATTACCTACCCCTTACAATTTAACAAATACTTACACAAATTTTACTTCTTTATTAGTATAGATATAAAAATGATGTAGAATAGTTACAAGGTCATCTCCAGAGTCGAAGTCGCAGCCGAGGCGGAACTTGACGACGTTCTGCGGCGAGTCGCTGTCGACGAGCTGGTCGACGCTCTGCGCGAGCACCACGGACACGTGCGTGCGGTTCAGGTCGCGGTACGTGAACAGGTGCGCGTCCTCCTCACGGTCCACCGGCTGCAGGCTGAGGTTCTTTCTGGAAATCACAATGTGATACTTTTTTTATACGACAAAATATTTGAATAAGCTAATTTCCATGTACACTGGCTGCACGCTGAGGTTCTATCTGGAAATCACAATAAACAAATAAATAATGCTGGACAATCCACACAACATCATCTAGCCCCAAGCTAAGCAGAGCTTGTGTTGTGGGTACTAGAAGACTGGCATACTTAATACAATAAGTACATTACATAGATAGATATGTTTTTATTATACTTATAAAATACCCAGAACCTCCGCGTCGCAGGCGGACCTTCGCTCGCCGCACCACATCCATCGGTCGTCCGGTAATAATAAGAAACCAAAAAAGTAAGTATGTCAAAAAAGTAAATCAAAATTTGATACTTTTGAGGCTGCGCTGCGGCTCAATCGGGAAATTACAATGTGATACGTTTTTTAAACAACAACTCGTGCCATTTTTAAATTAGCAAGTAGTCGATATAGATGAAAAATGTAGGAATAGGTACCTCAGGTACAGACTTTTTAAAACTGATTTCGCTTGTGTGATTTTCGCACAAGCACTCTATATCCTGTTTAGCGATAAGGCCGATGGTGTGCCATAATCTAATTTTTGTAAAATTTTTTCAAGTTTATTTTAAAGTTGTGGTGTGAAATAAATTACTTTCTATCTATTTATTTATTTATTACAGAACCTTACATTATACTTATCATTATTGAAAAATATAATTTTGTAGTTAGTAAAGTTACAAAAGTTATGTTTGATTTAAATAAGTGACATCTATGTGGTACAGTATGAACTAAAATTGAACGTAGAACACAAACACTATAAGCTGACATAAGACCGGTTTTCGGTTCTTTAAAGAAGTTTTTAGTGTAGTATAAGCCCTCTAGATGGCAGTTATATATAATTTAATCTCAAACTTAAAAGGTATAACTATCATATTTTATTACAGTGGGCATTTACTGTTATAAATGATGAAGATAATTTTAATAATCCTTCAAAAATAATCCACTAATATTTTTATTGCGTTTGCCTATAATGCCTTAAAAAAACTGCGTGAGTACCTACCTACTGCGTATTGAAACATTTCTTTTTTATGTTTCTGAGGTCATAGGTTAAAAAAAACCAGCTCTTACGCTGATATCTGCCTTCAATTACTTTTGTAATTACTGTACAATTTACGTAACGGTAGAATGAATAAAAAATCTGTAAATCTACTAAAAAATAAGCATTACACAGATAGCTTGGAATTATTATAGTATTTCTAAGTATGTATTTAATTCTGTACACATGCTCATTCTGTATCATCTGTACACCTTAGTTATTTAAAACTAGCTGACCCGTGCCCACTTCGTTGGGCATAATTCGACAGTTTTTTCTCCGATTCACTTTGCAAAACGGACTACCACATAACAGCCTTTTTATTTTTCGGATTTTATATAGCCTATGACACTCTGCAATAATGAGGCTTTCTATTGGTGAAAGAATTTTTAAAATCGGTTCAGTAAATCCCGATATTACCCCTTACTATTTAACAAATAAGTATACAAACACACAAACTTTACTTCTTTATAATATTAGTATAGATAACGTAAATAGACAAATATACCTACTGGTACTAATCTAAATAAAAAAGTCTATATACCTACAGTTTTTTTTTCAAAATGAGTCCAATTGGTCATATTAAGTCACATCTAGACTTTCCCATAACATAGTAATACAAATATAAATGCCGATTCACACGGTCCGGAAACAGTCCGGAAGTCCCGAAGGTTGTGTAATTACTTATGTAAACAAAAACTATTGTTTATTAATCTCTTAATCTCATTCTTTGTCCATTACCGTCAAAGGTTATCTGGACTTTTATAATGCATTTAGACAGGTGTTGAAGTAGAATAATCTTCAAGCAGAGACTAATCATCTTTAAGATCTGAGGAACTGGCGGCTGAACGTCGATAGTCATAATTTTTTTACTTTAAAATTGCCGTGATAATAGAATTAGCCCACGTTAGGACAGTCCGCGATTCGGGCTTTTTTTAACTCAAACCTCTTTTGTTCATCTTTACATCTACATAAATGACTAGTAGATACATTAATCACAATAAAACTTAAATAGCGTTAGATGCCCCTTTTTACCTATGCCGATTTAATACACAGACGCGGTATAATAGGTACCTGCCTGAAACATTTTCTCAGCTTAGTAAGCCTTTTTTTTCAGAATGTTTCCTTAACCGCTTTAGAGCTCAGATGCGCACATAATTTTTCCGATCATATCTAGGTCTAAACGTACAACCAGATTAGAACCTACTACCATAGTATCACTTCTATCGCAGATGAACTCTTTTATTACCATTGTTATATCTACAAATTAATCGCAAAATCGGCAAGTCATTACCTCGTCTGCGCCGGCGCCGATAGGTTGCGTAATAAAATGAAATGATATACATTTTAAAGAAGAAGAAAGAAAAGAAAGAAAGAAAAATATTTTATTTGCGACAACAAAGAACTTAAAGATAATAATATAGGTACATCAAAAATCATAATGGCGCAAAACGGACTCTGCCTCAGCGTATGTCAGTCGACTAGCGACTGACGCTGGTCTTCCGACAGAGCCGTACAGTGATGCCACGGAAACACCTTACCACTATGTCATTAAAATATAACAGAAAAAAAATAAACAAATAATAAATCGAAAATGAATATAGGGAAAAAAAAAACACTCTGGGTAGTTAACTATAAAAAAACATTACAAAAAAGTACGTCCAGCCATTGTAAAAAACATAATATAAAATAAAATAAAAACAATTTAAAAAAGTACATACATAGAAACATAAATAAAATGCTATAAAGGTTAATATGCATAATATAGTCTATCACACTATCTAAGCGTGTAGAGTCAGGCAGTAAAACCCATATGCTTACATTTAAAGAAACCTAAATGATGCTAGCGTCGTGTCTATGATTTTCTTGCTCTTTTTGACCTTTAAATAAAAATATTTTAAGTTGTTTTCTAAAACTATAGACGTTTTGCAGGCTTCTTATTGGCGGAGGGATATTATTCCAGCACTTCGATGCAGCGTATCGGAAGCTGCCTCTGAAAGACGCTGAGCTGTGCCGCTGCGTCGAAAGCTGCATCGAGCACTGTCGAGTTCCATAATTTCTAGAGCTTGACAACCAAGATAACTTTTTATAGAGGTATGGCGGCGTTTCATACTTCAACACACCAAACAAGAGACATGCGAGATGAAGTTTCTGCCGATGTTTCATTTTTAAAATTAAATTTTTATTCAAAAATGGCGTGACGTGGCCCCTAAGCGGTACATCGAAGCAGAAACGAGCACAAGCGTTCTGTACGCGTTGAACAAGTCTCTGGGTTCTAGCTAACAAACGAGGACCAAAAACAACGTCAGTATAATTTAGCTTCGAGAGAACAAGAGACTCTACTAGCCTAATACGTAGATCCACACTAATATGGGGACGCACTCTATACAGTACCTTTAGCCGATAGAAACAGTTCTTAACCGAGTCAGCAACATGCTTCTCGAAGCGAAGACCACAGTCCATAGATAGTCCAAGATTGCGAGCCTCGTATACGCGCTCCACAGTCTCACCCATGAGTGTAACGTTCACTGAGTAATTTAGGCCAGACAATAGAGGCTTGCTACCAAAGATCAAGTATTTGGTTTTCGTAGGGTTCAGCAAAAGGCTATTGTCTATGGACCACTGCGCTATATTTGATAGATCCTCGTTGAGCTTACTTATAGCATTGTCAATATCATATGGCTTGCATGAAATATAAACTTGTATGTCGTCTGCATAAATGTGGAACTGACAGTTTCTGATACACGATTGCACATCAGATGAGTAAAGGATGAAAAGTAACGGTCCCAAAATAGACCCTTGAGGTACTCCACGCGTTACGGGTGCAATATCAGAACAAAAGATCGAACCATTACCGCATGACAATTTTGTATACTGATGTCGACCGGTGAGATAGCTGTTGAACCATTGTAAAGCATCTCGATCAAAACCATAGTAACTTAATTTGGATAGAAGGAGATCTATATTTATCGAGTCGAAAGCCCTAGAAAAATCGAGTAGCACTACCAGGGTACACATACCTTTATCCTGCGCACAAAGAATGTTGTCAGTAATATCCAACAAGGCAGTTGCAGTGCTCCTCCCCTTACGAAAACCAGACTGGGCCTCGGGTAAGATATCGTGCCTATCGAGGTAGTCACTGAGCTGCAAGCTAACTACTTTTTCCAGCACCTTTGAAAGACATGGCAAAATGCTGATTGGTCTTAGGTCTTTTAATTCCGCTGGATTAGAGGTTTTAGGTAAGGGAAGAACAATCGCAAGTTTCCAAGCATCAGGGAAGGTAGATGATGTTATAGATCTGTTCACATTTTAACTTTTAACCCACGTTTTGAAAAATACAATAAAAATGACAGTCATTGTGCACAAATACCGGAACTAGTAAGTATGTAAGGAAAGGTTATTGCAGACGGGCGTTTACACAGCGAGTCTTACTGGGTTTTATAGATTTCTTAAACGTTCGCCATAAAACTCATAGAAAAATAAGATACTCGATACAATTCCGTATCATTTTAAAATGATTGATACCTAAATAAATATCTTTTGACTGAGTTTTATAAACAATAACATTTTCTACAGATTCACGAACTAATTTTAGTAACAAGTACCTACCTACTGTAATTGAACGAATAGTTATCTTGCTAAGACAGAATTGGTGCGGGCTTTATTTTACTTATTAATACTTTTTCATCAACTTCTAAGATTCACTAATGAAATATATTAGTGAGTAGAGCAAAGCACTAGCTTTGTTATGAATTACACACATAAAACTGTTAAATTCATTCAAAATTAAATCCACTAAAAAAAATTTAAACCTTTATTTTACTGACTGAAAACTAACGCTCGTCTGCAAAGACCTACGTAACAGTGACCGACAGACAAGTCAATGCACTTTGCGCTTCTTCTATTAACTTACACAACAAATTATTACGGTCTAATTTGATAGAAACAAATTCTTATAAATATTATTTAATCCACTGGTTATTTTATAATGGTTAATTGTGATCTATGCATTTTATTACTAACACTTTCTGTTCTGCTTCTTTTTATTCGTTTCATTGTATGTTACCTTTTTTGTAGGTAATTTGACTATTTTAAATAGCAGAACGGTAGACTCTTACCAATTGAAAAGTGTAGCTATTAAAGCACCTATACCTGATACTTACTCTTTGTAATTTAGTTTGAATAAATCTACAAAAGGCTAAATTTTGGATTGGTTGAACTTTTAACAAACTTTTTTTATAAATGCTGTTTTTTTATGTATGCTGTAGCTTTTTTTATACATAATTGTAAATTGATAAAATTTTAAAGTTGATAAGAACGAGATGGAAAGTGTTACCCAAACAAACAGTAAACAGGTTCAGTATTAGGTAACTTATCAATAACGATCGATTAACTCAACGAAAGTGGGTAATCGCCTGTGAAAACGTTACGTCTCGGAAGTGAATCTTAATGAATTGTTAATTTTAATTCTTACGTACAAACCAACAATATTCAACACCTGTAGATTTATGAACGCAGTGCAATGCTCTGTGAGGTAATGCAGTTGTTACTAGTCATGACTTAACGTGAGCGCGTGTGCTTACCCCAGCACTTATTTTATTCTTATACAAAAAATACAAAGCTGTCGAAATACGGTCTTTGCTTAGACCGAATATATATAGACGTTATAAACAGCATCAAGACAAGAGCCACTTTTAACCTATAACCGATGATGAAGTAGTACTAGGTTTGCTTAGCTCTAACACCATCCTCACTAATCACATTACAATAGTATAGAACAGTAAAGGCCAGGTCAATGCGTGCCGAGCTAAATATCCACAAGGTTCCTTCACATTGTTTTCCTTCACCGTTTGAGAGCTCTTCCATAAGCACATAATATTTTCCTGTAAATAAGTCCATTGAAGCACAAACGTTCACGGCATTAAAATCAGAATCACTATACCGTGCGATATAATTAGAATTTCACAAAAATATACCTTATATACATTTTTTTATAGTAGGTATTTATTTGGAAACCATTGAACAAAGTGTTAGGTTAGGTTAGCCTGTGATCTTTGTAGTCAGGGTCACAAAGAAAGCCAGAGAATTGACCTCTGAACTTGAATGATGTATCTGAATAGAGACTAGTACGTAGTACGTTTTTTTTAATGTACATTTTATAATTAAGTACACGTTTTTTATTAGAGGGTGTGGAAGACCGTTAAGTGGCTGTGTGCGCGCACCATTTAACCGTGCATTGATTTGCAATAAATACAATGCTATCGCGATTTTAATAAATTTATAATTAATGAGAACAATTTCTAAAGTCGTTTTTAGTCAAGTTTTGCCGTAGATAGCTAAATTGTATAGCATTTTAAAGAGTTGAAAGATTTTTATGAATTAAATAAATCATCAATAAATTTAGAATCTTCAGTTTAATACCAATAGTATTTAATAATAGTTTTTTCTTCAATTATTAGTTATTCAATAGATTTAAAAGAGAGATGTTTATACAGCTTGACGATACCTACACACGAGTTAATAACCGGACATTAAATCGTGAGTGATTGGATTTTCACCTGACTCGTATTTTCGCTAATTGGCGTGATATGTTATTGCGGTTAGATAATGTTCTTATTATGTGCATAACTTATTTCTTTTAAATTATAGCTATTTTTTTAATTATTACCTATTTCATAAAAATCATTTTTGTGAACTGAATATTTTTGATTTGACTGATGTAAAAACCTGAATTTGAAAACGTTCGGCGCCATAAGAATAATAAATATATAGGTAATAAATAATGCTGGATAATCCACACAACATCATCTAGCCCCAAGCTAGAAGCAGAGCTTGTGTTAAATATTATAATTATAAATAGTTTTTAGTATTTAGTATACCTGGGATGCACTTCGACTCGGAGCACCTCATCACCGACTTGTAGATTCTCCGGTATCCTCACAAACTTGAGGTACTCTCCAACCGGGTAGAAATTGCAACCTGGAACAAATAAACAAGATCCTAGTTGAAAAATATATATGCAACAAATAGTAAAGAAATATGTACCACTTATGTACCACTTTGATTTTTTTGTAAATATTTTAAAATGGATTAGGCGATTTTACATTTTAAAATTCATTAGTTTCATTGAACTCAGTACAGGCGATTACTACTTTAAAATGCAACTTTTTAATAGTCGTGATTTAAAACTATTATGAGGTAATAAAAATGTGACTCACTAATCTTAAAAATAAATAAAACAAGTGAGTAATTGTCAATTACCAATTATCCAACGAACGTAACAATGCATCTACAATCTCGATAAAACAATATCCATTATGTCGCTTTAATAACCCAAAAAGACAATGAAAACTAGCCGTAGACAATAAGAACAGTTTTTTCTTTGTTACGAATGTCCCACAAGTAGACCTTAGGTTATGATTTTTGTGAAGGCTGGCTGTTTTGTGTCACTTCAATTTTTTAAAGATATATACATTATATGTATTTTCACTTCAGAAAATATTAATGTTATATTTTAACTTATGTTCTCTACCGACCGAATTGTAAGACGGATGGAGAATTCTTGCAATGCTTATTTAAAAATTAAAATCCTAGTCGCTGTAAATGATACAAAAAAGGCGATGACAGACTTTATGTTTAGTATTAATATTCTATAAAGTGAATCGATCACTGAATTAATATAATAAATACTTTTCCGATGGACTATTAAAATTTTAAAGAAATATACAAAAACGAGACGTTACATCAATACGATCTAGATTTATCCGTAAATTATTACACATTTCAAGACCGATTCTAAAGTTCAAGCTTGCCCAACTGTTAGTAAACTGCATAATTTTTTCAAATTTTATTGCTGTTGCCCAAGTGTGACCAACTCCATCAGCTTCCTCATTACAATACAGATTGCTGTCGGATCGGGCGCAGCAAATCGCTTGCAAATCCCGCCATGCTTTTTCATCAGAATTTCACAATAAGATGGATTCAAAAGTATTCAGTGTGTCTTGCATACGCTACCATTATATATGCGTTTGCCATTGTCACATTTACGGCCGGTTTCTCGAACGATGATCAACGAAAAAATCATAGAATTACTATGTGTCAAACTCGGATCAATCGTGATTTGGGTTTCCAGAAACCGGCCGTGACTATCGGCTTGTTTTATCATTTACTAGAAAAAGTAAACCTATAACTTCATTAAATGCGTGATTAATCATTTTCTTATTTTACATATTTAACTTAATTCGTTCTTACTCTTTCTTCGTGTACGCAATTAGTTTACATCATTGCATGTCGTAATAATAAATTGTAACATTTAATATTTTTGCTGAATGTGAATTTCCTTTCGCTGTAATTGAGAATAATTTGATCCATTATCAAAAGTGGTTTAGTTAGTGGACAGCTCAATTTCTAGTTAATCTCGTTAAGTTATGTTGGTTACGAAATTATTTTAATTCAGATATACTTAACCAGATAACCTTCTAATAAAAAGTTAGCGTTGACATTTTGTCACCATTACGTAAGTATGGTAATCAAAACATCAAGTCGGCGCTAACTTTTTATAAGATTGACCGTAAATTACTAAGTACCTAGCTTTGGGAGACGGGTTGGTTATGGTAGTCTCATAGTTATTAAATCAACAGAAACATTTCCATATGTTTTATTACTTTTTAGAATATGTAAATGAATTGATCAAAAAGATTTTGGTAAAATTGACGTTCTCAGCACAGATATGATGTAAAATAAAGTCCCGTAACACTCTACATATAGCTATTACACACACAAGATGATTGTATAGCGGGATGCAATTAGCTATGCGTGGGGAAGTCGCTGAGATTTGCTGAGGATTTGGTACTGAGGTCAGAAGGAAATTATTCATATTTTACACGCTAAAGGTCTGTACCCATTACACCGTATCATACCATGACCGTGCTATGAACGTGTCAGGCAAAAAAGTATTCTTTGTATTGAAAAGTATATATAATACACGTTGTTGTGTCTGTACAAGGTCTTCTTTTTGATAACGGAAACTTTTTGCATTCCCTCGTAGACTGAGATATATGGTACTAAAAAACTTTCGGTCTATCTTATAAAAAGTTAGCGCAGGCTTGAAGTATTGATTACCATACGTAATGATGACATAAAATCAACGCTAACTTTTTATAAGATAGGGGTTTAAATACGTATCTTCTTATCGTGTCGATGCTACAACTGTATTTTGTTGTAGCATCGTGTTGGAAAGATTAGCCAGACTAGACACTGCTTTACCGTGCCTAGCTGTTACCGGTGTGCGCCACGAGGAGGCTCTTTCCATGCACCCATGGTTTAAATATAATCTGTATGTATAGGAAGAGCTAGATCAGAAAAAATTCTATTAGACCTTTGACACATACCTATATATTGCAGTACACAACCGGTATTGAAGTAATCCATACATAACCGGATGCAAGTCTATCCATTGCTGAATACTAACTGGTTCCCAAATAATACTAAAGCCTAACCACGCTAAGTCTGCAGAATCAGCAAACGTGATCCTGCAGATTGAAGCTTTGAACTGTGAAAAAGATTTAATAAGCAGTAAATGTTGCACCATGAACAAAATTTATTGAGATGCTCACGTATTTTTTTTGTTGTAGACTTAGCGTGATCATACTCTACGACATATGCAAAACATTACAACATCGCAGACCGGTCAGTTTGATTGCGTCCTGTCACACAACTGTCAATAACAGTCAGTAGCAGTACATAGAAGTGCTTGCCATCTGTCAGACTCATCCGCATAGCATGTGCTAGTACATTTACATAGCTATTTACAGTTTTGTTTTATTAAGCAGTAACCGACATGAGCCTTGGATCCGTAGATCATGGAACCAACGGCTACTGGGGAATACAGGTTCTTTAATAACAACATATACAGTAAGTTCTATCAATATAACAGACAATATAGCAATGAACATTTCACATTACGCTATCAAGTTCCAAACTAAAACAATAAATAAATAAATAATGCTGGACAATCCACACACCATCATCTATCCCCAAGCTAAGCAGAGCTTGTATTATGGGTACCTACTAGAAGATTGACATACATAATACAATACATTAAATATATAAGTAGATATTTTTTATTACACATATATAATACCCAGATCACCCGGAATAAATATTTGCAGATCGTACAAACATTTATCCCAAGGCGGGAATCGATCCCGCAACGTCCGCGTCGCATCGATCGTCGTAATAATATGGAAACTAATGATAATTATACTTTTTTGTATATAAATAGTAACACGCAGACACAGAACAATGATCCGCGTTTACTTATACACAAATGTCTAATCAGTTGAACTATCTATAGATCGTTTGCAACGGTCTGTAGATAGCTCAACTGTTTCTTATGTATTTTATATGACTATGTACATTTTGCAAATGTCTTATGGATCTCTAAAGGGGTAGTCACAAATAACTGGACAGTGTAAAATCAATAATGGATATTGTAGTCTGTGGCTATTCTCCAGATTAATGGCAGCTCGCAAGATTAACGTTAGAACAGAGAAAGCAAGCCCTAGAGTGTAAGAAAGCGCTATCTCCGTTAGATCGACCTAAATTATTACTCTACCCTTCAGTTTAGATGATTATAGAGTTATGATAGTGATGGGATCCTCTGTTTGACACAATATTACTTAAATTGTTTCAATATAAAATTAAAAATTCATCAAAAAAGTTGTGATCGATCACTTCGATGCAGTTAGAAGTGATTGATCGGGACTTTTTTACCTTTTGAGTGTTTACTAAGAACAAAAAATACATAAACGGCTCAAAATGCAAGGCTATGCTTAGGTAAAAGTACTTACGTAAAATATATCAAAGAAATTTAGGAAGATTAAAACTAAAGACTAAATACATAAATTTTTTTTCCAAATGCCACGTCCCATCCCTAGGCGGTTCGAAACGCTCTGATACCCCCTCACTATTCGCAACCAAAGATACCAAACTAATCTCTGGTAAAGAAGATCTTTACCTTTTCAAAGATGTTTCTTTTAAAAAATTTCGCAACTTTGATTGATTAGTTGTATTGTTTGAATTTATTGATAAAATCTTTTAAATGCTTTGTCTAGAACTGTTACAATGTTGATATCTTAATAGCTCTTTTATGAAACATATGGAACAATGCTAAGACGAATTAACCTAATATTTTAATTTTTATATGGGTTTGTTGCTCAGAGCATCAATTCAGGTAGGTACTTAACTATAACAATATCAAACAACTTAAAAAGTTAAGTATTTTTCGATTCCAATGTGAAGGAAACTTAGTTTATTAAGTATTTAAAAAATCTTTAAAACGTAATAAATAAATGTCAATATGAATAATATGAATATGCAGAATAATCAAATCTATTTCCAATATAATTTATATTTTTTACATACTTAATTGATTATTTCTGTAATATATTTTTTTTAAATGAATTACACACCTAGAAGAGGGTCTAAAAACTCTTAGATCATTATTGTACAAACACACAATAATAAACTATATTGCAAAGTACACCTTTGAAACTCAAAATTGTCTGCTATCATGTAAAGTAGGAAGAATAAACAAACAATTTACTGCAATTTGAATACCATTGCCTTATCAGACTTACAGATACGATCAGAAACCGCTCAAAGAATGAACAAATTACGCAATATACATCAAATCGATGAATAAATCTCGCCAAAAAGTTCCCAAGCATTGAACGAGTTTACTGTCGCTAATAACTACCCGTTATTTGAACCTGTTGGAAACAAAGACGGTTTCAGATCTTATGAATTACAGCCGCGGGCAGAACTTCCCATAGCGTGCTGGAATCATGCAGTTTTGCTATCTGATTCAAAATTGAAGTAATTTACAATACACATTCTATTCACTCACATCAATTTATTATATAAAAAATATTTCCAAATATTTCGCCCTATTAGATTTAGAATTGGACATTCATTAAAATTTCATAATCAAATGTTTCGTTTTATTAGCCTTTCTAGTTACAATTTTAAATTATCATCTATAAAAAGTATATAAACGGATAATTAAAAAATTAATTTACATTCTATTATATAAATATTACGTAAATTAAGTCTTTTGTAGCAGATATTATCGATTTCTATAGAAAGCGTGGAAAGCGCAAGCGCATCCAAATGAATCGAGTTGAAGGTTCAAGTTTCTAGAATATTTATTTATTAATATTATTTAAACTACTACTAAGTTAAATATTATTATTATAAAATAACAGAATGAATTCTAAATATTAGTACGTACTTATTAGTTCAACAATCACATAAACTAGGTAGGTACCATTTTATTTATGTGGACTATATCGTGTTTTTTTAATTTTATAATTATCATAATTATAAGAATTTGACATTTTGGTTTATTCAAATACTAATCCACTTCCTGGTAGGTAATCCTTGAAGATGTTTTAGAACTGCATAATACTTTGATCTAAAACTAGATTTATAAGTACGGATACCTATTTAATATAAAACAAGTCTTTATAATAAACATATCTATATTTATAAAAATCTACTAAATCTATGTATTTTACTTTTAAGTAATTATCAAGCCTAACGCTGCCACCCTGAGACCCACAATTTAGGTATGAATCAGCCGGCCTATCCTAGCCTCTCAAAACCTGGCAAGTTTTAAATCACGTTCTGAGTCTGGATGTTTATTCTGGTGGATTATTACGCTGTATTTAATCAATCAAAAATGCAATAACAACTTTATCAATAATAACGTCACAGTCACATTAGTCTTGAAGAAAAGCCACAGAGTTCCGATGAGTTACTATAGAAATTGAACACCTGGTAGTTTTTGAGAGTCTAGGATAGACCGGGATGTACCAGGAGAACACACATCAGTAGGATGTCAAAGCTTACACTACAAGTAGGTAGGTACAGCGTAGAAATAAGTGGTCAGATACACATCTGTACAAGTGCGGTTCTTGACCTACGCCAGTTTCGATTTCTACGGATATCAATGGTGCGACGGGTTTCTGGCCACACTGTGACGTTGGAAGAACATGTTTGAATCCCATACAAGATTTTCAAAACATTTCTACTTATAATTTATCTTGAGTACACGTGGTTCTACGTCATATTTATGTTCATGAGTTTTGGTTTACGTTATAAAATAATGCGAGCTCAATCGTCATAATATGTTGAAAGAAATTGAACCAGTTACTTTATATTTATCTAAAAGAGTAATCAAAGTCGCAAAACCGGTAGATGCTGCTCCACTATGCGAAAAAAATACTTTTTTTTGTATCTAAACCAAAAAACGACTAGTTGAACTCTTTAATAGTTACGTAACATGGAACTTATTGAAAAAGTGGATGCGCTCATTCCACGTAATTATAAACCAGTCGTAGAAAAAAACGAAAGTGGTCACACCAGCCGGTGATACTATTAAATAACCATTTTGATACTCCCATCATTATTTGTAGTTTTTTTCCATTACGTTTTCACATGTTTGATTTTCTCACAATGAAAATGAAACACTTAAATTTAAGAAGAAGTAATTCATAAGGTACTGTACCTACTAGGTAATACGCTGCGAGAATTGATTTCCAAGAATAATAATAGTTTATAGTTTTTGTTTAGAGAAGTGTAGGTACATGAAAGTAAACAGTATGTAAAATAGTTAAATAAAAACAAAAAAAAAATTACAAAACCTCATAAATTAGGTACTTATGTAGTTCTTTTTCAGAAATCAAACAGTCCTACCCGGACCATGTTTTTAATAGAGTACATCGAGTTAACCCTGATTTCGATTAATTAATCCAGTAATTAGGTGGGCTGATGATATCGTCAATACCGTGGGCCGCAGGTGGATGAGAGCGGCTCAGAACGACGCGGAATGGAAGGAGCAGAGAGAGGCTTAACCCAGCAGTGGGTCAAGTCAGACTGTGGATGATGATGATGAATCAAGCAAATATGGATACTCCACAACAACCTATTCAAGCAGTGACCCTACTGTAAATAACACTCGATAGATCATAAAAACATAAGTAAATAATTCATACATTTTTATGATTTCTTTGTTTAACAGATTGGAACACCCTTACGTCACGGTGTATAATTAGGTTATTACTTTTTAAGTTTAAATTATGACTAGTAAAGTACATTAACACGCAATATACTTTTGACAAGTCTAACAAAAACAATATTGCGGAAAAAAGGGTCTCACAACGGCACTCTGTTATTACAAGTAGTGAAATGAAAACCGGTTAGTTTAGTACCAATCAATATGTCAATTCTTATTTTACGACAAAGTACTTCCTCCATTCAACAACTATTAACAATAGCAAAGGAAACTGCACTTTTTCTGTTAATGTGTTTCCCAATAAGGAATGCGGACTCATTCTGCAGATTCCACATTTTTTCACTTTAATAATCAGCGTGTCGAATGTTCCCATACATCTATGGCAAGTTTCTGTAGTGATGGGATGAATCTTGCGGTCTTGTTATATTTTGATAAACAAGACTGGTCTGGAAATCAAGTTTTAAAATGATAAAGTAGAGACTTTTGGAAGATTTTTAGAAAACTTGATCAATATAGACCTTTTTATTCAGAGCACCTGAGACTCTAGGGTAAAGGGGTTTCCGTTATTGAATTGATTAAACTCTTTCGCGCCAAACTATTATCTGGCACCTACAAAGGTAGACGTGTTTTGTGAAACAAATATTAAATCAAAAATACAATAAAACTTATACTAATTTATTTAATTTGTTCTATTCTCAATTTCCTATCTTCGAAATTGCGTTTCAAGAAATCACCAATCCTTTTAGTAGATTCCTAATACTTGAATGTCCCAACACTATCCACATATACTCGGCAGGTAGTAGTCTAGCTAGCACCAGCTCTAGCACAGTACGCACGGGAGTGTTCCTGTGTTTTTGCAGATGCCAACGACCTGCGCTTTGAGGTAGGAAGTGCAGATGTGCAATATATCGCTCGGTGCGCTTCAATGGGTTACTGTTATGAATGGTAGGTATTGTCTGTGCTGGGATGATAAAGTCTGGTGTACCTGGGGCTGTATCATGGTTTATAGCGCGTATCGTGCGGTCATCCTACTGTTTGAGCTTATTTTTGTTCTAGCCGCATCCATAACAAATATCCGGAGGATACCGCGGTTTGCATGGTATTGGAGTGAAATTGATCGCTAAAGCGCTACGTCTTATCAAAGATGATAATAATTAAAGTAGTTTCATACGCAATTCATTTTTTTTCAAATCAAATCAAATATGTCTTTATTCAATAAAATCACAAGGGTTATTTAGAATCGTCTTACATACTAGGTGATTCTAGGTGCCAGTTCCACGCGACCAGAGCCTAGAAGAACGGGCAAGAAACATTCTTTTCTGAGTTGAAATTGAGATGAAACAAGGTTAACTTTATAGGAAGTTGAAATTTGTATTCGATAAGATGCTCTACTAAATTTGCTTTCTCAGTTAAGTTAAGAATGTTTTGTCAATTATGATTTCTTTGGAGAACTTGAAATGTGAAACTCATGTTAAAACTGTGTTTCCATATAATCAGCATAGATTAACTAAAGTGGTTATTTGAATGACATTACTCTTGAAAAACTTGAGAAAGTTTCGTCAAATAATTTCTTTAAGGCCATTACTTACTTATGCCCTACTTCATCAGAATTGTATCTTAAATGTATCAATGACGCCAAGGTTAATGTTACGAACAGTTATTTAAACCTATTATAAAAAAAAACTATTAATAATTATTACAATGTAAGTAACTATTAAAAAGAAGTAACTGAACTACTGAAGTGTAAGAATTATGAAATGTAAATTTAAAAGAACCGGGTTGCAGTTTCAAAACTGCAGTTACACATACCGATTGCAGCTATCAATGTTATTAAGAACAAGTTATTAAAATGATTGACCATTTACGACATAGTAATAGTCAGTTTTGTAACTAGACTAGACTTGTGAGATTTATTTAAAGCATCTTTATATGTCAATTGCCCAATAATGTTGTATTATGCAGCTTTTGAACTCTTCCAATCACCATTTAGCTATTGCAGTGTTGTGTGGGAGGCGATGCAATTCAAATAAATAACATTTTAGAGACAACACAGTGTCAAATAAAATTAGGAACGTCTTTAATGGATTTATTATGTGAAATAATACAATTTCTGTTCCGATATAATTTCGGAATAACACCTTCTAAAATGAATTTCAATCAAATGAATAAAAAAACATTTATTAGAATCACCAGTCTTCTAAATCCTACTTTGATATATTCATTAGTATTAAAAAACTTTGAAGTAGCTGTTATAAAGCAAATTGTCTAATGAACTGTTAAAAACCAAATAATAGTTACCGTTAATTAGTGATTGGAGCGAAGTTCATTATTGCGATGTTAATGTAATGACTACTGACTGATGAGTTTCATGAGTGAACGTCTACTGCATGAAGAAATGAACTTGGGATCTTTATTACGATTTGATAAAACTTTATTTGTAGCTATATTTAAATGCAAAAAACTACTTTCATCACCGAGGATAAAACTACAGGATTTTTAGATTTTTACTTTTTAGTGTTCACATTATTAAAAGCTTTTGTGATGACACTAATTAAAACGATGCTTTAATTCATTTTGTGACTTTTACGAAGTTATTTGTAATCTAAAAACAGATTCTAATATCAATAACTTGATTCCCATTTTTATATATTACATCACTAACCAAAACAATTTTACTACAAAAACACCTTATTAAAATATAATTATCGCAAAAAGTTAACCTTTAAGAGAATCGAACTTGCTCTATTGTTCCGTAACTTTGTTTTGGTAGAGGTCATTTACCTTCCACGCCAAAAATTGTGCAAAACATTAAATTACAAGTCCCATAGATTTCACTAACCTAAGCAAATTAATTAGCTAAGAAAAAAGCCGGCGTGTCATCGCCTCGACAAAAGTGGGCTATGGATAAACCAACATCTTCTTGCAGTTTGTCAAGCTAATTGAAACTTTATTATTAGGACAATGAGGTCGAGAGTGAGGGAAGAAATTAACCCGCACTGAATCGTGAGAGGTGTCTTACCTACTTACCGGAGTGAACAATAAAGCGCATTTACAATGAAAACAGGTAGTAGAAGACTTTTTTACTGTTTAGATTTTACTAAGAGGTAAACTCATTGCATTTTAACGGGCTTGTCTACGAATAAGCAAATTGATTTTAATAAAATACGAACCATTTTAAAATATGCGGCCTAAAAATAAGCCAAACGATATTTAATTTTGTCAACACAACTGCCATGTTGTTTGAAGTAGAATGTTTGTAGGTCTATCTGTTTTCTATTTAAATGCGATCAGAAAGAAATCCGCCTATTGTATTATCTTAAGATATTAATGTTTGTTTATTGCATTGTCATTTCCGAGGCTTCTGGCATTTATTCTCATTATAAATATATATCTGGGACGCTTTTACTCACTTATTAAATGCTTATAAATGTTTAGGATGTTAAAATAGCTGAGATAGCAGTCTAGGTATGAAACAGAGAAAGCAAAAGAAAATATGAAGGTGACTTTGGAAAATGCCCAAAAGTCACCAACGCAACTGCAAAGGGGTTTAAGTTTCTGTAGGTAATCGTTTTTGTAGGAATTTACATTGTTTAGCTGTATTAACTGTTTTATCATTTTAAGGCTTTTTCTATTACTTATGGAGCTTTTATAATTTCCTGACATACTATACATTAACGTTAAATTCGTTCTTACGTATTCATACCGCCTTAATAAAAAACAAAAGTAGCTAGGTTAACATACACATAACTACGGATTTTCTTATTTAGTCCAAAATTAGGCTAACAAGGTGAAATTACTCAAGAATGTCATCGTGTGTAGGACAACTGTAACAGGTCAGCCCTTACTACAATGCATTCATTCACTTAAATTTAACAAATTCTTATGGGTAAAAATACAATGCTAATATTACCCTCATATACAAACTTTTGTTTTTACTATGATTGAACAGTTTATTTATCTTGTCATAGGTTTAAAAAGGCATAACTCAGAACAGCCATTCGCGTTAAAGAGTTTTTGGTTACTTTAAAATACAATTAAAACATTGCATGGAGCTTTCAGTATTTTAAACGTGCGATCGTTAAGATTACTCTGTATCAAAATCAATATTTTTTTATTCTGTAAAAACACAAAGATCATTAAGAATCAATCATAAACCTCGCAATATCCAGTTGTCAACCCAGGTACCGTATAACGTCGACTAAAAAGTGGTTGTGTGCAGGCATATAGGGTTCAAGTCGTTATCGTTGCGACGTGAGCCACGACTTTTGACGAGCGAGCACCAAATCCGTGAGCTTCGTCAACAAACACGTTTTTTAAATTGAAATAGATTAAGTACTTACTTACTATAAAAAGTTACATACTTATCTATTAAGCTTATTTATTTATTCACAAACAAACTTACGACTATACAGTATTTACAAAATATAGACACATTGTCATATAAAATACATAAGAAACAGTTGAGCTATCTACAGACCGTTGCAAACGATCTACAGATAGTTCAACTGATCCAAATCAATAAGTATTAAGTATATTTTACGTACTTGGTTGTTATTCTGAGATTAGCATAGATTTTTGTTTAGTAAAAATAGAATTGGTATTTATCCCAATAAAGTACCAAAACAGTAGTCAAAGTGACATTGCTAGAAATAATTAAATTATTACTAGATTTTCAAATGAAAGAATTAAGAAATAGTTAACAATACCTACTTGCAAAGATTTGTAATACTAGTAAAAATAGAATTAGTATAACATCTCTACATCATAAACGTACTAAAACAGTTGCAAAAGTGACATTGCTAAAAATAATTAAATTATTACTAGATTTTCCAATGAAAGAATCAAGTAATAGTGAACAATACCTCAAAAAATTATACTATGAATTTACTTCTCAATACATGAAGTGCGTTGTGAGTTAATTTATGAATTTGAGATGGTTGTCTTACAAGCACTTTCAGTTTTAGCAAATTATTTATTAACACAATAAAAACGTCAAATAATTAAGTACTAATTGACACTGTTAAAGGAATTAATAATACCGATCACATCATGTTTTCTAGCAGCTAGTGTTAGTTTCTCTACTGCATACAACATGAGCTTGTTTACATACTACATACAGAAGGCTGAACTATGCTAATGTTTGAATAATAATGTTTATCTTACTTATGTTTTAACATAAAATAAATAATCAATTTTTGTTTGGTACAATTTGTTTAAACAATATTTTGTCCTGATATAGGGGAGACCTAGGATAGTTGTTACAGAGGAGAGTTGTTACAAAGCCGATTTCTCGGAACCTATGATCGTTAGTGAGCTGGCAATGCCACTTAATTGATTCTTTTTAGATGCGCTTCTTGATAAAACAAGTGTCTCAGGCATCAGGCAAATGGTTGCCTGAGTACGACGTCTGCATGAAAAAAAAGCCGAAAAGTAATTTTTTTGTCAAAATTTTGGTTATATTTATATCGTGACACATTAAATTTAGGTGGTTATGTTATTTTTTTGTATACTGTAGGGTTTTTGAAGTTTCAAATAGTGGCGTTGTTTTGATGATCCTTTACGTTGTTGTGAAATTATGAATGTTTATTCTGACCAGGTCGTAATTCTCGACACCTAGGAGAGTTGTGACACGTTGTAACAACTCTCCTATTTTGATATTATATATTATATTTTAGTTTGTTTGCTTTGAATTTTATGTCATTAGCAATCCAATCAAAAGGTTTCAGTTCAGGAGTGGAAAGGCTGGTTGAGAATGGCACTAGGAGTGAGCTGCTGTACGTCTGTCATGATAGATTGGATTACAGACATATTTTATAGCGGCTGATATTGTCATGATGCCATAGTTACTTTTTTTTTTTTTTTTTTTTATTCTAGCCTGTTGTGTCCCACTGCTGGGCAAAGGCCTCCCCCAAACACTTCCACTTCTCTCTATCCTTGGCAGTGTCCCACCAAACCAATTCAAATACGTCAAGGTCATCCCTCCAACGCTTCCTCGGCCGACCCCGACGCCGCTGACCTTCAGGTGTCCAGGTGGTAGTTATGGTAGTCCATCTATCTTGGGGCATTCGACTAATGTGTCCCGCCCACCCCCACTTGAGCTTTGCGGTTTTGACTCCAACATCAGCAATACCGGTCAAAGAGCGCAACGTCGTGTTTGGGATCCGATCGGTTCTCTTGTAGCCCAAAACGCTGCGCTCCATTGCCCTTTGGCATATACTTAGTTAGTATATGCCAAACCAAACCGTTGTTAACCATAGTTACTTAAAAAATATTTATTTCTTATAATCCTAATATCTGTAGTCTCAACAATTATGCCAAATGATAATTGAAGTATTATTAAAGGGTGTGTGTTTTATAATTCTTATAAAAGTCATCTTACCTATCAAATATAGTATTGATAAACAGCTGTAACAACTTACCTTGGTGCCTGTCACAACTTACCTCGGTGTTAGGAGAGTTGTTACATTTTGAGTTGTTTCTGTTTTGGTAGATTTTCTCAGAAACCTTACAACTTGCATTTATTGTCATGACTGTTTTTGATAAAGGAAAGATTGCTCTATATTTAAACATAAAGTTGATAACTGTGCTATGTTTCTTTATTGAGATATGTGGTTTTAAGTAAAAATTGTAACAACCCTCCTTGGTCTCCCCTAAAGTGGTAATATTGTAGTAGGTAGGTACGTCTCTGAGGACGCAACTTCTGATGCATACACTGCATCTATCTTTTTAAGAAATTTGACTGTAATTCAGGCTTCAAAAGAACTGATGTTACAAACATATGAGCCAGTAAGTTTCTTAGTGTTGGTCACAGTGCAATGTCTTGCAAGGCACTTATTAATATTACACGATGTAGTACCTATCTAATGTAAACTTGATTGTTTTTTTTTATAATAACTTTATTCACAAACAAACTTACGACTATACAGTATTTACAAAATGTACATTGTCATATAAAATACATAAGAAACAGTTGAGCTATCTACAGACCGTTGCAAACGATCTATAGATAGTTCAACTGATCCAAATCAGTACCAATCGGAAGCGTACCCAAGACACTGGCTGTAAACTAATAATATAATTTCAGCTTGTTCCATGACTTTTTATTTTTAAGTACCTACTTACTTTTTTTTTGTAACACATACTCAATGTATTTTTTTATATATTAATGACTACACTATTGTATATGGACTCCTGTTAAGATAGCGGTAAAGATGAAATAAAAAAAATCTCTTTGATGGCTAAATCTTATAAATTGGTAATAAATATCATATTTTGGCCTAAAATGGCCTTGAAAAAACAAGTAGATACACTGTCATACACACATAGCGTGCCACACGGCAGTCTCTGAACTGAACCGTACAGTGCTGACCCGCTTGCGAGCGTGTTTTGATGATATACCGCATTTTTTGATAAAGTTTTCTGTTCTATTAACTACACTACGTATTTGAGCCTAGTTATTTCTCTAGCCATCATTGTTATATCACCCATTGGATATAATAATCTACTGAGCAAGCGAAGCGAGCGAATATTTTTGTGACTAGGTACTTGAGGAAATCTGTAAATATTTAAAATATTTAAATGTACTCATTTGTTTGTTAGAACAATAAATGTCGCACCGAATATTATCTGTTTCAGGATTTTTTGATTATTATCTGTTTTTGGCAATCAAACCCCATAACTACAACACCAACTGACACAAGACGTCACGCGTCGGTCAAATAAATACATACTTACTGACGAAAACAATACGAATAAAATATTTCAAAATATATATTATAATTTTATCATGTTTATTAAATCTAAAATGATTTAATAAACACACTATAGACGTACATTAAATTATTTTATTCATAGCTCAATTCTTTTAGAAATCTTGAAGCTACTTGCAAAGTAAGTCAAATTTCACTTTACAAGAAACAATAATGTTCTCACATTAGTTACTCATCCATTCGAGTCGAAACGCAGTTAATTTCTTAAATATATCATAAACTCAACCATATTCATACATTTTGATGGTTCAAAAGTTTAAGTACAAAGGCGGTGTGAGCACAAGTAACTCTTACTTTTTAATAAAATTATATATTTTGTAAAAATATTCAGACAATTTAATGAATTTTAATGTATCAAAAGTTTATAAACAAAAGACAGCGCGTAACATTACAGAGTAACTATTACTTTTTTGAGTTAAAATAGCATTTGTGTGTTTTACTAAACCAAATTAAGGGTTAAATATCATAATTCATTAATTAAGTTATTTAATGAACTAAATATCTGTTTTGGAGAGTTTTGTAACCTAAACATAGAAACTTTTATGTAAAAAATGTGGTGGCATTTTAGCTGAACTGAAACTCAATTTTCATTAATTGCTGAATTAATTTTGATAAACTTTTGTTTGTCTAACTAAAGTGTAGTTATTTTTTTATATATCTATTATTTTGTCGTTATTTATATACATTTCAAGCCAGTTCGCAGACGGAAACTATTAAATCACATTTTTACTGAAATTGCGGGGAAAGTAAAGAAAGCGCTGGTTCACAGTGATCTCTGAACCGGCAGTAATTATTCTTATTATGCGTCATTTTGACGGATAATTACCCGAATAAATGCGCAATAAAACGTCACTATAGGGTTAAAAAACTTTAATTACTTAAATTATGCAGTTATATGCAATGTACGGTGTAATAGTATGTTCTGTTATGTAAGTTATTTGTTTTGGGTAGGTACTCATTTGAAGTCGTTTTGTGAGTTTATGTTTTTATGAGACATTATAAATGTAAATACGTCTTTTAGAAATATTTTGCTAGGTGAAGTCTTATTTTTAAATCTACTTATGCATCATTCATTCATTCAATGTTGTTGGTACATACTTTTTTCCTTCACTCACTTCTCTCACATTTGTATTATCTTTCACATAATAATTATGTGTAAAATATCCGTAAATATTTCTATAATCCAATCAGTTCATTCCTTGTTATTAGTAAGTATTTACTAGTAAAATGTTGGTTGCCGCACTGTGTAACTTTACACATAACTTACTCGGCATTATACTTATACAAGAGTATATCAGCTTTCAGATACAAGCTGAAGGAGATAAAGAAATATACAGCTTATAATACAAATAATTAAACAAATAAATAATTTTAAGTACTTACATAAAGTGTCTCTTGCCAAGGTCACTGCAAGCAGCACAATCACGAGTTTGGCTGAACACATTTTGATGAAACTCGCTCACTTGCACATATTTTTTAGTTGCATTTTCACTTCATCACACAGTGTTTTAGTGTTCTTGGCATGTTTTGTTGAATTTCATCTGAAACAAAAAAAAAATATTTAAAGAAAAATACATTAAAACTACTATCAAACTGTAAAAAAATTATACCGTTCCAATTATGTATTCTTAAATGTCAGATCATTTTACATATCTTTAGATAGTACTTTATTATACTCTCACTTATTTTGCACATTTGTCTACGTTAATTTTTTTGTCATACGATATTTTGAATGAAAACAATAGATTAAATTTGCAATAATATAAGTTTTGTCTCACAGTTAGTACTTTCTAATGCATTATTTATCTTAGAAGATAAATTATCTTGTAGTTTTACGTTTTTGAAGTGAAATATTCATACTTAAACATAAGGAAATCATAAAAAAATACATCAAAGTGTTCTCAATTTGTGAACCGGTTGTACCTACCTACATCTTACGCTTTTGGAATGTAATATTATGTAAAAGCAATAGCATGTCACCACAACATAACAAATAATGTGATTTATTAATGACTTAGCACTGATATGTGTTGTAAACACTTTTTTTAAATGATCAGTTTAAGTGGGTTTACGATATGACCGATATTGTTGTAATATTTCTTAATATTCAAGTTATTTGGTTCAGATTATGTTTTTATAGAAATATTTTGTTCTGGTTTCGTAGAGCCCGTTTATGTCTTTTGTATAAGAGGTATGTAATGAAATTTATTTAGTCTAATTTGTATAAATTAGAAATCATTATAAAACGTATTATAAAATATATAAATTTACCATGAATAAAGTACATTAACCTATGCATTTATAATATTTTAGTAGGTATTATGCAATACGTTTAAACATTAAAAAAGTAAGATTAAGTTGTTAAATAATAATATCTTATAAAAAGTTAGCACAGACTTGATGTATTGATTACCATACGTAATGATGACATAAAGTCAACGCTAACTTATTATAAGATAGAGGGAAAAGAACTTGTTTTTTTTTTGAGAAAATCACCAAATCGAATGATCTTAGATTAAAATAAAACCAGAATAAAAGTTCGCAACTAATAATTACAGAACAGTTATTATAAAATTAAATATTCAACATGATTGTGCATTTATGTAAAATTAATAATATCTTCAGCTAGCAGTTGCTCATGACTTTGTCTATGCAATTTTTTGTATAGTCAATTCTTGTATTTTATTATTATAATTATAATAATACCTATATTTATCAGAAAGCAAGTAATATGTTCTGTACATTCATCTCTACTCTCACAACTTTAGTAATGTTAAAAAAATATAACAGATTATTTTAAAAACTGTTTGTTTTATATTTTTATATGAGTTTTATATACTTAAAATATTATTATTATTTTATATTATATGTACTTCAAACGTAATGAAAAACTTACAAAAGTGTCTCCTGACTTGACAAAAATATCATCTATTTGAAACATACGCTTGTCAGTGCGTGTACCTACATCTAGTACATCTAGACTATTAAAGAAACTCACAGACTCACTAGTCCTATCGCTATACAATCTCACATAAACCTCACACACAGTGTAAGTCCATGCCTGCCAATGATCTGTGCATAACGGGTATCCGTTACCGCGTGCGCTCCCGCGGGCTAACTCGCTCTAACATCACTGAGACATATTTTGCGATAATATCGACACAATACATATTGACACTTTTTTATTTCACTAAGCTGATAAATATTTAAAGAAATACAACTCTGTATTGAAAAGAGATTTTCGGATGAAGATGAAGAAGTGACAAAAAGAAAACTCGTCAGCTCAATTAGTATTAGATCTGCCTTTCAAACAATAAAAATGAGTAATGGGTTCGATTAAGATCCAAAATTATTGTGATAGTAATCATTGATTTTAAATAAAATACATTGGAATTTAATATCAACAAAAAAATATAATGTTACACTAAGTAGTTTATTGATTTTCAGAGCTTGAAAGCACAGATATCAAACGAAAAATAACACTGGTTGAGATTGAATGTTAATAAAGCTTTAGCAGAAATCGCTTATCTTAAGACTATCTGCACCTTACTAAATGATTTCCTCGATTGCATAAGATGATGAACTTGTAGTTGCTACGTTTTGTACTTCATCAGATTACAGCAAAACACAGTTCAAATCATTTCTTACGCGCTACAAGTACCTACGAGTACGTGCTATTGCAGCAATATTTCTAATGACTTTCCTATGTTATAAATGTGTACAGCTTCCGGCGATTGCCATGGCACATCATTTTAGGTAGGTACCTTGGTCTTTAAAGTTTTACAACCTATCAAATTTTCGCCTTAATCATTCGGTTTGAACTGAAACCTAAAATCTTGGTTAACGTTGTAAATATATAATAAACAATGATTATTTTTGTATAAATGTACTAACTTAATACTGTATCCATTAGTATTACATTCATTCAGTAATATTTGTATTGTATTGCAAGCTTTTTAGTTGAGGACGTTGTGTAAAATGTCATTGAGTATTTCTTATTAATTTTGAACCATGAAATAATTGTGACACGTTTTTACCGATTTATCCGTGTGTATCCTAGCCTAGTTGAACACTTGCTTCTATAGTGTCCTTTTATATTGAGAATATACCACATAAACATACTTTTGTGCCATAGCAACAGACGTGTGCTGTAATAGCTTTCGCTGACCGCAGGACATGTTGAACGCTATTATTAGTTGCTAATATAGGAACTGGCGCATTAAAAGTAATATTTCATAACGCATTGCATACCAACAGTGTACTAATTTATACGTTCAAACCATATTTTGGACACAACCACACTGTATACCCGAATGAAAATTTATGAAAAAAAGTTACTTAAAACTTAAAATATTTCAATGATTGTTTGCGATTGAGTTAAAACGTTCGTTCTAAGTTGCAAGTAAGATTCTCGCGATGCGACAAGATGAAAAGCTACTAAGTTCCTAGAAACGATCAAAGAAGAAGAGAAGAATGTTTATCTAGTGCTTTTTTAATATTAATTAAGGATCGGTAGTGTAAGGATAGTGTAAGGAACTCTTTACAAAATAATACCAAGTTTTAGTAAGTACCTTTTCACAAATCTACAATGCATTAGAAGATGAATAAAATAAAGTCATTATTCTAAGATTAGGACGGGACAAAAACTATAATTCTCTAATACGCAAATTACTAGAATTGTTTGGTTGATTACAGTAATTTTGGTTGATAATTTGATTATTGCAAGTCGTTTCTCTCAGATTATTAGGTACTTAGAACATTCTAAATAAACAAATATTCACGGATATTTCACACACCACGCTCTAGTCCAAACTAAGCAAAGCTTGTACTATGGGAACTACTCGTAGATTGCTGTTGGAAAACTTACATTTACGTCACTGTTTCGATACGTTTACGATTGTTACATTTATTCGCGGTCACCCCTGTACAAATATTTATGAATGCACCCAAATGTTGTATTCTGCAGTAGCTAGGAGGATTTCTACCTTTAACCCTAAGCACTAAGAGCCGTTACGCACTGTCGACTTGTCGCCGGCGACTCGGTCGCTTGCGACTGTGACTTACTACAGTTTAAATAGGCACTTGGTCGTCGGTCGTCCTATTGTTTTTGGTCGCCCGAGTCGCCGGCGACAAGTCGACAGTGCGTAACGGCTCTTAAGCTGATCTTATGAGGGCATCCGATAAGGCCATTGAAGTTGCCACTCACAGGGGTAGAATAGTTTGAGGACGAACCATTGATACGACGAATGAGTGAAGGAGGATTTCTACTCAAATTGCTATTAAAATAGATAAATAAGTAATCCTACAAACATGAAGAATTTATTAAAACGTTGACGAATAGAAAGTTTATTAATAATCTTACGTGTTCAAAGTGTTATAAACTATTATTTAACAGAATTCAATTTGCATGTAAATAGTTGTTTTTGAATACTTTGGTTATTTGATGACTGCGATGCGGTTACCAGTTTCTCTATAAAATAATTGAGACTTTCAAAGTTATTTAATTTTTATACATAGACACGTTTATTGTTGGTTTTATGTTGGTTGCATAATGGTTTAAGTATTAAATATATGATCCCACTGGGCCACTACATTATTTAATAAACAAATAATCTTGGACGTTTCATACATCGTGTTCTAGTCCCAAACTAATAGAATACTTTGTTTGTTCTAGTCGAAGCGACGCGTGACCCGAGGGCTGGTGAGTATCTGGCCCAACGTATCAGCATTGCTATTCAGCGCGGCAATGCAGCCAGTGTCTTGGGTACGCTTCCGATTGGTACTGATTTGGATCAGTTGAACTATCTATAGATCGTTTGCAACGGTCTGTAGATAGCTCAGCTGTTTCTTATGTATTTTATATGTCTATGTACATTTTGTAAATACTGTATAGTCGTAAGTTTGTTTGTGAATAAACTTTATGGACTAGGTACTCTACGTACTAATGACTTACTATTGACCAGTGCCATAGCTCAGTTGATAGGAACCTACTATTTTTGCCTCTTTGACGTTAACATTTTATGTGATGGCAACATAATAATATGTTTGTTCTACATTTTTTATGACACGAAGTACGAAATGGCAAAAACCCGGGTGTTCTTAATATGAATTTACAGTATAAAATATACTCTAGAAAAACCCTAAAAAATGTGAATTTCCCTATCTAGAGCGAGAGGTACCTATAGAAGTATTCTATGAGCAATCTAGTTACCATCTAGCCTTAAACTTAGCAAAACACTAACAAAATTAGCTAAGTTTAAGGCTAGATGATGACGGTGGGTAACTGAGTTTTATACGTGTGATACTACCGCCATCAACCACCAGTTCATATTTTTTTCGTTTTTTTTTGTATTTTGTTGATTCTAAGTTTCATTCAATCAGTTTACTGGTTACAACGAGATAAACACACATTATTTAAATAGACATAAATAATAAAAAAAAAATTAATAAAAATTTTGATAAACATTTTTTGTTTACTTTGTAACTGTGACCTACATTAATTACAACTTTATTATCAGCTAGAAAACTAGTTAAACATACCTCATAGATTGCATCTACGTACCTAGTCTAGTGGATCATAAGTTTTTATCTTGATACTTGAAAGTTGGTTCACATAAACAGAGTAGAAATTTTGTGAACAGTCGTTATTTTTAGTAAAAAAGTTAAGTAGTAAAAAGTTTTGGCACCTAGAATCACCTAGTATGTAAGACGATGAATAAATCAGTTTTGACTTTGACTTTGACTTTAAAACTAGAGTACTAAGTAATAATAACATATAAAGTAAAGTAGGTAGACAATTTTACGGTAAAAATATAATATTTTTTTATTAAATAATCAGTAACTTAATAACGTACCAAAAAAACACGAACACAAAATATCCACAAGAAATCACAACACTGTTACCACTAAATAAGATTTGACATTCAATTTTCCCGCCAAGGAAACGTCAAACGACTGTCATCGCGTGCGTCACTCGCGTGGCACGGAACGCAACTGGCCGGCGCGATCAGCGGCGAGCGGGCAAGTGCCTGCTACATTATTACAATCAAAATAGATGGAACGCAGGTTGACGTTTTTTTTTAATTTATGTACAATGATTGAATGAACACTATACAGCACAACGCATGTTATCTTTTCATAAAAAAAATGCATTTATTATTCACTTTTATAATTTCTGCCAATACGTTGTGTAAAATTGAAACGGCGCTTATAATATAGGGGAGTTAAACGAGTATGCAGTTTCAAAATTATTTGAGGAAGGCAGCGGATTCATTATGAGCCTAAAACCAGCTCGTAATAAATCCAATACGAATGATTTGTTTCTCCATATTATTATAATTTAGAAGGTATTAGCGATACCCCTTTACTTAAAACTTAAAAAAGCAAATTTTCCACACCTCTTTTCACATTTACGCCAGTGGAGCTTATTTATGATTGAACTTAAAGTCTGTTTGCTGTGTAAATGCGCCGCAGCACGATCACTGAAGCAACACATTAGCACTAAGTGCTTTGAAGTATGAACTCTTGATTTATGTAACACTGGAGGCAGGAAGCTTTGTGCTCTTTGTATTCACATACGATGCGTTGTTCTGACGTTACTGAAAAAAAAAACAATATTTCAATAAATAAGAAAAAAACTGCTTGTAATAATAGTATTGTAACTTTTAAGTATTAGGAAAACGGGGTTGATGTGTAGTGTGATATTGTGATACATAATGTGTATTATTATTATACCAATTATTTATAATTCCATTAACAATATAAAATATCGAAAGCTCATGCTTACTAACTACTTAATCCAAATATTATTTTTATTATGTGTGAAAATAAGTAAGTAAGTACATATTTATATACTTACCTGTTAAACTCAAAGTCAAATATTCTGTATGCCATAAAATCACTAAGATCATGTACAACCGTCTTATGCGTATACCTATAGGAACTAGGTGCTTCTGGGTACCAGTTCCACGTAACCAGAGCCCAAAAGAACGGACAAGAAACGTCCTGGCTCCTACCATTTTTCTGTATGATACTAAAATAGATAATTACAATTAAATACTGAAGATCCAGTGAGGTGCGTCAATTTAACATAGTCATCATCATGGGCCCGTGTCAGTCCACTCTTAGTTCTAACTTACTGGGTACATTTTGTTGATAATTAGTTATACTGGCACCAAGCTACTGAGCCTTTAGAATTAATTAAAACCTTGCCAATAAACAGTACGAATAGGGAATACCTACTTTCAAGCGTTTGCAAGCGCACGTTAGAAAGTGTTCGTCTCTCGATCCAGTGAGTCTCGGGCCATGCTCTGCTTACCTTACAATTACCATTTCATACAAATGTTTCTTATTCTTAAGCAATTGAAAAGTCATATTTGGTAATAGTCATTATTTACCAACGAAAGAGATGAAAATTTACTTTAACTGACTCGTTTTAAACAACCTTACTTAAAAAATATTAAATTCAATAAATCAAAGTCTAAAGCTTGAGTTATATTATTCTCAAAGAGTAAGATCGAATAAATCGTCAATTTTGAAAAGAGAACAATTGTATTCGAACAAATCTCGAAAACGATTTTTTCCATATTTTATTTTTTTAAACAAATGTTTAGTATAGATATACATTGTATTTTATTTTATAAACGTATCATCAAACGTTTTTATTATTTTAGTTATCTTGTAATGGCATTTGTTAGCATTCAAAATTACCTCTCAAGCAAAAGAATACCAATTTTGACACAGAATTAATATATTGATATAAAATGACTGTAATATTTCCTTGAAGACAAATATTCAATATTCAAAGTCTGAGAATGTAGAACATGATGAGAGATGTACGTCTCTCACGTTATCAAACATCTGTAAGCCAAGAACAGCTTTTAAGACATTTTTAATGCTATAGTTTTCTAACACGCAGTGACCGTAAATTGTTTCAATTCGTCTAAAAGTATGAAAATCCAATTCCTGATACAACTTAATATTTAATTTCATCAAACATGTTACAATTTAATTTCAGTGGGATAGGACCACATCTTCAAAGGCTGTAGATCAAAAAAGCTGTGCCTGTTTACGAAATCATTAATTATTTTAAACAAGCAGCTGGGAATTGAAAAATTAACGAGACAACTTAAATATTTTTTTAAAATATATTTTTTTTAAATATCGCGTTTTCTAACTATAAAAAGTAAACAATTTCTCGTACAGAAATGTTAACTTTTATCGACTGTAAAGTGAAAAAACTACTGTAATATGACGTTCGATGTCATCTGCCTCCGCATTTTCGAAAGACAATGGTTCAAACCAGTTTGATGTAACGTTTCAGTAACTGGCTTCAACTAGCTACAGAGTTTGACAGATCCAGGTCAGTCAGGGACGTGTCCCGCTTCGATAGTATTATTTAGCTCCATGATAACGGGTAATATCTAGTTTTACTAACGATAACCGGTCATTACTACTGACCTGACCTAGGCAATGAGCGGAGGTCCTCAATTATATTAATAATTTACATGACTTTTCACATTATTGTATTATTTTATACGAGAATAAATTATAAAATTAAAAGTATGAAGAGTAATGTGATTGTTCAATACCTACTATTATATCTACTATTGGTTATATTTTAGCAAGAAGTAAGAAGTTTTCTTTCTCTTTTGCAATTTTATTATAATTATTTAGTTCTTATTTCACATTCATAGTATAAATTTAATGAAAGACATAATTTTTGATAATCACATCATAATAATTATTAAGCAAAGACTAATCTTCTTGTTATGAAATTTCTACTTTTTTGCATATTAAAAAGTTTTTATGTGATATTACGAAATCTATTACATTCTATGAATCAAGTCGACAAACTGATTAATTTAAACTGGTGACATCTTTTATTTCCGGTTTTCTTACTTTCACTTATAAATTTAACTTTTTTAACTGGTTACGTTATTAAAAATATGTTTATATAATATTTCATATTAATGATGTGACGTAAAGCTGGTAGCGGCCAGAGGCTTGCCACCTACCACGCACCCATTGAACCAACGACTTAGAAGTCCATGGCAAGTTCCAAAATATTTAAAAATATATAAATGTCATTTACTTCCAAACATTTTAAAATATTTAGTGATAACTTTAGGGGGGAGACCTTTGCCTAGCAGTGGGAAAGTATAGGTTAATTAAAAAAAAAGCTAGCACTCCGGGAGTGCCGGCAGAAGTGAAAACTTCAATATTAACGTTGTGTTTTCACTTTTAAGTTTTCACTTCAAAAATATAACCACAGTCGTGATTGTGTCATGTCATTGTGTCACATTCGCGCAAGCGCGAATGTGACACAACGACGAAGACAACGAAGACACACTGACACAGACACATTCGCGCAAGCGCGAATGTGTCTGTGTCATTGTGATTGTGTCATGTCGTTGTGTCACATTCGCGCAAGCGCGAATGTGACACAACGACGAAGCCAACGAAGACACAGACACATTCGCGCAAGCGCGAATGTGTCTGTGTCTTCGTTGGCTTCGTCGTCATCGTCACGTCACGTCATGTCGCCACGTCATCGTCACGTCATCGCGCAAGCGCGAATGTGTCTGTGTCTTCGTTGGCTTCGTCGTCATCGTCACGTCACGTCATGTCGCCACGTCATCGTCACGTCATGTCGCCACAACACTATTTAATTGTTTGAGTCATACGTCGCGTGACCGCAAGTGTGTTCTTTTGTCGTCTCTTGTTTTACGAGCAATGTATAAAAATTAAATAAGATCTTACGCTTTTTCGACGTCACGTGACCCTGACGCGAGTTTGAAAGTTTTTACCCACCCAGCGCCGCTAAAGAAGTTTTCACTTCAAAAATAAAAAAAAGTGATAACTTTACCATGCCTGGAACCTAAAACTCTCTTCTTTATAACTGTCTCTCTTTCTCTATAAATATATACATGCCGTGATAATTTTAAATTCATTTAATTATTTTACACTTGGAATAAATTAATTGTACTCGTAAGTTACAAGAGTAATTAATTTGAAGAAGATAATAATAGGTAGGGTTATGCATATTAATTAATAAATGATCCCCTGAGGCTTGGGAATTAGGTCGTTATTTAGTTTTTTCATACTAAATCATTTGTATGACATTTTTATTGCAACAGGTTATAAAGATGTAACAGCCTTGTTCTTATAAACCAATAGATATCATCGCTTTTAGGGTTCCGTAACATATTAGTCAACTTAAGATTTATATTTGTTCAGTATTTAGTTGTAATTCTTTGTAAGAAGGATCATACAAAAAAACGGTAGGAACCAAGCGGTAGTTTCTTGCTCATTCTTCTAGGATCTGGTCGCGTGGAACTGGCACCTAGAATCACCTAGTATATAAGACGGCTCTAGATGAATTTTTGGCTATTTTTTTGTAGGATTCATGATGGGCGGATAAATGTTGATTTATTTCATAGAGAAATAGTTTTTTTTCACAAAAAGCTGGACTACTACTGATCTAGATTGCGAGAGGAACATTATTTTAGACACACATATCAGCGTGTTTTGTTTTGTAACATACAGAGCCCTTAATACAGCCCCAACTCACACTTGGCTATATTTATAACATTATAACATTTATGTGCAAATTAATGAAGTAGGATCAAATTAATATAATTTAAAATGGATGTGAAATCTATCGGTTTGTGGGTTATTATGTAACTACCGGTAAACCTTCAAAATTTATTTAAATAAATGTAACAGATTTATGTCATTCTTGTATTTCTTTCAGTTGAGTCTCTACAATTTGGATTGCATCTACATATTTATTTTATTAAATTTAATTATATAGGATATAATGTTTGCTGCATTTATATGCTAAACGTATAGGCTTTGTTGCCTGCATTTGACTATATTTTTTAACTTTATTTTTTTATTTTTATTTGAATATAGATAATAACGATCCTTCTTCATACTTAGAAAGTACTAACTCGGAAAGATAAACTGTCAATATCTAATAACCTGGAGCCCACAATTATTTATTTTTAATTAGTTAATTGTTTAATTTTAGTTAATTAGTTATTTTTATAAGAGATCGGTTTAGTTATTTACGCACTTATTATTTTGGCTCATTTGATTTTATTGGCTTTTGTTATCTTCTCAACTATTCCGCTCTGCTTCCCCCAGCTGTCAATCCCCAGCAACAGTTTCAGACCACAATATACCACTAATAAAACCCAAATAGAAAGTAAATGCAAAATCAATTCACTAAAACAAAATAATGTAACTGAAGTACCGTTTGATGGCAGACCACAAGCCGCAAGTTGCTGGTGTAAATTGCTGTACGTGCTGGGCTGGTAACGGTGATCAACATGACCAGAGGGGGTATCCTGACAACTGAAATGTTTTTGAACTGTTATTTGATCAAATTGCAGTTCAGCTTTCTTCTTCGTCTTTTATTGATATTTTGATTGATCAATTTTCATACCGTTTGATAGAATTAACGAAAATTCAGGTAGGCCATGCTCAAATCTGGTTGGTCATGCTTAAATCAGGTAGGCCATGCTCAAATCAGGTAAACCACGCCCTAAACCGCGGCATTGACGTCGTTTTTAACAGCTCAGTCACGTCAGTCCACAAAAATGCCACGGAATACTGATGAGTTACTAAAGTAAAATCATCGAAAACTGAACTGCAACTGAAAGGATATTTGGTCATGCAAGTTTCCTTTTGTTGGATAACCCCAGGGATCTGCTGGCAGGAAGTCAAGACCCGGATATTGCTGGTACAGCCACTTTTATTATGGAACTATTTTGTTTTGACCACGATATCGAAGTATGTTTAGCTTAGGTCTTTGGACACTTGGTTTATTTAATTGGTCCGAAATAAAAATAACCCTTATTGCAATTATAAACCAGTGTATTTTATAAGGTTGAGTTAACAGCATGATTTAAATGACAGTACATAAAACGAAGAAAGAGTACCTAAGCTACGAAATGTAATCACTGGATAAGAAGAGCCGAAGACCAGACGTTATGGTGCGTCTTAGAGAGACTTACAAGTACTTACGTTTAGCAATGCATTGATGTAGGTTGATGATGACATAAAACGGTTACCACACATTGTGGGTCTTCTGGTTCTGAAGAGCAACTCTTCGCGTTACAGACTGACAGACAAATAGACAGTTCCATTAGAAAGCGATGGTGCACATTTGTCAAAGCAAGGAAAGGGAAGACGATGTAATCTCTGAACTACAATGCCACCTGTCGTTACGTGCAAGCATGCGCCTGCGATGTTCTTCATTTATATAGAGTTGTTACAACGCTAAACTATTATGAAATTGCCACTTTGTCCATTCGTTTTTATCCTTCATAAAGTGTTTGTTTTAATATTTTAATAATTAAATACTAACTAAAGTAAGTATAGACTCCATTTTTTTTATAAGTATTTTAATTCATTGTTTCTTCTTTTAAATGGTTATACTTTTAATTGGTACCTAGGTAGGTGGTAGGGTATAAATAATATCTTGTCACGACTTATTTTTGATAAGGAAATTATGTAGTAAAACAGTAGTTATAGAACCCACTTGACTTTGTATTGAAAATTATTTACCTCAACTGAGAAAGTGCTGTGTGAGACTTAATATTTTGAACTCCGTTTTATTTTTATTATTGACCATACTCATATTGTCCAGTTTCAACCAGATCCCGAATTTAAAATGTTAATAAAAATAATTACTAATTGTTATAAAAAAGCGTAGTAGCTGCTTTATAAAACACAAAGATGTCACATCATGCATATGTAAACGTGTACAAATAAGAATGGAGCAACACCTCATCGGATGAACCCAGCCGTGTCATTGAGACGAATTGGTATTGCTTCCTTCTATCGCAATATTCACAATACAAGGAACATTATGTACCTTAAACACCATCTACATACCACTCTTATTTCAAAGTACATTATTAGTTTCTAACTGCTGTTTAAAACACGCAAAAAGGGTTGCATGCCAATAATATATTTTATGAAAATTGTACTTATTAAAATAGATAATCCTTAAACAAGTCCTAATTTAAGCTTCTCTAGAAGAAGATTCTATCTATATTCCGTTAGTACCTGATAAATTCAATAAACATTGTTTTTTTTTTACCATTTTTAACATAATATTACAGTAAGATGTAAATGATCTGCTTACACAAGTTTTTATATTATCAATACTATTATATTTTTTAGGTGGGCTTGAATTATCCGGAAATACAGATCTACAAGTCATCAAGTAATTTGCGTAACAATTAGTGATGCTTTCTATATAGGTTCGCACCTATTGAAGACTTTTACACTTGGTGTACTTTTATTTTAACTGGGAATTGATAAGTAAAAGAACAAAGTAGCAGAAAATGTGGTACTGCCAATATAATGAGTAAACCATGCCATATTGAACAAAGTTCATAATATGAAAAGAAATTATCAATATTAAAAAAAATATGCTTTGCCCAGCAGTGTGCTACATACTCAATGTGCATTTAAAAAAACAGATTCTAGCAACGAAAACATTATTGTTTTGCTCAAATCTAGTAGACAATCTCCTTTACTTACGTTGTTATTCAAATGTATACCGCGATTTTCACGCCCCACCTCCAGCTAGTCGGTGTCTAGTAATCCGATGCCTAATTTATTAAGCACGCTTGTGTAATCCATTCTTTATAGTACACGGCTTTAAAAGCTATAAATTAATGAGAGGAGATTGCATAAGTAATCTAGTTTTTAATTTGGTTTGAAAAAAGTCTTAGTTAAAGTGTGCGGAATCGAAATGTTTAATTTTAGATTTTTTATTTTTAGTCGAGCTAAGACCTTTACACCCTATCTTATATCTTATCTAAATTATAGTTAGCGTTGATATTATGTCACCATTACGTATGGTAATCAAGACACCAAATCGGCGCTAACTTTTTAAAAGATAAACCGTTAGTTACTGTTTTGTCTAATATTATGTAAAAGATGGAAACAAAAACTATTCACCCTTCTTAGACACACTTATAAGACTCTTAGACTTACTACAATAAATAAATAAATAATAAATAATGTTGGACAATCCACACAACATCATCTAGTCCCAAGCTAAGCAGAGCTGTTGTTATGGGTACTAGAAGACTGACATACTTAATACAATACATTACATTACATAGATAGATAATTTTACTATACATATAAAATACCCAGAACACCCGAAATAAATATTTGCAGATCGTACAAACATTTATCCCAAGGCGGGAATCGAACCCGCAACCTTCCGTGTCGCAGGCGGACCTTCGCCCATCGCGCCACATCGGTCGTCAAATATTCATAAAAATTAGATTAATATGACACCAAACCACTTACCTACAGTTTAGGATTTTGTATAGGTACATAATTTCTCTTACTAAATATTAAAAATCACACGACGAATTTATAACCTTCTGTCTGATGATTCGTGAATCTGATTCCCATCAGAAGGGTCATTGTTGATTACCAAAACTATGGTTATTTAAAAGTCATCAAACTAGAGGATGTCCTCATGGTCAAGTTTGACAATAACATTAGCCAGTTGCTCAACATCCGAAGTAAATTTACTATCTCAATTAAATTCCACCAAAAATAAACATGCATTTTGCTATATTGTTGCTTATTTGTAAATTGATGTGTAAAATAGTTCTAAGTCTTCCTGATATTATATTATGACTTTACCAGTAGCTAGTACCTACCTACTGTAGTAATGGTGTATGTGCTCTAGATAATAAGAATAATATGTTTTTTTAAACTGCATTCGTCTTTTTAGCATACAATACTTGATTATTCCTTTACCGAACCATGCAGAGTTGTTTTCAAAAACCAAATTTCTTTCACCAGAGCTCTGATTTTTCCAATAATTTTAACAGTCTTTCAATCATCACAACCAACGAGTCACCTTTTTACGCTTTGTTTTCCGGTTTTGAATAAAGTAATCTACATTTTGCTGTAGAAAAATAAAGTTGAGTGAACTAAGTCGAAGGCTCACACTAAAGCAAGCACGTGGCCACTTAGTCATTTCTCAATCAGCAAATTAGAGAATTAGTATTATAATTTAAATGAAATTAAGCGATATCAGCTTCCCGGATGTTCCACAACGCGGCTGGTCTTGTAACTTCCTGCAGCGAAGTAATCGAAGAAAGCCCTAGACTAGCTGTACACTTATGACTTCTAGGTTCTTGTTGCGATTGATTACGTAACATCAGACAGATAGGCGTCACAGCTTAGTTTATAGTAGGCTCAGTTGGTAGTAGCTTTGCCTTCCATGCTCTGGGTCGTAAGTCGATTCACACCCAGAGCAAATGTTTGTGTGACGAACATAAATATTTCTTCTATGTCTGGGTGTTACTCGTATTCTATGCCTGTTCTTCTAGACTCTGGTCGCGACGAACTTGCACTTAGAATCATCTAGTAGGTATATATAAGACGTTACAAAGTAATCTAGTAATATATTTGCTTAGTTTGGGACTAGGGTGTGATGTGTGATTTGTCCATGAATATTTTAATTATTTATTGACATAACAGCGAAGCTGTGCGACAGATGTCGATGAGTCCAGATTACGCATGAACTCAATAAGAAATAGAACCTGTTGTAGATATTTCATTTGTATGCGTGTTAGTATTGATACCACTTTCTCTGTATCGGAGGCTGCTCGGAGTAGGGCGAGCTGGATGTGGCAATTCAACTGTGCTCAGTTTTATGTTTTATGAACTTCATTTATTTCTTACAGCACGACAAGTTGACTCTAACGGCCGGTTTCTGGAAACCCAAATCACGATTGATCCGAGTTTGACACATAGTAATTATTTCATTTTTTCGTTGATCATCGTTTGAGAAACCGGCCGTTAGAGTGGCCTATTCCTTGTATTCGTCGTTTGAGTCTTAACTTATCTCTTAGTTGATTTCAAAAACTAAAAGCATGTTGTTCATTGCTGCATTGTAGTTTAAGACACTTCAATCAGTCATTCCGATTACTAAACAGTGAAATATTAAAATACACCATATCTTTTCTAATAAAACGGGATATCCACAAGTCGCAAAGATTCGTACATCCGTTTCCGCTTCATATATTCATCTATAAAGTGGTTTTCCATGGAGTAAGTTTTTAAATAATTTAAAATCACTTTCGCCATAGTATCTGATATCTTGCATTTATTTAATTTATGGGGATTATGGTAATGATAGTTTCTTAAGTATTGGAGTTTGTTGACCTTTTATAATTTAACTTGTTAGGTAGCCTTTGAAATGTCAATACATATTACAAAAATTGGATGATACAATCTTATAAGCTGTGTTTTGTTAATTTTGATCTATAACCATTTAGTATAATAATATGTAGGTAGGTACTCTAGGTTTCCATAAAAAAATATCTTATTATACTTGCTTACTTTCTTCATATCATCATCATTTCAAATACGATTTGTTGTGTATCAACTCAACTCATCATTATGATTTAAGATTTACCTCCAAACATCGAAAATGTAACAAAATGTCTTTTTATTAATTTACTGGAATCATGTCTCAATATAAGAGTTTTAGTTCAGCGCCATCTAAAAGAAACATTGTAAACTACGATAACGGGGCATTCGCAAAACAAAACTTCACGTTACGAAATTGTTAACTAATTAGTTCTAGTAAATTTGTAGAGATGGCGTTGTCGAGAAAATGCAAAGTTCTGAATCGCGCTGACGAGTTTAGCGCTGGTTTTATACACTTCATTCACTGCGTTATAACTTTATCATAGAAGAGTGTTATGAATAATGGATCGATCTAAATCAGATAATAATAACACGAGAAAGTTAGGAAAATTAATTGATGAATCTAGTGGGCGGTTGGTAATTATTTAGATAAAATTATAATATTAACAAGAGTACCCAATTATTGTAGTTTATTGCATATTCATTGTAATTTTCAGACAGAAAAAATGTGAAATTCCACCTAATAATCAGTATGGAAATTCAAGCAATGCTATGGAACAGGGAAATCAAAATTTGGTCAATCAGCCAAAAAGGACATTTAAGACCCTATTGTCTTTAGATAAGAAAGTAAATGACACTGTTATCGACCTCACTAAGGATTTAAATTAATTTTTACAATAAAATAGACATTTTTCATGCATTACTGATTGTTTCAATCTTTATTGTAGACTGTAAAACTTAAACTATGTATAACATAAGTTAAGTACAAATATATAAAACTTTTTTTCGTCCAGAAAACTTTTGAAGCTAATGAGAGGTTTAGCTGGAGTCTCAGCTGAAATGTTTTCAATTGTTTTTCCCTTATCATAATGTACAAGATTTTTTGATTAAGTAGGTATACTTAATGTCAGAAGACACGGTTTGATCCAGCAGATATTTCGTTGTCACATCTTCGAGAGATTCACCCGTGTAACTGAAAAAGTATTATTTTCGTGCAAACATCAATCAACGTCGCGAAAGATAAATGATAATGACTTGAAGGTGAGCCGCGGAAGGTGATCATGATCCTATGAGCTTATCCTGTTATTCCGAATATTTCGTGATTTTCGTACATGCAATAAACATAGCGTAGGCTTTAACTAAAAGACTATGGAAAAAGAATAGGTGAAGATAACAAAAATAGAACAAGAATAGAATAATAAAACATCCAGTCCACCAGCTAACTATACACTTTACAGTCTATTTTAAAGACTGCTTGACAGCTTACTATACACTATGTATAGTAAGCTGTTGGTTTCTGTAACAAAATATTAACTTTACTAATTTCTTAAAAGTAAAGTTGCATCTGAACCATTACTAAGTTTCCTTTCTAAAGCACTACATTTACAGTTTTAACATCCATTCGCAGTTTCCTCATTATTCGAAACGAGCACAAACCTCATCCGAAAATGGACTCTCCCATTGAGTCCGTCTACAAACTTTCAGCAGTCACATAAAAAATAGGCTCCGGACCGTTCAATGGTCTCCCACAAAATGGCAGCGTGCCACCAGACAATTTGTCCAATTATCAACCATTAAAACTCTGACTTCAGTTATGCTGAGGGTGTTCACACGTGCCGTGTCAGGGACGGACACGTGACGGAGAGATATCAGATCTGACATGTTCTATAACTTCTCAGATTAGTCAACATAAATAGGTTAATCAGCTATCTGTATGAAAACAAGGATCTCGATGGACATGGATGGCTGGTGGATGGAGAAAGCTGAAAGGCACGTAGACGGTGACAAAAGCAAGTCAAAAATTATTCCTACTCATAACCATGTTAAATTTAGGGGATAAATTCGAGTTTTATACAATTTATAAGGGTCGGCAAGACGTCTGCCGGATGCTTGTGAACAGGCCTCTATTTAACTAAACGATCCACGCGAAATCTCCTGAACTCTGCTTTGAAGAGATATAATTATTACTGTAAGTGGCCTGATTAGTTCGGAGTGGCACAATTAACGCAGACTTATTAGATTCCCTAAATGTAGAGCTAAGAAGAGCTGCTTAAAAGGTGCTAAATTGCTAATAGCTACATTAGCTACGCAATGAAATTGCAATTAGATTGAGTTTTGGCTTCATTTTGTACGAAGAAAATCTTGCAGCTAAATAATTTAGGCATGTCTTTAAATATTGGGATTTTTACTCTGATCAGTAAATAAGTTCAAAACCACAAGTTTTTTAACAAACAATAAAACAAAACTAAGAAGACTTAGTAAAATGGTTTCTAAATGAAAAGAAGTCTTGTCATACAAAACAAACAAGTGAAGAGCAAGTTAAAAGCAAATCCTTGTATCTTGAGTGCAACCGACCAATTATGCCATCGAGACGGACAATAGCCGAGCTTCTTAGCCGGTGAGCATGTTGCTTTTAAAATAAAATAAAAATTATATATAACTTTAGTTACCTACTTAAAGTTGCGGTGAAGAAGGAAGACTTGAGAAAAACGGGTTGGTCTTATCACTAAATATTGAAAAAGATAGCTAAAATGATAACACTAATTTTTGGATTAGGGAGAAACCTGGTTCCAAAGCGAACTACTATTCAATATTACTAAGAGTTAATTTCAATCTAATCTTCTTCTTCCTGCCCTTATCCCACTAGGTGGGGTCGGCACAACTTGTTCGTTTCTTCCATTCTCCTCTATCATCCGTCATCTCAGTAAAGTAAAGTTAATTTCAATCTAATATAAAAATTAATTAAATAAATAATCGCGGACAATTCACTCATCACACTCTAGCTTGTACTATGAGAACTATGTAGATAAAAAAAAATGATAATTTCATTAAAATTGCATGCAGCTTATTGGGTTGTTTTATGAGAAAGGTGGTGATATAATTTGATTTTATTTTATTTCTTGAGTTTAAAATGCTGATAAGTTTTGAAAATTGGTACCGCGTTGTGTCACATAATAACGTATAAATACTAATTTATTTATTTAAAATCCACCAGCATGTCACGTCTTTATGTTCACACGGTAGAAACTGCCACAAGTTGTAAGGTTCTAAAACAAACCACAATACTTTCCTCAGTTTACGATGATGGGCGCGAAGTGACCCGACACCCGCGGTAGTGCACTGTCTCGCGTCAGCGGGTGACACTTGAAATGTGGACGTCTAGCTTTGTGATTCTTGTGAGTAATACTTTGTTTTTACAAAAATGTAAAGAACTTATTATATTGTGTTTTGAATGAGTAGTTTGTTCTGATTTAATACGCAAAAGTACTAATTGCGTCAATAGAAATTTCCAAAATAAATTTCAAAATTATAGCCGTTGTCCCAAAACCGAGTTATTTTTGGAGTATTTTGTTAGTTTGCGACAGGAGTTTCTTAATATTATTATTAAATTTCTGGATTTAAATACCAATATTTAATCTTTTATTTATTTGTAAATTTACCGTAAATATACAAAATGTTGTTTCTAAACTATGAAAACTATTTCCAGGCCTTCTTTTCTGTTGCTTTAGCATCAGAATCAGAGTTTAGTGTCAATGGATGGATGCCTGTGAGCAACGACATTGTGTACAACCAGATCAGACATGGCGTCACCAAACCACAGCGATTTCCGAAAGTCGATATACAAACCCGCAACACTGATGTTACCAGTTTTATTTCACAGCATCAAGAGTATGAAAGTGTTGAAAATAGAGATGAAACTGTAACAGGTCCTGTTGAAGTAAACATCAAAGGTAAGAAAAATTTAAAGCATTAGCTGTCGGACTTTTTATATGTGTCTAAGCTTTAATGTTAGTAAAAAGATTTAAAATAAATATATAATTTAAAATACTGCATAATATTATACTAAATTTAACACTTAAATTGTTTCAGAATCAGTAAATACAAATGATACAAAAGGATATGTAAGAAGATCTAAGAAGCTGGCTGATTTCGATTCCCACATACTGTATAACAGTATTCCTCCTAAAAATGATCAAAAGTATAAGAATTTCTTAAAACATGACAAAATACTTGGAGACAAGCGTACAGAAGACGCCACTCATACATATGAAGTAACAGAAAATGTCTCTGGCGAGGAGAAGATCCCAGTAGAATCGTCAGTAAAAGAAAGTGGTTATGAATACAATCCACCTACCACACGAAACTTTACTAACGACTTAATCAAGCATCTATTCAAATACAATATCAAAGACGTTGACAACTTCCAAAACTATGCTTTATCACGTCGACCTAAGATTGCAAGTCCAATGACACGAGAACATCCGTATAAGACACTTCAGGTCCGAATACCAATAAGATACAATAGCTTAAACCACTTGCCTGTCGATCCATTGCTGGCTGTATTTCTTTCAAACTACGGACACTACCTGCAGGGCCAGTATGGAGTGCAAAACAATTATGAAAATCTGTACGGATACTTAGCTTCAAACAATATCCATAATAACAGACCTTTTGGATTTTATAAATTATTTTCTGATAATGACTCTTCGAATATGTAAAGTTTTTTGATGTTCATTATAAAAAAGAAGATACTAATAAACTTATTAAAGGTATTCAAAGAGAGTTAAACATACATTTGAAATATTTTATTTTTTAAATATACAGTAGATACAGTTCGAACCTCAGAATATTAACTAAGATGAAGAACTACCTAAATATTTGCAGAGCCCATCCCATAATTTCCACAAATATTTCAACCGAGGTCGTAAACAAAACATAGGCCGTAATGAACGGCATAGGCCAAAACTGGAATAGGTCTAATCCACAGTGCGTGCGCGTCACAAATCGAGTTGCTGCCAAACGTGTGGTGGTTAGAGTTTATTGTCTTGGACCGACTCCAGTCACACTAACTGGAGGCGCAGTGTACAGTGAAGCAGTACGTAAAGTAACGCTTGCCCGTTCTTCTAGACTCTCGTCGCGTGGAACTGGCACCAATCAGTATACGACGATTCTAAATGATCTTAGTGATTTTACTGAATAACTTGAAATGAAAAATTATGTTTAAGAGATAAAATAAATAACTTTGTAGTATACATTTAACTTTATGAATACTTGTGATTTTAATTTCTAATATTAAAATGTATCAACTGTTTAAATATGAAGTTTTTTAAGATAACGAGTTACCAATGGACGTGCACTTTTATCTGATGTTAGTATTAAGCCTTGGAAGACTTAAACTTGTTCTACTGCAGCAGGTTCACTGTGTCACCGAACCATCGTATAGTCCACGTATATGCACCAACGCTGTTAAAATTTTGGCACAAACGTGCGATAGATAGGTGTTGTTTATAGTATTCACTTCGATTACTGGTCATGTTTTGGTCATTCTGTATTTTGATATTTAGTTATTCTAAATTGTTAAATAGGCCAAACTCATAGATTCGTCTGGTTATTTTTTGTGAAAACAGTTATTTGATGTTAGTTTTGTGTTAATTAATATTCTGATTTGACAGTTTTCAGTAACCAAGCTTATATTTATATTTGGTACCATTTTTGATTTCAAATCAAAAACATTGTGTGTTCCTGAACCATTTCATTCTAAGAGAGCAAAGCCTAGAAATAACCAAAACATACGATTCATATAGACTTATCGTAAAATGAGTGCATTTCTATCAAAATGTACCCTTCCCATGGCACGTCAGGCCCACGCCGCGGAAATAGAACTCATTTCCTACTCCATAGCCACCGCCGACTGGAGCGGAAAACTAAACATTTTCCGGTCACTTGGAAAACAGCTTACGAGAGGGAGAGTGAAAGAACATTCTCGCACGCCTCATGCACTTATTATATTATAGATATTCTATCAGTCTCTTACAACGAGTATTAACTTAAGTGTGTCAGAACAATTGTCTCTTACTAGATTCACCAATTTGAAAAGAAAGTTCGTGATTATTTATTTACTTATTTATTTTATTTTTTAGAGATGGAAAGAGAGGGGGAGACCTTTGCCCAGCAGTGGGACAGTGTAGGTTGATTAAAATATAAATATGTTTTAAAGCAGATAGAATGCGAAATCCAGTAAAAATAATCGGAATAAGCCTACAGTTCGCCCCACTTACCTAATAAATTAAAAATCCCTCCAACTCCTCTCATTCATTAGTGCAGTTCGAAGCTCAGTGCTCTCAGATAAAACTATGCCACACTCGCTTTGCTTCTACGCCGCTGCAGACACAAGGCATAAGCGGTAGAGGCTTACATTCGCACATCATTTTATTTTATAATATATTTTATTAATTTTGTCAGGCTGTCATCAAGTTATACCAACAGGCGGACTGTCATACAAACCCAGTAGAATAATACAATTCAGGGTCAAGAGAGCTTGTCCGAAAACAAAGCTTATCAAAAAAAAATTAAGGTTCACAATCATTGTGATTATTTCTTACGGTTGTAACAGATTAAAGATTTTTTCAAATAATATTTTCTTAATTCTCAATCAAATTGTCTACCAAGATGTGAAAGCACTATCAGCCTATGTATGATATGGTGTCGCACAAGATAGAAGAAAATCTCAAATGTTTTGTATGTGATTTCTGAACGATTAATAGAACGACTACTTTTTTCAGTCTACGACCTGTACCCCGAGTAAAATCTTACAGCCTCTCAATGCGAAAACTTGAGATTTTCTTTTATTTTGCGGGAACTTGGTTAACCGACTTTAATGAGCCTGATGAATCGCTTCCACTTGGTATTGCTTAACTGCTGGCAACTGATAAATGCTACATTTTGAACGCTTTCTGTGGATTACAGCCCTTATTTTCAAGGATGCGAGTGTTTATCCATAAGAAAATGTTACCGTAGTATCAATATACTACGATCTTAGTCTTTGATTAAGATAGTACACAAACAAGCTTGAAGTGTTGGTGAAGAGAATCAGCAAGATGTAAGAAATATAATTGTTGCTGTGGTGCAGCTGAACGCGCTTGAAAAGAAACGACAAAAGATATGAATCTAGGTATGAACCTGCACTGTTCCTCGCAAAAAGGAAACAGTCGCCATTCTCTGCGCAGTATTCCACGTGCGTGTGTTTTTTTTATTTGATACCATTTTTGTCCTGGTTCCAGCTTAGTTTTTTTTTAATATTTTCAGTAAATATTCATGAGATTTCCATCAAAATCTCGCATTTTTTGTGTCATTAGGCGCCATTATTATTTGAAGAGCGGAAGTAGGGGAGGATCCCATCTGACTCCAGGAAATTCACTTATGAAATTCTAATTCGGTGCTTATATCAATTTTATTTCGCTTTTGCGCTACTTTTGGGAAATAATTCTTTATAGAATTATGTATTTTGAAATGGTAGCTTAGTAGTTAGATGATATTTCTTTACATACCTACGTCCTGTGTACAAACACGCATTCATGTTACAACCTCATGCTGTGTTAAGGTTGATGACGTATTATGATGATATCTGTGTATCGTGGTAATGGATGTATACCAGTTCGAGTATTAGTAAATATGTACACACAGATTGGGACTTGTTGAAAATAGTTATGAGTTTTGGCTTTAGATCACTTTGTATTCGTAAAATACCCAAATTACATCATTTTCACTGTAAAACTGCATTCGACTATACATGATTTAGTTTAATATAGGTATTAGCAGCCAAGATTTTAGCTGCTGAACAAACGACGAAGTTCAGGATACTTAGAACTTGACCCGGACCTTCGTAAGTAGTGGGTCCACACGACCCACTCGCTTTATACGATATGGTGGAAAAAAATAATGATTCGATTTCCTAACTTATTTGTTAATACATAGTACATTATCAGAGTAAATTCACATAAAATCTAAAACAAATTAACTGTTCATGTGAAACAATAGCCGTATGTAGAACAGTTGGATAACTGGATTAAACTGCTACGTAGATTTGCTTCGAATTATGTGTCGCAACTTTAGAGCGGTTTATTACTGTTCCAGTTTAGATTTTTTGATATTCTAGACTAGTTCATAGTTCAACACATTTCCGAATTTTGGAACAATGTTGAACATGTGAATAATTATTTAAATCAAATGAAAACCGCAAGAATTCCGATATGAAGTAAATATTAAAGTTATTAGGTACTTACATCAATTAAATGAAACAGATATGAATCCAATTAATTCATTAAGCTATTCATAATAATAATATAATGGATAGCTCGATGACTTGATAACGCCTGAAAGGTTTAGTCCGACTTTCATCTTATGTCTTTGCTCTACCAAATTTGATTCAAAACCAGAAAATCAAAATCATTCTCACAAAAACCTGAAAAATTGATATAAGTACGCAAATATCAAGGTCATCTAGGTCATTAGTCAATAAATAGTAGTTCTTAGAACTTTCTTGTTCAAAACTAGACTGCAACGTTGACGTACAATCAGACCCGCCTCCGGCTGAGGTTGCAAATCTCGCGATATTTGTAAACGTCGAGTTTCTGTTTTACAACAATACGATTTCACGATCGAATTGAATTTATTGAGTTCGAGTGTTCGAGGCACTGTTTTGTCGTTGTCAATGCGAGTGACTAATCGCCAAGTAAATAAGTTTAGCCACGTTTCCCTATGCCTAGTCTGGAACAACAAATAAGTAAGGTGATTACCTGACTTTCGCACTGTGTCTTCTCGTCACTAAAAGTATCTTAATGGATTAAAGTCTCTTTCAAAATAACATATTATGGCTTTATTAGATATATTCTTCTAGTTGTATTTATCGTCAAATTTATAAACATTACTTTGTTTTCAAATCCTGGTAAGCACTGCAGACTTGGTGTGTTCACACTATCAGTAAACTTATTTACCATTGTATCACAATCACTGTTTGCTCTCGACTTTTGACATGAATTTATGGGATGCTAATGGCCTGGGTAATAGCGAAACGCAGTTAATCTGCGGCAATTGTGACTTATGCAGCGGTAGTGTGGGGACAACCGCGTTGTGTGTATTTATAGAGTTAGAGCTAGTAGAAAGGTGTGTGCAATATAGATTTATTTGAGAGATAGGATCCAGAATGAAGTAATCTGACAGAAAACCAAGGTGTTCATAGCTCAGAGAACTAACCAGCTGAAGTGGCAGTGGGCCGGTCATTTTAGCCAAAGAGAAGTGTTCGAACGCGAGTCGAAGTCCGGGCTCGATGGCGGGTCTTGATAGAGACTACGTCCAGCAATGGATTGATATAGATTGATGATGATAATGTTATAGCGTGGTTTGAAGGGAGCTAGTGTATATGACATTTGAAACCTTCATGTCTCCGAGTAGTACGCAGTGGGTTGCCTCTAATGATGTCCTCAGTCGTTGCTTCCCAGAATACCTACAATTTAAAACTATTTTTTCTCTTGACTTTTTATTCATGTAAGCCAATATACAATTTTTAATGAATACCTCTATGTTATTTAAAAGTTACTAGCTGACTAAAATAGTAAAATGTAAACATGTTTGTCCGTATGAAGAGCACTCATGTCCAGGGACGATGACTTGTAAAGTGGGAACGTTCCAAACGCATTTTTCAAAATTGGCAACAAATTCAATAGGATTAGTACCAGAGTGCTCCACAAAACGCCAAAAAAGGCCGTTACACGCCAAAAAATGTATAAAGCTAGGTGTCTAGTTACGGGCCCTGGCGGACTCGCCAGACCGAGTAATTCCTATTAAGCCAGGACCTATTTAGGGTACCGCACACCAGAACCATTTGTTAACTTATTATAATTTTGATATAGTGACGTCAGGATGTTTGTTTAAATCTTTGGCTCAGAATATTAAACCTAGTAATTTGGTTATGGTTATACGAATCACGATTTCCATATTAAAATATATTTTTATAAATTATACGCAGTATATACCTAATCAATCATTTTTTTTATCGTGTCAAAGATATATTTCCATTACATTAATTTAGATTTTTTTAAATTATATGTTTGGTTTTGTCTTCTTTTTATTATTCCGTGTTTACCTAGCATATACACTCCGTTAAACCTACTTAAGTACATTTTTAAATTGCTGTATATCTTGTTGTGCGCGTTTGGGGACAAAATAACATTAATCTTATCTTATCTTAATAGATACTTCGCCATATTTCTACTAATTAAAAGAAATTAATATTTCGGCAATTTCTATTGCATTAGAGTTTTGCAGAGAGATATGCAAAAGTAAAAAAAAAATTCTACGGAACCCTGGAAAAGTTGATTCGATTTCAAATAAAGCTTTTTGTTTAAAAAAAATCGGATTAAACGTTTGAGCCTTGCTCTTGGATGTTTGCTACTCATTTACCTCCTGTGTCTGTGGACCTTGTCTCTGCTGGGGTTTAGATAATGGAAAGTCAACTTTATCTAACTATAAATACGGTTCAATTTGGATTTGAATATGGTGGATTGAAAAATTTTTATATAGCGTCGAAAAAATTAAGGCGGTCGACTTTGTTTTTTGTTTGGATAGTCTAAAGATGACAACATTATGTCTTTCGACACATTCATTGTATAGATAGAGCCTAACGTATGTACGTACGAATTCATAAATATAATATGTATTTAGTATCAGCAATTAAGTTCCCATAGACTTTACTTAGATTAGGCTAAATGGCTATTTATTTTGTTTATTTGGATAAACCAGTTAATACATTATGTGGTTATCAGATGTGGGCTGTGGTAGACTTCTATCATGACCAGTGACAGTAGCACGAGGGAACTACTACTGCATCTGCGGTGAAGCACCTATTTTACGCGGCCGTGGGACAGTAATTGATTTTTTCGAAGGGTTCTTTATTAGATTTTAAGGGTTGAAGGTGTTAGGGGCGTCAAGTGCTGTTGCGATTTTAATTGGTAGCGATTTGGACTTTTCTTATTTTCCGCAGGTTAATACCGTTTTGTTTGGTTTATAATTGATTAATTTACAAACTAAAGGATGTCTGTTAGTATTTCTTGAGTTTTCAAAGTGTATTTGAATATATTGATATACAATTGGGTAACAAGTCCACTCTTAAATTTTTCTACTGAGTCTTGCATTTTGTTTAGGAAAGAAAAACTTCAAAGTATTTTTATCCGTAGGTAGGAACATAATTATATAGCAATCATGTTTCTTGTAAAATTTTAAATAATACATTTATTTCGTATTCGTTTGTGCTACTATAGTAAATTCAGTGTGTGTTGGAAAACTGTTTTCCTACATTTCCGACGGGAAATTAACCTTATTTCCTTACGTTGTGTGTAATGTTTCGCCTTTGTTTTGGATTTTTAGCATTATATGAACAACACTGTTCTAATAACCTGCAGTAGTCTTAGATACTTGGTCGTAGGACTTGAGTCAACATGTCGAGTCAACAAGAAAAAAAAATTGTGCCTGAAAGGGCTATAAAACTATTATTTTCCGTACCTACTTACTTATATTACCAGCCTGATAATGACCATAAATAGTTTCAATTATTTTTAGAAATAACAAGTCTGTACCATTTTTTGTACATATCGGAAAACGTGGTCTATTCTTTTACTACAAGTTATATAAAAATATTACTATTTTTAAGAAATGAGTAACAGCTAAGCAATTTATATATAAATCTGTGTTAGTTGACGTTGGTTAAACAAGTGTAAAGCCGCGGGTAAAAGCTAGTTTCACATAAATAATTCCAATTAAAAAGCAATGGACACGCCATTAAATACCGCCTGTCGCTATATTTGCGAGGGTGCGTATTTCTGTAGGCCGCATTTACACAGAAAGCTTACACTGCGCTTACCGGTGTTCTATTGCGTAGGACTCTACAGTAGCAAAAGCGATAACAACACAGAACAGTCACTAGATTTATATAGAGCTTACTTTGTACTTTAATTACCGGCTTCTTTTTTTTTTCCTTTCTCTTTTGTCATTCTTAGCTTTGTTTTGTAAGTGTACTTTGTATGTTATGCAAATAAAAACCTATCCTATCTATTTGTCATAGTGTCATTTTTGGTATGTTATGATGATATTCATAAGTATGCTTAAGCAATTTAAGGAAAAAGTTTTCAAGGTGTTACAAAATTACCTACTACTTCTACTCTCAAAATATGTTATCACTCCCATACCTAATGTACTGGCTATAATTTGATTTTAAAATATTATACATTATTTTAAAATCAAATGAAAATAGTAGAAAAACCTTATATCGCCGCTTAAACTAACAACATTTTTAAGACGTTGACTCGGCCATAAAATAAGCTATAACAACCTGTTTTCCTTGTAAATGTGAGATAAAACGTAGGAATTTTAATTTACCCTCGTTAGACGCTTACCCCGAGGCAGTGTCAACTGATGGCTGGAATGCGAAGAATGGGGTGTCCGTTTCATTGTTGCGATGCACGTGTGGAATACCGCGCGGTTTGCTCTGCGACCACTTTCTATAAACTGTTGGACGTTTTAAAAAAGTCAAATTGCGTAAAAAATTCTAAAAACTTGCGAAATTGAGTATGCACTTTCTGTGGAATTGTGGGAAAATAAAATGGATTTTAAAAATCCTGTAATAAATGTAAACAGTATCCAAGATTGTTTTCATTTCACACTTATTTTCACACTTACTAAATGAAAGTATAATATTTTCCGAACCGATAATGATAAAGATCTACGCTTTTAAAACATCTCAATTTTCTACTATACCTAAAGACTTTGAGGGCGCAAACCTTCACGTAGATACTATCAGTTCCTTACCACCTACTTACGTAAAGAAAAGGATTCAAAAATGTAATTTCGCCTGCGTTCACCTTCCGACCATTTGTCACGCACCAAGCAGTATGGCACAATCCCAAAGACACTAGATCTACAAGATTTATTCTTCAGGAAGGGGATGGGACATGCCCTTCTGACGTTTTGACTAAGGGCTTTTCACACGGCGCGGTAATGTGCTGAAAGTGTGGTCGAAGCGCTTTTATTCGTACTATGAGCACCATTTTTTCAGACGCTGTAATCGCTATTTTTCTTAAGAACGGGTTATTAACCATGGCTTGTTAATTTTATTATTTAAACTGTTACTAGTTTTGTGACAGATGTGCGGCTGTTTAGATTTCATATGGTGTTTAGTTTAAGATTACACAATTAAAGTTTTAAATACCTGTAATTTAGATTTAGCTGTAAGTCAGGTAAGTTTGGTAACAACCAGTACTGACACTCCATGTCTACCAGCATCCTAAACTCTTATCTTCAATCTCGCGACAAATACGCCCGAAGGTTACTTCCATTTACATTTTTATCCGCACCACCCCCTCACCCCCGCGGCACCCCCTGACATTAGTCTTGATTGTAAAACAAGACACCCCAAGTTCTTATAATTGCGCAGTACACAGATCACAGCAATTCTTATGCAATTTAAATGCAAATTGTTTTTTCCCTCACTGTTATGGTGATGAAGATATTTTAAATTCTAATTGTTGTTTACTCATCCAACTCTTAACCAAAGTGTGGAATGTTCCCGTTAAAAAAATACGATGATTTCTAGATCTTCTCGACTCGGGCTGAAAACATGGCACTCTCAACAACTTCAAATTGGTTCAATTCTCCGTTTCTTCGCAACTAAACCCAATGCTCCAATTCAGTGCTGGCAGCCATCGTCACACTTTTAAACCAACTGCATCCGGACTAAACAATGTAACACGTCCATCAAAGTTTGGAAGGGTACTCAAATGTAATCGACACAACTAGAAGGGCATTTAACGGATAAGCAGCTTCCTTTCCCGCGGGAGCGAGCGCCCAGCCTCCAGTGCGGGCCACCACGCCGCACCTAACGGACGACCTCTGAACTTCACACTTGACACTTCACCGAACAAGGGTATTTCAAGATATTCCTTCTGATTATCACCTTGGAAAAGCTATGGGTATCAAGTTCCTCTAAAGTTCAGAAACCGTTCGAAATGGCGAAGCCGAAAGAAAGTGACAAGAAAAAAGTTCTGAATACGGTAGTGCTGTGGTGTTGTAGTGGATTCTTCTTCATACTATGTGGTTACGGGCTGTACCGGCAGCACTGCTTGGAGCAGCGGGTGATGGCGCTGGAGAAGCAGTTCCACGAGTTTGTAAGGACAAGTAGGGAGGAGCCGCCGAAGCACCACGAACTGGCGCTGAGGAGGGAGACCAGAGATGTTGGTGACTGCGTTTGTCCTGCAGGTTAGTGCTTGCATGATTTTCGGAAAGTTGTAAATGATACAAATATTTTGCTTTCAATAATGTCACGGATCAAAATCGTCAGTTGTGTTGAGGAAAAACTCTACAAAAATGATCGTTTTCCAATACAAAATAATAAAACACAAAACGATATTATTCGTAATTGAAATTTGACTACAGCGCGAAATCTAATGCCTCCATAAATTGCTCACGATAGAATCTTAATGGAAATTCTGCTTACTTAATGCTAAATATAAACGTTTTTGTAAGGTAGGTACTGTTAAATCAGTAAAACAAATGGATAGTAGTAATAAAAATATAATAACAATGCTTCAAACAGATATACTTTTACATTAATTTTCAAACATTCAACTTTTTACAAAGTTGCGTTACGTCCGCCATTTTTTTATAAGAGAGCCCTTCGGGTCTTGTGTTGCCACCCATCAAACTTAAAAAATGTACCAAATCTCCATAGACTATCAATATTTGATGAAAACATGATCTATCGATTACAATTATTGCTTTTTCATTTTATAATCAAACAAAATATATAATTTATTAACATTCGACCATCCTGACAAGTGCCTGTCTCTAGGCACTGGTGGTAAGTAATAAGATTAGATAAGTATAAAATCATTCTGACATAGAGATAAGTTCCATCAAAGTAATGAGATAAATCAAAAATTATTGATCTATGACCACTATTATTGAAATTTAATTTTAAATTACAATATGCAACACCTATTTACTATTATATCGGCAATAGGTATGTGTCATACAAGAGTGTTGGCAACGTTATTTAGGAAGGAGACTAATTAACATGTATGAAGTTATGGAAGATATTGCATTAACAAAGATAGATAAACATGTAACAATCAATACTATATAAAATAAAATACCGCAACAAAAGTCCTACTATATAAAACATGTAGATAAGCATTTAAAAGCTTTGTGCAAATTATATAATAATATGTACTTACATAACATTAAACAAATTACAGAATAACCTTCAAAAATAATGAAAAAAAAGTACAGCAATCATAAACAGTAAGTAGACTAAGTTAGCTGAAGTAATAAAGTAAATTCAAATCAAATCAATTTAGAATGTTTTGCACAATCGGCCATCCTTTTTATATAAGAATGACCCCATTCTTATTTAACATTCCTTACGAGGTACTTGCAAACATGTCATTCTTGCAGATATTAATACAAATTTTAAACATTAAAGATAATGGACGTTAAAACAGACGAAATACAGAATGCGGCTGAACTAAAAGTAATACTTAATTAACTTATCTCTACTTATCAGTCTTTATATTGATTACTGGATTCTCGTTGAACCATCACTCTTTAGTCATTATATTCACAACACTGCACTACACTAGAAAGGCCATTTTAATCACGGGTAGCGCTTTAAGCGCAGTACTTTTGATTTTATACCAAACGCACCAGGGGCCCTATCCAGAAGGGGCAAACTTGCGTGACGGAATATCCTTTCAGTTGCAGGTCAGTTTTGTAGGCATTTTTTGTGGATTGACGTGGCTGAGCTGTTCAAAATATGACTGAAATGTTTTAAATAATGACTGAAATGTTTTAGATATGACTGAACTGTTAAAAATGACGTCAACGAGCTGGCGCATGCATCTCGCTCGCACTTGCAACGGGGCTTATTTCTGTACCGCTCTAACATGTCTTCATACTTGTTCGTTTTAGGGGTGTCCATTTTGAAAAATCATCGTTGTTTTTTTAGATTCGATAAATCAGAACTAACATCGATGTCGTCCAATTGAGTTTAAGAGCTCACACAAAGATGAGATTTTATTGTAATGAGTTGGTACTTATATAAATATAATATAATTATACAATACACAATCTACTTCAATTTTATTTCGTCCACAAAACCAAAATATGTTATTCACAATTCGTTGTTTGTAAACATTGAAGCCCGCCATTTTTTTAGTACACATATTTACATATTTACAGACAATATTTTTATTATATTGTCAGTCCAATAATAAACTTTTCATTTTTAAATAATCAAATAGGAAAAAAATTAGTAAAATTATAATGTTCAAACTGGAATTTTTATGAAATTATTTGGATATAATTATTGACTCGATGTTTTTCTACTAAAAACTGAAAAAACATCGATATTTCGAGTATATCAAAAGCATTTCAAAACATCGGATCGATTCGATGTAGGTATCGCATTGTAAATATCGATGTTTTCGATGCATCGAAGTTTATCGAATATTCCGTCCCTATAGTTTGTTTACATTTATTATTTATAACCTAAAGATTTTGCAACTTTCGTGATTGTTGTATCATAATATTGTTATGTGCCATCATAATATTGCTGGCTGCCTTGGACTCGATTGAGCGAAGAGCCTTCAGGATAATAGGTAATACGCTGCCTGCGTCTGTTTTTCCCAATCATTACAACCTAGATCAATTCAAGGCCAATATAAATAGGTGTCTTCTAGACCATCCTGCTCCATCGTCGGCTTCATCGGCGCTTTCCATCAGGCGAGATTGAAGCCAAAGGATTATAAAAAAAAAAATATGTGAGTATGTGAAAGTTTTAATACATACATAATTGAGAAAATGGTGAAATCTTTGTAAGTATTTCACGGAGAATAAAAACCTCAGCTTTGGCAAACCTACACCGGATTTGCGCATTTCGCAAACAAGTATGTTATTGAAAAGTGAATAAATCAGTGTACTACCTAATTATGGAAGATTTTAATGTCAAATCTAATCATAAACATGAAACGTATGTCGGGATTGTCCTGTTTTTCAATACTAGGAGACTGACATACTTAATACAATACATTACTTATATAGATAGGTATTTTTTATTTTACCTACATATAAAATAACCAGAGCACCCGGAATAAATATTTGCAGATCGTACAAACATTTATTTCAAGGCGGTCATCGAACCCACAACCTCCGCGTCGGAGGTGGACATCTGTTGCAGAGTTTCTAACATGTTTGGTCACCACTTATTCATGTTTCAGATGCACACAAGATGCTGGTGCCCAGTATGGGTTAGCAGATCAGAAATCAGAACACAACAATTTAAGACTAAGACATGAATCATTCTATTTAATCGTCCAGGTAGTTGATTACTTCACTTGATAGGTTCATAAATATACCTATAACAAACTAAATCAATCATTGCAATAGGCATCACAGCTCATTTGGTACTAGTTCTGTCTTCTCTGTGGGTTCCATCCCCACCAAGAATAAATATTTTTTAAAAGTTCAATAAGTCTTTATTGGTAAAACATTTTTTTATTACTATTAGTAAATATTAATGTATGTTCTGCTTTTGGGTGTCAACATGTTACATATCTATGAATTTATTCATAAAACAGTATATGAGTATTCTAGTTGCCATACAAGCTTTGTGAAATGTTCATAAACATTTTTTTAACTTGTTTAAGTGTAATGAAATAAAAGAAAATGATTTATGTTCAGATTTCAAGACTGTAAAATATTTTAGTATTGAACTCTATGCGTATTAACTCTATTTACAATACACTTCATTTTATTTCAGGTATATCTGGGATGTGACACGAGCAAATTTCGGTTGCCAGGAAGAGATCTCTCTCAGCGATAAGGCCACCCATTCTGATGCCTATTACTACTTGTTTAAGCTCTTTGTTTTTATTTATGTGTGATGAACAATAAAGAGTTATCTATCTATTTAGAAATGTTTTAATAAAATAATACTGAAACATGGTTTTATTGAATTACTATATTATTTCACAAATGAAAACAAAGATTAGTTTAATAGTCATAAACAGATTAGGATAGTGAAGTAGTACCATCATGGTAATTTGCATATTCTGAAACAAAATAATATATACTTAATAATATATATATCTCAGCTCAGTATTGGCATTAGTTCTGGCATCTATGCTAGGATGGTGGGTTCAATCCCCACCACAAACAAACATTTATGTGATTACTTGTCATTGGTAAAATATTTATTTATTACTATTTGTGAACATAAATATGTGTTCTGCATTTGGGTGTTAATATGTATTAATTTTTAGAATACTTACTTATAATAGTATTCAAGCAATCTATTTCCCATACAAGTTTTGTTTAGTTTGGTTCAAGTGCATGCCTTGGGAAATAAATAAATATTTTTGGACAATTCACACTTCACACTCTAGTCCCAAACTAAGCAAAGCTCTTTATGTATGGGAACTAGATTGCTGATAGAATACTTACATACTTACATTTTTTTTGTAAACACATTCATAGAAACACCCAGATTCAGAAAAAATATTTATATTCATCACACAAACATTAAAATTTGCTCTGGGTGTGAATCGAACCCACAACCCACAGCATGGAAGGCAGAGCTTACTACCAAATACTTACTGTCAAATGTTCATGAATACTTGTTCAAGTC